>JAYGXS010000001.1:93915990-93926115 GCA_036362985.1 Ligula intestinalis
GACTGCGACTGCCGACAAAACATATTTTTCGCACAGGTTAACGTCCATTTAGTGATAACGTGTTACCTACTGTTATTTCAACGGTGGGAATTAATTACTTGTACTTGTTACGGCTGTGATCATGCCTGATCTAGCCGGCCTTAATGATGTCACGAACGGTACCTCTCCATGCGTGGCGATTGGCGGCAGCGGATCTCGAAAGCTCCACCCAGTCCCTTCTACAGCGACGGAGGCCGAAGATAGAAGGTCAAAGAACTGCTTCCATGTCTTGACGGACGGTGGGAATTTCAGTTTGTTTATGCTAACTCTGTCAATCTGACCATTGGGGTTGGGGATGAAGAGGACTTGTAGCCTGCTTCAAAATCCTTGTCTGAATCGTGAATACTATCTCAAAAATAATTATAATTTCCTAACAGTCTCAAATAGTTTAGTGTTGTAAGTTTAATGGCCGCACCCTTATGGCAGAAAGGGTGGTCTAGCTGGACAGGCCCATTTTGCAATGTCACAGAATACCCCTCCCCCACCCTTTCTCCCTTTCCGGGTAACTGGGAATGCAGAACGCAGAAAAGCCAAACAACAGATGACAGTCGTCTGCAATTCCCCGCGCAATATCTGTTTTACGCTTGTGCTAATTGTCCAACGTCTTCTATCTGGAAAACTTCTTCCGAGCCTACCTCCATCATACCTGTCAGACAACACTCAGGCTTATCTGTATCTCACCTGAAGGTGTCAATTTCTTTTCTCATCCCCTGTGCTGTTTTAAGCATAAAAAGTTCCAATAGTCATTAGGAGAAATAAGGAATCGGCAAGGTTTTTCTGGAATAGGAATTAGGCAAAGTGGACATTAATGCACATGCGGAACATAACCACCGTTTCTGTAGGAAAAAAATGCTGGAATTAGGGATATATGAGGTGTACTACTTAAACTAATGTTGCCTAGGTTAATCAGGATGGACAGTCAGCAAGCCCAAGCCACGCTTCAGGACAATTTTATTACCTACACCGGCGGTTTGGTGGGCTTACGCAAACAATGTATAAACACCCAGAATATGATTTCAAATAATCGATAATCGCAGAATGATTCTTTCATTTGGTAAATAGGGTGCGTTAGATATTATGAGCAGGCCCAGCAGATTCCTTATCACGCTGTCCTGATGACTCGTCCCGCGGTACACTATCGATCGGCAAAGGCCGCGCGCGTGATGAAATCGCACAAGCCGGTGGCCGGGATTAGTGCTCTGCCGAAAAGCCACTCGGCATGTTACCCTTCAAGGACACTACCTGATTGGTCCGATCGTATCTGCTTGTAAATGCTGTGCTTGCAATCAATACCCTGTACTTAGTACTTAAAGACTGCCTTTTTGCCCTTTTGTTTTGTTTTTCCTTGGGAATTAAAACGAGGCCTAATTGGAAGGCGAAACATAGGCCTTAGCAACAGGCCTTATAAACAGGCACAACTGAGCCTTTAAAGATTTGACTGGTTCAGGCGTTTTCGACGTGTGAAATTTTCTGTATTTATTTGAACTTCATCCTTTTAATTTCCGCAGAATTTAATTTCTGACTGGGAGTAGATCAGTATTTTTAAGGATTTACAGGCGTACACTGAAATTTAATATGAATATTTGGGCCTAAGTCCATCATCCACCGCAGGATAATCGTCTGATATTAACAAGCTGTCATTAGGCCTTCAGGAGTATAAGTTGCGAAATTATTGATCACACTTGCAGCACAGGTACTAGCTAAAAGCCCAGACACGTGTTTTGCCGGTATTCTGTCACTGTTGGACACAGGTGCGAGTGGTCCAGCTCTTCAGTGAGTCTCCACACTTCCCTATATGCTTCCTGATGGAGACGCCAGTTAAAAGGTTTATTTTCGAAAAGTTTATTCAAAACACATCGAGACAGTCTTATGCGTCAAAGAGTTGGTATTTGGCATGAAACGATTTTTTCGTATGTGGATAGGCGTCGCTGTTGTTAGTGGAAGGGAACCTGCTCTCCTTAGTTGGTTCAGACAGAATGCGTTGGCTATGGCCCCCGGCGGTCAACAAATCGCAGTCATTCGTTGATGAGCGCTCACCTATCGCTAATAGAACTCGGTCGTCTTGTTCTGCCTTGGGGCTCATTCTCGAGCCACGTAAGCAACCACAGAACAGCGACTAGTGGCCGATTGGCCATGTGGGTGCCCAACCACGACTTGAGGTATTGCCTCTATATGTGTGTGCAGGCTTCTGAGAGTCTCTTATTCCTCAATTAGCCGCCACTAAAGACCATTCAACTACCTTTCATCCATTGACGCGCCACGAAGCCCGTAGCTGCGCAAAAATTGTAGACGCCTTTTCCCGCCTTCCTGTCTCCTACGATCCTTGTTCCCATTTGGTCCAACCTCTTCTTCTTCTTCCTTTCTTCCAGATTTTCGGCCTCTTCGCCTCTATCATAATGTGCTGTTCGGTGCGGAAATACAACACGGACTACTACGAAGTTGACTACGCGGCCAACGCATAGGGGCGAGGGGAGTATGGATAAAAACAACCAGATAGACAGTCATGAGTCTTTGCCAGACAGCGTGGTCGGTCACTGCCTCTCTTGATCGGCGCTCCGGTTACCTCTTTCAGTCATTTTCTTGCTTCACTGATGCTACACATATATTCAATCAGTTGCCTCCAAATCCACCTCGACATTTACCTTCTTTTGCTTCTACGATCCGATCTGGGTGTAGGACGCAGTCGTCACGAAGAAGAGCTGCTCGGTTGCCCGGCAGCCGCATTGCTCGAAAGTGACCCACCTTTGTGCTCCTCACCCCTTCTGACCGTATTTTGTATTGAAAACAATTTTCTATGTATACATAAGTTGATATGCCTAAATGCATAAATGCATATGCTGAGTACACACGTATTAGTAATACTACCCAACCCCCCCCCCCCCTGCTTAATCGCACAGTGACTGAGATTTGTATTTCTCTGCGTGTGGATATGATTCCCATCCCATCATGTCCTTTCCGTTTAACTTTGGTCCTCTGAATATCCTCCCCCCAAAGGTTTCTTTTTTACAACCTCATTGTTGCCTCTACTTGAATTTTAGCAGCCAATGGGCTCAAAAATTCAACAACCTCTTTCTTCGAATGCCACTCAGTCACACCTACAGAATAAATGACAGCATGTTTCAGACCTGTACGATTTGGTTTCCTTCATTTCAGATTGTTTTAAATTGTGGAGACTTTCGGCTTTTCCATTCTCTATCCATCCTTCGTAATGGTAGAACGCCAAAAGTAACTACGCGTAAGCTCAAACCTGGAAACGGATACAGCCTGATGAATGGAGTTGAGAGGGTGGAAGTCAAGGTAAGTTCTGCTGTGTTCAGGGCCCCAAAATTTACTTACGCGGTATAACTCAGATTCACCCTCCTTGTTGAGATCAAGGGAGTATGAACCCTAGCGTTGGCTTAATCAGCGCCACCTCTGACAAATTGTAGCGTCAGTGCTAGCACCAGTACTCCTACAGTACTCGTTGAAATTGAGGGAATATGAGCCCATTGCTGACTCTAATCAGCAACACTTCTGACTTACAGTACAGCCAGTAAAAGTACCAGCGAATATTATCACGCAGCTACACTCTAGTAGTAGTAGTATGAGAAATAGCAGTAGCGATAGAAGCAGTACCAGTCCTCCTAGAATCTGGCTAGACACCGACCATAGGCGAGTGAGGGTAGACAGTGCAGTAGTACCCGCACAAAGTCTACTGTCACTCAAGGCTAAGTTAGGTGGTTTCTGGCTGCACTGGAAAAAACGGCTTCCGTCTGATTCGTGCTCGGTCATCTCGACTTCGGTCTTATCATCGATTAAAGTGGAGGAGGGTTAGAGTTAGCTGAACAGTTGCACGTCTATTTCACTATAATCTTGTCTTTGAAGAACAATGTTCCCGGAGAGAACTTGAAGATGGAAATTATTGCAAAATTTCATGGAACCATAAATTTCATGAGAGCTCTTCAGTTGCATCCACTCATTGCGTTGAAGGATCACGGATAAGAAAAAATACGAAATTGAATTTGTAGAGGAAGGTCATAGGTTCTAGTCACATACAGAAGGAAAGTTAAAACAAAGTGGAAGAGGAAACAGGGAAATGAGTTGCGGGGAAAATGGGGCATGGGAATCTTCAAATCTGGGGACCTGTAGTTACCAAGGCAAGGCTAGGTTAACCACATGCTCCAACTGTTTACATAGGTGCGGTTTAGGGCGTCTACTATAAGCTGCCTCCAGGTAACGCAGGATTCGAGATGTTCGTACTCAAACAAGAACTCGGAATGAAGTTATAGGGCCTACAGAATGACCCGTGTCCAGACGGTGTTCAGTAATAGAGGAACGAGGGCATGGTTTTCCTGCTTGAATAACCAACTAGGCAGATGTTCCTTGGCTCTGGCTGCCAATTGCCTTTGCGTACGCCCTATGTACTTGCATCCGCAAGCGCATGTGAATTCATAAACGCAGTTAGAGGTGGCGTGCAAAGGTAAGGCATCCTTAACACAAGGAATTGGCAGGGGCTTCTTTGGAGAGCAAAATATGAGGTCTGTAGCGTTAAAGGTTCTTTCTATGGTCTTGAGCAGGTGCCTCTTGATAGTGTTTAAGACGTTATCGCCTTTAAAGAGCAAGGATACAAATACTGGCTTATGAGGAGCTAACTGTTCGCTCATTTTTAGTCGTCGAGGTTTTCTATGTTTGTCTATAAACTGAGGTGCATATCCACGCTTTAGTAAAGTAGATTTGAGACAAACTAATTCTGCGTCCAAAATATCACCAGAACAGATTTTTCTAGTCCTCTGGAAAAGGTTGCATACCAAATGACGTTTCAATTGAATGGGAACAAAATTTAGATAATATAAGTAATGACCTTTCCAGATATTCTTGTGGAAGACCCTCCGTGAAATGGAGCCATCTGTAAGTCTGGACAAGTGGACGTCGAGGAAAGAAAGTTGGTTATCTCGTTCTAGTTCGGATGCAGCTTGCTCATAGTGGACAATAATTCCTCAGCTTCTTTCAGATTCTCCACAATCGTGAAAACATCGTCTACATATCATCTGTAGTGTTGTGTGGTTTAGTTTTGCGAGTACTTTTTATTCCAGATGGACCATAAATATGTCTGCGAATGTTGGTCCAAGTAAACTTCCCATTGCGACTCCGTAAATTTGTCTATAAAATTGGCCACTAGACAGAAATTGGACATTCTTAGTGCGCAGTTGTAGTAAGTTCCGTAATAATTGCGGGGCAGGCGTGTGTCAGATGAATAAGTACAAATAATGTCTATGGTTTCATCCAACGGCATGTTGGTAAACAAGGACTCAATGTCTTGTCTTTGTCTCCAATCATCGTCTCTGTTCTTGAGCACATGGTGGGCCTTATCGAAATTGATGGTCAATCAACACACACACACACACATTCGACTAGGGCTGGAACTCAGGAGCCCAGGTCCAGATCGACCATGTGACATCCTCGAAGACATTATCTTCGGCCACGATCAACGAAGGGGTGGCATGGATCCCATCTAAATAAAAGGGGATGGGGTAAATAGAGGCCACATTAAACATGAACAATTTCTACATTAACCTATATTCTGAGAGGAGGTCTGGGTTATCCCTTCAGTCGGCAGCTCTCCGAGCCAATAGCCCCAATTTGCATACACAAATAAACCTTGGCATAGCGTAGGCCGGGATCACGGTACATATCAGCTGGTATTGATACGGATAATTGAAAGATGCACGTAAATATATGGTCTTCCTATTTCTGGGATAGGATATTTTTGGCAGGGTACCTTCGGAAAGCTAGCAGAGACGCTCTCACTATGGACATTTCATTCCACCACGTATTGGGCGCGGTACCTATTTTGTTTCTTCACTGGTATGTTAACATTGTAAATGGACTAGAGAGGAAAACTCGTCGGTTTTTCTCCATCTGGCGACCCGACTGGACCGCTGATCATCACTCTTCGCATAGAGGGCACACATTTTATATAGTGATACGTGCACGGCATGATGACTCAAGTCAAGGCGAGTTATAGAGTACCCAGGACACTGCGGCTTATATAGTTCAGCCGAGCCTGTTGTGGGGGAGTAATTTTGGTAAGGATGACTCGTATGGCCGCTGAAACATGACACGTGACACATCTATCTAATGATTTTGCTGCTCATAGATGAGTTAGTGCTGCTATCGTTGCATAAAAAATCGACCAGTCCAGTCGGTCGAGTACACGAAGGGATGACATGTGAGAAAAAAGTTGTGGACAGTTAAAAAAGGCCTCCTTTCCAGTCAAATGAAAAGAAAGAAGGCCTTGTCTGGCCGTCTAAACAGGACACGAGATAAAGAACACCCTGCTCACTTTTAGGTATGGTGTGCCCGTAATTTTAGAGCGTGAGATGCCAACTCCAAAGTCATCACCCCTGGCTATATGGCTGGATGTGTAAATGTTGTTTCAAGAAATAACGATTGCGCATGTCCTACCGAGGTTCGATTATTGGCTTTGTGAGCTGTGTTCCGCCGAATCCATCGCGTTAACGCTCTGCACTCCAAGCAAGTGATGTCTGTTTGCTATGCACGACAGAATTTATCTTCGTAGACAAAGTTTTCCTTTCCCACCAACATGCCACCAAAAGTAAGAAAATAACACCGTCACTCAATCAAACTCGATCACTTCGGCCATTAAAATAGGTAATGCTGACGGGAGCAGAAACCGCCAACAATACATACATCTGTAGCGACCCCCTTTCTTAGTCATGCTTTCCTCGGACGCCGCGCGGACTAGGTCATGTCTGGCGTGGCCACCACGCGTCCGCAAGACACCATAGTCAAGGCCTCCGTTCAAAGTCACTCCTGTCTGGCTTTCTAAGGGCGGTCTAGTCTCACTAGCCAACCACTTCTCAAGGTTAGACCAGTGCCCGAGATGAGAACGATTTGTTTACACTCGTTCACTTCCAGAGCCGACGCCTCACTGTTCGGTTGCAGACCTCCAGACCCGATGATCGACTTGCCGGAGTGCGACTCTGGACTGCACTCGTCTGGAAGTCGCTTCTCCTACTGCTTACATACTACGCTTGTTCCTACCTTAGTAAATTCTCCCTGACACTGTCCTTCCACGCCTTATTCTATTCAACTAGCTTAAGCATGTTGGGATACGTTCTGTCGTCTATTATCTGGCTGGACCACATCGTATTTCACATTGTTGGCCCCGACGTTCAATTAACTCCACATTCCACATTGTTTACCCCGACACTTCTATATTCAACACTCGACTCCGACGTTTCTCCAACCTACAAAAACGACTCCGACGTTTCTTCAACCTACAAAAACGACTCCGACGTTTATTTCACTCCACTTTACTCTACACTTTCGATTTCGACGTTCTCAACACTCTATCTCAATGGTGACACGAGTATCTTCATCTCACCTTCAACTCCGTTTACCTGCTAACAATTCCAACACTCACTCACTCCTACCATCGTTCGGACTTACTGGATTACGTTGCAAGGATTTCCTTCTCTCATACCTACATGTCGACTCACTGGTAAGGGTGACAGGATTATTCAAGGACATTCAATTTCTCCGACAAAGCACTGACTTACTGGCTTTCGTTGACGAGCTATACTCTCCTCCTATCGACCTGCCGATTCACTGGCATATATTGTCGACATGAAACGGTCGATGAACATCCTTTCATTATGTGGTTAACCCTTTTTATTCACTTATATATCCACAACTTACATATATAACTATTTGTACTCAATTTTTCTACACGAATCCTATTTGGTACGAATTTTTGAGACCGTTACCAATTTGTACTCTACCCTTAACATACCCACATTTTCCTCCCATTAACATTATTTTGAACTCCGTTCATCTGGGAGGGGGAGTATTGGAGCGACCCTCTTTCTTAGTCATGCTTTCCTCTGACGCCGCGCGGACTAGGTCATGTCTGACGTGACCGCCACGCATCCGCAAGACACCATAGTCAAGGCCTCCGTTCAAGGTCACTCCTTTCTGGCTTTCTCAAGGCGATCTAGTCTCACTAGCCAACCACTTCTCAAGTTTAGACCAGTGCCCGAGATGCGGACGATTTGTTTACGCTCATTCACTTCCAGAGCCGACAACTCACTGTTCGGTTGCAGACCTCCAGACTCGATGATCGACTTGCCGGAGTGTGACTCTGGACTGCACTCGTCTGGAAGTCGCTTCTCCTATTGCTTACATACTACGCTTGTTCCTACCTTAGTAAATTCTCCCTGACACTATGGCCTTCCACGGCCTTCAACTAGCTTAAACATGCTGGCATACGTTCTAGCTTCTAGCATCTGGCTGGACCACATCTTTGCGCCAAATTCTGGAGGAAGTAGGTTTAGGATTAAGGTGAGGGTCAGGGTTTGAATTAGGGTTGGAATTAAGGTCAGAATCAGAGGTAGTGTCAGCATTATGTTAAGGGCAAATGTTTGGATTCGCGTTAACTTAAAAGTTTAGGGTAGGGCTAGGGTTAGCAGTTAAGGTTACAGTTTAATTATACGGTAGGGTTAGTGGTAGGGTTTGCTTTCCTGAAATGTATCGCAAGGCCACCTATTTTAATTGGGCGGGGCGTTCCTATTCCCGTGTTCTGTGTAGGCGGCCATCCAAGTCATCCCAATCATAATTTTCTTCTAGGTGCCCATATGGTATAACCAGTTTTTTCCACGTAACTGTCCACCCTCACATAAAAATGACATATATCTACACCCTCGATGGGCTTCCACGTAGATAAGAGCCGAGGGACGGTCAAGAATAATCTGACATTTTCTCCTGTCGGTCGGCGGTCATCCAACGTACGTGACGAGTAGGATATTCCACCGCGCGTATGTCACACGTTGTCCTGGTCCCTTCTTCTTCTCACGACTCAGTTCTAGCCGCTTGTCAGCTGAGCCTGACACACGGCTGAAGCTTAGTTTTACGACAGTGAGGAGCTGTCATGGTGTCTTTCGAGGAAAAATAAATAAATCACGACAGATCCGCCGCTTAACTTGAGCTATTCTTAGTGGTTGCCTACATCGGCAAGAGCTCGTGAAACCGCTCATTTTTGGGCAGTTTTGCTGCCCACAAGTCACAGGAAGAGAGAGAGAGCGATCATCACCTGGCTGTCGAGTAGGAACACGTGAAGCAGCTCCGTGCCTGGTGAAATTGTAAGGGCGCCACCAAACTCAGCGGCGTTCACCGTGTGGCGCTCAAGGACAGCGGATCTACTCATCGGCAGCAGAAGTCGAAGAGCAGTGAGAGATGGTTTATTCTGTACGCAGAGCAGTTTGAGGTTCAGAATAAGAAGTGCTCTCGGGCACGCCTGAGGAGCTGCATGGAGTGCTGTTCACCCGATTCTATCAAAAAATTGGCAGGGCTTACTTCGCTTCGGGTAAAGTATCAGCAGAAGCGTCAAGCAGAACGGAAGCATCTATCGTAATGCGGGATCGCACTTTTAAATGGCTTCTCCTTTTATAAAATGTATAATATTGAGGCAACACCCGAGAAACATGGAGCAAAATTTATTGGTATGTTTTAAATAAGAAAATAATTTTGGCAGGGAGAGTAAACCCCCAATATGTGAATTATTGCATGGGGAATGCTGTTTTTGACCTGCGTGTCCTTTCAGTCACACACTTAAATTTTGTATGGGTAGATCCTAACATGGGCAGTAAGTTTTGATAAATTTACTTTCGCGGTTAGTTCGCATAGTTCAGGCACAGCCTGCATAAGCAACTCATTTCGTGTACTTTTAAAAGAAGGTAACTACGCTTCGAATTTCCACTTAGAAGGAAGAAGTACCCTGATAATTATCTGTTCCGTGTTAAAGCTTGCGTAATGCCTAGTTAATGGTGATAAAAAAGCCAGAAAAGGATAATTTTAGACCTGTGCATCTTCGATAGTAACCTTTTTATAAATAAAAACGACCAAAGTCGGGAATGAGAACCGTCATATTCCGAAGTCCTTGCGTTAACGTCAAGAATGGTTAGAGTTTTGCTTAATGTCCAGGTTAGGGTTACTGTTAAGGAGGTGTTAGTTTTAAGGCTTTGGTGATCGTTGGTGCTGGAGTTAGGAGGCGGCGATATGTACCTCTCCTGTAATTTAACACAAGAC
>JAYGXS010000001.1:93931115-93967667 GCA_036362985.1 Ligula intestinalis
CGCGACAGCGTGCACGCTATAATTATCAGCTCCGGTAAACACCGCTGGCGACATAATTAGTTCGGATGCGGGTGGCCGCTACGAAACATAAATAATGCGCATATATCACCCTAATTGGTGCATGTATCACAGTATTCTAGATTTATCTATGAGTAATGGTTCTCGACGGAATTCGAAACGTCAGGCAAATAAACACCTTGTTCCAGCGAGCGAATCTTCTATTTCTGAACTGCTTCCTGGTACTCGCATATTCGCTTCTATCGGCACTTCCTGCCAATAGATCGACGATGCTGTCTAACACCATGGTTTGATTGGCTATCACTTTATCCATTTTCCTTTGCGATAAGTGGAAATGCTGCCTCATTCGACGTCCATTCATGGGATGGCTCGCCTCTAGAACTTCACAGATTTTCGTGTAAGGGCAGACACGAACACGTGATACTTGTTCGAAAATTCACGTGTACAAGTCAATTTTCCGAAGAGCTTCTTGCTTTTCATCATATCATCTCGGAATGCAACTTACTTCACTGATCAAACGCTGTGTGTTCTACTACAAGTGAAGTTGTGTCTAGTCTCCAGCGTATGAATCGTGACGTAGGACCAATGGTCGCACTTCTTTCCTAGCAAGTGATGTTCGTATATGCATATAACGTCTGACCTCAATACAATACATTGTATGTATCGCATGAAATCTTGTTGACGAGTTCTTTCTATCCAATTAGTGAAACCTAGCCTTTGAGTGAACAAGCCAGACGTATAGCAATTTTTTCCGTTTGGGCGCCACAGGCATCTGACGCCTCATCAGGTGTCTTTCAACTGGTTCGGAGACATTTTTACTATAAGGAAGCATTTTTCAGTTCTTCGTTTTGGGCGCCTTATTGGAAAAATCTAGTTTCTTGTCTTTTTTTTGATTCCCGTTGTCTCATGCATCAGCGTGTAAAATCCCTAGGGTAGCCAATTTGGGAAAATTGTTTGAACTAATAATTAATCTCTGTTTGATAACCCTAGTTTTCAGGACAGTGTGTCTTTGCTTGGTTAAGTAGGATGTTAAAAGCATTCCCTATGTGAAGACCAGAGCGATTGCTCTCGTGTGCCACCTAAATGGGGCACGTGGTAGGTGCGCCGGACCAACCTAGGTGGAAGATCAGTGTACGGCAGGCGTTATTTGGCTTTCGCTTCCATAACAAGTGACAAACCTGGGCAGGAGGCGTGGTGGTATTGAGGGGTATTAAGGTTTTTAAGGTTAACCCTAACAGCTGCGATCTTCCAGGCCCAGTTTGTTAGGAGAAGAAGGAAGTCTTAGCAAGGCAAGATTTGTATGGTCAATGTATTCTGAACAGAAGGGTTGGAGGATAGTAAAGAGGAAGTTGCCTTTCCGTATAGCATGGCGTTCAACCGTGAGGACCGTGTGAGAGCGCGAGGTCATCACAGCGGCCAACGACGCTCCCTGCATCCACTCCCAGTCGGGGCGGATTCCGTTGTGTGTTCAGCGCGGGCATTTTCTCAAGGGCCCAGAACGGGCTTTGTGTGAGTCAGCCTCAGGTTGCCGATTAGCCTGAGCAGTCTGGAGTGCGTGTGTGTGCCCCAGTCGCGCGAGGGCAAGGGTTGCGGGTCGCACGCCGGCATAGGCCATCGCGCTGGATCGCGCTCGACTGGACGACAAAAGGGCCATTACGTGACCTTGTCTGTGGCGTCTCGCGTTACGAGAAGATGGGGTACGGAAACAGTACAGTGGCATGTGTGGGTGTAGTCTCAAGCCACACCAGCCACTAGCACTTGATCTCACTTCTGTTCTTCTTGACTCTGTCTTGACATCGGGCTCGGGTGGGTGAGGTAAGAGAGGGTGTGGTAGATGCAACAAAAGTCTGCTATCACTTTAAATCAATTCACGCACTAGTCACCTTCTCCGTACCACCACCACGTTTGGAGCAAATGGTGGAACTCGTCGAAATTGACGGTCAAACCGTCGATTGCTATCTTAATAGATGCAAACTTTAGCATAAGCTTCTTTGCGGTACATTGAAGTGTGGAGCGTACTCTCAGTCTTTCGCTTTACAGGGAGATCATGAAGCGGGGCGTTAGTCTCAAATTATTTTTCAAACTCAAAGGTGGTTTCTGGCGGTGTTGGGGGAATAAAGCTGTGCAGCGTTTCCAGTTGATTCCTTTTAATGCTAAAATGTTGTCGTATACAGAGCTTACCCCCAAGTTGGAATTAATTAATGTTAGAAACGTAATCACTAATTTTTGTATGCGACCTCAGCGAGAAAACCAGGAATTTCTTCAGTAGGTACTAGCATTTTGTGCGAATCAAGAGTGTGTTTCCAAACATGGGCAAAGCGTAAGCATGCGCGTTTTGCCGCTGCATGTCACAGCTGCGTGGGGTCCGCCTTATCCGTTGGTCCCCCAGCGTTCTTCGTTTGCTTTCCGGTTTATAAACACAACTTTCCACGTTGGCCTGTTTATCTCCTCATAAATTACCACACTGAACATCCTCGGATACAGAGGGCTAGGGAAAACTATGTGTTAATACCGCGGTGGCTGACGGATTTCGGCCTTTCTGTTCACATCAACTATCGGAGCAAACGTAAAAAAACTTTGTTCCGATGGTTTTAATCCATATTTACGCATTAGTTTCTGAGAGAGTTTAGCAAAGACCGTAGGGGGCATGTTGATAGATTAGAACAAAATCGCTTCGGGCTTATAGTGTCTTAATTCAACAAATCATAGTCCTATACGCCATACCTGTATGATTTAGCATCCAATCTGCAGCGGCAGACTACGAAAAAACTGACGAATCTCGATTCGATGCAGCGCTTGTGACTCATCCAATTGACCCCGTCTGTGAAACATCTGCATTGGGTACGTGCAGATGTTTCTGCTTCTGGTCCCGGATGGTGGTCGGGGTTACGTTGGGTTGAATACCGAAAAACTGCATCGCTGTCACCACTCTCCCCTTCCCATGCTGTCATCGCTTAAACAAGTTCGGGATGGCAGTTGATTGCTTTTTTGTGACCTCTGCAGTCCACTTAGGACTTGCTTGCTTTATGAAGCCTCGGCATATGTACGCGCCTTTTCCTGCATGCATCTCCAGTATTTTCGTTCATCCTGTTTGGTGTACGTGCGGTCAGACCCTTGACGTCTTCACTTAGGTATTAAAATCTCATGAAATTGCCTTTGCAGTTTCCAAGGGGAGATGTATGCGGTGGACCATTAAAGCGAAATGTACTATTAACCTTATTTGCAGATACAGAGCATCCTGTATAGTGGTTCGGACTCCGAAAGGTACATCAATAGCTATTCAGATGATCCGATAGCTCTTGATGAATTCTTGCATCGATAGAATCCTACTTTGGGGCAAAAATCAGCATGCGATAGCCGCAGCCTTCTGTAATATGGGACTGGGTGTAATGAAGAGTATACGGTCTGGGTAATACAAAGGAAAGGAAATATAACTAAAAACTAAAGTTTATAAAATTAGTAAAAGCAGGAATAATTATTTAAATAATCTAATGTTTGTCAACAAAAAAGCACGCCATAATTAAGTTGTGCAATTATTAATATGTTAGGAAATAATCAAGTTGAAAAATAACTAACTAAAAATAAAATCATGGAACTAGAAACGTAAAATAAAGTAAGGTAAACTCACTTAACTAAACAATTATCTAAAACTAGAATAACAATGGTAAACATAATGATGAACTGAAAAGTAAGCTGAAAACTGTACTTTAATATAAAAAAGTTAAATGAATAAAATAAATAAACTAACGGAAAAGTTTTACGCATGTAAGTTGAAGGTGTGCGGAGCGCTTCGTATCGCGAACTATAATTATTTAATTACAGTACCGTAAATTGGACCTCAGTAAAGATAAAGTAGACGACCTCCTAACTACCAACTTATTTTCAGCAACATCAAGAAGCCCAATTACGCACAAAATATAAGAAAGTAAAAGTTCCCAAAATTTTCACAACCAATAAACTATAAATAGGTAAAAAGGTAAATAACTTTTGATGCTTATTTATGTTACGCTATTTTCTTGCAAAAACATTAGATTATTTAAACAATTTCTGTGGCCCAACGTAGGATTCCACCTATGCGTCGTAAGCGAGTATGAACGATCAATAATCTGATCCTACGCGAAGCACAAGTCAAGACGAGCCGAGCATGAAAGCCACGCTACAGCGAAATCAGTTGCCTACGTCGACCATATCAAAACACAGGCAGGGAGTCAAATATCGCTAGTGATATCGTAATTCACACCGGTTTTGGTGTTGCATGTAAGAGTTGATAGGCAAACTTAATCAAATGGAGATAAATGCAAATTCAGGAGATGCGTTTCAAAAAGAATAATTTAACAAACTTGTGCATAAATAAAGAGTTACCACACATCTGCACATCGCATTTACAGAAAATTGAGTTAACTTAAGGATCTATTCACGGCTTGCAAACATGTATTATAATTTTCTATGCTCCGCCCACCGACGTGCGAACGCTTTGGAAATTGCAAGTAAATTCTCACCGCTTCGATGAGTTTTCTGCCCCTTTAACATCGTCTCGAAATGCCCATAACTACTACTCCAACTACCAGCACCAGCACAGAGCCAAATCAAGGGATTTCGGCAGAACGTAGAACTTCGATCTGTAACTTGGTGGAAAAGAGCCACTGGATATCCTTGCAGTGATTTGCTGTGGCGATCACCAGTCCTAGGGAGTTTCTGTGTCCACTAGTCTGGTTGCGCAAGTTGCGACGGACGACGGAGCAGCGGAAGCCTCGACTAATTTGTTGATTGAATAAATCGGAAAAATGAACTTACTTTCCTAGTGCGCGGCTATTCTTCCGCACTCTTTTCAGCAAACTTTCTTTGGTGGCGTGGCCACTTATTCAAGAAAATCAGTCACGTGGGAAGGACTGGGCGTAACTCTGACGACAGCGGGCCTAATTGTCGAGCAATTATCCAACCTTCATCTGACGCGGACAAGAACGTTGTTGCAATTAATGAGCAAACACCGGACCAATTAAGACCTCCAGTGGTGGCTACAGGAACGGACAATTATAGTACACATGTGGGTGACCGCTGTGAACTATAAATACCGTGCAATCTGTGCATGTATCACCCCCTATCTGCGCATGTCTCAGACTTGTTCACGATTACCTATGACTAAGGATTCCCGACGGAATCCGAAACGTCAGGAAAATAAAGTCCTTGTTCCAGTGATCGCATCTTCTTCTTCGGAACTGCTGCCTGGAACTCGTATATTCTCCTCTATTGGCAACTTATTCATTAATTAGGTTTGAATTTCTTCATCCGATGGCCATCTTTTTGTGGTCCGTAGGTCCATGCTGGTTTGGAAATTTTGACATCCAACCCATCAGGCTTTTTGAAAACCATGTAAAAAGCTTGGTAATTTTTTATATGAATTATATTTAGATTAAGTATATATTCAAGGTTGACAAACATACGTTTTCGGTTATTCATCATCAGGCAATTGCAATAATACAAGGAAGGGTAGATGGACAACAGTTTGAGCACCCAGTCAGCAGTAAGCAAGGGAGAAGGAGGGGGTGGGTTCAGTGATAAAGTGGTCAGATTCTAGTCGGATCAAGAGGTCATGGAGGGGAAAGGCGGGTAGGAGAAAGGGCCCGACGATTAATCCACTCGGTAACGTCATCGCTGTAGCACGACGTAGTAGGAGAGGTAAAGACGCATGCTGCGTTAGTTTTCGGCCAAAGGAGCTTTGGGGCTTAATTGGTGTGTTCATTTGGCCATGTCCAAACTCATGGCTCTTGGATCGTAATCAGGCATACCTTGGTTGAATCATCAGCGTAGTTTGAGATGAAAAAATAAACCTGTGTCAGTTGGAAGACTGGGCGTCGTTCTTACCAGTATCCGTCGCCGCCACACCCGGTTGACAACGTGGTGCTCTTGGTATATTTACCGTAGTTCAAATGTAAATATAGAAAATTTGAATGATAATCCACCGCTATGCAGCTAAATGGGTCTCTTACAACCCTAGAAAGAAAGGGACAAAATATTGATGTTTAGGGCACTTTTTGACTTCGCAAGGTGGACTTTTTTGTCAGAGTTGGGTTTTAAGTACATAAATGTTGACGGTTAAAACGAGTTGGAGGCACGCTGGGCGACATATAGGAACAGAGTGTTGTTAGAGATTATGATTCCGCATGCATATAGCCTAAACTGTGTTCTAATCGGAAATAAATGAAGAATAAACAGTAGGCTACTTTTTTCGGGTTAGTAATTGCTTTTCCTATGTGGCACTTTATACCGTACTTTATTCAAGTTAACCCTCAATGGTTCTGGTACTGGGAGAAGGACGTAAACTGTGTGAGCAGTTTAAAATAGGGTCTTTGTGCCGCTTTTTTTCGGAAGAAGGACCGAAGGGAATCGTTAAGATAGCTTTTTGCTCACGAACTTTACGCATTTTATGCTTTTTCCATTCATTTCCCCTATATTTTGTAACGCCCAAAACGTGCGTCAACAATGACGAAACACTGATACTTTTTCATTCGTGCGGCCAAGAGTTGCGGCCCAGTTCCCAGTCAAGGACGGACGCCGCAAGACAGCGTGGACTCAACATCACCACGATATCAACCTCACCCCCACCGACCCCACCGCCCTGTCTCGTGGCTGAACTACAAAAGCATGTCACGAATAAATGCATAGTTTCGTGTTCCAGGTGATTGCATCAGTAAAGGAGCTGGTGGAGCAGATCAATGTTTGCTGCACTTTCACTGGCTCTCTAAAGATGGCCTCTTGTACAGTACCGAAAGTTCACACAAATAAAATTGGTGTCTCAATGCTTGAGCCTTATTTTTATTGCATCGAGGATCTGAGCCTTGCAGATTCGCTTGTATTCATTGACAGTCTGTTTTTGAAATTTTTTCTCAGAGCACATGTTATTCAGATGATCTTTAAGTTTTTGTAAGAGGGTGCATACCCAAAAAGGCCAAAAAAGGCCAATAGGGTGATATTTTGGTTTTAAAAATAGTACTTTCTCGACTAACTGTGCAAGTGGCGCAGGTAAAGCAATAATTTACCCAGGACACATTTTCTATTAATATGCGAGGGCCGTATAAATAAACTGAACTCCGCAGGAGATGCACAGGACAGATTATTTTCACAGAATAAAAGGGAGGGAACTGTTTCGTGTTCAAATTGTGCCTGTTTGAAGATAGTTTTTTTAAATTTGTTGGACAAAGTATTTATTGGAAAAAGTTTTGAGGAACATGCGTAATTATTTCAGTAATCTAGTTTCCCGGATTTATGAACACTTCTAACAAAGTGTCCAACATTAACCATGATTGATAAGGTTCCAGAGCCTGCTAGCAACAACAGATGCGACTGCTATCGGGTTGAGGCAGCGGGCCTTGTGCGCACAAAAGAACCTTTTGCAAGCCCCATGCCAGGCATAACCAACAGTCGCTTAACTGAGGAGAAGACGAAGAAAACTCGATTGCTGGGACAATATGTTTATTCGCCTGACGTTTCGACATCTGTCGCAGATTCATACTCAAACACATGAATAGGAAACAGTAGGAGAATCGGGTAATGCACGCACAGATGTTTGCAGTATTTATAGGATACAGTCATTACTGCAAACATACAGCGACAATTAACGTTAACTGCCTTCTTGCACGTAAGTAGTTTGTTGGACAGCACCCGGGCTCTGACCTGTTGAACTTTCATCAAGGGCGGTGGGCTCGGGCGTGATCATTGTTCGGCCATCTGGCTCTCCGGTGTTGGCGTAACTGGGTCAACTGCGTGCACTCCTGCGCGCTCTCTGCTTCTTTCCTCATCCCTCTGGACCGGCTCCACCAAACCTTCTCCACCGCATAACCAGCTTTCGCTGGTCGACCCCCTACCCCCTGCTCTATTCTAACGATTTACTTGTATGAACAGAAAACATGCTTTCTTGGGCGGGTTCGGCAGAATTTAATAATTCCATTGACCCATTAGGGAAAATGCATGGCCTCATTGCGATTTGAACCCACATCAGCAAGGAAGGCCGTCCCATAATGTTGGATTCCCTAGGTGCAGTACGCTGGGTGGGTGAATCGATCCAAGTGTGATTAATTTCATGACTGTCGGTGCGCCTTCGTAGTTCAATGAGTAGAGCGTTAGCTGTACTGAAGCCTTTCTTGCTTCAGTGGGCTCAAATCCCACAGAGGCCACAAATTTTACACTATTGGGCCAACTGAAAATGCTCTAACTTACATCCCGTTCCCATAGAAATGCACTGCTCCGATAAGAATTTATGAAAAGCTTACATAGGCTGGCCAACCACCCTTCTAAATATTTACTTTTATTTAGTTTAGCGCCAGAATACCTCTATTGGGACATGCAGGGATATTTAAACTGAAAACTTAAGGCGAAAGAGAGGGTACAATTATAAAGCTATAAGCAAAATGAAATTTCAGTCGCATTTCTGCATCCACCTGAAAGCAAAGTTTTCAACCTAATGACAACCTACCCGTCTCCTAAGTCCCCCCTTATTCCCAATAAAAACCGTTTTTATCAATAAAAAATGTTATTACCAAAGATGCAAAGGTCTGAAATTACCTTGATCTGACTTCTTTTTATCACCATACACGAATCATTGCGCAATCTTTAGATCGGACCAGACGGTCATTAGTGTCCGTTCTCTTCATAACGGCGACTTTTAAGAGTAATTACCATTGTATTAAAAAAATACAGGAGATCATATTTCGTATGGAGGCTGCGGCTGAATTATTCATTCGGACCTCAAAAATACCTTCATAAGAACACAGTGCCCAAATTAGCATTCGCCCATTTAAAATCAAAACCTGTGACTGAAAGAACTATTGGGTAAAAACTAGCATGCAACCATGCAATAATTCACCTATTGGGGGTTCTTTTCCCTGCCCATAATTATATTTGGTAGGATTGTGTCGTGGGGTCGTCTGGGAAAAGTGTGAAGCGCGCCCCACAGGCTTATGAACGAGTGATTTCCGGGGAGAGGACGGGTGGGGCATGCCAGAGAAGAAATTAGAAACCAATTCGAATGCCCAATAAAAAAAGATACGAGGGCAAGTTGGGTCGCGTACTCAAACCTTGGGAGAAGACACTGAAGTTAGCTTTCATATCATTGCTAACCCCCCGCCCGACCAACGGTGAACGCGTGCATGTACGGGGGTGTACCCAAACCTCGGGCGAGGACATTGAGAGACATTTTCCAGTGGTATTAACAACACCAACAAGAAAAAAGCTTAACGAAGCAAAAAAGGCATTGAGATTATGTAAATCACTCTACTTAAAATTTGTAAGTAAACGGTAATTCCCGTGGGTAAATCAATAGGCCAATTTTGCCTAGTTTGCCGATTTTAGTAGTTATGGGATATCTTTGCCTTCGGAGAACAATTCTGCGTTCCAATTCCACCATAAAATCCCTGCAAGATCGATAAATGGCGTGTAGAAAACCAGAAGCTTACAGTCAATTCAACCTACTTAAAATTTAAGTAGGTAGCTCTAATACATAAGAACCTAACTAAGACAACTAGAGACAACCTCACCTTACATTTTTATTTAAAAGCATACCAATACATTTTGCTCAATATTTCTGGGTGTTGCCTCAGTGCTATAAATTTTATTAATGGCAATGCAGTTCAAATGGTGCAATCCCCCATTCAAATCGATCCTCCAAATCTGCTTGATGTTATTGGTTATAATTTTTCCGAAATTAAATTACACCCTGCAAATGTTTTGATAAAACGAATGAGCCAGATCCCTGGATGGAGCAGAAATAATCCAAGAAGGTATCATTAATAGGAGGATGATTTAATATGGCCGTTTATTAGAATTGATAATCCAAACTATCATGAGTTGCAGATACGTACATGGATGTTCGCTACATTTGGCAGTGCATAGAAAGCTTTTGTTTAGATATACCGAACATTTGTAGCAGTAACTTAGCAACTGAATAATTCCATGCAAAACCCCTAGCGAAGTGTTTATGACGTCCTATCAGTAATTTAGACACCCGGACAGAACCTTAGCCGCTGCTAGGAACAGGAGAGTTCATTGTGTGAAGTGATGGATTAGATGTTTACAACGCGTCGTAAATAGCTCGTTGCCGTCATTAGGTTGAGCGCTTTCTAAGGGGTTAGCTTTCGAAGCGTCAAGGATTCTGCCGGATTTTGAACTGTGTCCACTTACAGAACGATGCCTTTTGCTATGAAAGAAAGCTTATTTATTATAATTCCTGCTGAGAACAGTATTTTTACAATTTCCTTGACTTTAACCTGAAACTCCACGTCGAAAAATTACCCAGGATCGACTAACACCACTCCACGACAGGGTGTTGACATGCGACTCAATCATAATGTACTGTCTGAGCGGTCACCTGACATCAGGCTTTCTATTTGGAGTCATTCCTGGCCAAGGTTAGGGCTGTGGCTGGCTGAAGACTACAATAGATGTAATAAGAGTATATTGTCGTGGGGTGATTTCACAGAGAAAACTTTCTGCTGCAGTCTTCAGACCCGGTTTCACATAGGAAGATAAGAAGGGAGACGCCAGATGGGTGGAATAGTGCATTCTTTACAGGGGTAGTGGAGAAAAGATTGGAGTGAGCAGGTAGCTGGACGAGCGTTCATCCGACCGCGAGGGTCGGCATCCGAAGTATCTGAGTGTCGCAGTCGTCACAGTGAGGTCCTGTTAGAGTCAACCTCAGGGAGGTGATTGGCCAGACTGGATTTGGATAGACAGACAGTTTTGCGTGCGTGCGCACTTGCTTGCAGCCGTGAGAGGCAAGTGTTTTGCGCAGATTAGGGTCCCTAAAATATTCTTGGCCTATCGATCTTCGATCTCTTGCGGGTGCTCCGAATGCAGCCGCAAAGTGAAAGGAACACCTTAAAATGGGCTCATGGGCGGAAGCGTTGCCTACGTGGAACATCAAACAGAGCGTGGGGTATAGCATTTCGAAATTTAAGTAGTGCAAACAACTTCGATTGTTAGAACACACAAAGGCCAACTTAAAATGTTCATTTGATTTCCCTTCCAGGCAGCCGTACTGACTTTTAACAATTTTTAAGATAGCATTATGCTGAAAAGGCACCTGAGGCAGCCAAAGGCGTATTTCGGGCACCTCACAGTGTTCAGAATATAATGCAACATTATCTCAGGTATCCCATGTTTGCTGTCTGGTATCTGGAAACCTAAAAGTTTCCACCCCTAGACAGTGTGCTAGCTACACACCTCAGCGCATGTGACAGCACTGCCGGTCGTTGTATCGCCTCACACACTCGGGATCACCCATCTGGAGTCCGCAGTCGGAGAGAGAGAGAGAGAGTGACGAATATAAACGGAGCTGGCAATCGGTGGACAAAGATGGAGAGGGGAAATGTCCGCGGCGATCGTTGGCCATGATGCAGGTATCTTCAACCATGTTTCTAGTGCACCTCGGAGCCCTGTTTGCCCCAACGGCCAATTGTTGCCCCTGTGGACGTCGACACTGCACTCTACGATTCGAAATGTCAGTCCTAAAAAATCCCTTGCGAGTGGTTTGAGGATTCCATGATGATAAAGTCAGCGGGCACGGGTGCTTTTTAGGACTTTGTAGCATGTCAACAGAAAATTTGTTTATAGTCACTGAGAAGAGTGCCAAAACGTTGACGCGCACAAGCAAGCACCAGAGTAATCAATACACTGAATGTCACCTTTTAAAATTTTTGGTAAAGGTTGTGTGTGAATTAATTCAGAGCTTCCGCAGAAGACACCGCATCTGTGAGATCTCAGTATTGCCGGGATAAGCGGTCTATTCTAGCAATAATATGGGAGTCGTGCTTATTTTATTTTGAGCTTTAAGTATAGAAAACTATGGTGGTCCAATATAAAGTTCTTTTTAACTAGGACTTCCGTTGCCCACTTAACATAAAAACATACCAGATAAAGATACTAGGTAAGGATAGGTCAAGATAAGCCGGGCAAGTTAGCCACAATAACATGCAATCAATTGCCTATACGAACTACTGAAGAACAAATAGAGTGGGTTCCATATTCGCTATTGATACCGTAACTAATACCAGTTGAAGTGTTGCACTTAACAGTTAATAAACGAACTTAAACAAAGCTTAATTTAATATAAGGAAATGCGTTACAAATAGAACTAGTATGGAAAGTTTTAAGAAATAAAATTATGACAAAGGTGTGGATAAATAAAAGCACGTCGAAGGGCTACCTCAGTTCCCTATGACCCTAATTAGGACATGAGAGCAGAGGCCATCCGCAATACAGGCGTCTTTGCACCATACTACATGGAGAATAGGGTTCGGCTTGCAGTTAGAGTTAGGGAACAGTTAAGGATTACCTTCAAGTTTGAAGTTATAGTAAATTACGGTTAGGTTTGGTGTTTAGGATAGACTTTGCGATAGGAATAGGGCTAGGGCTACAGTTTAGGTTTGTGTAAGAGCCTGTGTTACGGTTAAGACATGGAAATATTTACTCCTCTTGGAGGTATGCATGGAGCCGCTATTACTACTTGGGGGGGCGTTCTTATTCCCACGCCATGCTTAGGGAGTCATATAAGCAGTTCTCACAAAAGAAAATTTCGATAATTTCTTGCAAATAACCAGGTGTACTGGAATGGGGGTACGCGGAGTTGACTGGCGTCTCAACGAAATAAAGCTCTTCCCTCAGACGGCAGGTATCATGAGCAGACAACAAACTGCTAATTCGTAGGTTGTCCATCCCGCTGTTCAGCCGTTAGTCGGCTGATGCGAATAGTTGTAGAGGACATTAGCTAGCCATAATCTCGGTCCTAAAGTGGCTTGAGTTGAGATTACTCCTGGTCTTGGAATTGGCCCGTTGCCTGACGGGCCCGAAGAAGAACACATTCTCATTGATTTTCTTTGGAAACGATTGTCTCTCACTAAAGTGGATGCTAAATTCTTACAATCTTGTGAAGAATCTTTGATAACGGTGACTAACATGACTTCCTTAACAAGACATGGGAACGGGAAGTGCCTGTAAGATAAGTGGCCTTGCGCCTATCTCCAAGGGGTTAGGCTTGTGGCTGGGGCGAAACTGTTTTTTAGAGCCGCCTAAATATCTATTCCCCTATCCAACTTTCTTACGTAGTTTGTGGTTAGCCATTTAATTCTTGGTAAGGGAGTGAAGATGAATATTGAAATGGGTTGGAAGGGATCAAAAATATTAAATTAAAGAAACTTATATCTTCGCTAGTGTACTAAATGGAACCAAGTCCATTAAAATGAACTCCTGTTGCTCAGGCAACTGATACCTATTGAGGGAAGTTCAACCTTATATTGGCGGAATTTAACAAAAACTAGGAAAACTGGGTTACTGAAAATGTTAAAGTAGGTTATTGTTACAAGTCAAAAGCATATAGGACCTCTAAAGTCAGTCCTAACTTAAATGGAGTAAGGGTCAATTTCGGGGTTGGGTTCAAGGTTAAGGTTCAGGTTGGCGTTCAAGTAAATTATGGCCGAGCTTGCGATCAGGATTAGGGTTGGTGTTAATTGTTGGGTTGAAGTCTACAGTAGAGGAGAGAGTTGAGCTTAGAGTTTATGCTAGGGTTAGTGTTAGTGTTGGGACGTGATTATACTTACTCTTCCTTGCATTATGCACAGGGATACTTTAATTACGTGGCTGAAGTGAGCCGTTGCCCGCACAATGCCTGGCCTTCCTGTCGTAGTCTCAATCTGTCTAGACCTCAAGGTCGTGGCGGCCGCTAAACTTACTGGCGCGGGACGCAGGCCGCCCACGTATATTTTCTACCCACACGCTGTCCAACCAATCACAGGTCGACCTAGCCAATTAACGCACTCTCTGTCTACTAGCCTGACTGCTCTCAAACTGGTACCTAGACCGCGGCTGGCTCTCCTGCTGGTCGTAAGCTCTCCAAGTCGAATCTCTGTCCACATTTTCTCCGCTCCTTTATGTACACAATAAACTCTTTCTTCTACTCTTGCCTTTAACAACTTCTCCTCTTCTAAGTTACCATGGTCTGAAGATCGCAGTTGCTGGGTTTGACTCACTTAACCTCCTGCGATATGGCTTTCCCATTCATACGTCCTGCTCAGAGTTATACATAAGAAATCGTTAACAAGTCGTCTGTTTCATGACCTGCCCCCTCAATATTGCGTGTGCTTTCATTGAGGAGACAAAAGAACTCCGTTTACAGTATGCTGTCCCAATCGTGAAACAAACTATTCGGCCCCACGACAGCAAGGGCAAGGGCAAGGTCTAAGTCTAGCCAAGACTCTAACAACCCGAGTTATAAGGACCCATCAGGAGGGGTGATTTGCCTCGTTCTTGAGTCAAGCTACCCACTCAGTTAACCGGGATGCATGAACTCAACAAAACCTGATACATTAAGTTGACTGTCCGAGCAGGATGCCCTAAACTATCACCACTATGGGGAAATGAACTGGTGATTCGTCATATTTGAAGAATGATTTAGAACCAACTGTGAACAACTTGGCAATGATTATGCGTTCAAATCCCACCAAGACCACGGAAGTTTTCCAAATAAGGTCGAAGGATTTGAAAGAAATGGCTTTGGGCCTGCACACAGACAGTATCAAGGCTTTCTCGATGGCACTGATATATAAATACAGTCAGCTGTTCCAGGAGGACCAGCTTAACAGGGCCTACGCGGAAAAGTACACGATCTTCAAAAAACTGCATTCCCTCCAGGTAAAAGCTAAATTCAATATACTTTCTGTAAAATGGGATGGAATTCGAGGATATGCCGGAGGAAAGTCAAATGAGGGTGCGTGTTTTGTTTCGATTTGCTATCGAAAACCATTGGTGGTAAAATTGTTCATGGTATGAAGAAGAAGATGCGACCGCTGGGACAAGACTTTTGTTCGCCGGACGTTTCTACCCTGAATCATCAGCTGAAAGAGTAAGGCAAGAACGAATTGTACGGTCCCGGAAACAGGAAACGAGAGCTGGAATCATCTCAATACAGGTGTTTTGCACCAAAATACAGGGCAAATATTGTTTGATTGATGGTTGGGGTGGGTATCATGTCTAGGGCTAGGTTTTTGTTAAAGGTTAACATTATCAGTAAAGTTTGGTTAAGTTTTGGTTAATTGTCAACTAGAGAAACATGATCTAGGTAGGGGTAGGGTTGATAGTAGGGCCACAGTTGAGATATATTGCGGGACTATTGCTCCTGTTAGGATGCGGGAATATTTGATTTTCGTGGGGTTATGCGCAGGGCCAACTTTATTACTTGAGTGGGTCGTTTATATTTCCGTTTCCTGTTTAGGAAAGCATACAAGTAATCCTTTCTAAAACTATCGTTTCACGGCCTAGGTAGGTTGCAGGGTCTTTCTTATTCCAACTCCATTTTCCTCTGTTAGCTGAACTTCTCTCAAGCTTCATATGTTCTTACCGATATAGCAACAAACACTTTAGTTGTTGCCTTACCCTTCACAAATCTAAGAAAGCAATTCCAGCGATGGGAATAAGGAGGGTAGGATACTTTTCAATGGGAGGGGTGCGGGTTTGCCCTCAACTAAAAGTATGGAAGTGTGTAATCAGCGAACAAATTGATGCAAAAAAAGCGTGGGAAATCCTTGCAAACTAATACAGGCCACACTGAAGTTTGTTTTACCCATTTTGCTTGTTTGTGGGAATAAATTGTTTAAGTTTGTTTTCCGCTGGATGTCCGGTCTACGGTCCTTGCTTGCTTCCAATTTGATTGTGCAATGGGCAATATAGCAGAACTGGTTATTCAATTATCGCCATTACTGATTCAGGCTACTGCCAAGACCTCAATCACCAAATGTTAGCGCAAAATGAAACTGGGTTGTAAGAAGTATTCCAAGCAAGACAAAGCGTTAAAAAATAATGAAATAATGCCTTACAAAGGGCCTTGAAGCCGACTATAACTCCAATCTTGACCTAAAGTAACTGATTCAAAAGCCGCACTTAGAAAAGTCAATCTACCTATCCAGACCAGCACAGAACTTACAAGTCAAAGCAGTAACGGACAGACTGAATACATGCTGTGGAGAAGTGGGGTGCAGAAAAAAATGTGATCACGTACAACTGATGACCCTAAATTATTGTAATGCTGCCAAAGCTGAGATCTCACCGTCTAATTGCGCCTTGTTTGAATCCCCCAGGGAAGAATACAACAGCAAATGCGCAAAAATGGAAGTCTTCTTACGTACTTAGTACAGGATACTTAAGGCAAGCAGAGCATGTACAAGCACGTGCGATCGGGCCAATGAGAGTGTGTCCTTGAGAAGTTATATGCCGAGTGGCTTTCGGGCTGACCAGAGTGGTAGGGCATAGCAATTATTCCGGCCGGCGGCTTCTGCGCTCAAATTACGCGCGCAGCTTTTACCGATCGATAGTGCACCGTAGGATGAGTCATTAAGATAGCGTGATGCCCAGTCTGTTAGGCCTTCTCTTAACCAAAATGACAACTAAGGGACACTAATCTGATCCGATTCTGGGATCTACAAAAGATTCATCAACTAGACCTTCCACTGCGGCCAGTATCTTAGATAATTACGTAAGTTAAAGTGTAACTTCCAGGTAATAGCGCCGGATTTCCCGCTCACCTAACTCCTCCCAGAGATAGGAGTGGGGCACTGGCACACGTAGAGGTAGTCTAAAAGGGATTTTTATTTTTGTTTCTAGAAATAAAGAGTTCGAAACAGGTAAAACCAAATTGTGAACAATTCGTGACCTCACTAAGGCCACCAAATGTTCACAACTGGGTCAACTGAATTATTAAAATCGGTCAACCTCCTCCCCCCCCCCCCAACATATAAAACCATCATAATGAGCTATAAGGAGCGCTTGTTCCATCGCCGTTTCAAAAGTGCACTAAGTGCGTGTCATTCAGGTAGCGCTCAAACAGACGGTTGTTAGGTTATATCCTTAGTATTTTCGAGTAGATTGGGCGTTCAGTTGAATTCTTTGACATAAAACGCTGCTGCTATTCCTTTCATGTAGCATTTTGTTCATTTATGCATTTGCCTTGGATTATTAGCTGAAGGCGAGCAAATTGGCGGTTATAGCGCAGGCATACCAAGCTATGAAAGTTAGTTTACTGGCCTGCCCCGTTTTTCCTTCCGAATGGAGCTCTTCTAAGCGAATCGTCAGTTCTTCTGTCCGTGGGACATCGAGAAATTGAATATAGTGCTGGATTTTGGTCTCCCCAAAACTTGATTATTGAATTTTTGTGTCCACCGATCGGAGCGCTCTCAGATTTGTGATGCTGATTCTATGACGTATATTTGAACACTGTTGCCGGTATTCCCACGGGTCGAGAGGGAATTCGTCGATACAACACGCTATAACATGTACAAGTGAGCCACGAATTAATGCTTTCGAAAAGGACTAGGGGTTTTTTGTTGGTAAAATTTGCACAAGAGATAAAACTTAATCATTCTGTTTCACCCGCTACCAACTCAGAGGTCTACGCCCCCATACTTTGGCCCCTTTTGCCACTCTGTACTTAGCGTTTGATGCCATGCTCAACGTCCAACCTTGCGCCGCCTTTTTGCCATAGCATGAAGTCGGCTTCAATCTCCCAGCCACCCACTGCTCAGACTCTCACGGATTCGTATGTATGCCCCACCGAGGATTGTTTCATTGCGCTCTGCCTACGTGGTCTAATATTTCCTGATGTGATCAGGAAATTATTTATTTGAAAGATACTGACCGAATTATGAATGACTGAAAATAATCGTCCGTCAGTTTTGTTTTCCTGATTAATTACAATACGGGTGATCATCGGCTGTTTATGGATTTTCCCCGTAGAGCATATCTAGAATATTTTTAATCAGTTTCATCAATTTTTTTCTTCCCAATATTAATTCATACTGAACCTTTCTTAACATAGGAGTAACTTGAAAGGTGTTTGCATTGGTAAGAATAACAATTGTAGTAATGTAGAAAAATGTGCATCGGAGAATGGAATTTTACTAGTGCATTTTCGAGCTGGTGAAATTAGCTCATCGTCAGACTGAAGGAATGTGAGGGCTGAGATTGTCGCACTCGAGGGTTTGGGGGGCAGAGGTTACATCAGCAAGGACTGAGGAGGCCGGGGGGATTAGACTGACGCGAATCCTCCTTATATAGGCGCAGCAATGTAAATGCCTTACTGTTTATTATTAGCGGTATTGTTGTAAGGTAACGTAACAAATAATAATAAAGTTTTTTAGGATAATAGTTCAAGGTATGTTTGCTGTTTTACCATTAATTAGGCAGTTATAAGCTTCTTGCAGCATATGCTTAAACGTAGACCAAGCTCGCAGAGGCATCAACCAGGATGGGTACGCCCTGAAACAAATTAGTGTACGATTACCAATACTATAGGCTCCCGATCAAAAAGTGGTAAGACAGCGAACTCGTGGCTCAATGGTTAGGGCATTTGCCTCTGACCAGAGCATCGTGGGTTTGAAACTCAAGTGTGGCAACAATTTTAGCGGCTACACTAAAGTTTGTTTTCCCTAGCTGATGACGGCTAATAAGCCTAAAATAGCTATCATAGCTTCCTTGTCTTTGCCGAAAATACTTAAGAGGGATCACAAGCATCCGCGAGTAGCTATGGCACCTAAGCCTCGCGAATACTGGGCTGACTGTACTCGCATCAGAGTGAACGCATTCATGGACACCTTTCTCAGGATAAATGTAATAGACATGCTTGGTATTGTACTAACTGCAGAAACATAAACAAATACCTACTATAATAGCAGATGTCAGAAAGAAAACTGCTTTTTTTTCGGTCACACGTCCAGGAGGCCCGTACATTTGTAAATTTCCCAGTAAACAGGGCAACATCGTAGACCAGCTCAATAGTTATTAAGCACGAAATCTATGATTGTTTGCATGCTCTTTTCAGGGAGGTGGAAGAAGCACAGTGACTAAGCAGAAACACATCTTAACGACCTCGAACACATCATACTAAACTCTTGTGGACGGACTTCATAATTTTCCCAAATCCTTACTAAAACCATTGTTTGGAATTGGGTGAAATTACGGTTGTAATTATAACTTGTAATTCATTATTTAAAAAATCAATTGGACTATTTTTTTCATGATAAACTTTCAGTTTTAGTTCGTTCGAATAAGGGGGCAGAGTTTGCTGTTGTTATTTTCGGGAAGAAGTATTTTATGCTTAATGTCTTGTACTATGAAAGATCAAACAAAGTCGGTCATTTTTTAGTTCTTTAAAAATGAAGAGCAGGCAAATTTTAATTCGTCCCCACTTACCCACTTAGGTTTTACGAATTATGCGATTTCCCGCCCATTGCTATAAAAACAACTTTTTTTGGGATTCAAATATTTCTCTGCAGTAAACGCATTTCAGGGCATTTGCCTCTTTTATGGATATTTTGCATCGCGCGCGCTTCGATCTAACACCAGCAGATGGAAAGAAGGCGGGAGAGAAGTGCGTAACTTTGAACTTACTTAATGCGCTGAGCTGAACTTTTTATTTCTAAGGCGTTCCTTCTTTAATTGCCCTATGCAATGTGTATTTTTGTATCCGATCGGTGTACAGATATAGTTCTGACTTAGGTTCTAAATACCTGCAAGTCTTACTTATAAAAGTGTTGCCTTATGTTCTTTTGTGCGGTAGACTTCAGAACAGCCACCAGAGCACAAAGATTTGCAACGGCTAGACATGCTAGCAGTTATCTTGGTCGGTTGCAGTCTGCCTTCACTGCAAGCCTGATGTTGCAGTAATATTGGATGACAAAGTTATAGGATGCAGCATTTTATGTTGATCGTTTTCGATTGGTTTTTTCTTCACCAAGTAACTGCTCTCGGAACTAACCACTTTATTTTATTTGCGCGTTTTAATGGAAAGGTAAAATAATCATTTTTATGTCTTGTCCCAATGCCATAATGAATATTTTTCTCCTTACGAACGGCAGACTTTGAATACTACGTGGATAGTGGACAACGAACAGGCTGTCTGGCATTCAAGGTGGAATGCCACTGTTACGTAATAAGTGTCGGTGCGCAGGTTCTGGAAGTTAAAAGAAACCTTTAACCAATTTAAAGCTAAAAGCCAACTGCGCGTTGAACATTCAATTGCCTTGCCTGGCGTGACCAGAAAGAATTGACGAAATTTAGTAACAGTGAATAAAGCAGTCCATACTCTAGAATATAAGGGTATAATGTAGGAGGTTCATTGAAATTCAATTAGTGCACAATATACAACAGTAGATAGAGATGGAATAAGTGAGGTTTGGAAACAGTTGGAGTTGAACACAGTAGTTCGCAATGGATTGGATTTCAGAGAGAGAAATAAGCTTTATTTTTTTTGGTTGCCTCCATAATCTTTAGCAAAAATTCGTTCGTTCACTGGGACCAGGGGATAAGTCAACAAAATAATAAAGGCTTCCATAAAAAACACCTCTGTTATGGGGACGAGTCCAGTCTCAGCTTCTGGATTTGTGCTCCTTTACACGTGAGGCAGCTTGCTAGGCATGACACTTCTGCATGCTGATAGGCCGATTTACGGCAAGGCATATGATGGAAGCTTCGGCGCATAGTGCAGAAAGACTTCGCAACCATTAATTCAGAGTGGTGTGTGAGCAACCTCAGCGATCAGCGAATTGGTTGACCGTTGCAAAGTGTCCCTGTATTATAATCTTAGTTTTAAATAAGCATAAGAAACACCGACGGTTGAAGATAACAAGTCTTTTTAAGCAAGGCTGGAAAAATAAACGGCGAGAATTAGTGGATAAGAGGGAGAATGCAAGCATTTATAAATCGCCAGATTAGAGCTTGAGGTATGTGATAGGAACGGAGTCGATGGATATAATGAATGAGATTAGGACTATTAATGACGAGAAAATGCAAAAATAAATGTCAGAGTAACAGCAAGGTACCTGAAAGAGGATAACGTTTAGATCGTCAGTGTGGAGGAGTGCCAAGAAGGGAGACTATTGACCTAAGTGGTATGTCCGCCTTGTGCACTTTAGGCAGACCGTAAAATCGTGCTGAAACTGTGTCTGCTGTTTTCATGGAGAACCAATCGCTGGGCGTGATTGCACGGTTTGCTTTGAGTTTTGCCAGACTTTTACTCATCTGTGTAAGCAGATGTTTCATTTCACTGGCTGGACATTTCTTATACGATTGTTGTCGTTCGACAGTGGTGCTCAACAAATATGATTACCAAAAGAAAGCCCAGAGCCTACTAGACGATTTTCTTGAACTTCTACAGTGTTGGCTTAAAACCTACTTCACATTTGGTGAACAAATTATGAAAAAATTAAAGGCACACCGATGGACTCGCTCTATCAGGCCTGATTGCTAAAGTGATCCCTAAACGGATTGAACACTTAGTCTTCACCGTGTATCAACCGAAGTTTTGGGCTCCTTATGTCGATGAAAATTTCGTCATTATCAAAACATCGGACATTGAACATTTCAAAGAGTTACTAAACTTGGTTGATTAAAATATCCAATTTACGATGGAGGCGGAAGGAAATAACGAAATGCCCTTCCTCGATGTCGTGGTGCACCCATGCTCATCTGGACTACCGCGAACCACATTATGCAGAAAAGCCACCAACATGAAGCAACTAATACATTTAAACAACAATGACCCTCTGTCTCACAAACGTAGCTGCCTGCTTACTCTTTTCCAAAGAGTTGACACGCTTTGCAGCACACCAGCGGACAAAAGAGTGGAACAACAATACCTACGTGATCTCCTTCGAGCTAATGGATAGCCTAATTATTTTATTAGTAAAGGCAAGCACCGAATGAATTGACGACGGACATTAGAACAACATCCCGAAGGCTGGAGGACCATTCTCTACATAAACGGAGTCTGCGAAGCAGTCTCTTGAGTGTTACAACTCGTTAGAGTAGGCATATCCCATCGACCTCAGGTGAAAATACGCCACCTAAAGACAAATTGCCCCTAACTGAAACCTCCGCAGTTTTTTACAAAATATTTTGCAACGATGGAGACTGCAATTACGTTGGAGAACCAGGGCACAAATTGCACGCCCACGGCGGCTCGGAGACTTGACCCAAACTCGTTGCTTGCAACCCATATCAGCGAGACTGGCCACAACGTCAATGTTCAAGGAGCAACCATTGTAGGCCAGGGAACCTCAAAAATGGAAAGACTGATGATTGAGACATGGTACTCAGACGCTAATTCTGCCAACAGGCATCTGGACCTGCCTGCGGCCTACAAACACCTATGCAATTACGCAAGTAAAGGATAGGACCATGTCAAGCCAAGCTTAGGATTTGCAAACGAAGAGGGCCCCGTGAAGAAACCACCGGAAGAGGGAGAAGGATTATCAGTATCCTCTACCATGGGGACAGAACACAACGCTAATTGCCCTCAAGTAATGCCAAAATCCACACGAAGGGCCAAGCAACGAGCGTAGAAAATCGATCAGCTTATGGCCAACAAACACAGTCAAACACTTTGAATTGGTTATCGATAAAGTCAGTTCACGCTTTGGCAAAGGACAGCCGGCCCATCTGTCCGAAACTTCAGCGTGCAAAGCGAAACGTTCCGGTAAGCAAAATGATCTCTGATTCCTGAGCCTACCATAAGGTTCGTTGACGCACTCACTGTCAGTTTACTTTCAAACTCTCCGGTTAGTAGACAAACGCTTTCCCACTTTGAAGCAGTTAAACATTTGCTGAGAAAAGAAATAGAGACAGAACTTTATTCGCACAAGCATATATCCAACAAATAACAGGTAACTTGTATCTCCCAGACAAAGCTGCTTTAGGAACACAGAAAATCTTCCTTCCCCGAGACCCAAAGCTTTCAAGAGTTCTTTATCTTAACCAAAGGGCTTGAGAAGGCTTTCTTACACCAACGGCAAATGGTGTGCCATTTTTCTTTGTGAATTAACGACGAATAGTCGACCTTTAATGCAATGACATCCGATAAAGACTGCTAAATCTCTGGCTGATTTGTATAGGAGCAGTAGTTTGAGGTGCTTGGAACAGAAGCAGTGAAGATTACCTCCACTAAATAAAGGCAGAAATGTAGGCAAGCCAAATAGTGGAACCAATGTAAGGCGAAGTGGGACTAATCAAAAAGGGAATTTTAGGATCACAATAGTCGTACAAGGATATGACGTTTCACTAGATGTAAATTACATTTTCTTACTGTCGGCAGAGTCTCTTTTCAGTGATTTTGTCATCAATTTCAGAAATTGCCAATATGAGCATAAGATTTTTTAAAAAAAGTATTCGAATTTCAAGGTTAAATATAGAGAAAATGCATAAGTCACATAAGCTATCCGGCTGCTAAGGTGGCATTAACGGACTATAAAAGACCTGTGGAGGCGACTTTCAGTGCAAGGAAAAGCTAACGAAGAATAAAAAGAATTAACATAGATGAACTACCTCCTGCAATGGCCTGAATCTGAATAATCGGTTAAGCGTACATTTGGCCTTGCCATTTTTATTTGTTGAATGGACTTGAGGGCCAGAAAGCCTTTTACTGAAGAAAACAGTATAATTAATCTTGCTTCTTAAAAATCAGGCAGGAGTTAAATAAAACCGGAGGTTGCCGGACATTCCAGACATTTCCTTTTAGTATGCGTTTTGCTTTAAAAGTACATTGATATAAGCAAAGAACTGTTCCACACAAAAAACACTTGTAGAGTTGCGAAATCTGTTGAAAAAATCAGCTGAAAGCAAATTTAAGGAATCATTACGCTTTCCAGAACGATAGTTGGTGTTGATTCTTACGTCTTTCCCCTCAAAACACATTAATTTAATTGTTTGACCATATTTGTTTACAACTTGAAGATTTGAGCCAAAAAACAAACATTTTTTGATTATTTTACCGTGGAGGTGAAGGTCAAAAGCAAAAACATGTGACCAGAAACGTTTTGATATCATAAAGTTTGCAATAACGTGTACTTTAGTTACGGAAGGGACAGAATAGTAGCAGTTTTTGCAGATCTTAGGGTGAGTTTGGCCACTTTTTGGCACGGGGCCAGAACAAATACATTGATAAATGCTCCAACATGGAGGGTAAACGAGCCTTTTGTCATTAATTGTCATAAAAAAGCTAGTAATATTTTCCTATTTTTACACTGACGTTCCCCTAGGAAAAGGCAACTTACGGAGATATTTTTCAGCTGAATGTATAATTTAAGTATGTTTTTAATGAGGAAATGTATTTTGGAAATTTAAAAAAATTGATCTTGGGCTTATTGATATGCAATTTTTGTTAAACGCGTTAATTTTTTCTCGGCAGTCACTTTTCGTGTTTGGGTGAATATAAAAGCATGACTCAATGGCCATCCTTATGAAAAATATCACCAGACGTCACACGTTCGATAAATGCTATAAAGAAATATATTTTGAACATTTTGTACATAATTCAATTTTAATGGAAAAGAGCCTTGAACGAAGAAAAATCAACTATTCATCAGAATTTCAAGAACACTCTGGGGCTTGTTATAATCCAGTAACAGGAATGCCTATAAAGGAATTTGACGCATGGAATGTTTTTAAATGTACGCAGAATGGTATGTTTGCGATTTCACATGACAGTTCTTTTTACCGTTATTACTCGCTAATGCATCGAGTTGTCACATTTTCAGCATTTAAGGCTTTTAAAAAATTGCTGATTATAAACAAACTTATAGTGGTTTTTATCCTTCGTTTAAGTTTTGAAGTTGTTTGAGGCTGTTCGTTAGTAGTTCAAAGTTTCATCAAACCTTTAATGCCAATTTGTGAGTGATTATCAAAATTTTGCAAATTTTGGCCTTTTGCATGCGTTAGATAATTTGATGTACAATCCTCCTTAATGCACATTTGTGCAGATCAAATGACGGAGAGCCATAATTGCAGGTGATCAATTCTAGAGGCCCGGTTCATGCAAATTTTCAAAGGGCAACAACTGCAGATATTCATCAACCAGCGGCAACGATGACATGTTTACTTAAGGCGATTAGCAAGCTGATATGAATGAGACGCTTCAGAAAATTAGTGAACTTCCTCCTATAAAATGTATATAAAAAGTCGAAATAAGTACATCTCGTTCATTCTTCGGTATGCCATTGAAAGAAGTGTTAATACGTTTCTCAAACAAAGTAAATTCTGATAGCAAGCAAAGATAAAGGATCCGACAAACTCTAGCGCTTTAGTAATTCTGGTCAATAACCGCTTATTTTTTGCCCCTAAGTTAACTGAAAGTCTAACCTATTCTTCTGATGCCACACAAGTGATCCGGGAAGCATTTCCTATCAACACACCCAAACGAAACGTCCGATGAGACAAGGACGGTGCAGAAGTTTTGGGCAAACATTTTTGACAGCTCAATTTAAAAGACCTTTCATACGTGTTCAGCTTTCTAGTTGAAAGGCACAAGGCAGAAGTCCGCATCAGACCAGCTTTGGGCACGCCTGTACTTTCACTCTTTCTTGTTAAATGCGTCACGTTAGCCGCGTGATCCGCTGTCATTATAAAAGATTTAAACTTGGGCCGACAACTGCGTGAACCGCGAACTGCTTGAATGATGGGTTCTTCGGCCTGTTGTCACTGAAAATGCACAATAACTTCAGAAGTTAATATCTGGTACTGCAAAGTAATTAGCTATGCGGGGATTGCGCGAGCGAGTAGCAGCCATTGTGACAGCAAGTATCTAATACCCGAGTAAACGTCACGTCAAAAATCAAAAGCTGCTGAAGACACGGCCATTAACGACTCGGAAGTATTCAATTTGTCAAGTTTGGCGAACATGCGTTTTCAATTATGCATCACGAGGCCATTATAAACATTTGAGGGAGGTAGGAATGACAAAAGTTTATGCAACCAATTAATATGAAGAAAGATGGAAGAGGGGTTTCAGCGATCAAGGGGACAGAGAGAGAAGCGTAGGATGGGCGTCTGGCAGTTAGTGCACTTCGCTGCGTCGCCACTGTAACGCGGCGGGGTAGTAAGTGTGAAAACGCATGCAGAGCTAGGTTTCGGTCGAGGGCATCTTAAATCGGGTTATTTAGTCTTATGGCGGTGACCTCTGACGTCCCAAGTATCCACCGAGAGAGGAACTTAGAGTTTCTGCTACTGTTTTATGCTAATTTCTCTGATGATGAATCCGTGACGGATGTCGAAACTTCGGGCGAATAAAAGTATTTTCCCAGTGATCGAGTTGTCTTCTTCTCAACTTGGAGTGTCTCGTCAGCATTTCATAAATAGCTTACAACGCTTGCCTGACGTCTACCCGGTGACCGCTGTTAAACACGTGAGCCAAAATCAAGATATATGTGCATTTTAACACGCCTTAGTTAAGCAAGGCAGAATGGTGTTCTCGCGTCTACTTTAGCTGATGCCTAATTGTTTGACCAATATATTCTGCTCTACAGGAGCAAGTAAAAACGTAGATACACAGTGAAGGGGTCTGAAAATGGGGGTCTATCTTTACTTTCAAGCCGAAGGAGTGAAGTGCGTGAAAAGACTAGGCACTTTTGCAGCCTTTAGGCGGAGACGCAGAAGTTCCTTTGCTGGATTCCCTCGAAGAGGCAATGTGATAAATAGGGCTTTCATCGCAGGTTTAGACTAACAGCTAATTATCGTATATTAGTTACGAACTTCAGCGATGAATGCGAATGCTGTTACTGATGCAGGCATGCGATGGTATGGTAACTGCTATCTACAAATACTGTACTTTTTTGCCCTCCTAAGCCTTACCTGCGAAGGGTTAGAGTTCGAGTAAGAATGCGAAACCTCCCACAAGCAATCTTTTTATTCCAGTGATTTAGTTTTCACTGAATTGGAGATGCCGATAGGGTAGTGTATCGGCTGTCAATTAGGCGCTAAAGGGCTAGAGAGTTAGGTACACGAATAAGAAACACACATAGCCCCTCCCCCCAAGGAATAAAAGTGACCTTGGCAAGGAATAATAAAACTTCCCCTGTCATATGCCTAACACAAACTCTAACCCTAATTTTGAGCTCTAACTTAGACTCCCACGCTAACTTTACTCTAACCACTAAACCAATTTCCCTAAAATTAGGGTGAAGTTCCTGGAATAGACAAGGTTTCTATTCCTGTACCTTGGCGAGTAGGACATGTGCTGTAGCACGCCTATTCTACTGTCCTGATTCATGTCCTCCGCTCTTGCTTTCTAACGGCACACACCCCATTTATACCTCAACCAGAACGGTTCTCTTATCATCCCATTTTTTACCATGAGTGGATTTAAGAATCCATTCTAGGAGCTTGATTCTTCATTCACCTGTAATGAGCAGTTATTAGCCAATGTCCTCTGCTGAAAAAATGTGAAGTCATTTAAATGTAGGAGCACACACCAGAGGTTTAAATGATTACACAGGTAGATCAGAGTGAAATGATCAAACTGAGATATACCTAAAAATTCGTAAATTCTTTCTTTCGGACCTCTTAACAAGGAATCCAAAGTATCTAGTCGCTTGATGATTCTTCTTACTCTTTAAAGTTAGTTATGGACCTCAGTTGATCTAATGATGGGGTGTCATTTGTCCTTTTATGGAAATGAAATGTCTGACGTCTATGTGGGGTAACTAGGTAGAGATTACAGTCTTGATGGACAGACTGCTGCAGCTTTTACCATTATGCTTTAAATAACGCTCCAGTTTGGTGTTTACACGGCACTCAAATCTTGTCTGTGGCGCAGCAGCCACACTCTCGGTTACTCCTTCGGCTGGAGCCGGGTACTAAATGCACAATCCGCAGTGTAGTTGGTCTGGAAGAGATATGCGTTTATCGCAGGGGGGTAAGTAAGTTAATCCCTAGCAACTTCCATCTTCAGACCATGGTTCCTTAGTAGAGCAGACGTCGATGGAGGTCGGAATAGTAGGAATAGTTTATTGTGTACACATAGAAGCAGAGAATAGATGGAAAGAGTTTTGACCTCGGAGCGCACGACCAGCCAGACAGCAGGCCGTGTTCGAAGTGCAGGAATACTTGAAGAGGCCCTGAGCGAGCACTGAGTGCGTGAGCTTCAGGATGCTGATTGGCCTGACCAGTGTGGGGTGCGTGCGTGCGTCCCAGCCGCCCGAGGGCAAAGGTTACGCCTCGCATGTGGACAACAGCTATCGCGCTAGGTCGAGCGACTATGTGGCCAAGATTGTCCCCGCGAGACCACGTCTGTGGCGTCTCGCATTTGGATGAGGTGATCCGCAGCTCCGCTACACATTATGGTGTCCTAACTCCAAACCAAACGCTAAACCCCTTAACCATAAGTCCAAAAATAACACTCATCTTACATGGCATTTGGCGCAACGGGGAGTAATTCTACCCATGATATATTACCTCTTTAACTGCTGGGCTTAATCAGCTGGGGACAGTATATGCGTCGCAAAAGTTTAATCTGATTCAGTTAGCAAGCAGGGACAGTGTCGCCTGGGCTCTATACCTTATACAACCCAGTCTGCTTTTCCTTGTCCTTCGAGTAAGTCGCATTGGAAGAAACGGAGAGTGCGGTCGCTACTGTTCAAGTCGTCTGTGCACCTATTGCATTGAATTTCCAAACCAAAATATCCGAACCCTGCGGGTGACGGCATACGGCCCCGTAGGCGACTAAGGCTAATTCGGGTCATTTTTAAGGAAATGCAAAATTGTAGTTCATGCTGGGATGTCTTTACTTTCTGCCTAGTTTTGGTAACCTGATTCACCTTGTTTCCCATAGAAAAGTGCACCTTAAAGTAATGGCAATTACGTCGTTCACAAGTCAGGTTGGGGTCGTGGAGTGCACAGTCAAAACGCCGCATATAGCAACAACGTAAATTCACACTTCACAGCGATCGGAACTATTCTGACAGCTTGAAGCATTCTTTCCCATTGCCTTGATCCCACAGTCATCTGACCGTAATGGAGAATAATGTCTTCCAAATGCGCACCAGATACAGTCTTAACATCGCCTACCTCACGGGAAATTGTGTCTAGGGGATGATGGCAGGCAAGCGTAGGTTGATAAAGGCACGCTTTCTCCTGGATAACCGAGCAAAAATAACGTAAACTGGAAGTTGAAATCCTCTTCGTCATTAGAGTAATGTATCCACCCGCCTGGACGGGATCAACAACGGTTTCAGGACAACGACGCTACCGCTTCGCGGGAAACAAGTTGCTAGGTTCGTACGCACCCAAGCACTAACGAATAATCACGATAGTATGCAGAATAATGTTTTTTTCTAAAATATCAGCTCTTGGTTCCTCGCACCTGGGCCAAAGACGCATAGCTGATCAATGTCAATCAGTGACGATGACGATAAGGATGAGTTCAAAAACTAACAGACACCACATCAGCCTGGATGGTGTTCATGGTTAGCGTGGTGATACTCACTGGAACAACAAAGGATATTCTCCGTTGAAGCCCTGGGTAGAACATAATCTCCTATCCTGCCCTCTTAATACAAAAAGATGGCCGAGATGTAACTGCGATCGCGGGACTAAGTACGTGCTAGGGTACATATTAAGGTAAAGATTCTTGAAAGAGTCTTCGAAAGGACCTTGTGTATTATAACCGCATCTTTAAAATTTTTGGGAAGGTTGAAGTTTTCACAATTTCTCAGGTTTCTGAATTCCGGCCGTCAACACAGTAGGGATTGGATGATGACATAGAACTACAGAAGGGTCCTCCGAAGGCCACCGCATACGATAACCGCTTAAGTCAGCATATTCAGCAAAATGGCTTTTCAAATTAACTATGGGAGTAATCGTTTACTTACACGTTTAAGAAGGGTGAATTCCACAATCTTAAACCTTCTTTACACGTTCGCCCTTTATTCTAGTTGGGTTTGGTGGTTCTACTATAAAATGCACCTCAATGAACTCGCCCGAGGTTAGGGCACAATCCCACGACATACACACGCTCGCCGTTGGTCCGGCGGGGTGTTAGCGATGATATTAAAGCCTATTTCAGTGTCCCCGCCTGAGGTTTCAGTACGCGCCACAACTTACTACCGTCACGTTTTTATTTTACAGAACTATTGCGATCTAATTTGTGCCCTGACATGCATCGCCCGTCCTCCCTCCTAAAATCAGGTGCCAATGAGCCTGAGGGGCACGCTTCATGGCTACCCAGGTGCCCCCACGAGGAACTCCTACTCATATTAAATAGTAAAATGCAACACCGAAACTTGCTTCTAACAAAGAAGATGTTGGGTGCTGAATGCTGGACCAAATATAGCCTTCGCATTTCCCAATTAAAACTTTGGATCCAGCAACGGAGATTTCCTCGAGAACAAGCGAATCCTGAAAGCAGTTTTGTTCGTGAAGGCCAGTTTCGGGAAGAGAGTAGATTGGATTCTTGGATGAGTACGCCTCTATACCTTCGAAGAAGGTCTTACCGGTCATTCACACAAGCAAAACGGAGAAATCGAGACCTTGCGCTTTTATTCTTTTACAGAAATTTCATAGACTATAAACCCTTAAAGTGAATATCTTAACTGACAAGACAAATGTAGAATTCCTTAGCTTTTAACTGAGCAGATAGCAGGGCAACTTAGTCGCCTCCGAGGGCGCGCCGGTGTAGGCAGTAGAAATTCTCATTAATAAGCGAGAAATGAAAAAACGAAAGTTCCGTTTTACTGGCCAGTGAAACGGATGTCTACGTTAAATCAGTAAAACCGTGCGTGAATGGTAGAAGAGAACAGCTGCCCAAATTTTAAAGCCAGTTAATAAACTTCTTCGTATCGAGTGCCCCCTAAAATTAAGCAGTTAGATTAAAAGATCACAATTTAGGTTCCACGGCACCTCGCCATATCTGCTAGTACTAGGTAAGCCTCTCTCTGAGATGCTGAATAATCCAACAATATTTTAGAGGTGGTAAAGATGTCATCGGCCTGTTGCTTGTGTATTACTTGTCTTCAGACACCTGGAGTGAAACCAACACTTTAGATGTCATCACAGTCTAATTACACTGTTTGGAATTCCCAATGAGCTACACAATAAGAAAGACGTAAAACTGGAAGCCACCCGAAAGAGAGTTTATCGCGTATAAAACCCCGAGTTGCTGTCTCGGGTGGCAGTTGCCGCTGTTGTAAAGCATTCGGTTAGGTTACACTCCTAACACAAGAGACAGCTTGAAAAACCCTCATATGATATTCGCACGCAAAGAAAATTCAAGGAAGTTGCAGTGGCTTCAGCAGTAAAAGAGATAAATTTTGAATAGTTTATGTGGCCATAGAAGCGGGTAAGGGGGATAAAATGCTTCGTAATACAGATGGTACTGCGCTCTATTTCGGGAAGGGCACCTGGTTCCGCATCTTGGCAGCAACAATAACCCAACCCTTGCCCGAACTCCTAATCCTTGCTGATGAACGAATGGTGCACCATTAAGGGTTCAGTATGCCCGGCTGACGATGGCTAATAAACCAGAAACGACCATTCCAGTCCGCCTTGTCTTTGCCAGCAATATGATCTACCGTACTCCTAATTATAACCTTAAAGCTCCCTTTGACATTACTTCTAAAATTGGTGGATTAGCGCACACTTATCGGTTGCGGAACTTACTCGTCCTGTTTTGCTTTAGGGCTAAATCTCTAGCCCCACCAGCCGCCGCTCAGCGGCCAGACAACACGTCCGTGGTTCAGGGATTAGAGCGTTGGACTTCTAATCAACAGGTCACGGGTTCAAGCCTCGGATGAGGCCTCACATAGGGTTGGCTGAGTGTTGATGGCTATTAAGCCAGAAGTGGCCATTCGAGTCTCCCTTGTCTTTGTCTGCTTTATATTCCTAACCTTAAACCTCTTAACGTTAACGCAACTTGCCTTGGCCGTATACATCGACAAGCACACAAAACAGCAAGGAGCTGCGATTCACAAATCTAGTTATAATCCGGAATACACGCATCTCCTTGAGCACTGGAGATCAGTCTAGAGCCTCCATTGGCAATTACACAGGGACTTGTGCTAATCCAAATATACACTGACAAATACAAAGGAGATTGCGGGGGGTCCGGCTCATCAGTGGGTCCACAGCTTTCCCTATCTGTTTTCTGGTTGATAAGCCGGTTTTTAAAGTTCAGTTTTTTAATCTCCTGAGCTGGACCCTTCGCAGCTGTGTCAAGCAGCGGCAAAATACCTGCGAAACACATGTCTGGGCCTTTTAGCATGTACCTAGGTTGTTAGTATGGTAAGGTACAGCGTCACTTTATACTACTAAAGACTGTCTGAAGGGGGCATGCGTATATTTTACAGGGGTTGACGGGATTCAACACAAATATACACTAACAATTACGGCCTATGCCTATAGACCTTAAATATACTGATATATACCGCGGACAGAAATTAATTTCTCAGTAGAGTCACTTTTAGGACACGGGAATTGGTAACTTTCCCGTTCGTATTTCCCTCTCCCGCTTGTAGGACCACATTAACGATTTTTAATGTAGATGTGCACTCCGTAAACAAATTTAACTTCGATGGCGTGGTCAGGTTGTGATAATGTCAGCTGAGTGTTCTGTGAGATGTCCTCTACATACTGGTTTTGCTCTAGATGTCTGAAGATATAGTCGAGGAAAGTATGAGGATACCTTTAATACTTTTCTAAAATACCTCTTGACAGATCAGAGCACCTGCGAGACACTTACAGAGAAATAGCACGTATGGCAAGCTGTTTTGGAACATTTATTTGTCATTTTTGGATCTAAGTGAATACAGTATTTCCGAGGGGTTCAACAAAAACGTTAAACTCAACTGACGAGGGGCAATTATTTGGATGGCCCCTTCCTCGGAACCTGTCAAATAACAATGCAAATTCAAGGCTCTCCATGACCATATGAGAGACCTTCGCATACATTGAAATATTATTAGCAACAGCAACGACGACAACCTTGACATTACATCGAAAAAACATCACAAACATCAACCAATGAACCTATTCGACCTAAGTCCACACACCTTACCCTACAGAGTTTGTAATATCTTCATGAAAATATAGCGGAGGGAAAGTTAGATGTAGGTATTGTGATCCAGGGTCTGCGCAAGCTATTTTGGCAACAGTGGCTTATGTAGGTTCACCCATTTATCCATACTCCATGCATGATTTCCTATGAAAACGCTGGTTAAAGTGTTTTTCGGGTGGGGAAATACGATAAGCACTGAAATCTACTTTACTAAACCCTAAATGCATCTTTATTTTACTGTGTTCAGAGGTGTTGCTGATTTATATCTGTAGATTTTCGTAATCTGTGTTATTGTTTCACTTATTGCGGAAAAATCCGATTATCAATTTGCAGGTTTCTTGAATTTCCCGAAAAATTGAAATGGTGGTTAGGAGGTCGTCTACTTCAACTTACCTAATGCCCAACTTACCGTTCTGGATATCGATTAGTATAGTCCGCGGCGCGGAGCGCCACACACCTTCAATTTACATGTGGAGAAACTTCCTCCCAGCGGCCGCGGGAAGCAACTTCGACTGCATTACTTTAACTTCACACTCTCCTCAAAAATATTCTTCTCTGCCTATCCTATTTCCCCAGCCCCCCCCCCCCCAATTACTTTAACCACCCTTTTTGCAGGACAAAATGCTGGGACTAGGGGTATATGAGTTGGCCTACGTAAGGTAGTTTTGCCACTATTCTTAACCACTTTTGTGGTTTTTGGAACGGCTGTTTACAAATATTGAAACAGTACGGAATAATTTCGAGACCAGCTTAGAGCGTCCACAGGCGATCTCAGAAGGACAAGGGCTAATATAGAATGTATAATGAGAAATAAAATGGGGATTTTAATGATCATTGCTGACTTGCTGGTTAGCTTTAGCCAATTATGCCCAAACCCCAGATATGGGCAAATCGGTTCACTGGTAAGAGCTTGGAACAAACGCTCAACGGCCAAATAGTTTAGACTTGAATCGTAGGTAACCTAGGCCTGGGGTTGCGGTACCACCGACCGTTGACGTTCCGTAAGCCAGAAATGGTCGCCAAAATCTCCCTTGGCTTTCAGCGAGATAGAGATATACGCAATATTTTTGAAGAGGTATCGCAAAGTACTCAGCAAAAAGCCGTTAATTCACCGTGGATTAAAAGTGGCACGCGAAACAGAGAACACTAGAAGATAAAAACGATGCATAATGACCGAAAACTGCAACGATCGTCACAAAATACGTCACAAATGTTATGCCAAAGGTGTTGACACGATGTGCAAATGACTTCATTTTCAAATTTCAAATAATAAAAGAAAGGGTTTAATATAGATTAAAAAATTTCGTTGGAATGGACAGCTGAAAACATGGTGACCTACATTCAGCTGCCCAATATAGCACGCCTTGTGCAGTTTCTGTTGTGTGCAGTCCTTTTCCATATTCGCCTACAACAGCCGCAATGGCAGACGCTTCCGGCAATAATCAAAACAGTAAATAAAATCTGCTGACGACCGTCACCGTGGTTATGAAGTGGAACGTTTTCGCGTGTGCTATGATACATGACAATAAACAAATAAAAAATAGACTTTAATGGCAACCTTGTATTTCTCACCTGGGCAAGAACCACTGAAAATTAAAAAAATGGTTGTAAGTGTATCAGGCAAAAATTTTTTGCACCTTTTCTTGCTTTCTGGAAGAATCTACGCTTTACCAGTTATCCATTAAAAAACCAGATTTTAGCCAAATTTATCCTGACGTCAAATTAGTAACATGAAAGACATTTACCAATGCTCCTCTACTTGAGCACAAGTTATGCTCCAAATGGTCATTCGTAATAGGCAAGCATTGTAATAACCCAATGCACATGTTTCTTAATGAAAAAAGTTATAAGTTATGCATTAATGTCTGCATTCCCATCTTTCGTATGCCTGCTGTTCGTAAGTAGACGACTGTCTGTATCTCCTTCTGCGATCTTTCGGGGAAATAAAACACTAAAATATTTTTAAGCTGTCTCCAGGGTCTCCAAAATTCGTACTTATACTACGATTACTACCACTACTATGAAACGTGTCAGACTAGCCAGTAGAGTTGTTAACCTGATAATTGTAGGGCAGCCTGTTAAATCAAGAACTGAAACTTTTTGGACAAAAGCATGCTAAATGGAGTGGAGATTTTTCTACAAAGTGCAGTTTTTGAAGTCGGCCAAAAAGGGACTCGTTCATAAGCCGGCATTATGAAGTAACTGCAATAAAGTAGGATTGGGTTTCATGACAATTTATATTAGAACCACTCCCTCCTCAGCTAAATAATTTCTTTTAATGCGAAAAACATTTCGGAATTTTGGTTTACATTTAAGGAGATAGTCCATCCAGTCTATATGCAGAAAAGGGCTATCGACGTGGCGAATTAGGCACTTTAACGCGATCGATGAGCGCTTTCTACCTCATGGAGTTAAAAAAAATTTAAGTGCACCTTAACTCTAACACAAAACTAGAACGTTCACTTTAATCGTAAGCCTAGTCCTTCTCCAGGCCTTACCCTAACAGATAGCACGAAATCAAACCGTAGACCTTAACACAATCCTAACCATGTCCCCAAACTTAAACCTTACCCTTACTTTAACCCTTGTCCTCATCTTCATCCTACAGATGATTTCCTCGGAATTTGACGCAAAGTCATACATATATTGTGGGCGTTTTCTGCTCCCATGTCATATTCAAGCATCCATGACTGTAATTATTTTTTTATCTTTGCAATTTTTAACATTTTATATCCATTTCCCAATGGTTTTCCTTTTTCTAAGCGTTTTTCCAACTCCTCGCATAAATGCTAACCTTTATTATTTTTCACCTTTGTCCTTTGCTGCAAATGCTATTGCCTCTATCGAGTCGTTTTGCCTACTGCTACTGTCCACTACCCTGCTATATGTTCCCATTTTCTCCCAGCCCGCGCTTTCTAGATTTATGATGAACATACCGGTACAGGGATCCGTCAACTTACGAAGGAATTACGTTCCAAGCGGTTGTAGCAATCTATTTTGCGTAACACCACGCCAATGCCACTCAAATACTTCTGGTTATTTGGGGGTTTCAATTCCCTATTTCCATCTTCTTATCGGCTGTTCTAAATTAATCATATGCGGTTAATTTGGTTATCCGTTCTTTGCCGCAATGGCCTTTTTGTTGAGTTATCGAGTACCTCGTGCTTCGTCGAGCTTTTTATAATGACGTGATCGACTATTTTCTGTTTTTTTGGTATACTTATTTTCATTTCGCCTCCTGTTCTCCCGTAATGCCCAACCCACATAACCCATATTACCACCGGTTACTTTCGGCAGAATTTGGGGGCTTTTCGTTTCCATGGTATAAAAGATTATTAGGAGGTTTGGCAGGTTTGCTTTATTTGAGTTGACCCAATTGTGAAAAACTCGAAGCGTTCGGCGGGATTTGAACCCGCATAGAAGAGAAGGCCTTTACCGGAAGCCAACACTCTAACCACTGAGCTCGCCAACCTCACCCCATGAATTTAATCACACTTGGGTCGATATTACCCACCCAACGTTACCGCTCGTATAGAATCTACCAATACGGAACAGCAAGCTGACTGCCAAAGCAGGATTTCCTAAGCAATCATCTAGAATCCACCGGAATGACTACTAGGCTGATTTCAGTATTAGGAGGTTTGGCAGATGAGCTTGATTTTAGATGACCCAATTGTGAAAAACTC
>JAYGXS010000001.1:93972115-94024596 GCA_036362985.1 Ligula intestinalis
AAAACTATTCGGCAAAATCTATGGAACATTTATTCGCTCACATCTGGAGTATGGCGTTCAGGCGTGGCGACCATGGATGCACAAAGATAACCAGATGCTGAAAAGGATTCAGCGAAGGGCAATGAAAATTGTGAAGGGCCTTAAGTCTTCATCTTACGAATGTAGACTAGAAGGACTTAACGTTTTTCCCTTGAGTATAGACAAATCCGCGGTGACCTCATACAGACGTACCGCCTCGTTAGTAATCGGGAGTGTGCCCTGATGTTTTATGACTTCTTCGCCTTCGCCACTTCAACCAACCTCCGTGGAAATTTCCTCAAATTGCGGGGCACCCAATCCCATCTAGAGTTCCGTAAGCAGTCGTTCTCACAACGAGTCATCGGTACCTAGAACGGACTGCCCGAGGAGGCTGTAATGGCGAACTCCACAGAAGCGTTTAAACAGACACTGGATGAACATATACTTAACAATTACCATTCAAATGTACAAGGAAGCAGGAATAATTTATGACCCGGAAATACCTTTCGATAAAACTTTAAATTTGTATATTCTTCTCACTATTTTACAGTAACACATTTTATGTTGGATACATTATGTACACTAGAGACTATTCTGACTGCTCACACGCCCACGTTAAAATTTGTACACGTTTATATGTTACCCACTGTTCATAGTTACACATTTTTTGTTGGATATTTCATGCATACTGTTTTTAATAGGGTCTTCAAAGGCATTGCCTACTACTCTAAATAAACTGAATTATACTGAACTATTTCAGACTGTTCTCCACTGACAATTTGATTGACTTCCCCGATACCTAGTAAATGTCCACTAGCAATATGATCGGTCGCAGTTTGCCAATAAGCGAGTGCCCCGGAGAGTGTTGCTCACATTATAATTAGGCGCCCGAGGGGCAATAATTAACTGGGTCAAATGAATTATTAAAAGCTGGCAAAACTTCCTACTAATTTTCATTTCATTTGAAAACAAATGCAAATTCAAAACCTGCGGCCACCTTGGGCAAAACACCCATCCAGAGAATCTCTTAAAACTATAGTAGTAATGTGAACATCTTTTCGCATTCTTAGCAGATGCGCTATACAAGTTCAGTTAATTTGAATGAGTATTAGCAAGAGGTAGTGGAGGAACGCTCTCAAACCAAAAATTTAAGTGGTGGGCAAGTACTATTTATTCTGTTGATTAAGGACGCTGGGGACAAAGTGCATGATCCTTCTAAAATACGTCGGTCGCGAAACTTCCTGCTTATGGCTAACCGACACTACCCAATTGATGTTCTTTTTGCAAAAAGGGGTTCCCGAGGGAAAATATGGACCTGCCACATCTTTTATGTAGTTTATAGGAGAGTATGATTAATTCATCTTCTCACAGATGCTGTTTGACGAGCAATATTGAATCTGTGTCCTTTTTGCAGGGTGTTAAATTCAAGCCTTATATTAAGTAAGTCAACCACTTCACTGCCAGTTACCTAAAAGTTCCAAAAGCTTCAAATTTGGGCAGAAGTTAAGTCGACAACGCAACCTTAAAGTACGCATGTTGACCCTTTTATGCACTAAAAGTCTTACTAGACATCCTGCAAGATTGCGAAAAACAAGCCTAGTCAATTTTAGTACAAAATTTACAGTACCGCACAAAATTACCGTACAGCATGCCGACATTTGCTAAAGATTCATACTCTCTTGGTAATCAGCATCGAGTAAGGTTGCAATACTGATTATCATGTCGTCTATTCGGAAGTCATTTCGGTCATGATAAGGTGCCGGCTTTTAAGCGAGCTTCTTTCTGGCTTTTCAAGCAAGGTATGTTCCAAAAAAGTGGCTACATAATTACTATGCATTTTGTCATTGATTTTGACTGCCTTTATAAAGTCAAATATATTTTATGGAAAACATACGAAAAATATATTTATTGTACTCGTTTGGTAGAAAATTACGCCTTCTTTATATTTTATACTTAAAGAAAAAGTATCTTTCGGGTTTTCAGGTGGTTTCTAATTACGAGATTTTTATGATTGTGAAGTGTTTATTCATAATACATCGTATCCATCAATTTATTAACGCTGGCTTTAATGCCTATAGCATGATCCAGATCTCTTAAAATATTTTCTGAGAAATATGTGACTTCCTCCTCAAACTGTAGGCAAAAATATACTTTTCATTAAACAGGATGTACACAGCGCGCAGTCTGTTAACCTCGAATTCGATTGTAGCAGTCAATAGGTTTCAAAGTTTTTCGGCAATTTAGAAAATTTTTCTAAAACCGAACGGTACCCTTTCTATAGATATAAAATTTAAAGAAGGCGTTATTTTCTACCAAACGAGTAAAAGAAATATTTTTTTCATATATGTTTTGCATACAATATATTTGAATTTATAAGGGAAGTCACAATCAATGATAAAAATGCATGCTGCTTATGTAGCCACTTTTTACAGGACAACCTTTGTTAACGGTCAGAAAAAAACTCTTTAAAAAGCCAGCATTATATCATAATTGAAATGATTACAGTATTTAGGGAGTTTAAACGCAGTTGTCTATATTTCTCTCAATAAACTTGACTTGAATAAATTTACTCAATGCCGATTAGCGAGAGAGTGTCGATCTTTCGCATATGTCGGCGTGTTACGCGAATTTTTGGCCCTATTGTATAAAAAGCTTGTTTGTCTCGTCTATCATTTTTATAAAAATTCCGCTCCCAAATCCTCGTTTTCAAAAGCCTCACCTGTCTGCCCAGCCCAAACATGTTCTGGGGTTAATCTGGGTACAATTTTCGAACTGCACCTACCTCGTCAATTTATTGTGACTAAAATAGCCCAAGTGAAATACGTACCCTGTGTCTGTCCATGTATGGTTGCATCCGGTGAGAAGGCTTCCGTAGCCAGCCCAAATCCGGTTACATAAGATTAAGATTATGGCCCGGATAACCCACTCCCCTTTTTCACCCCACCGGGATTTCTACAGCAAAAGGCCGTTTTCACCAGAAGTGGTCAGTTGCAGAACATCTATTTTACCTTGATGCTCCAGTCACATTAAATTGGTCAATCTGAATAGGTTCCAGAGGTTAACTCGGACTATCCAACTTAATGCTCTCAGTTAGTAAGTAGGTCTGTTACGGAGATATGTGCGCGCACTCCCATTTAGCTGGGTTGTGAGCCAGGTATGGCGGCACGCTTAGATGTGGCCATAATAGTCTCTGCCGGCCATCGCCCTCCATTGCTTTGTTCAAGGCCATGTGCCTCAAGGTCATCCAATACCTCGATCAGCGCTTACAGACGCGCTGATCTGTAGAGACGTGACCTACATTCACTCGGACACACACACGTGCGTCTAGGTTCACGCGGCTGCCCAAGCACCATGCTAGCATGTCCCTTTTTCCCCGCCATCGGCCGCCAGACATCACTTAGGCCCACGGCGCTGCCGCGGAATGACGTGTGCTCCGAGGTCAAAACACTGTCCATCTATTTTTCGTTCCTTTGCGTACACAATAAACCATTCCTAATATTCTGGCCTTTACTGACTTCTTCTCTCTCTCTTAAGTAACGATGGTCTGAAGATCACATTTGCTAGGGTTTAACCCCCTGCCATACGGCTTCCGTCGCTCCAGCCAGATGTGCCCTCTCCGGCCTTTGGTCTTCTTGACTTGGTCTTGATGCCGGGTGAGGGAGAGGCGAAAGAGCGCGGTAGATGCAACGCAAGTTAACTATCATTTAAAACGAATCCATACGTAAGTCGTTGTCCATGCACCACCGCACTGTAGAGCACAAGATGGACAGAGTCGGGATCGACGGGTATACTGTCGATTCTACCCGCGGTGACCAGCAAAGAGGCCTTGCACTCTTCGGATGTTGTCTGACCCGTGGGTCGCAAACACAGCGGAACAGAGTCAGAAACTCCAGCCATCATGGTCTTTTAGCCCATCTGCCTGTACTGTCCTCGTACGAATCTGCTTCCTTGAACATCGTCATTCCATTGGTTAAGAATATAAAACCAAGTAATTATTATACCGAGATGATAGATGTAAGTTTGTGTGCCATGGTTAATTGTCAGGTCTTCCAGTCGATAAAGGCTACGCTCATGAAGTAAGAGTTGTTTGGGCCTTTTGAAAATACTATTAATCATCGCATAGTCACGCGATATCATCCTTGCATACGTCCGTCTCGTGCTAGTCTTCGCCCGAAACCCGGTCGGATGAGTCATTACCAGTGTATAGTACGTCGTTGCTAGTGTTTAACCAGGCATAGGAGGACCGTTCCACCCTCTCGTTCTATTCCTCCACCGTGTTTTCATGTTCCCGTTGGGAGCAGAAATAGCGCTTGTATCACTTCCTTGTCTCACTTCCAAACACTCATCGGTGTTCTTTGAATCTAGAAAAGAGGCAAAATGAGGACGAGGTAAGTTTAATGGTTCGTAATGGCGCAACCATAAAATTCAAAGATTAATTGGCTCGGAAGGTTGCCCACTGGCCCGGATAACTCGGACTGCGTAGTAACTCCAGTGTGGTTGACTGCTGGACTGAGAATCAGGCTGCAACGGCTCCATCTTAATGTCCAACTCCGCTGAAATCCGAGCCAGGTTTGGCAGCGGCCTTAGGGGCAACTCCGGTTGCGCTAATCACTTGCGCCTTCTCCCTCCTCCGGTGTTCTTGACTCTGTCTTGACACCGGACCAAAGCAGGAAACTGGAACAGAAAGGAGGATATATGCCTCTAAAGTTTACTCTTACTATAATCTAATGCACGCGCAAGTCACCGCGATTGCTTTCAGCCTGCTGTCAAGAAGGTGGTGGACAGCACCCTAAACATATGAGCGAATACAAATCGTCTGGGGATACAAAGATTACATTGGATCATGTTCGGGGACAACATTTGGAACTCAAAAGAACGCGGGATCCACTTTTGCCAACGCGCCTTGTTGTATGAGCTTTGAGTGACCGTCCGGAGGCCTATAAGCTTGGTCAAGAGAACTCTTCTAGTTCAGCTTACTAATTTTCAAAGAAATTAATTTCTGTTTGCGGTATACATCAGTATATTTAAGGGCTCAAAGCATAGACCAAAATTGTAAGTGTATATTTGGGCTGAAACCTGTCAAAAACTGCGAAATATTCACTTGCTGTCAATGGACACACTACAGTAGTATATATTTATGTTGTAACTTGCCATACTAACACATGTTTGGGCCTTTTAGCCAGTACCTAGACTGTGAGTATGGTAAGTTACAACGTAAAAAACTATCTTAGCATTGACAAGATGTGTTAAGACAGATCTGGAGACAGATTACGCTACATTCCCTTCCGATCAGACCACCCCCTCCAAAGGCACTGAGTCTTCCAATCAATGTGGAGCGCGTGTCCTAGATTCTTCTACTACAAGCCTGAGGCCGTGGCCATGGCGAATGGCTTTCTAGGTCGGTTGTTATGTGAGTTGGTATCTGGGTGGTCAGCCTCAATTAGTTCTCCAACTGCTCTATTTAAAAATGTTTTGTTTAAGTACCTGTGGAGTTTCTACAACCAACTGGTAGGCTTTGTAGGTCTCTGTGTTTCGGTATGGGCGCGCATCCTTTGGTCTCAGTACCAGTTCCGGCTAGTGACCACGCGTTTTTGGTTCTTTATGCGTCCCACAGCAATGATTGCACTGGTAATTACGGTACTTAGTGTGGGCAGGAATTGACGATCAGTCTTTAAACCTCAATAACACTTGGGTTCAAATGAAAAGGCACTGGAGTTTGGGCACAGAGCAGTTCTCTACATCCACCAATGGTTTGTACATAGGAGAAAGGGGAACGCAAAATGGAGCAGCAAAAGCACTTTAAAACGATTATTGCAGGATTACTTGTGCCAGTTTTGTTGCCTTTTATTTCGATTTTGTACACCCGAATTTAGTAGATATCCCCTACCGATAGGACACTGCAATAGGAACGGCCTCCCTAATAACACTGATGACTTTTCACGAAGGATAAATATTATTGTGCTCTAAAACTAACAAAAACTTTAATTCTTGCCTTTATTTATCTGGAATTCAGCGCAACGTAACTTGTATGATGGGTGGAAGGCATGAAAGCAATTCCTACTATTGTTAAAAGAGCGAGAGAGAAAAGGCTTTATTTAGTAGATAGCATCATTTTAAGCAAAAATGGCTCCATTCAGGGAGGACAAATGATAAGGTAAGGCAAAAGGTCATATACTAGTCAAAGTAAAAGGTTGACACAATATCCACATCCATTATGGAGACAGGTCGGCTTTCAAATTCTCAATTTCCATTTCTTCACACGTGAGGTAGCGTGTTAGGAATGGGGGTATAGAGTGCTGATATGCCGAACTACGGCAAGACATATGACGGAAGCTTCGGCACATAGTACGGGAAGACTTCGCAGCCATTAGTTTAGAGTGGAGAGCGTGACTGAGCTCACTGAGGATACAATCAGCAAATTGCTTGACCATTTTAAAGTATCGCAGTCTAATGATGTCAGTTAAAAAAAACTTAGGAAACACCGGCAGCTAAAGAGAGCATTCGGAGGATACGTTTGAAGATAATGAAATCATTAACAAAATTGTCTCCTTTCCCCTGCAAACTCACTGGCACAACCTCACTATAAGTGATGAGATGGTCAACTTCCACGGGGCCATTTAACCAGGGCCACCATCTTCCACTTTTTAAGGCACGGAATTAACTATCTATCTTGTGTATGTTAACCGGAGATCGTTATCCACTCGGGCCAGTTGACGACAGCCCTTAAGTAAACAATAATATGAGGCTTTTGAAATAAGATGAGTATTTGAGTTAAATTGCCGAACAACACAACCAGGAGGTAAGCATTTTAGTTTGGCTCTGGGCCGTTGTGATGGGTAAATTTTTTTTTCCAGTACTTCTCATATACCAGTAACATTTCATTTACTCATTATCTTACAAGGAGATGCAGTGATGATAAGAAAAATCATAAAATAATTTATAATACGTCAACATGTTCTACGCAACAGGCCATTTCTGGTTTATCGGACGTCATCAGCTAGTCATACCCAACCCCATAAAAGGAAACCCTGATGCTCGAAGTCGCAATCTGTTGTTCAGCATTTCAAAGCCTTAAGCGTAATGTACAATAAAATTGTGAGGCTGGGAATCGAGATTGAGCCCCAGAGCTTAACGAGATAAGTGTGGTCTGTAAGGCGATCAAGTTATGTCCTAATATCACGCAATAATTTAATTAAACTGAATCTTCGGAGCCAATCCCGAACACACCACCAAAGACAATAACAGAGAACATTGTTGGATGCAGAGTATGGACTAAATAAGAAATGACATCTTCTCAAGAGGAGGGGAAGGAAGATGAAGACGAAGAAAAAGAGAGCAACCAATAAATCTCCGTTTATCGCCTTCTCTGTCATTAAGATTTTGTTTGCGAAAACGGCAGACATGACGGAAGTACTAGGCTTCAACAATAGCCACGCAATCATTCAACAACGTTGTTTAGGTCCTATCGACGCATTAAGGATGCACAACAGTGGGCCATAAGGCAAGATTATCGAATCAACTACCTTACAGTACTACGCAGAACTAAAGGCCAAGCATATAACTTCTTCGGCAGATGAAGTCAAAAAAGAGTTAAGAAGCTGCATAAGGCGGGCCCCAATTCTTGTTTAGGTTGCCCGTACGTCAGGAATGTCTCGGAGTTACTTTAGCGGTTCTACAGCCCATTTCCACCAAACGCTTGACGCCACAGACGTGATCTGGCAGGGACAATCTTGGTCGCCAGTCGCGCTCGACCAACTTGGCCCATCTTCGCATGTGAGGCGCAACCTTTACCCTCGGGTGACTGGGTTGCACACACACACACTCGAGAAAGGTCTGGCCAATCAGCGTTCCGAAGCGCTCGTGGCCAATCAGCTTCCCGAAGAGCCCTGCGGTCCTCGGTCAATTCCCGCACTGAAGAAGCCTTGAGATTCCCTCCTGAGCGGGGCAGTCGTGACGGCGCCGCGCCCTTCTAGGCTGAAACACATGCCGGACCCAGTGGCTACTTTCTCCTAACCCTTGTGTACACAATAAACTGTTTCTAAAAATCTAGCCTTCAAACTGTCTTCTCTTTTCACCGACAGGAACCATGGGCCTGGAAGATCGTAGCTGTTAGAGTTAACCTTCTAAGCCTTAACGCATATCGATACTACGGTTGCACACCGACCATGGGCGACGGTGTATTTGATCGTAACGGGAGAGGCGAGGCCATGGGACTGTCAGCGGGCTGGTTCTGCTGATGGCTGGCACAACACGTAAATCCTTTGTCGCCAACACCATTATTCAGCTTCCTAGGGCAAAAGGGACGCACCTTGAATCTCGTTAATGTCAGATAGGCTTTTTTAGACTGCATGATTGCCGCGAATTTTTCGGGGTAAAGGCAAAGTTTTTGTTTGATGCGATTACCGCTTTATCCTTCGTATTCCAATTGTTAATCATCGCGATTTCATCATCGATTTAGGCGACTGGAATGATCAGCACTCTACAGTTGGGCTCATAACTACTGCCAGTAGAAGAATCTTTCGTCCACGCGTCCCATATTTTGCCACCTACATTGGCCAACCAAACTCTTAGCAGTGTATAGGAAGGAAAAATCATGGGACTGGTTGATGGAGTTCAGGATTGAGAAGCATGATTTCAGCAATTTATTAATTAGGCAGCTGTCCATTGTTGTAAGGATTTTGACCTCTCCACATACCGACAGTTGTGATTGGATCCCACGTCGAGTAAGCCGCAGCTTAAAAATGAAGGTAGATCCTGCTTACCTTTAATATGAATTAAGTAACATGCGTCCAGATAAATCTCCCAATTCGTCGATGTGGTTTCCTTGCCCATAACTGCGTCAGGTCGGGTAAATCATTCCAGACGTTTCCTGTTTGGCAGCGGATCTTTCAGTCTAATTGCTTGGTGCCCGATCGTCACCCACGGTCTGTGTGCAACCGTAACTTCGAGTGGTGTTAGACAGCAGCTGACGGCTTATGAGGCATTCCTGACCAACGGGCAACCTTCTTTGACTTCACCAACTGAAGTTTATGTTTATATGTTTGGTCATTAGTTCTGCATTGTACTGGAAGATAGTTGCTTCGGTGATCCTACCCTGGTGTGCATCCCAATGTGGCGATAGGACAACAACAACGTCTTTGAATGATTGCGTTGCTGCTGTTAAATCCTAGTACTACCATCATGTTTGCCGCCTTTGCAAAAAAAGATCTTAATGACAGAGAAGGACATCAACGGAGATCTAGTGGTTGCTCTCTTTTTCTTCGTCTTCTTTCTCTTTTTCTCCTCCTCCCGAGAAGATGCTATTTTTTAATTAGTGCATGTTCTCTGCATTCGACAGTTTTATTTGTTGTTGTTGTTGTTGATGATGATGATGATGATGATGATGATGATGATGCTGGGTCCGGGAGTGGATCGGAAGAGGCAGTCTTATCAAATTATCTGGTGGTAGTATGACATAAATCGATTGCCTTACAGATCACACATATCCCGTTGTGCTCTGAGGCTCAATCTCGACCCCCACCTCCACGTCTATCTCTTAGACATCGTGCATTATACTGAAGACTTTGGAATTCTTAGCAACACATTGCAAGTTCGAGCATTAGGGATTTTTATCTTGGGGTTGGATATGACTGGCTGATGACGGTTGATAAGTCAAAAATGGCTATTCTAGTCTTCTGTGTCTTTAACGGTAATGTCTTTATGTCTCTAAAATTCCTTCAATAACGATCAGATCTCCTTTTTTCTAATTTCTGCCGCCTGGAACTTATTGGAATCCGTAACATCACATTCACTAGCGATTATACATTCAACGGTACAACGGGGCGGACACGCACGAAGGTCTACATATTTTAATCTCAGGATGCCTAAACTTTGCGTTGACTATAAACAAAAACTTATTTCATGCTTCTGCCTCTGCATTTAAGTCCCCGTTACTTTTAACGGTGGTGGACCAGATATTTTGTCTGGGAAACACCATAAAAATCGAGAAAACTGCAGTCGCGATCCATAAATCAGCCAAAACCTTAGCAGGCCACTTAGTTTAATAACAAAACTCTGGAGGTATGGGACTTTCCTACTGACAGCGGCTCACTGTAGGGCACGGAGACCCGGAAACTTCACATGGTAAGCAAAATGTTAAACGACGTCCAGATTAGCTCTCTTCTGAAGATGTAATGCAGTGGCAACAACGAATTTCGCACATCCAGTCTCTGGATTAAGTTGGTATGTTCAGTCCATCCTACTAAGATGGAGAGACGTGCATGACCGATGAGGGCCTATAGGGACGCATCTCTGCATGCGACGCTCAACCTCTCGCGATTGTGTGCACGCGCGCCCCAATGTCGGCCGGCCGCCGTCTGGTCCGGCCAATCGCCTTCGAGGCTTGTTGTAAATGTAGCCAAAACAGCAATATCACTGCTTACTATGCCCTGTGTGAGTTCCCAAGACAGAACACAACAAGAAGGGGACAAAAGTAGACGTCTTTTTTCATAACTTATACAAAATACTTATGGCAAGCAAGCAAACAAGATTGAACCAATCAAATTGAGTCATTGAGGGGTAACCTTCTGACTGACTGTTGGGCTGAACAGAGGGATAGCGCAGAACACTAATCATGGCCGGCGGTTTGATCGATCTCATGAATCGCGCGGATTGTTCGGATTGATAGTGCACTGTTGGATGACTAATCACGACAGCGTAAAAACTGGTCGTTAGGCCTGCCTCTAACACGGCTGATTCACAGAGGACCTTACTGAGACGACTGCCAGGCTGAAAATTTTCAGAAGAAAGGTTAAATTTGACGTTACGGGTGCACTTTGAAACGTTCGGTTAGTCTATTTAAAGCCACAAAATAACCTGACAGTATGTTCGTTCAGGTGTGCTTAGCAAATGTGACGAATAAACGTACAAACTGCAGCCGCGGGGTTCGATATCAGCTGAATGTAGGAGGCCAGGGTGAATCTATGAACACGAAAAGCAAGAAATTCGTAGGTTATTTTCACCATAACCTTTTTCCTCTCAAAGTCAGTTCTAGGCTCGAATTGCCGAATTCTCTACAGCTTGAAGCTCTAAAGGATGAACGATCTACTACAACCACAAACACTAAGAATGTTCCGTCCATTGGAAGAAGGGAATTAGATGTTGGGAGTGATTTATTGGAACACAAGGCAAGTTGCCGTGGATTGACTGTTTGCTGGTGTACGAACAATGCCACTGTTCGGGAGCGGGCTAGCAGAGGTGTGCTGTTTAAGCGCTTGGGTCGGTTCGTGTGGGAGTGATTGTTTGGCTGTGGGGCGCGTGATTGGTTGCGTCCAAGGTCGTGGTTTGAGGGACTGATGTCAAGGTCACCTGGACGCCAAATAGGCTGACTGACGCGGGTAGCCCGGGGTGCACGCGCGATCATTACGCAAGTTTAGCTCACCAATAAAGACCCCTCCTCACCTGCACTCGTTAGGTTCAAATTCCCGCTCGCCATGGTCGCAAAACCTTCAAACCCACAAAAATGGAACAGGACATTGGATTCAACTACCAGCAGCACAGACATGAGGTGAAGTTGCTCCATCTGCAGTGGCATATGCTTGTCATGAAACGGCCTGCTGCGAACGGACAGCTGCGAATTAATTGCAGCACGACTGGATAAACAATGCCTGCAGCCTCGACCACAGCATCCTTCACACACCCTGGCCGCACCGTCTCGGCTTGTCCAGACATCATTCTGACGCATTCGGTTATGTGCGTGAATTCACGATGATGATCGAAAAAAGATCACCCACCATAAGAAATACCCATGCTGTCCCTGCGTCTGTAGACGCCGGCGTGCAGTGTACAAAAACAGTTCATCACTTATGCCCAGATTCTACTGCTCCGGTTGCTTGTTGCCGCTACACCAAACCGTGGCACCAGTCGGTCGTCGGCAGGGCCGGCTGCGTAATTTATATTCTGGTGCACCGGATAGCGTGGCTGGTACAGGTGTTGCACTCATTTCCTTAACCGTATTCAAAATCACACACACAAGTCACTACGGCCAGACCGATGTCCGTAGATGCGTCCGCACTACGACGCATAGGAAATGAGCGCACAGTGCGGCGGTTAGTGGTGGTAAGGAGGGGAGGGGGGGTGATGAGAGCGCAGGTGGGTGGGCGTTGCTGGTGCACCGGATATCGGAAGGAAGTCGTTAGCTGTTGGCGCCAGCTCCCCGTACGGGTCGACTAAGTGAGTTGTATTGCGTAGTTCAAGGAGCAAAAGGCCGATACAGAGATGCAGGTGTTGCACTTGGCAACTTAACCACATTCAAATTCACGCACGTCACTACGGTGGTGGACCTTGTCGACCAAAGAACTGTTCCAGGTCTTTAAAGAGCTGAAAGTACACGCAGGGCTTGAATGCCGCGTCGTTTTTTAAGAACTAACCACGAGCATGTTAGGTCTAACGATCGTTGGTGGATTTTCTACAGATCATACGCAGCCTATTCCTTGGCCCCGGGAACCATCAGTAAGACTCGTACTCGCGCTACTGATCTTTCGTATTTCACTGCCATACTTCCTATAACCGAAGAAAATCCTATATGGCACGGTTATTATTAGAGTCCTGGGGAGTTTAAGATTAGGTTTAGTGCTTGCCAGTACAAGCAAACATGCGAATCGTTGCGCAGTGGCCCAGCTTATCTTCTCCATATCGTTCCAGTTTTAGCATATCTACCGTCGAAGTGAGTGCCCGAGGATAATTTTAGGATAGGTATGACGAGATTCAGCGTTGGAGTTTAGGATTAGAGGTAAAGCTAGCATAGAGTAATAGCCAACCCTCTGGTAATGAGCGTAAACTATTTCCCGTGCCAAACACATAATGCAACATTAAAGTCTTCACGCGTGCCCCCTCTCCCCGACACAATCACCTTCATCGAATCCCAAAACCACGCTAGTTCGATCGTCACACTTGATGAGATCCATCCTATGCTGTGCATCGTGGATGTATAGGAACAGTCACTTGTACACGAATTAGTAAAAAGTGATAATAAACTTGCGTTGCATTACCCGATTTCCTCTTCCCTTATCCATCGGTGCTCGGTGTCAAGACACAGTCAAGAAGACCATATTCGAAGTCGGCGCAAGTGGCACATACGCAGTATTATAGCTTGCTATACTTTGTGTAATTTCTGGTTGAATAAGTTTTAAATTCTCCACGACCCTTCACCAGAGAAACTCATGTCAGACCTACCTTTTACGAAGGCTATCCCCTTCCTTCCTCGAATTCTGGCCACTCTCCCGTGTTTACTCTTTTACTCAATTGCACATGACTAAATACACTCCCCCACCCCCTCGGTTCAGCTCCCATTTTCCCAATTCCCATTTTACAACGATGATTAAATCCCGGGAAGTGACTTTCTGGTGAAGAGCCAGCTGTCCACCCCCCCCCCCCCTCCTCCCGCGGGCACCCTGCGCGCGAAATAGACGTGGCCGTCGAAGGGCCCCTTCGAAATCTTCCGTCGGTGATACTTTCATGTGGCCTCCTGAAACCATATAAAAGCAAAGCCATGCTCCTTCTCCCACTAACACACCAGCTTCCCAAGACTAGTTTCGCCCTGCGTGGCTTTGTTGTCAAACTTGTGTCGTTCCCTTACATAAAGTCAGGTAATTTGACCGGCACCCTTCACTCTTGACTTTGTGTATCCATTGATGAGGTTTGTACATTGTTTATCCTTCAATTTTTTTGCTTAATATTACCAAACTGTCTTATCAGTGGGTTTGATGTACGCGTGACTGCTGGATACAGCGTCAGAGAAGTCAAGAAGACGAAACACTCTGATAAGACAGGGATCAGGCTCAGGCGGATGAAAAAACCTCTGCTACTGTAGCTGTCGATCCAGTGGTCTCGCGGGTGAATCTTGGCTGCCCAGTCGCTTGACCCAGCGCGATGGCTGATGTCCACCTTCGAGGCGTAACCTTTGCCCTCGGGCAGCTGGGAGGCACGCGCGCACCCCACACTGGCCGGGCCAATCAGCAGCCTGAAGTTAACTCACCCAATGCTCGCTCTGGGTCCTTTTAACTATTCCCGCACTTCGGACATGGTCTACCGCCTGGCTGGTCGTGCTCTCCGAGGTCAAAACTCTTTCCATATATTCTCCGTTCCTCTGTGTACACAATAAACTATTCCTACTATTCTGGCCCTCCACTGACTTCTCCTCCACTAAGTAACCACGGTCTGAAGATCGCAGTTGCTCGGGTTTAACTTACTTAACCCCTTGCAATAGTCCCTGGGAAAATCTGTCAGACATTGTGTTCTGTACCGATGCGCGCACTGAAGTTACCGAAGATAGTTAATCTGCCCATCTTCAGCACAGTGTTTAAGAGCAAGTGGAGGTCATTCTAGTTTGCCACTGTGGGAAAGTAGATGCTGATGATGGGAACTTATTCACCGCGTGCGGTAGCAGTCATATAAGTAGGACAACTGAAGCGCGATATCAGTAAAAACGGCTCCGACAGCTCCTTTCTACGCTGTTGGAGGTCTGTTCCAGACGAAGATACATGTGGCAACCACTTTCTCAACTCACCACGTTCGGAGGGTTGGGCGGCATTGAGAACCACGATGATTACTTTGTAGCGAATTGGCTCCCGTTCGAGCAGAGTTATCTTTCTTTCCGCTCGGTTTGCCATTGGTTCATCAAAAGGCAATATTTCGACATATGCGAAAGACTAATACTCTTTCGCTAATCGGAATTGACTCCAGTTGTGATACTGCTTAGTGTGAAGTCTATTCTGAAGTAATTTTCGTCAGTATAGGATACCGGCTTTTCAACGAGCTTCGTTCCGACTCCTACCAAAACGTATCTATTATAAAAACTGATAACTTAAGTAGCTTTCCTTTTTATCATTGATTTTGACTGCCTTTATAAATTCAAATATATTTTATAGAAAACATAGATAAAAAATATTTCTTGTGCACGTTTGATAGCAAATTACCCCTCCTTAAATTTTAGACTTAAAGGAAGGGTAGCTTTCGGTTTTAAAAAAATTTGCCTGATTGCCGAATAATTTTCTAACCTAGTGACTGCTATACTCGAATTCAAGGCTTAGAAACTGCGCACTGTGTACATCTTGTTTAAGGAAAAGTACGTTTTCACCTACAGTCTGAACAAGAGGTCACATAGTTGTCATAAAATATTGAAATAGATGTGGAACATATTTTATGCAGTTAAGGTATTGTTGATAAACTGACAGATACGATGTTTTATGAATAAACGCCTCACAGTTATAGAAAATCTCATAATTAGCAACTTTTTTAAAACCGAAAGCTTCCTTCCTTCAAGTATAGAATTTAAAGAAGACAAAAGTTGCTATCAAACATGTACAAGAAATATTTTTATTTATTTTTTCCATAAACTATATTTGAATTTATAAAGGCAGTCAAAATCAATTATAAAAAGGCATACTACTTAATTAGTCAGTTTATACAGTAGATGCGTTTTGGTAGGAGTCAGAACGAATCTCTTTAAAAAGCCGGCATCCTATCCTGACTGAAATGACTTCAGAATAGACTACACAATGATCAGTACCACAAATGGAGTTAACTCCGTTTAGCGAAAGAGTATTAGTCTTTCGCATACGTCGAAATATTGCGTGATCAACGGCATCTTCTGTATGATAGCTCAACCGCTGTAAGCGACTACGAGGTTGTCGCAGTCCCAAAAATAGAATACGTACTAAAATTGTCCCGTTGTGCAAAATTTGTGGCTTGGAAGACTGAAAGCTGACGCAAGGATTGGGGTACAGGCCGCAATAGCTCATTCCAAATGTGATATTTATGATACTCGCACCTAAGTAATATTCGAAACCCTATCTCCGAGGCCCGTTAGGTGTGGTATGGTAAATTCGGTGCAGCGCGTATAAATTGGCTGTTTGGCCTTGGCAATCCCTGTGCTCGCATCCAGCTCGGGGCGTCTTGCCAACGTAACGCGGCGAGTGTGTGTGCGTGTGTTTTCTTTGAAACAGTGTACCGCACATTTGCCCCTAGTGAACGTAAGCCGAGGCTGTACCTTGACTTTACAGCCACGTTTGAGGTTGTACCTGGAGCCGATTCATAGATATCTAGAATGACACTGCGTTATTAAGGCGGGAACAGACTGCTTCAAAGAAATCCCTTCTGTCTACCTTCGCCAGTAGGCGATAGAAAACCTGCAATTGAAGGAAAATAAACCATTACATAGTTGGAAGTCAAAGAGTCATTCTCCAAAGCATACTTCAATGGCCTAATACAGTAAGATTCACTAACGGTCGGGCATGATAGGGGAAGCCCCTGTATCCGTCATACGGATTGGTCTTAAGCACATTTCAGGAAGGGCACCTATTTCAGTATCCCAACAGCTCCAACACTAACCTTAACCCTTAAAAAACCTCAGCTCTAATCCTAGCTTTGTTATAACGATAACTTCCCTGGATTCTTCCTGATGCGACGCGTCTGTTTACATACCCCGACAGTCCTTAAACTGATCCCCAGCATCCGTCCCCAACTTCCAAACAAAGAGTACTACCAAATGGGTGATAGCGGTCCCGTTTGTGTCGTAGGCCAAGTCTTAACATATTCCCAACTTTCGTGGCATACAATGGAGTTCGAAAATAGTCTACAATGGCTAATAAGTCCTCCTTGTTAGCAGTACCGTTTACCTTGTCCGGGGCAAGGGACGGAAAATTAGCGCATGTCTAAGCTGTCAGTTTTTGGAAGCGTATTCATTGACTAAGTTGCTATCTGTGTTGTTGGCCCATTGGTAGACGCGTCGGTAGCAGCTGTGGTCATGTCAACGCTAAGGTTCTTAAAAGCATCTCTGGTGAGCGTAAGTCGAGGTTGCACCTTTCCTTTGAAGCCATTTTCGATGTTGGACTGAGAGCTGATTAGTAGGTTGTCCGTGTAACACTGGAGCCGTTAAAGCAAGTACAGAATGCGTCAAAAGAACTCCTTCTGTCAACTTTCGCTAGTAGAATATTGAAAGACTGCAATGGATGGACGAGTCAACTTCTCCTCCTTTAAATTGGCTTGCGATTTAGAAGTAGGAAGTCTATGGAAACAGCGGACTAACAAACTGAGATGTGGGAATTCCGTTTTCAGCAAAATAACCGAGAAACTGAAAACACAGGCTTAAGTATTTATCCCGTATAGAACGGTTGGGACTTAAAGACGTATTTTTGGCAATATAACATTTTCTTCTAAGCTAGAGTTAAGTTGTAGTTTCTTCAATTTAAGTAACAGCATCAAACAGAATAAACTACTTCGTAGCTGGAATTCAGAGAGTCATTTTTGAAAGCCGATGTCAGTGGCTTAATAAACCAAGGCCTGATGACGGTAAGGCATGGTAATATAAACCTCTGTTTCCATCATACAGGTACTCCTGAGCGAAATTCCAGGAAAAGCACCGATTTCAGTATTCTAAACATAATTCCAACACTAATCCTAATCTTGACCCTAAAGCTAACCTCAACGCTAATCATAGTTTAACTATAACCATAATATCCATGGAATTCAGCGAAGGCTCACCTGTATCACCGCAGGGGTTATTATAAACGAGCTCTATTCCCCGGGCACATGCGAGGCTCTCTCTCGTATTCTTGGTCAAATGTTTAATTCATATCAGCGCTGGGAAAATAAGTGAGTTAAAGAAAAACGTAAAGTCTTAAAAGGGTAGGCCAAAAGCAAACAAATATTTGGCAAAAAATTCCCATTGAAAATGTCAGAAGGTAAACTGGTGAACATACGTTTGTTTTCCATAAAAACTCGCCAGGCCTATAAATTACCATGGCAATTAACTAAGTAAACTATGCCGGTATGTCGTAAGAAAACGTAGTCTGGGTAATCCACCCATTTTTCTAGTTTCGTATCGTTAAACTTCTAACGTAATTTATACGATGTTTGGCACAAAGGGTGAAAACGATCTGCTCGACTGATAGCATCGAAGCAGAGCTTAAGATGGGTGAAGGCTTGTTTCGGCACAAATGGGTATCCCAGTTGAGTTAACGCTAAGAACATGGTTGAAAGACCACCAAAGCCCTCAGTGATAACAGCAGAGAAGAAGCAAATATAGATCAGGACCCCATGTCAAGGAGACAGACCAAGCGAGCTTCTAAGGAGGCACCCGAGTCAAGCTATAGCAACCACCTTTCCAGTAGTCAACGCCCATGTACTGTTCGCGACAACACCCATCCTATACGAAGAGAACAAGGGCCCACTGCCAGCCTAGACCACCTTGATGTGCATATATTCATTCATCTGCTCCTGTGGGGCAGGATGTATTGGCCGCACGAGCCGGCTTCTGTCAAAAAGAGTATCAGAACACCTTCCAGAATGGTTAGAGAAGGGCCAAATAAAAAGGTATAGGTAGTTTCATTCTAGTGCATCTGGTAGATTCAGACCATCACGCGAAGATCAGAGAGGCCTTCCGATTGATCTGCCAGGTACCCCTAAGCAATTTAAAATTGCTTGGACAGCGTCTGTTGGCTACGAAAGAGGCGGCCGCTATCAGGCTACGCCGACCAGTCCTGTGCGCTTAATAGAACTTTGCCGCGGCGCCGCAGTTGCCATGGCCGAAAGCCGTTGATCCAACTGCGCGCAGCTTATCACCCCGCTCGGCTACCAGCCCCTGATCAGATTTTTGGTTCCGACTCCCCCCTCCACCCGCTCTGACAACCGCACTCTTTTTTCTACCAACTTGCATAGTTTATATAGTTAATTACCACATAAATTAAAAGGCCTGACGATAATTTATCAAAAACAAACGTATGTTCGCCAGTTTATCTCCTAAAACAATTTTTTGTTAATGGAAGTATAGGCGAAGAAGAGAATACCGACAAAGATATGGGAGACCAGAATGACAAACTCTGGCTTTTTAGACGTCGTCAATCAGCCTTACCCAGACCCAGGTTTTCCGTACCTGAGCTTCGAACTTATGTGCTGCGCTGCACGGGGTGTCGCGCGCGGTCTCACGTCGCAGTTGTACGGTGAAGTCCGATTCATAGATGTGGTTGGATGTCGGGCATAACCCTTCGCTGATACACTGCCGAGGGATGCCACGCGCAGTGATATTACACAGGAGACACCAACTAGCCCAGTTAGAGTACGCATGACCATGGTCATAGCAAGAACTTGCAGGCACACCGTTAACTGTGTCCAATCAGCCTGGTGGATACTTCTATCTAGTCACGCCCATGCTCCCTGCGCTGATAAGCGGCCCCGTAAAGCGAGGCCGCATCCTAGTGATTGTCTTTTAGCTGCAGGACAAAGCAAATGGGGGAGGGAGGTGGGACGCCTCTGTCTACCATTCCGGAAGTCCCAAAACTGATCCCCATCATCTCTCTCCCACTTCCAAACAAAGTGTACCACTGAAAGGGTAATAACGATCTCGCAGGTGACTCAGGCCAAATCATATTGTGTTCCCACTGTATATAAGCTGTAGCGAACAATGGAATTGGGCAGCAGCCTAGATTGTAGGCTTAAAAAGAGGACCTAGTAGTCATTCTAGGCCCTAGAATGATTACTAGGTCCTCTTTGTTAGCAACATCGTTCACCTTTTGCGGGGCTAGGGATGGAAAACGTGCGCTGAAACGTGTTGTTAAAACATGGCGTTGTCAAGCTGATCGCGGCTTGTGGACGAAAAAAATGTGCACTTGAAAAAAGAATAACAAACGCCGCTTCTTTACCGTGTTATTTTACGGTACAGATGTACATTGCTCACTTTGGCTGCCTGGAGTATTCACTCACCTCTAGGCAATTCAATCGCAAACCGACCGGAAAGAAAGACACCTCCGCTTGAACGGAAACTCCTTCGGTATAAAAAAACAACAAAGTTCTCATTGAGATCCAGCCCTATGAACAAGGCAAGGGAAGCAAGTGGATTCCGCATCTAGCCTTTTCCGATGCGGAGGTCCAAAGGAATACAAACGAATTTTCGCAGCTGCGAGCGCCAACAGGAGAACGTCGTGACATGACTATCCTACAACACACTTACGACTCTGTGACTGCTGCCAAATGCGGTGAATTGGTCCCCGTCAATGACACATTCTACCGTGACTTTCGCGTTCTCTTTGGCATCACACCGAACGCAGATAAAACTGATGCCTTCGGTAACTTCTGTGCGTGCATCGGTATGGGCAAAACTTGCGTAATTATTTACCACTCTGGCAACCCGACGACAGTTTCCCCGTCCCCCATACTGGCAACCCAGGTACTAATTAAAAGCCCAGACATTTGCTTCGCGGATATTCTGCAGCTGCTTGACACATCTGCAAGGAGTCTGGCTCATCAATCACTCTTCAAGCATTCACTGTGTGCTTTCCGGTAGATAATCCAGTTTTAAAATTGTAGGTTTTCCGTTTCCTCAGTAATTAGGTTTTTTAGATTCAAATTTTACACGCACAGGCCGAATATTTATGCACATGAACTGGAAAGTTGGCATCCCAAGAAGTATAATTCGGTAGAAGAAGTTCTTTGGGAAAATGTTGTTAATTGAGTAAATTTTCGACATTGGCTCACCAGGTCGTCATCAGACGGATGGGAATCGTACGAAACAGTTTCGTACGATTCCCATCCGTATGCACATATTAAGGCCGAAGTCTGTGCAATATTCACAAACTGCCAACAGGTCGACACCAATTTAACTTATATACTTCTACTCTATTCCAAGTTCAAAAATGTCTTTACAAAGGAAAGGAAAACTCTAAAATTTGAAAACTGGAGTATCTACCAGAAAGCACACAAGGAATGCTGGGGGACCCACTGATGAGTTGAACTCTTCGTAGCTGTGTTATTCAGCGCCAGAATGTTGGCGTAACATGTGTCTGGGCTTTTAGCTAGTATGCGTACCGTCAGGCTGGTAAATAACTACGCAAGTTATACTACTGTATGTATGTTAGCAGCTTGTGAATATCACGCGGTGATCCCGCCGTAGTTGATAGACTTCGGTCCAAATATTTTGAGTAAACTTTGATCTGTGCCTGTAGACCTTCGATATACTGAGCCACGGTGTCGGAAAAGGGTGTTTAGAGGTGCCTGAATCTGCAGCTAAAGAAGCAGAGGTCTCCTTTTCCAATAAGCCTGCCGAAATCCAGTCTCCTTTTCGATTACTACTTCGTCCTTCCCTTCCGATCCAGGAACTGCCAACTATACTGAGTTAACTCGATTTTGGAAAATTCGCGGCTTCGGTGGGAGTCGAGCTCCCACAGCAGGGAAGGCTTTTGCGTAGCCAACGCTCTACCATTGAGCTACGAGGCTCACTCTGAACCTAATCACATTTGGATCGATTTTTTCCCGCCCAAATTACTGCTAAAATGGAATCTGCCATTACGAAACAATTATATTGCGCTTTTACTCGTGCCAGTTGCAGCGATGAGGCCACATCCACGCCCAAAATCATGGTTAGCATGATTTTCCAGTGATTAAAGTGAGGTATGGTGTAGACTGCTGGACATATCACCTTCTTGACGGCCCCAAGATGAGACTGCAGTTGTCTTCCCACAAGAGTCCGAAAGTTAAGCGAACAACAGCTCAGTTGAGTACCATATCCTTTGTATGGCAAAGAGCAGATTACATTTTAGCCATAGTCTAAATGTCTATCTGAAACGAATGAAATCTCTGGTAGCGAATGCCTCTGGTAAGACGTACTGGTGAAAACTGCGGACTGTCAGACACTCTACTGGCCTGGAAGTCCTCGGTGGAGTTCGTCATCAACATCAGGACTGATTTGATGACGAGGCGGAAGAAAGCTGAAATATGCTTTACCAACAGAACTGGCTACAGACGGTAAAAGCGGACAGGTCCGACTCCTATAAGATCACTTTCAGATGCCGAAGGCTACTATAACAGCGGATGGAGGTGACTACTTGATTTACATGTCCAAAGACATTCAATGGTAGGCCGGCCACCGTATAATAAAGACTTTTCGCGTTCATATTAACGCGCTTTTTGACACTGAAATTATGGAGAACGTGTCACTGTCCAGCCTACATGCTACAAGACTAATGTCGGAGAAGTCACAGACCACTGAGCGCTTCCAAGGCGCCCTCAACCATCCCTCCACACGGGGCCATGCTTCAAATTTTTCAAGTGAACACCCAGGCTGATTTCGCACTCCCACCTTCTGTAAAGCAGACATCCAAGGCTGCGCAATAATTTTTCAGTGAAAAAGCAATGGGTGCTGACTAAATTCCTTCCAAAGTGTTAGTGTGGTGGCCCATGAGTTAGTCGTCGCTTCTCGATATGTGGTGTTAACAACAAATCTCACAATACTTCAGATATACAGCTACTGCCCATTAATACTATTGCATATGGATTCTTAAAATTTTTGATGCCAGCTGCAAAGTTGTCTCATTTGCATTTCTGGTGGGATAGTTTCCCGCGATTACTCGAGTAGCTGAAATCGTATCTGTAGAAAAGGCTACTGCTTAAAACACCACGGAACGATTAACATTACCTTCGTGGCAAGAAAACGATTAGGAGATGCTGTCGAAGCTCTAAATCACCTCCAGAGATCTGGCAAAGAACACTGACATGACGGCTTACGATGTGCTCTGGAGAAACCTTCCGAAAATTTGGTTATCCGAAGCGATTCATAGAGATGGCGAGACAATCGCAGAATAGTAGGATGGTCTGAGTCACAGACGATGAGTCAGTCTTGGAGATATTCACGGTGATAAATGGACTAAATCAAGATGCTGTGCTCACTTCCGCCCCCTGTGGTTTCACGTTCCGCCTATGCTGATGGCTTCCCCTCGGAAGGAGTGATTGGGAATCAAAATTGACTACCGATTCAACGGACAACTCATGAACATCAGACAGATGCAGACATCTGCAACAGTCTCCTAGGTCAGTGTCCATAACCTCCAAGTCGCTCATGCCTGGGTGGTAAATACAACAATATTCTGATCGGAAAACATTCGACAGGCATCAGCCAGCATCAACCGAGGATTGCAATGAACTCATGGCAGGTGTAAACGAAGTCCGCCTCACTTCACTAGAAAAAGTAGCATAACTGTTCGATCCAATTTTAGGAGCATTAGAATCGGTGTTTTGGTCACCAGTCGGACCCCCAAGATCAGTTAGACTTTCCACAGGTTACAGCCCTCTTTGGTTGATAGGCGTACACCGATCAGATACAGGGCACACCTGTCCTAGTTTTTGATGTCCAGTGTGTTCGGGAACCCCCGAACCTTTGCCATATGGCTAATTGGAATGTTACTTACTAAGTTGCACTAACATTTTTATTATTTTTTAGGACATTTACCGTAAGACAAGAGAATCCAGGATGTTACTGAAACTCAGTAAGTAACATTACAAGTACCCATGTGGCAAAGGTTCGGAAGATCCCGAACTCACTGGACATAAAAAAAACCTGGGCGTGTGTGCCCTGTATCTGATTGGTGTACGCCTATCTACTAGTATATAGTCCCAATCAACAACCATCAAGACGTTGAGCCCAATAGCTCGATGGATAGGGCGTCTGCTCCTTACCAGAGAGACGCAGGTTCGAAACTCGAGGGTGACGGCAATTTCCGCTGCTACACTTGAGTAGATTATATCCAGCCAACAACGCCTAATGAGGCATAAATGGCCATCCAGGATTCTGAGAAGTAGAAGACGACTCGATCGCTGGAAAGATACGTTTATTCGCCTGACGTTTCGAAATCCGTCGTGGATTAATCATCAGAGGCATTCTCAACGAACAGTAGCAGAAACAGTTTGTGTGTGCACAGGGTTCTGCCGTAAAATTTAAACGCACAGAAAAAATCGATAAATGTCTTGAGTGTGTTCTGATTTGTTGCGTCAGCCATGACTATCTGACCTTGCGGTGTTGGCATAAGATGATGTGGTGGCCCGTCTGTTCTCAGAGCGGCCAGTTGCTTTGGTCAAATTTAGTCTCAGCACTGAATATGGATTGGGCAAGTCATTTCACTTGTTGATGGATTGGGGGTCCATGAACCATGACTCAAGTTATTCTCGGCACACCCGATTGTCACCTCGTGCGAGAATTTCGACCTCATCAAATTTGAATATGTGGCCGGGTCTCGTCGAGTGAGTCGCAACTCGAAAATTGGCATCATTTCGCCGCAAGAGGGGACAATCCAGTGAGCCGAGAATTAGTTGCGTCATGGTTCATGACTCATATATATATATGTTGGCCTAACGTGCTCATGATGCACTGATTTTACCGCTCTTTGTTTATTTGGACTACTTTAATGTGGCAATTGGCAGACTATACTAGTACCCTTTTGTAGTGAGTAAATCCTAGCGTAAGCTTTGCTTCTCATAAATCGTAAATTGTTCTCAATGCCTACAGTTGCAGATTTTGGATATCATGTATCGCTTGTGACTTTTCAGTTTTGGTTGCTTTGCATAACCCCTCTTATTCACAGTGAATAGAAGACTACTTTGCTGACACTTTTTTAGTGATAATTTCACAATAAGGCGTCTATCTTGCCCTGTGCCTCGCTCAGATCACACAACACGTGTATGAAGTGTATGCAATGAACTGTGCCAACATGGATTTGAGGGGTGAAATGTCACATGCCTCCTGCAAGTATTGTAACCTCTTTTGTATAAATTACCCCTATCTGATCGTGCCTCTGTTCATGGGTTTGGGCATTACTCCGAAACATCAGGTGAATAAGGCTTTTGTTCCAGCCATCGGATCAACATCCTCTCAACTAATGCCTGTGACTAGCATTTAGGCTTTTATCGGCAAATATAACAGGCTTGTCCCATCACGAAAAGTCATGACTGGGAAGGTAGCCATCTGGCAGAATAACGCAGTTCTCCTCTCAGGACTGAGAGTCAAGCTGCAAAGTCTCATTCTCGATTTGCATTTCATGACATTCTCACCCATTGAAAAGAAGTAGATATGATCGCTGGGACAAGTGTTTTATTCGCCTGACTTTTCGAAACACTTCGCGGATCCATCATCAGAGACAATAACAGGAAGGGGTCAGTGACGAATTTAGAAAGGTTGGGTGAATAAAATTCTCGTCCTAGCGATCACACCTGCTTCTTCTTTATAACTGTCTGGCACTCGCATGTTTTCTAATATTGGCAATTCTTACCATTTGTCCGTTATGGAAGCCTGGTACGATAGGCGACTTACCTAATTAAATATGGTCAAATAAACGAAAAGTCACGAATGCACTGCAGGTCAGTTCAACTACATGCACCAAGAGACCCAACAAATAAGGAAGGACCTCCGGTTCCAAATTTGAGGTGAGAAATTATACTTTTTAAGAAACGCGGGAATACCGAAAACTCAAACGATTCCTGTCAAATAAGCAAACCAAAGTTTATGAAGCATATAAAGCATTAAAATGAGTCGATGAGATGGCATATTTACAAGGGTATTTAAAAACTATTCTTCTTACGTGCAATGAGAGTATGTAGTCTCCAAAGAGCTAGTCATGTTTCAAGCATAGAATATGTTTTAGTATGTAATGTTTGATTGTGTTTCAAAAGTTTGTTGCGAGAAACTACATTTTTATTTCCGGTTTTGTATTTTTCCAGATGCGGACGATCAAAACAAAAAGCGCATTTCGTTCCGGGTATCTGATCAAGGAATCGCAGAAATGAAACCAGTTTAGCTTTCTTGCCGAGCTATAATATGAATTTATTGTTTTGGTCGTAATAGAAAAAGTTGACAACGACGGCCCAACGATGTGCTTTTTACCCGTACGTACATAACTCCGATGTGAGCGGGCAAGACTCTACATACTTTTGGGAATATCGATTTCATTCTGAGCAAATATGTGATCCACGTGGCCATCTCCTGGTAAGATTTAATTTAATTCGAGATGGTTCAACGAAATTAAGCATAAACTGTCTAAAGTTACAAATGTAGCTTCTAATCATTCTCCCGGCATATCTCCTACCGTTGTCGGGTCATGAAAATAATGCCTTATTACTGAATTGGTACTGCTTTTGCGGCGCCGGTTCCAGCTATCCATTCACTTCTACACCCACGGAAGTACACTCAGATAACGAAAAGTCTCTATCCTCGAATAAGTAAATGTGAAATAAATTCAAAAGACAGAGTGCTCTATAGACCAGCGGTTAACTCAGGGTAGATTCCCTTTACCGCAACTGCTGACAGATTTATACTTTCTGTCAGGTTACGCGTAACTTCTAGTATGTAAATTTGACAAACAGGCATCACTTTCGAGCTAAACCACCCATGTATTTATTTTATCTCCTCGATGCACTGTCTGTCCCTGATTAATATGATTGGCTGATAGAACTTGAGGTTGCGCAAATATCCCAATTAGTTTGCGTCACGCAGATTTGGCATCTATGAGCCACAATAGGCAAGACTGATTGCAATTCATCCTTTTTTCGACGGAGAGTTGCTTATCTCATTAGCTGAACATTTTTCAGTAAATCATATCGCTTTTATCGTTATTATTGACGGAAAATGAACGACTAATTATGCCGAATGAGTTTTAAAGATTCAGACCTATGAAAATGACGTGGTCAGCGTTTACTGGGGCCGCTCGTAGATGTTCTCCTACGGCAGTGCGATTAAATTGCAGACATCTGACTAAAACAATGTACGTCTGAAATAACTGATTATATTAAGAGCAGAATTTCAGGTGTTAAACCGCTTTGACAATCGTTAACTCAAGCTACCTAACGTTTTCTTTCCATGATGAACTTGCAGCGGATCCTCATCACAAAATAAAAGCAGGTTATACCATTCTCTGCAAAGACAGTGTCCCCTAGTTCGATTGCCTTGGCACTGCACTTGATGGGCGTGTGATCAAGATGATAATTTTAGGTATACGCAGTAGACTTTCAAAGCGACTCCCTTGTCCCGCTCCGAAGGAAATGGCATTCATTTTCGAGATTCTGCCTGCGTTCCTTTGACCTCTAGTGCTACGTTGATATCGTTGCTTTCTGCTCCACTTTATAAAACATAATGGCGCAATTTTCGAAATTTTGTACTCATAGATCCTTTTTCTTCATTGGAACGTGTTTCTTTTTCTGCTGAGGTTTCGAATAGCTGGGCCGGTTGTGCTATGTCAAAACGAAAACTGACTTTATCGATCAGCAATTCAAAGTTGTGGTTGCGTGAAGCCATAGGTTTATCGATTTTCTACGTTCGCTGCTTGGACCTGCGCGTGGATTTTGGCATTATTCGACGGAAATTAGTGTTATGTTCCGTCCCCACGGTAGAGGGTGCATGTAATCCTGCTCCCTCTTTCGGTGTTTTCGTATTGAGGCCGTCTTTGTTTGCAAATCCTAGGTTCAGCTTAAATAGATCCTTTCCCTTACCAACGTAATGGCGTAGGACTTTGTAGGCCGCTGTGAGGTCGAGATATCTGTTGACAGAGTCGGCATCTAAGTACCATGTCTCAAGCGTCATTCAAGCATTTTTAAACTTGAAAACTTTGTAATGCATCTTTTTTTGGATTGAAATATCTAAAGTTTTTGAATGCATCATATTGGTTTGAATCCTGTTCCCCTTGGATTACGGCCGTCCATAAATCCTAATGAGTAATGAGTATCATGAGTCAAAATTTGTGTATATAGGTTGCATTTGATAAAGTTATCTTATAATATAGTATTACTTTAAGCCTACCCATTAGCTATAACAAATTGTCTCTGAGATTCCATCGCTCATATTGCCCTATCCTTCTTCTGTTTGATCAGCGACTTTCACAAATGGTGCGATCTTATGTAAAGTAAAAGCACGCCATAAAGGGTTCCTTATAAACATAACGATTGTTTAATATCTAAAACCAACATAACTTTAAGTTGCTGCTTATAATTCAGTTTAGTTTAGTTATAAATTTTTTATTTAGTTTTATTATTTAATTGAAGTTAATTTTTTCTTCAGTTTTCTTAAGTTACTCTCGGTCTTAGTTTGTTATCTAGTTGTTTTATTAATTTTCCATCCTTTGATATGCACCCACCCGTATAAGTTCTATTTCCACCGGTTCCATGTTGAACAAACCTGGGCTTTTTTGCCACTGTGGCGATGTTTGTAAGGAATCTTTAACAAGCCTTCTTTCTGTGATAAACAATTCTGCTTATAATAGAATACTTTGTACATCATCAGAACAAAATATTTATAAATTTCACTGAATGGATTTGATAGGGAATCCAAAAATGATGCAACTTTTTTGCACCTTACATACCATGTAAATCTAAGACCAGTGCGTAAAATTGCTGGTTTTCCCAATGTGAGTACAAGGTTTGGCAAAAGGAATGCTAGCATGTTGAATGCAGCTGATCTATCAATCCGTGGGACCTTTCGAGTGTACTATACTTCAACAGAGCCCCAAAAAGAAAGGCTTTTGGTGCATGATCCAGTTGCAAATCCAGGAGTAGAAAAGTTTTTGAGAGCACAGGAATGATCAAAACAATGTGAACTCCCCATCGCAAGAGACCTTATCCAATCAGCACACCCTTGCATGCACATCAAGCGCGGTTTTGTGGCGACACCGACTGTGTTATAACGTCAACAAAAATTATCAGCTAAATACCTCTGCTGCAGATTTCCGACGTAAAAGCACGCTCAACTCATCATGTTTCGCGTCTTGTACGTCTTCTTGATACTCCATATTCTACGTTGATGTCCCAAACCTTTGCGTGCGTTTGTACCATGTTTTCAGTTGCATGTATAGATATAAGGAATCAATGCTTTTTTTCATATGTCACTATATATTGTTAAAATCTCCTTCTCCTGGAATTTTAAAACATAACAGATAATAAGTCATCTGGATGCGTTAAATTTATCAAAGCGGTATTTCCATAAATGACGTAACTCAGCTTCATATGGTACGCATGCTCATACGCAACCACTACATTTATTATTCTTAGGCGAACCAGGTTCAGAATATCACTGATCGCAGTCCAGTGAAGCAGGAGTAAAGTTAATCATCTTGGATGCTGACACATGGTTCTTACCAAGATAAATGTAGAACGAGCAAACGCGAAGATACACAGTAAATTGTCTACCTCATGAAATGTCAGGCAAATTCTGGAATGTGCTTTCTATTCGACTATATTAATAAATTGCAGTTGTAATTTTGATATGAATTCGAATTAATATGAATATATTTTAGTCACTATAGGATGCTGGTTTTTTGAGGAGCTTCTTTTTGACCACCATAATGAAGTATATTCTTTAAAAAATGGCTACTCGAGAAGGATGCCTTCTTCTCATTGATTTTTACTGCTTATATATATTCAAATGTATGGTATCGAAAAAATGCACAAATATAATCTTTCTTGTACTCAATTGGTAGCAAATTACGCCTTATTCAAAGTTCTCCTTGAAGAAAGGGTATATTTTGGCTTCAAAAAGTTTCTCAATTGCCGAATTGTTTTAAGCCCTACCGGCCGTTACACAGGAATTCGTTGTCTCCACAATATATGCTGTATGCATTGTGTCTCAGGATAAGTAATTATTTCCGTACACTGCGAGGACGAAGTCATAAAGATCTCATAAAATTTTGCTATGGATGTGGACCAAGTTTTATCATGTATAAGCAACAGTACAAAAGTACAAATATGCTGCTAGTTAAATGTAAATTTCACGGTTATGAAAACTCTCATAATAAAAAACGTTTTCAAACAGAAACACCGTTTCTTCGAATATAAATTTGAAGAACGCTTAATTTGCTATCAAACGAGTACAAAAAAGAATATCTTGGTGAAATTTTTCTCTCACATATATGTGATGTATGATGTATGATGTATGCATACTGTTAGGAAGACGAGGGCGCGATCTCTGAAACTGAAATTTCATCATTCTGAAGCCGAAAGCTGAGAACAATAAAATTGGCATTCCGGAGATCGCGTCTTCTACTTTACAACAAAAAACTAGGGCACGCATATTTGCTTCTATTCGTAAAAAGGCATACTACTTATTGTAGACTTTTCACATTTATACTTTTCCACGTTCGCACACATGTTGTGATTTTACATAAGTTACTAATCAATTGAAAGCCGTCCAAAATGTACCTGCTTAATCAAAAATAATGATTAAATGCAAACGAGGAACATTCCTCTTCACAGAATTACAAAAATTACTGAATTGCCTGAATGAAGTAAGAAAATAACCATGCGAAAACACCTTATCAGTTAGTTGAAATATCCTTAACATTCATATCCACTAAAAATAATGTGATGTATAGTTTTCCAGGTTGTTGAATGCCCGACCTATGATGCTTTTATGTGTTATCAGCAATTGTTTTTAACAGAGGAATAGCACTTACCCCTCAACCCGTGCGTATGCAGGAAGGTCAAAAAATCATAAAAAGGGGCACTTATTATTGCTGCTTTCACTTATGATGGCAACCTTATGGTTAATGGCCTTCAGTGCAGAACATGTCCAACGGCACGGGTACAGAAACTTACATGACCACAATTGAAAAAAAACGTTTTAAAAGCACAATATGCTACCCTATGAAGTAAATTTGATGCGTAATGGTTAACGTATTTTAGGCTGAGTTATTTCATTTATAAGTTCACCCATCACCTATTAATATGAGAGCAACAAACGTCTGCAGTAGGCCACTATCCTCCAAATTTTATGCCAGCACTTTCCGGTCATAACTAAATGAGCAACAGCTTATCGGAAATTTGAGTTCTATATCCCTAAGTTTCTCCTTTCCACCAGCCCACATGAAGTTAAACGGCTTTGAAGACATCGATTTTTCCTCTGGCGTCAAACCTCCTCCAAAGGCAGAGTCCCTGGACACTATTTATAGTGACCTCACCCCACCTATGGTCGCAAGCGAAGTTCATCCCCGCGGTCTTGCCAGCGCAGAAACGCTCACGCAAGGTAAATGTCTACTTGTCCTGGCATGCATATCACTGCGCATAGATCCACGCAGTTTCCTACTAATCAGACTACCAACAGTTTTCGCTTGTCGCACATACAATCATCTAAATTGGAAGACTTTTCACAAGAAGTCCTAAATGTGAACACTATTGACGAGCCCTGTTTTGACTAAATTTTTCTGTTCCCGATGCATTTTGGAGTATATGTCCATCTATCAGTTCAGGACTGCTTGTCAGTAAAAGATGTTCTCAGTGACCAGGGTCACGGAAGCGGTCATTTAGAGATTATAGACCGCCATAAGCTGGTGATATCATGCATATACACAGAGCTGATGTGTGCCAGAAATAAATATTCAGGACATACTAGACGCCAAACTAACAAAAGTGTAGACATTACTGGGAGTTTTTAACCCCGAGTGTCTTAATAGTCATGCATACACAGATAAATTATCGGATGATCAAATACTCGTCAGCTGATTTCAAACAAAACAATTCACTAGAGTTTCTGTCTCAAGAAATATTAGGCAAAATTCCACTATGCGTTTTTTATTAGAAAATATATGCGTTGTAAGACTAGTTATCGTTGAGCATAATTTTGGGGTAGTCCAAACACGACAGGATCCCAGCCTCTGAACAAGCTTCGTTTTTGTCGCCGAACATAAAATCTTTCGTGAAAAATGATTACTTTATAAATCTACTATTTGCCAACTCGTCTTCTATTTTCGTATATATTCCAATATATTTGATGAAAATTATGCATAACAAGATTGGCAAAAGTAGTTCATGTAGTCCCATTCATTAATGCATGTCGTCCTTCGAAAACGGTGTTTATAGGGTTTTGGGAGTGGGAAATTAGGCTACGCAGTGAAATAAACTTTTATAACTGCTATATGCATTTTAATTCTATTGTATTCGGAAGTGTTGTTGATTTATATCTGTAGATTTTTGCAATCTGTATTATCGTTTACCTTATTGCGGAAAACCCCGATTATCAAATTGCAGGTTTCTTGAATTTCCCGAAAAATTGAAATGGTGGTTATGAGGTCGTCTGCTTTAACTTACCGGAGGTCCAACTTACCGTTCTGGAGTTAGGGTAGTATAGCTCTCGCGTAAAGCAACGCGCAATCCTCGAAATTACATGCTAAACAGCTTACTCCCAGCGGCCGTGGGGAACGAATTCGACCATATTTTAAACTTTAAGCTTATTTCATCAAATTTTCTTATCTGCCTATCCTATTTCCACACCCCCTGTAACCCTTTAATCGCCGTTTTCAGTGGACACAATGCTGGAATATGGGGGTATATGAGTCAGACCACACAAGCTAATTTTGCCAGAAGATTATTCTTTGTATGCTTTTGATAACAAATTATATGTTTTTTTTAATTTTATCACTGAATAAATTTAATTGTTTTCTAATGTTTCATGCACAAAAATATACGGCTTGTTTGGCAATGTTGAATACAAGTGTAAATCAGGTCACTGCATATGCACTTCTTTATTAAATTATTATAAATTATGAATAATTGAACTTTATAAGAGCATTGAAAACTTATGAGAAAACCTTATAGAATTCTAATAGAGAAGAAGAGGCAATCGATGGGATATTACTTTTATTTGCCTGACGTTTCAAAGTCCGTCGCGGATCCTTCATCAGTGACATTAGCATACACAGTAGCAGAAACGGGCCATTTTCACAGGATGTAGGTTTCGTAGGTAACTGGTAAATAAGCTCATTTAAGGATCGACGTCTAGTCAAAACTACAATATATTGGACTAATGCTTCCAAATCATTAAATTTGTAACACTACCGAAATTATATTTTCGAAGTAAAAACTAATTTCGGACTTTCAGTTAACATTTGAATGAGAGAGCACATCGACTGTACAGTAAAGATTTTATTCTAGAGTAATTTATTTCTTATCAAGAAACCACAAAATAACAAATCCTACTTTAAAAAATTGCGACTTTACTTGTCCATTATAATGGCAGTTATAGATAAGTTCGGCAGCCCGACAGGTTAACATAATAGAGATTCAGTTTTATATGTACCAAAGTTCATTGTACTTTATTGGCAGGCATTTTTTTCATATAAAACATGGAAAAAAAATCCACCTGCGTATGATGGTGCAGAATCCCCGTTTAACGTCAGTTGGGATTAGGTTTACTTTGTACATTTATCGGGTAATAATATTTTGTCTCATATTTTAAACGTTTCATCAATTGTGGATGATCGGGTGACAATTGGTGCACCACTTGGGGTTGGGTACGACTGGCTGATGACAGCTAGTAAGCCAGTACCGCATCAATTTAGACACAAGCAGTGGCTACAGAAGTGAACAATTATTACACACACGCGGATGACCACTTCGAACTATAAATACCGTGCAACCTGTGCATGACCATGACTATCTTATCATTACCTATGATTAAGGATTCTCGTGGGAATCCAAAACGTCAGACAAATAAAACTCTTGTTCCAGTGATCGCATCTTCTTCTTCTGAACTGCTTTCTGCAACTCGCATATTCTCTACTTTTAGCAGTATTTAGGACGTTTGGCAGATTTGCTTAATTTAGTTTACCCATGCAAGTTAGGTGGGTAAAATCGATCCACGTGTTATTAAATTCACGGCGCAGAGCGTGCAGTTTGTAGCTCACGTGGTAGAGCGTTGGCTGCGTAAAGGCCATCCCTTCTATGCGGGTTCAACTCCCGCCGAACGCCACGAGTTTTTTCACAATTGGGTCAATTAAAATAGTGAAAGTAGATGCGCGGAGAATCGACCTCTCGCGCACATGTGCCCGACGTCAAGACAAGAGTCCAGAAGACCGCAGATGGGGGAGGGCGTAGGTAGTTGGCGCGACCAACACTTCAATGCGCGATAAAACAACACCACCATGCTTTGAGGCTCCCACTTAAGTAGGAGTGCAACAAAGGCCACATTAAGGAGGAGACATTGCAGCCTGACTCTCAGTCCGCCAGTCAGCCACGCCAAACAACATAACACACTGGACTGACAGTGCGGTCCGAGTTATCCCGTCAGTTGCCTACGCTTCAAGCCACGGTTTATAGCGAACCGTGATAGATTCAACCGCGTCAGTTTGTTTATAGTGAAGAAGTAAATGTGCTGAGGATGGGCCTTATCCTCCCCGTCACCAACTAGCTGATCGGTCGCCCAGCGTGGGATGGACGCAGCGACTAACAGGGCCGGCGAACGCGTCTGTGCGCACCACAGCACAATCTGGCCTCCATGACTAGGGTTCACGTAACCAGGGGATTAGAAGGAGTCTGCACCCATTGACTCCGGATCACAAAACACATATTGGAGTGATGGTGTGTCCGATAGATGTTTCAGTTATCAGTGCTAAAAAGGAAACGAGCTGGAGGTGGGCATTTTAGAGCAAGTTGTGCAAGGGAAGGAGAGAGAAAAAACTAAACCACAGCTTTCTTTCCAGTGGTAGCAGTTCTGTGTTAGCTAACTAATTTTTATGAAAACAGCCAATAATACTATCAGCCGTCGTCATTTTCATCCGCACAATGCTTGTGTCATTATTTACAGGAGTTTGGCCTTTTGTTTTCTCTTAGATCCACCTAAACTGTTTGGCACGCTGCCGCACGACCTCATGATAGAGTTCTCTGTAAAACTCCTAGTCATGGTAAGTTCATAGTTTGACTTTCTTCGTTTATTTGATGTTTACCTGGCCGATTCTATGTTTTTTTTAAAATTTGTTTGCTTCAGATCAACGCACAGGTTAAGGTGGTTAAGGAAATAAGTGAAGTTGACTTTTGAAAGTCAAACTTTGAATTGACATGTGCAGTCAGAAAAGCTATTTGCGTCAATAAATATATTATTCGCAATATCATTTGAACTATCTTCCGGTCAACGTAATCAAGCATAGCTCTCAGTTGAAAGGAGCTATTCAATATCACACTGTATGACAGTTGTGCTGACCATACTTTACGTCCCCACAGTTATTATCTGCGGTTTAGTAATTACATCCTTTGGCTTAATTTGTATTTGACGCAAGGCAACTCGATTTTTAATCCACCTCGGAGTATCACCTGCTTTAAACTCCAGCCGGTAGCACGTAAAACAGCTTTGTAGTGCACTTATTAATATCCACACATGGGAAAGAAAACCCTACTGATGCAGATGTCAGGGCTTTTTGCGTGTTCGTTGATAAATGTTCACAGATCATAACCACGCGTCCCGTTCTATCTTGGGGCTCATTCTCCACCTCCACCAGCAGCCACAAAGCGGATAGTAAGGTAGCCTGATGAAAACTGCCGGCAAAGATAAGGAATACTGGAAAGGCAATTTCTGTCTGAGTAGTCGTCATTAGCCAGCTGGGACACCACCCGAGGCTCGAACGCGCTCAAGCCTCAGGTGGTCGATCGCCTGGGGTTGTTTATGGCTGGCTCATGATGCATTCTGATCCAGAAATGGGCATTCCAGCCTTTTATTGTCTTTTTTGGCAGTTTTTCTTTGCTCTTTACACATCTGCATTTTATAGAACAGAGCACAGCGTAGTTTATGTCATTTCGAAAAGACGAATGTTTCTGCTGATCCGTTTGCTGTCCCGTTTATGCGGATACCAAACCCTATTTAATAACTGAAATGAAATTTTTTGAGAATTTTAACGTCACCGCAAAAGAGCTTTGGGAAGTCGGTTTTTTACTGCATTACTGAAAGCTTCTGGCAGACACAATTAAGTCAGCCTAGTAGTCATTCTAGTGGATTCTAGATGATTGCTTGGGAAATCCTACTTGGGCAGTCAACTTGCTGTGCCGTATTAGTGTATTGCATAAGAGCTGTAAAGTTGGGCGGGTAAAATCGACCCAAGTGTGAGTAAACTCACGGTGCCAGGAGTGGCATTTGTAGCTCAACTGGTAGAGCTTTGGTTTCTCGTAATGGCCTTCCCTTCTATGTGGGTTCAAATTCCACTGAATGCGGAGGGTTTTTTAACAATTGGGTTAATTAAATTAAGCAAATCTGTTAAACCTCCTTAATTATAAAATATTATGAAGCTGCAACTTAATTTATGTTAACCCATAAGCTTATGCGCATTAGTTCGGCCAAAATGCAATATGTGGCTTTCTTTTGATAAAGCATTTCCATATGTTTGAATTCTAGACAAATATCCTCGGCCTCTAAGAGTTGAAAATTATTTCTTATTTATTGACAGGCACCGGTGATTATTATCTGCTTCTACGTCATATACAGAGCTGTGGTCAATACGCTCGACGATGAGGAAGATGGATACGTGATCGCCTAGGGAGCACACAGTCTATTCAACCTCGTCAGTATATGCGCAGTGTATTTTACTGTCGATGCAGAAATTTTGTTAATTACTTGCTTTCCCCATATGCTGAGTGATTGGCAAATATATCCTTCCAAATTACCTTTTCAACAATATATATTCGCATTTGTGAATATCAAAATAATTCCAGTAAACGATTGTGATGAAACATATGGTTTGTGCGAATACTGTTATTTGGCCACTTCGGGTCGCATTTTATTTTGCTAGTGACTCTAAATGGACAACACTTCCAAGTCAATTCGCCTACGGAAGGATAGTATGAGATCAGAAGAAAGGGAGGCGTTCACCGGTGAACGCCCCCTTTTCTTCTGATCTACTACCTGGGAATCGAATTTTCAGCACTATTATAGTATGAGATCCCCTTGTAGTTGTCTGTAGGAAAGGGGAAATACATTGAGAGTTGACAGTCTGCTTTCATTGGGCAGTTTTCCCAGACCTTTGGCTATTTTTGTTGCTCGCCCTTGGACCTTCTCTAAGATGGTAGAGTCTTGGACAATTCAAGGTCTCCATGCCTGTATAACGAATTTTAGGTGCAGCCGCTCGAAGCTTCCAAATATCTCGGAAAACATTTCTTTTCCAAACCCCATAAAGTCTTGCCTAATCAGTTGAAATATGGATCGGGCTGACTTCGCCGCCTTCGTGCAGTTCAGGGTTGGTTCCAGTGGAGAAGTTGTAGTGCCTAGCTCGCGTCGAAGTGAACTCCGCTAGAATCTCACGACTGCGGTTCTCGACGCCTGCGAACAGCCAATCACAGATGCCGCAAATCTGGTCCTTAGCACGGCGATGAATAGCATGCCTGTACGCGTTCCCGACGTGATCTCTCTGTCCAGCCAAAATCCTTCAAGGCCGACCCAGGCAATGAACGCTCTCTCTGCTCATTGGCCTGACCGCTGACAAACCGGCACTTGGACCCGGCTGGCCCTCCTGGCTGGTCATATGCTCCAAATTCAAATCTCTTTCCACCTATTCTCCGTTCCTCTGTGTACATAATGTACTGTTTCAAATACTCTGGCCTTCACTGACTTCTTCTCTCCTAAGCAGCCATGGTCTGATGATCACAGTTGCTATGGTTTGACTTACTTAACCCCCTGCGATAAAGTCCTTCACACACTCAAGTCCTTCTGACTGTCAACTTGTTCCATTGGTATATCGTTTAAGGGATAGACCTTCGGACTGAATGCTCAAAAATTGCCGATTTAGAGAAAGTTGCATTTACTTATATTAAATGGCATAAGCCAGTGCTTTGACCAGTCCTCCAACCTGTTCAAAATAGCTCGCAGGTAGTTTTCATCCGCGGTATTTTGGACAATTTTCCACAGTATTTTCGTCAGCGAACAGGGTGACACCACAGTCTAGGTCCCTGACGCAGTCGTTGATGAGAAAAATTAAAAATGTGGGACCTGAGACTGAGCATTGTGGGATGCTACTCACCAAAAGTACCCCCGTGGACTGCTCGTGCCCGATTTGTACTCTTTGGGACCGCCCACTTAAAACGTTTTGGAGCCTTTGGAAGAGGTTCCTGCCAGCTCCTGTGTTGCGCAGTTTATGCAGAAGGCGTTGGTGAGGGACGCTGTGAAAAGCCTTTTTGAATTCAATGTAGATAACACACACAAGTTTGCCTTTGACCCGTGCTTTGTTCCAGCGGTCAAGTTAAAAGGCAGGTTCATAAAGCAGGACGTACCACTGCGAAAACTGTGATGAGCATCGGAGAATATATGTTTCTGCTCGCTGAAGCATAGCAACGCCCTCTTAATGATCTAATTCATGGTTTGACAGTAAATGGTGGTAAGACTCACCGGCTTGTAATTTTTGTAGAGGGTCGGCTTCCACCTTTGAATAGCGAAGTGATAATTGCGGTCTTCCAATCAGAAGGTAGGCACCCAGTAGCGAATGCCGCTTGGAATAGTAAGGCTGGCGGCTTCACCATTTCCGAGGTTAACCCCTTCAACAGCTTGACCGGCATTGCACCGGGGTCTTGGAAGGTTGATTATTTCACCTGTAGTAACTCTGTTTTAATTATCTCTTCGGTGAAGCAAACTGATTTGAGAAAAAGCATAGCATCTTCGTCATAAGGGGCGAAGATAAAGTCGGGTTTAGTCGTCAAGACGGACCGGAAGAACTGAGAGAGAAAGGGTCGACTTTATCCTTGTCCTCTGAGATTTCGAAACTTTCGGCAATTTGCAATAGGGGAATAGGGTCCTTGAATCGTGTGTTCTGCCCTATATAACTGTAAGGATTTTGGAACTAACCATACAGTACGCGTCAGAATTCTTGCATTATGCCGACATATGCGAAATATTGATACTCTTTCGCCAATCGGCATTGAATCAGGTTGTGATGCTGATTATCATGTAGTCTATTCTAAAGTTATTTCAGTCATCATAGGATGTCGGCTTTTTAAGGAGCTTATTTCTGACCGCTAACAAAAGGTATGCACTGTAGAAACTAACTGCTTCAATAGTATGGGTATTTATCGTTGAGTTTGACTGCCTTTATAATTTCCATATACATATTTTATGGAAAACGTAAACAAAAATTATTTATTGTACTCGTTTGGTAGCAAGTTACATCATAGGGTCATAATGACGCAGAACCACAATGCTAGCGCTATTTTGAAAGAAGTCCTAGTAGATCTATATTTAACGAATTTTCCTAGGACATTGGTCCATGATGTCGAAAATCAAAGTCATTTGCGATTATGGATACCTTTTTATATCCCGTTATTTGGAGGTTGGGTGCCGAATTTTATTGCTTAAGAATAGAAGGGCGTTTTTCGTTGAACATTTTGGAATTCGATTTTCAAAATGAAGCGTATCACTCCCAAACTCTCTATCTGATTAATATTTTATGCAATCGATCACTGATTGTTAACGCTGCGCAAGTTTTTCTCGCTGTAAACTAATCCACGTGCATGAACCTCCAGTTGTGCCTTATTCGTTAAGTATGCGGTGAACGCCACTGCCGTTTATGACAGTCGGACTAGCACTTACGTGATGCGATCACTTAGAATATCAGAAAATAGAAAACGGGTGTACAGGGCATTATGTGAAGCAGAAATAGGTTGTTTCTGGTTCCACACTACGGCAGCAAACAGCATAAAACGTTTTTCAACATTGTTTAAAAATTATAATGTTTGAAGACGTTGCGCTACTAGATTATACCTTTAAAGTTGTATAAACTATCATTACCACACAGAAGTGGTCCAAAAAATAAGGGCTTACTACAGAATTTGTCCAGGCTTGGCCTCTTATCATAAAGTCCTGAGCTCCTTAGGAAATCGTCTCATCACGCTCGTGTCAGTTTACCCAGATGATTGCCCATCACAGGTTCAACCACCAACCTCTTAAACCACAACTTCATCGTCCATAATAAATCATAGATAAATACTATGTGGCAAGCATTCAAAGTACAGGATTTGCTTGCCAATGCCTGCCTAATTATTCCCTTTTCGTGTGCCATCAGTGACAAAAAGAGGGTGATTTTGCCAAGATGCTTTATCTCTCGTGATGAAGCAATTATGCAGGTGATTAAGTAATAATTACGAGCACCTTCACTGGCATGCACGCGCCCAGCATTTATGCATAATTACTTATTGTGGTTGGTTTAAGCTGTCTTCAAGGAGGAAACCGGATATAGGAAAAACTCTAGAGAGAAGGGTGGCGCTGCGTCAATTTCCAATTGCTCCGCTTGATTCAACCTTTTCTCTGATAAGGCGCGCGGCTAAAGAAACAGCCAGCCTTTGTGAGGGATAATTCTTTTATTAGCAATGCATTTTACCAGATGTTAAAGTATCCTTGCTACTTGTTTACTCCTCTCACCGACAAAAAATTTGAAAAGAAAAGGCATTTTGCTGGCGAAAAATTGTTTTCGATGAACAGAATGTCTGCATCACAATTCCCCACCAGAGCAGCAGCTCAAACTAAACGTAGGCCAGCCCTTTTAGCCAGTAGAAGGCTACGTGACGTGAGTGAAGAGGATGTGATTGCAAAAGCTTACAGACAGAGCATTCCTCGTTATATCAGCTCGCTAGGGGTTAGATATCATCTCATGACAAGATTTTTCTGGCTGCGTGAGCTTTCTGACTGACATAATGATCCATTTTCAAGTTTTTGGGTAACATTTGACTTAACTGTTTTTTTTTCGCTACGATTCTCAGCAAAAGAATACAGGAATACCTGAGTTCGTACCTTCGGTTTGCAAAAAAATTTCACTTACTTACATTCAAGTTTTGGCAATACACAGTACGATGACAACACGAACTCCAGTAAAGCACGTCTAATTTAAGAAGAATTTTCGCTTTAATGTGTCTGGGTTGCTCAGCTTCTTTTTTTTGTTTTTTTTTCACAAAAAACATTTCGCATTTATTTCTACGTCCTTATGCAGAGGACTCATATCACGCCCAGAGACTTGGACGATACTTGTATCCATGCTCTTAGGACGGCGTTCCTAAACTTGCGGGTATTGAACTGTGAAAATATCCGTACAACTGCATAAAAAGTCTCCTTATCGCACTGTTTTAAGACCACCCGGTATCTGTTTCTTGTTTTGTATTTTTTGCTTACAACTACTCGCAAGATCAAGCAGACCTACAGCCTTGAAGGTATGCACAAAGACTCATGAAGCGTCAACTGACAGTTTCTGTAAGGTCAAGACAGTTATTCCCCGGTATGAAATTACGAAACAGGCTTAGGCAGCGCGATTTCTTGGATCCAATAAATTTCGTGACGGCTTTTCAATTGTATCCTGTCTTTCCATGATTAAGGTAAGGAATGGAAGCATACAGCAGTTAAAACTTTCACAGAATGTCTAATCACATCAGCAAGGGTTGCAGTTTATTTAAAATAATTATCATGGGATGAAAGACACTACCTTAACCAGCACATAGGAGAGACAAGAGGGTGAGAAAGTTAACACAAATTACAATTGTGATTAAATATGGGCGACCGATTACCTGAGCAATTGGAGATTGACCATATTGTCTAGCTGCTCCCGTCGTAGGTGGGCTGCTTCCAAGTAGCGCAGGCTCCGATTTGTTGGTGCCCGAACACGTACTCAGAAAGCTGCTCTGAGGTCGAAAAGGCTGTAAGGATGAGCTTCATACATAGATAGCATGCAGCAAGCTATCGATCGGCCTACTCTGGCTATCAATCAATCGATAATTTAAAATTCAAGCTTCAGTCAGCCGTTGAGTCACCAGCCAATCGTGTCACTGCCCACGCCAGGAACTAAGCTGATTGGTTCGATGGGCATCGTATTACTCGCGTTTTTCTCTAAATATTTTGTACTAGGTACACTCAAAGACTTCTGCTTTGCCCCCTTCTTGTCGTGTTATTCTTTCGGGAATCACACAAGACGTTATAAGCGGACACATCTCGGCCTTGGCTACCGTTAACAAAAAAATGACCACTGTTTAGTGGGTGTTCAGTAATAGAAAATCATCGACTCTATTCACTTACTTGAAAGGTCAACTGGGCAAGTGTTCAGCAGCACATTTTTGGGTGGCGTGGAACGGCACCTCTGCGCCTGTTTTAAATTTCCCGTAAACTTTCTAAAAGAAAAGTTTGCATAACTAAAGTCGGACATTGAGGTGACCCAAGTGTGAAAAAAATCGGGGCGTTGGGCGGGATTTGAACCCGGATAGTAGAGAAGGTCTTTCCCGGAAGCCAACGCTCTAACCAATTGAACTACAAAGGCCCCGCCTCATGCCATGAATTTAATCACACCTGGGTCGAGTTTACCAGCCCAACTTCACCGCTTGTATGAAATCCATCGATACGAAGCAGCAAGGTGACTGCCCGAGCAGGATTCCCTAAACAATCCTCTAGAGTCCACCAGAATGACTACTAAGCTGACTTAATTATTAGGAGGTTTGGCAGATTTGTTGAATTTGAGTTGACCCAATTGTGAAATCCTGCTTGGGCAGTCAGGTTGCTGTTCCGTATAAGTGGATTCCATACGAGCGGCCAAGTTGGGTAGGTAAACTCGACCCAAGTGTGATTAAATTCATGGTGCGAGGTGGGGTGTTTGTAGCTCAAGTGGTTCGAGAGTTGGCTTCCGGTAATGGCCTCTTCTGCTATGTGGGTTCAAATCCCATCGAACGCTTTGAATTTTTTCACAATTGGGTCAACTCAAATCAAGCAAATCTGCCAAACCTCCTAATAATGTCCAAATGGTGGTTGGATTAAGCTTTGACTCAAGCAACTGTACGTTCAATAAGGAGCTGGCTTTTGTCTGAGCCGCGCAAAATTGATATGAGATTTTGGCAGAGTTTAATAATTCATTAGACGTTACTGTGAAAAAATCGGCGATCTCGATGGGATTCGAACCAATGATAGCAAGAAAACGAGTTCAGTACAGGCAACGCTCTACCTGCCTGCGGTACGCGGCTCCACTAGAAGTTGTGATTTTAGATGCAGCTGGATAAATATTTCCGTTCAGCAAACTGCAACGTATGGAACAAGTAAATTCGGATCCAATAAGCTGACTGCCAAGCGATATTTTCTAAGCAATTAATTTTCATGACTCTGAGGCGCGCATAATTATTAAGGGGGAGGGGGAGAGGGTTGGCAGATTTGGATAATTGGTTTGATGCAATTCTAAATAACTCGCAAAATTATCAGATATCCGATGAGGGCTACTTTGCGGTGATTTTTGAGGCTTGTTAAAGTGCAGTGGATATGAGTCAGTCGCAAAGCGACCCTCATATATTTGACGACACCGGACTGCAAAAAAATTCCAACAGTTCTCATATCGAAGCCCCCATTTGAGCAAGGGCATACGAACCTCCATTCAAGTTCAACATGCAAAGAAGGTCACACTTACAGCAAACACAGATTTAGAAATAAAATATGTTTTTCTGTCTTCCACGAGACATCACTTCATTTACATATACACAGAAAATCGACGGCCAAATCATGCCACATTTGAATAGAAACAAAATCCTGTTTAAGCAACAATAAAAACTTTTGTGAGAGAGAAAGTATTTTACTTTATTTTGAAAGTAAATACCCCAAATTTTCAGCAAAAATGGCTCCATTCACTAAGAACAAGGGAAAAGGTGGTGTAAAAACTCATAGAATACCCAAAGTATTAAGATTGACATTATATGCACATCTTTTATGGAGACAAGTTAGATTAAAACTTTTGAATTTCCGTTTCTTCACACGTGAGGTAGCGTGTTAGGAATGGAAGTATAGAGTTTTGATATGTCGATTAACAAACTGCTTGACCGTTTTAAACTGTCACTGTATTATACTTTCAGCTTAAATGATAAAGGAAACGCCAGCAATCGAAAAGAGTATTTGGATGATACGTTTAAAAATGAACAGGTTTTTTAGTAAGGCTGGAAAAGTAACTGGAGAGCAGTAAAAATACGGAGAAGAATGCAACCGTTAATAAATCGGCAGATTACGGCTTGAGGTGTACGCAATAAACGTAAACGGTAGATATAGTATAAAAGTTCACGGATTCTAATAAACAGGCCTTCAATATGAAAATTAAATGAACGGTTTGATGTCAGAGTAACACCAAGATACAGAAACGAGGATACCCGATTGGGCAGAATGTCTATGGATTCAGCACTGGGAGAGGGATGTAATCGAAATACACACTGGACTGGCTTCTGGTTATTAAATGAAAGGCCATTTGCCAACTACCATGCTGAGGAGTAGTCTAGGCCCCCTTTCAGTGCTTGGAAATATATCTGACATTCGAGAGCATGACGAACAGCCATGGTATCAGAATATTTAACGCACAAACATTCATGTGGCGCTCGTAGGTCGTCAGTGTGGAGGGTGAAGAAGTAAGGGGATAATATAGACTCCCCTTAAGAACTCCACAGTTGTTGGAAATGACCGTGGATTTCCGCTTGCCGCAATGAAGTATTTGAGTGCGGGTTGTGAAATAGACCCCAAGCTAAAAGACAGCCCAGCCGGGAGAGCCGCATGCCGCCGTTTTATTAAAAAGAAGATGCCGCGGGATAGTATTAAAGACTGAGAAGTGATCAAGAAGAGCGCGTGCGTACGTCTAGCATCTCTCATATAAATATCTTAGGGCAGAATGGACTACCAGAGCTACAGCATCTAGTGTACTACGCTAGGTACTGAAAAAAAGCCAACAGATCAAACTTTACGAACCAACACTGAATGACTTTTACTGCTAAATAGCTTGGTTACCTCGATTATGCAAACAAACACTCTCGGAGCTTTAAATAAATGTTTCACGATCCCCGGTGTTTTTGCCAGGTAATAATTTCTTTTAGAAAGCCTGTTTGTGCATTTATTGCATACTATGGAGCCAACATTAAATGATCTTCAATATCCCCAGCACATGTGACTTTTGTTTACATACCAGGTCCGTCACAATGTATTATCCAATTCCGGTTGAGGAACACTGATAATGATCTTCGAAGTAGCTACCTGCTCAGTCGGTTAAGGGTTTGACAGGTGTGGAAAAAACTATCTTAGTACTGAAAGTTTGGAGGATGTATATAGTTTATATCCTAGTGAACGAGTTCCTGTGGACTATGCATTTTGAGAAAAGCCACCAAAAAGACAACTGATCGTAAACGGCAAGATGAATAACACATTTGAAACGATTTTTCAAAGCATATTCCGGCCAGGCGTGACGTCAATCTATCCAACAGGTTTTGCGGCTCGAAGGTCTGGACCAAACTGGGCTGGACGGGGTCATGGTCCAGTCGCAGACATCGGTGGTCGTCTATTAACAACGCAATTGAATAATACTGGTGCAAGTTTTTGCAGTACATGTGGCGTGGTTATGCCTAATCATCTGACGATTAACTGGGGTACCAGTTTCGAAACTTTACTTGGCAAAATTTGATTCGTTGCTAGATAACTTGATCTACCTCTTACTAAGTAAAACTCTATTGACGAAGTGCAATCTAACTGTTTGGCGAGTTCCACAACCTACTGCCCGATGTGAGTCAATAAATAGCAGGAAGATTGCATTACAGGCGGGCCCTGGCGGATTCTTGACGCACGTAAATCGATGAACAAGTAATGAGGGGAAGAACTGGTGGCTTAAAGGTCCCAGCAAAAAAAGCAAGAACGCACAATGTAGTCTAAACTAGTAATTGTAAACAAGTTGTTCCGGATACTTCTGTCAATCCAGAAATGACAGTTGTGCCTTTGTGGTACCATCCTGTAATTTGGTTACCGTCAACCACCGTCTGTCAGATAAGCGTTTGAAATTTTGATGAAGAATAGGGGACTAAATCTACAGTTCTGCAGTGGCGGACACTTGTGAATGCAATGACCACCTCCGATTGGCTCATCTTAAACTTTTACTCCCAGCTGGCTAAGGACCAGACACTGTACACTCAAGTTGGCTGCTTCGGGAGCAGTGAGAACCAGCGCCAAAACAGGTACACAAAGAACGCACCGACCGGTAACAAATTTTTAAAACGAATTTTCTTATTTTTTCGGACTATTTACAGGCCAAAAGCAGGATGCTTCTCAAGTAACTTGAGCAGAGTAGCCATGACCAATCAGAATTTTTCGTAAGCGTGTTTTATAAACAACCGAAAGGTTATGTTACACTCTTTTCAAAATTCCATCCACCCTTAACTGTAGTAAATACTCGTTCGTAACGTAACTTAATTCAGTACGGTTTGAGAAATCGCAAACCACTTGACTGACTGAATTTTAGTACAATTCGTATGCCTATTAGTAGGTTAGTACATATGTGTACACCGATCATATGCAGGGCGGGTTCAAATCACGAGTGTGGTGGCAATTTCTGCAGCTACACTGGAGTTGGGTAACTGCATCTGATAAGACCTAATGAGGTCGAAATACGTATAATGCAAGTTCCAATGTTTCTGACGGTAATGCCTAAAATAACTATGTTACTGAAACATAGTAAACAACATATACTTAGTCATGTGGCAAACGGTTGTGTGATCACATCCACCCATGACAGCTGAAAGGCATGAAAATACCAGGGAAGGTGTGCTCTGTATATGATCGGTGTACACATGTGTACTCATCTATATCCCGATCAACAACGGACAAAACATCGAGCCCGATAGCTCAGGGGTTAGGGCATTCGCCCCTGACGGGAGTGACGCGGGTTCAAATCTCGAGTGTGGCGGCAATTTCCGCGGCTACACTGGAGTTGGGTATCTGCATCTGATGGGACCTAATGAGGTCAAAATACGTATAATGCAAGTCCCAATGTTTCTGCCGGTAATGCCTAAAATAACTATGTTACTGAAACATAGAAAACAACTTATTTATTAGGTGTTTTTGTACGTCTATATGATTAATCTGGCTCATTCGTAAAAAATAAATTGAAAAAGAAAAGATCGGAAAAACGCTTTTTAATTATGTGCGCCTGATGGATTCTGAAGTGAGTGCTGAAGGAATGCTGTTTGGAAAATCAGCTTACTTTATCAGTAGTTGGGGACTCGATACGTTGCAGTAGATTGGATGGCTAATTTGACTCGCGTTTGATTAGATTTAGGGTAATTGCTGTGGCCTCATATCTCGGGTGGTTAGAGCGTTCGTTTGACTCAAGCCTCTTATGATTCGGAAAGCCACAAAAAGCCACTGAGTTTTTCTAACAGGGATCAGTTGACGAGGATTCATTAAAAAACATACACGAGGATGACAACTGGTTTAAGTGAGTTTTCAAGAAGCAGCTTCACAGAACGAACTTTCTTTGTCGTGTTCTGCGTCATTGACGAGTCAATGGTCATAAGGCTAGCTCTACTGGCACCACTCGGTATGCTGAAAGGGAACTGACGAAGACAACGGAGACCGAAACAGCTATTCCTGGCTTATTAGGTGTAATCAGCCAGTTATAACCAATCCCAGGTGTAGATCACCTGAGATTCTAAACCATGACCTTTGGTCATTAAGTGCAACCTTCTAACACTGCATCACTTGGTATTTATAAAAGGCAAGGGGGACAGGAAGCCACCAGCAACAACTCAGAGGGGCATTTCCTGTCCGTCCCTGGGTGCAGTGTTTTGGCCTCTAGGAGTTTTGTATTCCCGAGTAAAAACACAAATTTCTGATTATAATAAATGGTGGAATCCTAGTCTAGGTCCCAGATCAGCACGCGAAAGTCCCATCAGTTTGTATTACAGAAATGGGGAAATCAAGAGCATGCAGTCTGGGCAATTCAAACGAAAGGAAATATAAATAAAATTGATAAAATTGATAAAAGTTGAAAAAAGGACTAATTATTTAAATGCCGTAGTGTTTGTCAACAACAAAGTGTGCCATAGTAAAAAATGTGCAAATATGCAAATAAAGGAAAGTAGCTAAAATCAAAAATAACTAACCAAAACTAAAATCAACATACTAAAAAACGCAAGCTAAAGTAAGCTAAAATGACTTAACTTTAACAAATTTAAAATAGAATAGTAAACAACAATGAACTGAAAACTTAACTGAAGTTAGATATAAGTAAGGTAAGCAAACAAAATATAAGAAACTAACGCTAAGTTTTTGCGCGTGTAAATTGAAATTGTATGCGGCTCTTCGCGCCGCGAAACATACTAATCTAAGTCCAGGACGGTAAGTTGGACCCCAGATAATTTGAAGCAGACGACCTCAGTTCAGTTCAGTTTTATCAGGGAAATATAGGTAAATACCTTTGAACTCCCGCTTTGTGCATAGCTATGACGCAGAACATGTGGCGTTGCCAGTAATGGAACTGCGGTAGGGGGGCAACATTAAAAAAAACTCCTTAGGCATCATTCATAAGTTTAGTTTTGAAGGCCATTTGTGGGATTTTAAGGAGAAAAACTGTCACCTGTGGGGGGTGAAGGGAACATGTAAATCGAATGTCCTGCTGCTGAAAGTGTTTGGATAATGTCAGGAGGAGGCCATCGCGGTTGTTCAATATCCTAATGGTCACGGTGTCGGAGATGCGCCCATCGTATGCTCATGCAAACCAGAGGACGAAATTTGGAATCAGTTATTCTTGACAAATATATTACTGAAAATAAGCGGGCAGTATGCTTTTTAACAAAACGTTAGACTGTTGTATAATAAGCTTCCTTCATTACAGAGAATGTCTTTTTCTATGCTGATCCAACTGCATCTTAAACGTGTCCACAGATGGGGACATGACAATGTATGCGGGTAGAGCATTCCATGCCTGGATTACCCTCTTAGAAAAGAAAAATTTTCGTGTGTTCAATCTTGCCCCAGTCACACGTAGTTTGAGAGGGTGTCCACGCAATCTAGTAGTAGTGGCCAGCTCAAAGAAATCGTTGGATGATAGGCAACAATTTTGATCCCGCAGCATGCAAAATGCCTGTATCAGGTCACCGCGCAGCTGTCTGTAATCCAGAGGAAATAAGTCAAGATTGGTCAGTCGTGGCTCGTAAGGAAGGTACGCTTGGCCTCGCACTAACTTAGTTGCCCGTCGTTGTACCCTTTCAAAGGTTTTTTTGTCTTTGACTGTCCAAGGTTTCCAGGCTTGAATGGCAAATTCCAGTTGGGGTCGCAAAAACGCGCCAAAGACCTTGCCAAATACAACTTTATCAAACTTAGCAAAGGCGCGCTTGATAAGATACAAGCTCGAAATTGCGGATTTGGCCACCTTCAGGCTGTGGAGTGATGGCTTAAGTGAGGGAGTGAAACACACCCCCAGATCCTTCTGGGCCTCTTCTTCTGGCAGCGGTGTGTTATTTAGGTTGTAAACCCTCCGATATGAATAGTTAGTACTACTGAAACGCATTATGTTGCATTTGGCGACATTAAATAGCAGGAGCCACTCGTTTGACCAGTGTTCGAGTCTGTGCAAATCTGCCTGCAGATTTGCTTCGTCGTCTTCGCTCCGAATGACCTTCCAGATTTTTAAATCGTCGGCGAACATTGCGGTTTCGCAGTCTAATCCACTTATGCAGTCGTCGAAATATAAAAGGAAAAGGATAGGGCCCAGAACAAAACACTGAGGGACCCCACTATCAACTGCAACCTCCACCGATCGCTGATCACCAATGCATACGGTTTGAGTTCGGCCAGTCAGAAAGTTTTCGATCCATCCCAAAGGGTTGCCTGTTACCCCTATACGTCTAAGCTTGTATAGGAGACGTTGATACGGCACAGTTTCAAATGCCTTCTTGAAATCTATGGAGACTGCGTGCACCGTGTTTCTTTGATTGAGTGCTCTGGTCCATTGCTCCAGACAGAAGAGCAGATTTGTCAAGCAGGACCGTCCTCTACGGAATCCATTCTGTTTATCAGAAAGAAGTCGATGACACTCTAAGAATTGCATCAACTCTATTTTGATAATTTGCTCCATGATTTTGCAACAAATTGAAGTAAGGCTTATTGGCCTGTAGTTGTTTGCGGACGGCCGACCCCCCTTTTGTGTATGGGTGAGATCCACGCTGTCTTCCAGTCGGATGGCAGTTGGCCTGTGTTTAGGGAGGCCCGAAAGAGTAACTGCAGGGGTTCTGCCAACTCCACGGCTAGCTCTTTCAACAGTTTTGCAGGTATGCTGTCCGGACCTGACGACTTTGTGTCTTGGAGCTTGAGAAGTTCTTGCAGGAAAGTAACTTCTGTAAGCACAACTGAGTCAATAGTCGGAATCTCCTCGGTACTAAAATTGGTAACGGTTAGCTCGACCTCTCTCGTAAAAACCGACTGAAAGAACCCGGATAGATGCTCGGCCTAAGCTTTGTTCTCGCAAATTTCGGCGCCATCATCCGTTTTTAACAACGGGATGGGGTCTCTATTTCGAGTAGATCGCCTAATGTAGTTGTAGAAGACCTTCGGATTTCCTACTGCACGGTTTATTAGGTCATTCTCGAAGCTTTGGTGGGTTTTTAGTACAAGGCCCTTAACCCTATTTCTCTGCGCTTTGTACTTGTTGTGCGACTCGCTGGTCTTCTCTCTCCGATACGTTTGAAACAGCTTTTCTTTACGGTTAACCACCCTCTTCAGCGTGTTTATTAGCCACTGGGGCCTATTTGTGGCTTTCATTTTTGAGATGGGGCAGAAAATGGTGATTAACTCGTGTAGTACAGTTTTTAACACCGTCCAATCCTCGCGGACACACCCGGTGAATGCCTCCCCCCAGTCTACGCTGCGCATTTTGGTTCTCATTTGTTTAAATTTTCCGCGCCATATGTTGTGTCTAACGGTCACGCTACGGTCAGGTACAGAGAAGAGTAAATACTCCCACTGTAGTACTACGTGGTCGCTTTTGCCTAGAGGAGGTAAAAAATTTACAACGTCTACACTGTCAGGCGCTTTTGACAGTACAAGATCTAGGCAGTTAGCCTGTTGCCCGTCACGCTGCCTGGTCGGAGATAAGACGTGTTGTGATAAAGAGGCTTTTGGTACCGCGCGTAGGAGTCGGTGATCGAAACTTAATTCTGACCCTGCCGCAGAACTGAGGTTCCAGTCGATATGCGGAGCATTAAAGTCGCCTATAATCATGACATTGGATCACACGGCAAATGCTTTAACTTCCTCAATCAGGCGAGCGTCTCACTCTGGATTGTTCAACGGTAGTCGATAAACCGCCAAGATGTCAAGGGTTTGGGACCCCGGCGTCCTGACGGTGAGCCAAAGGGCCTCTATATCGGACGCGAGCTGTTCTGTTTTTTTTGACACGTGCAGGCCATGTCTAACATAGTTGAGCACACCCCCACCCTGACGCCCGGCTCTGTCTTTTCGGAACAGCTGAAAACCGGGGAGAGCAACTTCTCGATCATCTATCTTTGTGGATAACCATGCTTCCGTTATACAGACCACATCTGATTCCACTTGGTACATAGTAATCTTAAGCTTCCTAATTTAGATAGCAGGCTTTGTGCATTGGTGTACATGCATTTCTGTTTCCTTTGTTGGCTTGTTCGGGTAGTTTTTACGGTCGGGCTCAACCCTCCCCTTACTGGGTTGATTGCGTGGTTATCCGGAACGGACCTGTCCAAGGTGAGAACAATGGAAGTTGTATCACTTGGTTGTTGTAAATAACCGAGTTTTGTTCTCCTTTGCTGTGTCGCTCCTTCACTTTTTTTCAGAATTATCAAGAAACCCAATAAAATATAAAGTTAGCAAAAATTTCAAAATTTGTAACCCAATCAACTATCTGAAAGTAATAAATATAAGTTTCAGTGTTTATTTATGGCGCGTTACCTTGTCACGAAAACATTCGATTATTTAAACAATTTCTGGGACCTAAACTGGGTTTCCATCTGATAAATAGTATGTCTATTTGCCTCACTCACCCAAAGAGTTGTACTGATTTAAGATGTTTCCGAGGAAGTCTTCTTAGCGCCATCAGTAGTTATTTGATGCGTTAGCTCCTTGGGTCGACGGCCTCCTCGCCACCATGGACCACTTACTTACTTGAACTTGTTACGGCTGTGGTCATGCCTGATCTAGCCAGCCTCAATGATGTCACGGACGGTACCTCTCCATGCGTGACGATTGGCGGCAGCGGATCTGGAGAGCTCCACTCAGTCTCTTCTCCAGTGACGGAAACGAAGATAGAAGGTCCGAGAATCGATTCCATGCCTCGACGGATGATGTCGATCCAAGTCTTCAGTTGCCCTTCTGTTCGACGCTTCCGAGGGCATCATAGCTTAGCTCGTGGGGTGGACGACGAAGAACGTTTTCAAACCACCTAAGTCGCCTTTCTTGAGTGGCCGGAGATATCCTCGTGATACGATCGCAGCGGATGCGGACTGTCTCGTTCGAGGTGAAGTCGCTTTACTTAACTCACAGGATGGTTCTCAGGCATCGGTTATCAAAGACCTCCAGTCTTCGCTCACCTTCAGCGCGAATCTACGTGGCGATGGAGCTATCACATCGGATCCATAGGTGCTTTCGAAAGATTGAGAAAACCCAGCGAGCAACTTCAATACGGTAGACAATTTCGTTCTTGCTCTGCCTCAGGAAAATGTCTATCTATGCAACAAGAAGTCCAAATCAGGGGACAGCAGGCGATATTGGGGATATTTACCCATAACAAATGCTGCAAATGGGGGAGGGCGGTACTATATCATGCCTAGACATTGGCTGATGCCGCGCTCGTCACCTGCACTCGATCCCACTGTCGGTCTTTATAACTTTATTCTGGTGACTAAGCCAAGAGTTTAGAGATAAAAGGAATGCGGAAGATGCCATGCAAGTCTGTGGTAGCCTTTTGCCACTCTTTATTTTATGTGTAACTTTTTCATACTTTTATTTTGCTGCACAACTTTCTATAATGATTTTATTTGGTACGCATTTCCCTAACTTGGCTTTATTTCTATTGTTTAATTTCATGTGGCAAGGTAACACAGTATATTTCAACTGGTGTGAGCTGCGGTAACACCAGCTGATCTTTGATCCACTGTCTTTGTTCTTCACT
>JAYGXS010000001.1:94024996-94093649 GCA_036362985.1 Ligula intestinalis
GTTACCGCAACTCACACCAGTTGGTTGCTTGATCCCGATCCTGAAAGCCTAATGCGACCTCGGCTCCTTAAAAGCCGTGCGGGCATACAGGACTCTTTGCGTGGGCGGACCGATAGCATGGCGTGAGAACGTCGCGCCTAGACTGTATGCGCTTAAGTCTGTTAGGATAGCTCCTAACGCCTACTTCCTTTATTTAAAATTTTTGACGATTGACACAACGTCTGTGAAACCCTTGCAACGAATAGCGGGTGCGTTATCTCGCGTTGCCAAATCGTCATTTTGGTGCAGATTGGCATCAAACGAAATATTTTCAATCGTAGCCTCTCCTAACTTGTGGCTGAATTTCGATTTTAAGATGCCAAAATAACGACCCTTCGCCAATAATCAACCAGTCAGGAAGCTTTTCCAATCCCGTACTATTACTCCAACCCTTACACTATTGCTAACCAAGACCTTGACCCTAACCTTACCGCGAACTCTGCCCTAACCCTTATCTCTGTAGAATTTAGTGCGAATTCGTCTGTACTACGGGAACGGCTCCTTATCCCCTTTCTTCCAGAAATGTAGTAACCTGTTGGCTTTGAACAGAGTGGGCTTGGTCCTCTCAATCGTAAATCCCCTAATCAAGTAGCACATTGTCCCCCAGTTTCCGTCTGCTGTTAACTTGGCATAAAAGACAGAATAAAGTACCATAAGGGATAAGACGAGACTCGGTCAGCCAACATTTGTGGGGAAGATTCTAGGCTTAATTTACTGCGGCTATGGTGTACTTTAACACTGACCCCCTCGCAGACTGGAATCCCAAACCCATCGCCTCACCTACAACGGGAAGTTTCTGAGAGGAATTTCTGAGCCTATTTTAATTTCTCTCCACCCCTCACATTTCGCCCAAAACGTTTTGTAAATCTGTGTATCGCGCTGAGAGCTGCGAATTCATTGTAAAAGTTGGCAGAACAATTTACGTTATGAAGTTTTCGTTTTTTCGAATTTCCTTCCCGTTTCATGAGGACATTGGAGATTTTGACATCTTGCTAAGCCTGTTGCCATGAGAAACGAAGGCAAGTGGACTCTTCATTCGGTGTCTTTCACTCTTCTTAATTGGCCAAAAGTGAATATGAGTCACTGTTTAAAGCGAAGGGTATTTTAAAATTAGTATGTGCATGCCATTTTGTCTACTTATGAAAATCTGCTTCCAGAAAACAAGCAATTAATACCCTTCACATTTACTCTCGGTGCCAACATTAGAGCAAGTACTTTTCCATTCAGCAATAAACCATATCGTAAATCTTTCTTTTCGCTAGTAATAGTTTTGTTTTGAGTCACTTGTGTTAACGACATGTGCTCTTAGAGATAGGCAAGATTTACTGTCTTTGTGCACAAGAAAAGTGTTTACTCATTATTGTTTTGTCCTTCAAAATACATCTAAAAACCTGGTACAGAAAGACATTTTTCACACTTTGCAGGTTCGACTTTTCCTTCAATTATTGCAGTTAATCATTGTTGATTTGTCCTTCGAAATACAGCTCAAACGTGAGCACGTAGAAGCAGAAAGACATTTTTCACACTTTTGCAGTTTCCTTCATTTGCTTGAGTGATTCGTGTTCTCCACTGGTTCGCCTTATCGACTGCAGCTCGGTGAGTTAATAATGTTTGTTTACCAACGCCAAATATCAAACATAATTCGTGTGCATTTGCAGAGTTCTTTACAGCCAGCGGATAGCAGACAAAAAGCCAACAGAAAAAAATGACAGCAAAGTTGAATTATTGGCGTCCAGTGTTCTGCTGGTGCGTTCACAGAATGCTCTCAATAAATGAATAAAGCAGAGATTGCAGTAGCATACCACCTAGAGTTTGAAATTCAACGACAGCTTGTGTCTTCATAAAAGAGGGTGTAGTTTCTGCAAGTGACTGGAATGAAGCCCCTTAAAAAAACGGCATCACGAAGTGACTGATATATCTTGAGATTCTTTTGCGAATTGAGGCAAATGTTCGCATCTCAGGTATGTTTGTAGATAGAGAAGTAGAAGGCATTGCGATCACCAAAATCAAAAGTTTACTAGTCTGAACTTTCGGGCTCTTTCTAGAGTCTACCATCAGAGATAAAAGGCGTAAACAAAAGACAAGCAACAGTTGTAGGACGCAGGGGCCAATCAACCTTTATGAAGGGGAGTGTGGAAGTCAACCACCAGTGCCATCAGTCCGGAGATGCCTGCGCAGCACGATGAATGCCGGCGCCAGACGATAAATCTATTGACTGAGTTCTCATCCGAGGCCCAGGCTTCAATCAATTCGTGGCCTATTTTGTTGCCGGCATGCGCGATTACCCTCGTAGCTGCGAAATTAAACTCGTGACCGGTCTTGTAGGTATGCACGGCCACTTGCGATAATGCGTCACCCCGTCGTACGGCAAGCTCATCTTCGTATATGCGCGAACCAAGCATACGTCCTGTCTGTCCTGTGTAGTTTCGGAGACAATTAAGACATGATATGCGATACACGATGCCCGACTGCTAACGGGGTTTCAAACGGTCCTTGATTCGCATACTCCGGCTGCGCATGGTAGCCTTGGGACTGTGTGCGATTCCGACGGCTAGTCCCGCAGCAATCCGTTCGGTCGCTTCCGATACATCCTTGATTTATGGCAGCGCATGCCATATCGTACGGGTTGATCCTGGTTGGGTCTTGGGAGGGCGAGCATGTAGGCATCGGCTTATAAAGGCTTTCGGATAGCCATTTCGCATAAATTGGTCGCGGAAATATCGGGCCTAACGTGCTTTTTCGCAGCTGTGAGGGTAATGGCGCACGCCGGCAACAAAATATACCGCGAAGTGGTTGAAGACTGGACCTCAGATGAGAACTCAGTGAATCGATTTATCGATCTGGCGCCGGCATACATCGCGCTGTGCAGGCAGCTCCGGACTGATGGCACTGGTGGTTGACTTTCCCTTTCCTTCCACCCTTCCCCTCCGTAGCGGTTGATTGGCTCCTGCGTCCTATAACCGTTGCTTGCCTTTCTTTTACGCCTTTTATCTCTGATGGTAGACTTTAGAAAGAGCCCGAAAGCTCAGACAAGTAAAAGTTGGATTCCGGTGATCGCAACGCCTTTTGCTTCTCTATTGTTTTGCAAGCTCATGAATATTATAACCCTACTTAGGTAAGCTTCCCTAATCGAGAACACACTACAATTTCGGTTAACATGTCATGAGAGGGCACATCTACTAGTGGAGCATTCGGCAGATGGACGGGGTCTCCAGAACCGTGGCTAAATCCCTCGCGCCTCTCTGAATAAGGGTTGTCCATAGCCATACCTGCACAATCCAGCAGCAAGTAATGCAGCCGAAAGACCTTATACCAAAGCGGGAGAAGTCAAGCGTCATCTACCGGCTTCGGTGCAACTGCAAGATGTGCAAGCATGTTGGAGAAACCGGTCGACAGCTACAAACGCAAATGCATGAGCATAAGCTGGCTGTAAGAGGGTTTAACGCAAATTCGGAGGTAGTAACCCATGCTTCAGAGATGGGGCACAACTTCAACTTTGATGCTGGTGGAATTGTGGGCCGAGGTGATGGTCACACAACAAGGTAGATTAAAGAAACCTGATGTCCATTGACTGTGCTGTAAACTGCCACATAAATTAGCCTATCCCCTATGTTGCTCTAAGAGCCTTATTATCAGGAGACAGTCATGGCATGGAACAATCGGGACTGCCAACTAGCTCCACGACCAACCTGTATATACCTAAAACACGCCGGGGCGCGAGGACAGGACAAACGCACATGAGTGCGAAACCAACACACGCGGCACGCTGCCTGACAGGGCAAACGAGGAGGCCGAAGGCGAGACGCGAGACACACGCACAGTTACACAGCCGGGATTGGCAGAATAAGCTCATGGAGGGAAAAGCGACATAAAGACGAGAGCCATATGCCAGTGTTCGTTCTCTGTAAATGGGTAGACGATACAACTACCCGACACGTCAGATTTACAGTAAACCTACTGTAGCCTTCATGCTTGAGATTCGAGGGCACACAAACGATACCTGGTGCATGTGGTGTTCGACAAAGCTCGATGTACCTTTTAGCTTTACCATACACTAAGCTCCCACCCACCACCTCACTCTGTCTTGCTATCGGACGGAGGATGAAGTTCACGCATAAGCTGAGCGTGCCCGCTCCGTGGGACAGCAATTGACCCCATCACTTTCGAAATATCATGCAAAGAAGGATAGAGAACTGGGGCATCCGGCGAACTGAAACAAGACCCAAAGTACTCGGAAGTGAACTGAGCATGATTTGGGTCAAGACAGTGTGGCAGTCTGCGGTCAACGTCATTGCACTGACTCATCTTGCTTTCGCTTGCCAAGCCTCGGGTACCCGCAAGTGATAACTTTCCCCGCGCCCTTGGTCAATCGCTCCTAGAGGCGCCTGCCTTGTCCTGTCCGTCTCACATTCGCAGTCGATTCCCTGCTGAGTCGCGCGTACGCTCGAAACCAATCAATTCGCGCCATTTCGGCGATTGGCTGCAAGGGACAGAGCACACTTCCTGGAGTCAAGTAATTCCCGGAGCGGACACTGGCAGACACAACTTGCTAGAACACATGGATAGCGCTTAGCAGAGCACTCTGTAAAGCTCTTTTCTACCAGTAGAAAATGTTTCAACCAACTCTGTCCTCTCTGACTTCTGTTTTGGGAAACCTTGGTTTCGTCGACACAACCATCGCTATCATAGCTCCAAGGCTTCTGCATGTATCGTCTGAGCGTAGGGCATAGGGTTACTCTTTCGGTGGGAATTACTTATATGGCCTCCACCAATAGAAAACGAGAATAAAAGCGCTCCCGCTAAATTGCAAGAAAATGAATATTCCTGTGTCCTAACCCTAGCACAATCCCTGACCTGCAATCTAAGGTTAACACTAAACCTAATTTCTCTGGACTATAGCGCAAGACCATTTGTGTTACAGAAGTTCCTAGTCCTGTCGCGAGTGCTATGTAAGCAATTCCTCCTACTGTCTTCGTAGTTGTGGCCTATAAGTTTCTCTCAATTGGTTAGCTGGTAGTCTAGATAAGGTTGTAGCGTGCGTTCGTGTGCTTTTTTCGTGGATTGAACAACAGAGAATGGCATCCGCTCAAAACCTTGTTTTCAAGATAAATTCTATACCCCCTATGGGTTACACTGTGTGCATTTGTTAACTTAATGAAGCAGTAGAAATGGATTAGTGATCAGTTCACACCTACATAGCTGCGAAATCATACAGATAATCGTCGAAGTAATATAGCTCCACATCAAACTGATGAGGTGCACGCTAGTTTGGGGCTGCTGATTTAAAGCTAGTTCACCTCCAAGCGAATTCAACCCAGTATGTGGTCTCCAACCTAGAAAATTTTAAAGCAAAACAGTTGAACTGTCATCTCCTGGCTAAATCAGACGACTACGGATGAGAGGACAAGGAGGTTGATCTAAGTCCATAAAGACTGAAGGAGCGGCCACTTACCTGTCTATTCATTGACTTTGTAGCACAGAAAAAGACCATAAGCATCTTCAGCTCATACCAGATTTCGTGATTAAATGACTTTTATGATACACCTCATTTAAGTTGAGATAATTCCCTAATTTGCACGCTGGTAGCTAGGAAGGATTTTCGGCAAGAGGGCTGTCCGTTCTGTGCGTCCAATGCACTCAGGCACAACACTACCTGGGCAAGAAGCCGTGGTTTTCAGGTGACTTGGTTCAGTCAGTAACTCCTGCGGCTCGTCTCGTGGACCGACGGCAGGGCATAGTCACACCGACTGACAATTACGGTAACTATAAATCTCCCTCACTGGTCTCCTACTAGACAACTCAGCCGGATATGGTATCGGTGAGCGTTGTCCCACAAAGCCCTATAACGATTTAGGCACTCAACCTGCTCCGCAGCAATGAGTCACTCTGCAAACCAAATGTGTCCTCCTAGCTTTTTGTGCGACTGTATTCAGGAAATACAGCACAGGGTCGGCGTCACTCCCCCTTCTTTAATAATGTACCAGGCACATGACACAAAGTCACACTGACTAGGATCGCAGTCGACGGCTGTCCAGACAACCCGCCGCAGTTATCGTGAACCACACGCGTGCCGGTCACCCAGCAGCCACGAGCCAAGCTTTAGCAACTCGAATAGCCGCCCTTGGACGCCTTTGTTAATGTGTCCCGCTAAAGCGCCACCATGACCTGCCTCTCCGTCCAGAGGTATCAAGCCAGTTGGCCGCCGCTCCCCTAGGCCAAACAGAAGCCGAGTGGATACGCACACCTTCTCTCTTCTATCTCAAACACACGACAGTTCGACCGTCGCTCTCGACGATGCCCACCACTCGCTTCAGCAGGCTGAGACAACGCGGGGTTATAGCGAAAGTATACTTGCAGAGAATCTACCCCCACTCTCTCACCTGGACCCGATGTCAAGACAAAAGTCGAGAAGACTAAAGGTGGGGTACGGTGCAGGCGGCTGGCGCGACCAACACAACACGCGTACCAACAGCACACCTCGCTAGGTAGGCTCCGCCTGGAGGTACCGAAGCTGGCAATCCATCATACCCTTTCACGCTATCTGCGGGGCGCCTTTTGCGCAGGGAAGACGCATAAGTTCGCAAATTCCTCCTCCCCCTCCTCCCAAGCCATCACGCCGACCGGAACACAAGCAGCGCCTGCAGTTGTGTTTGCCCATTGCTCACGAAACAAGCAGCATGGAACTCCCGCAAGAGCGAATGCAGGACGGAAGATAAAACACAGCAGCAGCAGCAGCAGGTAAGATTAATCAGACTTTATAAATCATCAGTTCACCAAATTTACAAAGCAGTAACATTCTTGATAGCATAGCCGAACGCTGTGAGAGCAGCACGGCAACAGCACTCCTGTTCCTGCATCATCACATGCAGAGGGTGGACGTTGAAGGTCGCGCGCGGGGTCACACGGCGTCGGCGCAAGTACTGGCATAGTGGGGGCAGGAGGGGGGGAGCGAAAAGCATGCACAAAGGTCACATTTGAGGGCGGGGGGGGGCAGGGGCCAAGAGGTGAAAAGATACGCTGACAAGCCACGCGAGAGGGGCGCCCCCAACGGCCTCCCATTTGGTAGGAAAGAAGGAAAACCTACTTGTATCGGTTTCAAAATGTCTTACATGCGCACAGCAGTGGGTCAAAACCGCTGCAGCGTTTGTCAAAGAAGACGGCGGTGGTGGAGGAGGAGGAGGAGGGACTGAAAGCAGTGCAGTGTGCCACTTTCGCGTCTCCTCCCGCACAGACGACAGGTTGGGGGGGGGAAGGGGGGCCAAAAAGACAAGAAAACTGTTTATATGGGACGGAGTGATGTAAATGCTGCAGCAGATGCGGGAGGAATCCTGAGAGAGAAAAAAGACAGGAAGAGTGAGGAGAGGGACGAGGAGGAGTCAGGTGTCAGCAGAGGGGAACGCGCAGTCGTGGGTTCGCAATCCCCTCGCTCTCTCCTGCTGAAGCAGCCTAGCAAAATAAACCTTGAACACAGGACCCACAACAGGGAGAGGTATTAAGCAGCTGCAGAGACAGGGACAGAGAGAGCTGGTGGGCTAAAAAGAATAAATATCATTCACTGCGCATGACAGTTGTTATATAAGGAAAACACTTAAATTATGATTCCAAAACAGTGTAATTAAAAGTGGCTTTAAGAGAGTGAGCAAGTAATTTCAGCAGAACAGTTCCAGCACGCAAAAGATGAGGACGGGAGTGTCCTACTTACTCACATTTAATATTCCCGATCACAACCTACGTGATAACGAGAACTCCGGCTCATTGGTATAGCGGTTGACCAAAGAGTTCAGGTTCGAATCCCAAGTGGTACAAATTCCGGCGTGGGTATGACTGGTTAATAAGCCACAAATGATCATTCCGGTCTCCTTTTTCCTTGTCAGTACTCCATTACCGCGGAGCATATTTGGTACGAACCCAACTCCTGTGTGATCTCTCAGATCTACGCTTGAAGCTATCATTAACGCTGCAAAGAAAACACCATGTCACGACTAGATCACTTTTGAAGGCGTTCGACACACATGTCGACAGTCTCGTAGCAACCTCCTTCGAAACCGGATGCCTACCAGTAGATTGGACATCCGCGAGGATTACACCGCTATACAAGGGGGGAAGCCGGGTCTCAGCGAATAACTACCGACCAGTCAGCCTTACTGCAATCTGTTGCAAAATCATGGAAAAAATTATCAAGCAACAACTGATGCAGTTCCTGGAACAAAACCATCTGCTATCGGATGCTCAGCATGGTTTTCGTAGAGGTAGGTCCTGCGTTACAAACTTGCTCTACTGTTTAGAACGGTGGACTGAGGCAGTCGATAGTGGAAACTCAGTGCATGCTGTCTATATTGACTTCAAAAAGGCTTTCGATAGCGTGCCGCACCACCGCCTCCTTTATAAAGTCAGCCGCATAGGAGTAAGGGGTAGGCTCCTTACGTGGATAAAAAGCTTCCTAATCGGTCGCTCGCAAACTGTCCACATCAGCGACAAACAGTCAGCCAAGGCTGAGGTTGAGAGTGGTGTTCCCCAAGGCTCCGTTCTCGGCCCTATTTTGTTTGTTATCTACATCAACGACTGTGTCCGCGAACTGGATTGCGGCATCGCCATGTTTGCCGATGATATAAAACTTTGGAGCGTAATTCGAACTGTGGCTGACGAAGTGCACTTACAGGAAAATTTAAAAAGACTTCAAAAATGGTCGGCGGACTGGCTCTTACCGTTCAATGAGAGCAAGTGCGCCACCATTCGAGTTGGCAAATCCGGTTCTTCAAACGGCACGGCTTACCGACTGAATGACATACCATTGAAGGAAGTGAACGCCCAGAAAGACTTGGGAGTCTGGATCACACCCTCGCTTAAACCCTCCCTGCATTGCACAAAGGTAGCCAAGTCCGCGATGTCGATCCTATACCTCGTCAAACGAGCTTTTTCTACCTTCAATAAAGAGTGCTTCACAAAAGTCTTCGGAACCTTCGTACGACCGCACCTAGAATCCGCTAATCAAGCATGGAGACCCTGGGCCAGGAAAGACATCAACATCCTGGAAAAGGTACAACGGCGCACAACCAAACTTGTTATGGGGCAGGGCTCGCAGCCTTATGAAACACGGCTGTCGAATCTCCACCTCTTCCCTTTGCGCTACAGGCAGCTTCGGGGGGACCTGATACTAGCATTCCGCGTATTACGTCTTCAAGACTGCTGTCTTATATCAGGGGATTTTTTCGAATTAGCAACGACCACGAATCTGAGGGGTCATCCCCTCAAATTAAAGGTGACAGGAGCCAGGCTGGACGCTCGGAAACACTTCTTTTCAAAAAGGGTGGTCGGAGCGTGGAATGCGCTTCCTCAGGACGCTGTTATGTCGGAATCGCTAGAGGGTTTTAAGCGAAAACTGGATCGATATAGCAGTGCACGATGGATCGGAACTGACAATTTGCAATAACAATAATACTACTTCCAATTTTTCAGTAGTATTAGTTTTTATATCCATTCACGTTTGGTATTTATAACGCCCTCCCACACATAGCCTCATGCGAAGGTCTCCGCGGTCTACCCTACTTGGCTATCTGCGTACCGTGATTACCCGCTGGCAATCTTATCAGCCAGATCTGCCGGTCTAAACAGTCACCCTTGGTTCGACCCAAAGCGGACTGTCGACGATCTGGACGGATGCCTCTGTTTTTCCAGTTCCGTGGCGGACTCTGCAATCAGCAAGGAAGAATCAGGACGAGGATTCCACACGGTGATGATCCTGGGAATCTTTGCAATGCCCCCCCCAGTGGGAAACCCCTTTTTTCTCCTAAATCCCACGCATTACCCCCACAAGGGCGACAGTTTTTCTCCTAAAAATTCCTGAGGAGGTTTTTCACTGTCTGCTCCTATTTTCATCCTATGACTCAGGACAACTGGCCTCGCCAACAGTCCAAGCAACAAATTTTTTGCTACCACTGCACATATGTACAAATAGGGCACTCAAAGGAATTTTTCCTACATACCCTCAATATACTGATACTGATGCTGTGTTTTCGGGGAACAATTACCTCTCCACCGCCAAGAAGCCAATAGTAGACACTAGACGTGCGCTTGAGCATATGAAACGTAGCATTCGCCGCGTCAAAGTAGGCGCCGATGACCGACTGCTGGGCACGTCACCACCACAGTGCGAACATAAAGGGTCGACCAAACGCAAGTGAACCGTTTTGTACATTCTACGCACTAGTTGTCCGGGTGAAACACAATAATAAATAGACCGCACAGCGTTAACAGGGCGGATTATAACATTGAACAGAAGCGGGCGTTCAACTTTGCACTCACTTGATAATTGGAGGTGTCGGCACCAACAAAAAACGCGAAAAGTGGTCGTAGATTGTTCAATAGGCCCTCTTATTGGCAATTCAGTTCAGAAAGTATCGACTGCCATCAACGACGGTTAATATATACACGCAGGGAAGTAGGGTAAACCGGATAAGATGGGATATCCACTTCAAACGTTTGCTCCATCCTTTTCATGTACATTGGATGGCTGACACGAGAACTCATCAAAAGCTCAAACCAATAAACTACTGATAGATGGCACTTCACTTCCTCCTTCTCATATATAGGTGTTCCTCATCAGGAATTTCACTTTTGAGAATACGCGTTGACCATGCGGTTTCACGAACCATCCTAGCAACAAGAGTTTCAATACTATTATACATCAATCCTATTTTACACGAAGGTTTTGATTGAATGCCAACTCGGACTATGTAGATGTGCGTTTACTCATTACTTGCTCCTATTAAACAGGTTATATTGATTGCACGTGTCAGCCCCAATTCCAATCGATGCGAGAACACCTAGTATGGTTGGAAAAAGGTGAAAGTAGAGGCATAAAGGGTGTTGTTCTCGTACATAGCGTTGATTTCGGAGACTCTAGGAGCCTAGCGAACCCATTTGTCTAAACTATAAGGTCCCATTGAACCACTCCCAAAGCACTGTGACAACGCCTGCAATTGGGTTATACAGGTCGGTCTTGTGTGGACCAAATAACCTCATGCAGACTTCAAATTTGCGATGACCAGAGTTCACTTAATTGTATGCAATTTACCGCACGTTCCTTTGCTACCCCCACACACGACGCTTATCTAGCTATCTGTCCATCCACAGTAATCACTTTCATCTGAATAACTACTACCTCTAATCATACCTCCATATTCCTCATGACCTGTTTTTGCGAAGAAGAATAAACATTACACGATTTCTATTAATATCCAGGTATTTTTAACTGACTCCTTTCCCCTACTGAAATGATAAGAACTTCTTCAAAACAAACGTGGGCTGGCCGACTAGTCTTCCGGGTCCCCCTGGGGGAATTTCGGCAATTCTAAGACAGCCCAAAGATGATAAGATAACGGTTTAAAAACAGCAACAAACTAATTTTAGGAGCTCGTCCACTGTCCCCTTGCAGGCACTTTTCCATTCCAGAGTGGTTAAACTAGGGAATGGGGGCAAAAAGGCGAAGCATCACCTGCGACAACCCACGTCACCTCTGGCGCTGGTGACGTTTTCACCTAATGATAAATGGCACCACTACTATTACTATCCTTATCACAGGAAGCAAAAGGTCTGTCCAACACCATCTCCGGAATTAAAAGGTACGTAAATTACTCGTCACGGGCATGTTTGACAAATGTGTGCCCTGCCCTTCTAAAATCACACCCGCATACAGGCAACACAGGCTAACATTTCTCAACCGACCAGGTCACACCCAGTGTGAAGAGGAAGTACAGCCAGCACCGCATCCAAAATGTTTAAATAGAAGTTGGTCCGGGATATGACAAAAAAAATATCTCGCCCCTACTCCCCCCTCCCACCTTCTCCTGTCACACGGTCAGTCGGACAGACTCGGTTGGCCGAACAAAATAATTCCGGCTTTTTTTACCATCGTACATTAATTCTCAATAAAGAAGACTGGTGGGCATTTTCTCTCTCTCTCTCTTCGTGACTGTCTAGGAAGTCACCCGACTTCACCAACCTGCCGATGACCGGTGCGGTTCGCGTCAACCACATAGATGGTGGTGTGGATAGAACGAGAGTGAGAATAGAAGGGCCTACTGCTGGGATGAATGTTGCAAAGGAAAAAATGATGTAAACACACGGTCAGGAGGCCACAATCCGGAAGTCGGTGGCCAGACACAGTCCAATAAGTCAGTGTACAGTAAGCTGGAAAACAGACGGAAGACAACTGCGTGTACAAGAAGGCATCCAAAAATGAACAAAAACTATTTTTTTACTGTGGGTAAGTGGGCTAGTAGTGCTGGACCTTCGCGCTAGACATCCAGTTGGTAAAACAGCGTACATGAGAAACCATTGCCGCAGACAGAACCATTGTTTTTATTAGAGCCCTCACCCCCCCCCCTTTTCCCAACGCTGTCGGCGATTTTGCGATGAAAAAACTCTAAGGAGCAACGTGCCAACATAACAGTATGTTTCCTATCTAAGAAAACAGCAGTAGAAGCTGTTTAAATGCTTCCCGAAAGCAGAGGGGGAGGAAACTCGGTAGCAATTCATCGTGGGGCCACCAAGTTGTAAAAGCCCCCTACTCAATTTTCCTTGGGATATCGTGGTTAAATCTTAATGCTTGATTAAGGAGTAGGTAATGCTTGGGAAGTGAACAGTAGAAAACAAAAGGAATCTGCTTGCAGTTGTTTTACTGAAGCGAAACTATATGTGAAAAGCATCGGGAAGGAATAAAATCGACCAATATAAAAACCTTTTGGTCAGTAAATGATATCTACTGGCCCCATTCAGAAATGGTCAAATGTCAACTGGAGATAAATGCCATCGTTTGGGTCCCGCTCGACGGTGCTCATTGCTTTTTTACGATATTCAAAGAGTCGTACACAGGGTGTCCCAAAAAATGTATACGCAGTTTGAACAATTGTAACCTTGATGTTTATTATAATTTTATTATTTCAAAAATGTGAAAGTATTTAGAAGTATCAGTTTATTGTTCTTCCACTGCATTTTGACGATATTTTAAATAATTGAGAAAGAGAGAAATCATTGAACATGAATGCACCCAAATACGAATGCAATTGTTTAATGGTGTGCGCGATTCCATTGCTTCGCATTGTCAGCAGCGTGTAGATTAAATGGATGTCAGTTTGAGAACATGCAGTAAAAAAAACAATAAAATGATACTTGTAAATAGTTTTACATTTTCGAACTAATAAAATTACAATAAATACCAAGTTTACGATTATTTAAAATGTGTTTACATTTTGGGGACACCCTGTATATTATTTATGATACCACAGTGAATCAAAATTACAACCTGCTAATGTCGAAACGATTGGGTGAGACAGTGAGAAAAAACGACTATCGGAATCGTGGCAATCGGCGGACAGATTGCTTCATTGTGAAAACGTGCCCGTTTACACAGCGTAAAAAATCAACCAGCCTCGGGTGAGAAACTACATGACAACAGTTCTTTCACCCTCCTCCCTTACTCATCCTCTCTGGTCCTCTGGGAATGTATTCTCCGAAAATAGAATAGGTTAAGGAAAAATCCCTAGAGGCAATTAACAACATTAGTTCAGATAAAAGTATGCTTCGAATAGTGAAAAATCCGTTGGGCCCAGTGCATATCATATAATGCGTACGTTCCCATGTATGCTGTCCTTTTATCACATTAGTATCCATTTAACAATAAGGCAAATAGTTGCCTATGAGGGGCTTTAGATCCTTATAGAACCGGGGAGATGCTGTTATAATTAACAGTTAATCCCTTCAGTTAGCATTATATACCTTTATCGACACTATTTACTGTTCAATTTACTTCTCATTGCTTCTTTTTTTTCGGAAGGCAGTGCATTTCTGTTGTTTCCAAACTTCCATGCGGTTTGTTCGAATGACCCATATTTTTTCCGCGAAATGTGGCACGTTGCTGACTGCACGCCTTAAGTTATTTGATTGTAAGTGCGGCATTTAAAAGTTGCGTATCATACCACAACCGAAAACCGGTTTCTATCCAATTCCGCACATTAACAGCGTTTCTACATACACACGGGCACGAAGGAGGCCAACTCAGGCTACAAAGCGACTAGGTTAAAACAGACTTAGAGAAAGTTCTCCGAACGGCCCAACAGTCGACTTCCAAACCTATGAAGAAGTTGACGGACGGTGTTGTGAAGGGGATTGATGTTTCAAGGGCGTTCTCATAAACAGAAAAAAAGTTATTAATGAGTCTTGTTTTGGGTGCTACCTCCCCGTACACGCGCGTGGATGCGTCTGGCCTGACCTACCTTAGGCAGCCTCTTGCGAATCTTTGGCAACGCCCGCGGAGGTACTGTTGACAGTCATTGAAATCCCGGCTTCGTGGGGTGAGGTCGTCGTGCCGTCCACAGCCTCCCCGGCAGTGGCAACGCTCTGGTCTAGCTGGCGCTGCTGATCCATCTGTTGTTCAAACAGGCTCCGTCTGTGTTCCTCCACGAGGGTGGCAAAACTGTTGTCCAGCCACTGACGCACCTCCGCAAAGCTCGCGATGATCACCCGTTGGCCATCCCGACTCACAAGGCAGAGCTTTTCTGGTGAGGCGCACTCTACCTATAAAAGGGTAGTGAAAAAAGTATTCTACAATGAGCAGACCAAAGAGGGGCATTATTTTCGGTTGACCTAATTTTGGAATTTAAAATGCTGTCTGACCTATATACTACTATTCCATTCCTGGCGTCTTGCTTGTATGTTTAAAGTGGTCTCCTTCAGACGTGTGACGTTACAGAACACGCGTTATTTCCTTGAATAGCGTTAGGCGTTATATTTGCCGACTCCTTTGTTACTAACAACGTTTATCCCCTGTTGAGGTTCGTCACTGTTTAGTAAAAAGTGCCATACTATACCCAATTATGTTTATCATTGGGAATTGACGTACGCGTTACGATGGGATACTGAGCCAAAGGCTACTCTCAAAACAAAGGGACTTTAATGTATATTGGGTAACTTTCGGGAGACCGGCGTTGTCACCAAGTAACTGGAAAATGAAATCTAAGCATGGCGATCCTGGCTCCAAAATGGCCCAAAGGAGGGCAAGGAAAATCTTCAAAAGGCTGAGTACTTTATCTTACGAATGAAGACTTGATGTGCTAAATCCATTTCGTCTTGCGTACAGGCAGATCCGAGATGCTACACAGACCTACCGGATTGTGAGGAGCCGAGATTGCGCTCTACACTTTGACGATTTCTTCTGACTGGCCACAACACCTAATTTGCGTGGGCATTCTCTCAAATTCCAAGGAACCTTATCTTATGGGGATGTTCGTCATCATGCTTTTCCATGGCGAGTCTTTGGTGCGTGGAATCCCCGAGGGCGTTATGATGATGGAAACGACAGGCGCGTTTAAACATAGAGACTTGATACATGTTTACTGGACATTTGCTATTTATCTGAATAGAAAATTTCTGTTACAACATGCAAACGCTTTGCTTATACTCGTATCTATTATCTGACATACGGCACCTCTGATCCTTCAGGATGACTGTCTTAGTCCTAGTCCCAGAAATAACTTGTCTAAGTAAATATGGTACTTCCTATTTGATAGTAACATTTCTATTTTAATATGAACATTTTTGCTTAATTATTTTAATAGGTTCTTCAAATACAATCTCTATTACCGCTAGGCGGGCTTTTGAACCATCATTTTTTCTTCTTTTCATTGTCATGAAAATTGTATTAAATACAGATCACTTGTCCCAGTACGTTCATTAGAAACCGACCTTTACTCCTCCTTATTTATTTGAACTACAGCAATGGGGTCGTCAGCGCATGACGGTAGCGCCAATTTAGGGGAAGGTCAATTTGGCCTACAGTTTGCGACATATTCAAGGATATTTCACCGCGATGTCGACAATTGTTTTACTTTATTTACGCTGAATGGAGGAAGTTTTGCTGAGAATGTTGACATATTTTCAAAATAATGCGTACCTCTTTCACTCAAAATATGGTGAATTAGTGTCGACAATAATGCAGGATAAGGCCTGTTTAAAGGATGGGGAGAGGGGGTGAATGGAGATTGGACAGGAGCAGAACCTACCTTGTTTAGGGAGTTAACTATGTGTGCCAGGTCCAAATGAGCAGCGCCGCATTGGTCAACTTGATGGAAGACAAAGTCTCGGAAGAGTTTTAACATGTACCGATCTCCGGTTTCTGACCATGCCGGTGCTGAACGGTCTGGACGTTTCACGCTATGAAATGAACGCCGGAAAATTGCATGAGAAAACCAGGAAGGGAGAAGATCGTAGTAAATAAAGGGTGAGACTAAATTACAACCAATATGCTTGAAATTAAACCCAAGACCGTCCTGAATTCAATAGAAGCGGTAACTCCCAAAACATTCACGTCATTTTTGAATACTGCTGATAATGCCTGAATTAATGGCACCGGAAAAATCAATTCCCAATGATGTCATCAACACATAACGCACATATTTCTAAACTGAGCCTTTCCTACTAAACCTTGAATTGGTTAAGAATTGAACCATGAGTAATTGTAGCTAATTAGTGTACCATATCAATAGAAGTATATATTAAGTATGTTGCTACGATTTTTGTTTTTGTGGCTTGGTGGCGCATGCTGCTATCAAACAAGCAATTTAGGTGAGCCTACTTTTGACAGTATCATTTTCTGGGCAGACAGTCAAACGGCGACTGAAGCAGTGTATTACAAGGATATTAATAGGGTGAATATACTGTTGGAGGTATAGTCTTCGGGGTCGATAAACAAATGCAGACGTCTACCCCGCGAAAGGAAGAGACAAGTGTGTAAGGAATAGGCGTATGGGGGAGGGGGATATTGCTGTCTTTTGCTCCTGTAAAATTGCAGCCCTTCTGAAGCAGCATTCTGCAATTATACTGGGCCTTTACAATTGGGGCTGACTCACCGCGATAAACAACAACAGCGGCAACAACTTACTCATTTCGTTCCACAACAGAATTCAGTTTGCAAATCAGACGGAAAAGGCGCTCACACTCCATTTCCTATGTGGTGAAAAAAACACGACGTATTACGGAGAGGGGACCGTAAGGCGCAGAGCTAAGGGTAGGGTAAAACTTTGGATGCGAAGAAATGCAAACTGAACACAATCCGGTAATGGTGGTATTGATGATTACCGGATGAACCAGCTAGTCAGAGGTTACACATAAAAACTCGTTGACGTCCTCGCCATTACCGCTATCACCATCACGATCAGTGACCTTATGGCCGCTGTCGTCGTTGATAAAATGTCAGCTTTCAGGCTCTAGCACTGCTGTATCAAATGAATGAATGGGTCATTCGTATATCAATCCCATAGGAGCAAAAAACAGATGTATGCGACGAAAGCGATCTTGTTACATTTAGTGGCAAGGAGCGACACGGCAATTGGGAATTGTCCTTTAAGATTAAATTTTGAGTTAACATTGTTCAGTGTTAGCCCTTTTCGTGAAGAAAGGCGCTGTGCAGAGTCTTAGGACGGTTAATGCGTTCAACAGGCATTTGTTGAATCAACGAAGCAGGAAAATGGGGGTGGAAAGGAGAAGTGAACTAATTCACAACAAAAATACTCCATATGAGAGAGCGGGTAACTAGAGTGACAGTTATAAGAATGCGAATTCGCATGAAAATCATCCCACTAGCAAAAGGAAGCGGTCGGTTACATGTGTCAGCTCCAACTTTTTGCAAAATCAACAGATTGCAGCACTCGGTGCATTTAAGGAATGTCATGATAATAAAGAAGCCGGTTCATCAGGAAAACGGTTGTGAATAGTGTAGGGGAAAGTGGGGGGACAGCAACACGATGCCTGTGCGAAAGCGAGAAGCCTTCATCTCAAAAATTTGCATATTCTAAAGTATGCTTCAATCAGCAAGCAACTTGGGGTAGCTCTTGTAATATTAATTCTGAATAGTTGAAAACTAGACGGAACACCCGCGCTTATGTCTGCAATCAGAGCAGGTGGGTGGGTGTAATTTTCGCTCGAGTGAACACTCCCGAGCGCAGGCAGCACGGCGCGAGCGAAGGGAAGGTCACCTCAATCGCGCCCTCGTTCCAAGGGCAAGGGGAGATAACCTGTTAGTTGGCAACCCTGTAAACCATTACTGCTAGTATTTCGGGATAGCTTTAAAGGGAGTTTTACTACCTGTTGTGAAAAACAAGGAGTTGGATCAAGCCGACTCTTTCGGCTACCGCATCCCAGTAACCTGTCCGAGCCCGACCGGCTGGGAGCGGACAGATTGTGGCGATATATAAATCTTCGCATAATTTGCAGAACACTTCTAGGGGCCCAAACACAAAACAACGCATCCTATGTAGCACCCAAGTAGTTCTCGCGTAAAAGGGCATCTACTGTTAAAGGTCAGAAGCCGCGACAATACCCCGATACCTTTGGAGGAGTTTTGCCGTGATGGTGTCTAGCTAATACGCTTAGAATGATAAATAGGTGACTAGTGACTTAAAACACACAACAAGCAATTCTCTAATTCGAAGAGTTACTACGTTTCAGGCCCAAACACAATAACGCAGCCTATGTAGCACCCAGTTGGGTCTCGCATTTCAAGACATCTACTGCTCAATGTCAGGAGTCGTTGCGACGACACTTTAAGTAGTGTAAAATTTTCCAATATTAATGAATGGCACAAACAGCGGAGGGGGCTTGTTCTACCAGAACCTGAGGGGCCAAAGGAAAGGGTGAAGCGACGCACCCTCAGCAGCTGTTGTTCAAGGAAGTCATTAGAGGAGTACAGAGAGGCCATGTGGTCGTAGGCGTAGGGCGCAGTAACCATGGTCAGGGTGTCCACTGAGGTGACCGTGCCACTCAGAAGGTCACTGATAAGATTTGCCAACTCCTTCTTGTAGACTTGCGAGATGAGTTGAATTGCGTTAGGCCGCTAGCAAGACGAATAATTGCAGAAAAATGACGAAAATTAAGTTGAGACAAAAAGCAGGCAAACAAATTTATCGGGCACAGATAAATAGGGTATATATCAGAGAACGCAATCAGTAATTTGTAGGAAACTGCATGACAGGCTTCATTAGAATATGCAGCTTACCTGAATTGCCGAGGCTGTGCCATATATCACACCAAGCATGAGTTTTCCCAACGAAACGAAGTCTGCAAGCTGGCAAAAAAATGAGTACGAGTTTAGATGCAGACCACTTTCGGGTTAATAATCGTAGGGACAAAGGAAAAAGTTCGGTTGGAGGGCATAAAGGGGGAAAAGTAAAAGTCCTTGCATTGTTATTTCTAATTCGTCTTTTGTTGTAAGATAGCTCTAATCCAACTGAGAGCCCCCAAACTCAGAATATGCTCACACCCCATTGAAAAATACGTGGTTCAGAGAGAGTGCGGGCAATTTAGATGATGCAAAAAGGCAAGACAGAGAAAAGGATAGCAGCTATAAGTAAGTAGAGCGGGTACGATCCACACTATAAATATACCAGGTCACAGATGGTCATCGTCAGCAGCCGGTTTATAGGATTCGTGAGAACGCCAAAGGCTGCCAAACAAATCGAAAAGCCCTCTTGGTAATCCAGTTAATATTCAAGGAGTGAGAGAAACTCGCATAAAAACACACATACTATCACAGCGAACCCAAGTCACCACCTCGCTCGCGTTTAACGAAAATTAGAAATATCAGAAAGAAAAGAACCGTGAAAAAAGACAACCTTTTCTTGGGCTACTGTGTCAACGGCAGGATTGTGGGTCACAATGTCTCTCAGCCCGAAACAATTGATCAGAAGCCTGTAAGAATATTAAAAGACGTAGGGAATCAACAGATAAATGATAGAATTCAATGCAACGTGACAAGGAAGACAATACTTAATAAGGATATTTTAGCGTTTTCGAGGGCCTTCCTCTTCAACGTTAAAAAACGCATTCCGATCTGCGACCCGAGACACATAATTATGCATATAATGCATTAATTTTACTCGAATGAACACAAGTCAATCCAGCAGCACCTCCCGTTTTACTTATTTACTCAGACCAGGCCCAGGACTTGGCGATGAACGGACTGCAAGTGTCATATTTACTAGTATAGTATACCGCCTACTGCTTTAATTAAAGTAGACATATTAAATAAAAGTAAATAGCGGAAACGTCTACCTAAATGAGTTGCTTCAATGTCAACTACCAAGGATAACACGACATTGGAGATGTCGATAAACAGATTACTCTGTTGTTACCCGCCACAAAAGCCACCATCTGACACGAAAAAAACGAGAAATAAAAAAGAAAGGCAGATTTTTACTGCCGCTGACCTGTTTCGATCCTGTACCAATATTTTGCTTGGATGCAGTATACCGATGCTACGATTGGCCTGTTTGTGTGTAAATCGGAGTGCCTGTGTCAACTGCACCAAATACATCCAAGCAGTCTTCTCTGGCAACAGATCCACTTTCGAAGATTCGTCTGAAGTTACGGAGGCAAAAGAAAGTCACAACTATGATAAACAACTCCTTAACACTTTGACTGCGACGTGCGCCATATGTGGTACACGCAATATGGCAAACTACGGGCTATTTTTGGGAGTTGCAGTCAAAGTGCTAAACAGCATAAAAATCAGATGCAATAGCAGGAAATATTGGATTCAAGTCTGAAATCTTATTCGGAAGGGATTACGAATTCCACAAACGCCTAAAACTCAAGGGTAGACAGTTTTTTACTCAGGAAGTCAAAGAAAACACTTCCAAATGGGATGTAATACAGCGAGGAAGTAGTGCCGTTGTTTTCTGGATGTCCCCAGTGAAAATCCATTAGGAGGGCTGTTCAAACGGTGAATACAGTTACCAAAACCGAGAAAGTTTACAAAGACACGCTTTTGATTAAAAGGGTGAAATAGTGAGAAGTCAGTACAGACCACAAGAAGATTAATAATAAAACTTGAAAACCGTGGCGCGGGAAGCCAAGTCTTTCCTGGTATGTTATCTGCGAGTTGATTGACCAAATGAAAAGTAGATACTGGCGATACTGAATAAGAAAACAAGGACTATCGTACATTTATTGAATGGCTAGTACAGAAGAAGGCACTACGATGCGATGGGTGCTTCCGGCGATTAAAAAAGAGAGTTCTGGGCAGCCTTGGAGGGGGGAGGGAGGAGTGATTATTCAAAAATAGAATAAGGTTGCAGAGTGGACCCAAACAAAACTCGTCTGCAACTTTAAGTAGCTGGTGAATAAAAGTTGGTCGAAGACTTTTGTACCCACGGCTAATGTCCTATGGCTAGGTGACGCTTGTACTATCTAAAAGCCACGTATGAGTTTATCACTTTTGGGGATTGACAGCCGCAATACAGTTCAAGCCGCAGGGGGATGGTTATCCTATTCTGACCTCCCTGGTGTACAGCTCTAAAGGGTCGATTGGAGTCGAGATAACAATAATGTCGGGAAGATGGGACCTGCCTGGTGGCCTAGCTGTTGGCTACCTAGTGAGCGGTGAAGAAGTCTCTGGCTATACACCGACCACAGAAATTAATTTCTAAGGAAATTAACAAACCGAAAGTTCAAAACCGCTATATCAACCAGAAAGTAAACAGGGAAAGCTAGGGACCCACTGATGAGCCGGACCCCTCGCAGCGGCAAAATACCGGCGAAACACAGGTCTGGGTTTTCGGCTACTAACTGTGCTGCCAGCTTGGTAAATTACAACATAAAGAAGCAACCTTCAGCGAAATCTAGTTACAAAATAAGCGGGCCCTCTGTTCGGAAAAATGAGCAGTTGACGAACATGATTGCTGTGGCACCGCCGGGCGTGATTAAGTTTGACTAGAACATCAGTAGGACTAGCAGATTTGCGGCAAAGTCTGGCCCTTTTTGAGTCGACCAATATCGCTGCATGATTATCGTCCCGCAGGGAAACCCGATAAAGCAGATTACATTATGAAGGGGCGAACTTGCTAAAAGACCTATCCTCTGTAGCTAATACTACGTTTATATGTATAAAGGTCCGTGAAGCGCGAATCTTTCTTATGACAACGCGGATTCGGAATAACTCTAAAAGTGCATGCAAAAAGAAGAGAAAGTGCATTAAAATCAAGCTTACTGGAGTTACTTGACGAGCCAAAATGATGCGCATTCGCAGACTTGGGAGAACCGCTCATATGTAGTGACTGCAGCGTAGTAGAGCAGGGCCAGTAGTCGTAAACAAAAATGAGGGCTAGAAGGGAGGATTTGAAAGAAATGCCTGCAGCCGACGAACAAAATATGACATTTAAACAAGGCAAAACGACTGAATAAAAAATGGTGTTTTCGACTCTCAGAACTCTGGAAAAAGGCAGTCAACAGGCCAGCATGCACTACCCACATTGCGCAAATCTCGTTCGCTTAAAGCTAAATCACGCCCTCTAGAGACCTCTGATGTGCGAGTTGGGAGAGTTTCGCTCTGAAGATGTCTACCTGGCAGGCTTAGAATGATCGTGGGTAACCGGTGGAAGCAGTAAAGGCCATTTCGTCCACCAAACCGATGAGTTTTCTGCTATTAGTTAAAAATTGCCTGTCTGATTCGTTGTAATTTCACGATAACGTTTAATATAAACATGTCTGACAATCATATGTCAGTCTCCTCAGGGGGTGATTGATGCAGGCAGAGTTACCTTGTAACCGGAAGTTCCGAATTTTCGAAAAAAAGGCAGGGCTGGTCTCAGATGCAACTCCCACATTTGTTACGACGGCATTGTGAAATCTCACATCACCACGGGAGAGGAAGTAGATGTAGCATATCACCATGACTTCGGAGCTGTTGTCCCACACTTACCACCGCTTCCTCCCTCCCAAACCGCAAATAAAACCCACGCAATAAAATGCTTTTCAAGGCGTGGATGAGAATGGCTACTATTAGTTTATTAGCCGTTATCAGCCAGTCATACGCAACTCTAGGCGTTGCATCCCCCAAGGTTCGGTGGATGCCCTTTCACAAATTTGAATAAAAACGACCGCAACGGACGGGACCATGAACCCGCGACTCAATAGTTCGCGTTGAACTTCTACTCAACGGATCGCGGGTTCGAACCTCTGGGGTTGCAAAGCTTGAGTTTGGCTATGGCTGGCTGAGGAAGGCTGATAAGCTAGAAATGGTCATTCCAGCCGCTCTTGCCTTTGTAGATAAGTATATGCTGTCTATCAAACCAGTCACTGTGTGGCTGCTGGCAGGGCTTGAGAATGAACCCACGGGCAAGTAACGCAATTGGCAAGCACCCCAATAGTACTGTCATTCTAGCAATATTTGCCATCATCAATCAGAATACCTACTTCAAACGAAATCGATTAATTATATGGTAGTCTCAGAGGAGTACCCGAAACTGCCCATTCCGTGGTAGTTCAACGTTATGTTGCCCTTGTTAAGGAACAGAATCCCCAGTGTGTTAAATAGGGGGACATTTTTCATTGAAAAGTGTAAGAATGTGGAAGCCCCATATCCTTTCATGAGCAATGTTGCTGCATACTTGTCTGTTCAACAAGGGGTGTCCTAGCCCGCAATTCTCAAGAGCATCACAATAACACTCTTACTAGACCCTCGCGCAGGCTGTTAAGTACCCTTGTTGCCTTACGATGGTGGAGTTTAAATGCAGAGAATTATAATTAAACTAAGAGGAGGGTCTCTGAGCCGTTATTTTGGCTAAAGTTACAAGGCCCAGAAGCGATTAAAGCTGAAAATCAATAACACAAGATGGAGTAGCGTGGCGAGGCGAGCCTGAAGCAAGACCTCTAAAACATACTTGCATGATGGCACTCAGTACTATCTCCCTAAGAGCAAACACTGCTCTCTCGTTCTACAGGAGGCTCAAAATTTATAGGTAATGCAAGGTGTGCAAAGTCCAAGGGTAAGTTAAAATACTCTGAAGGAGACAGATGTACTCAGAGGCACATACAATTGTCAGAGAAGTCATTTGTGGGGAAGACGTCCCGCAGATGAACGACACTGGGGTGCTCGAGATCACATATTTGTTTAGCCAGGTAGTAGGCCTCGTTGGGAAGCGGTGGTGCCGTTTTGGGTAGAATGACACGGCGAAGCAGGACGGGTGAAGCCAGGCGCGGAGACCAGGCCCTGAAGCACTGGGTGGGAAAACCGAGGGCGTCGGAGACGCGCGGGTTGGAGGCCTCGATTGGCGTGACCGTGTCGTAGGCGCCAAGAGTCGTGGGAAACTCTGCAGGAAGATCGGAAGAACCCACATTTTAGAGGTTTGTGACGCAGCGTAGGCGAATGAAAAAAAAACAACGTGGATAGGACAAAAAAGGGCTGGGGGGGGAGTTCCACGTACGAAAAAAGTGATCGACCTCAGAAGTTATTTACATGAAGAGTTCCCACTCTGTGAGAAGGCTCGAAAGGGGGTGTTGGTACAAAGGGATGAGAAGGAATAAGAAGAAGAAAAAAGAAAAAGAAGCGGAAGAAGGTGAGGAAGAGGCAAACAAATCAGGTTTAACTCTCTAGAAGACCCAACAGAGAGTATTCATGTCAACTCAAGTTTATTATGGGAATATAGGCAAACGCCTTTGAAGTCCCTATTGGTACACAGTAGTGAAGAAATGCATCGGTAGGTGACTACTCACTTGTTCTAAGTAATAAAATCGCATGTGGTGACTTCAGTTAGCACGAGCCAGCAGGTGTAACAGATCAAAAAGGGCAGACAGTGGAAAAACTCCTAAGTCATGGTTGAGAATTCAAGATATGGACTCATTTGTGGAATTTTTAGCATAAAAACTGTCGCTCGTGGAAGGAAAGTAGGTGCATGCTGCTGAGAGTGTTTGCGGCAAGCCAGAGGGAGCCCATCGCGCTTATATCTTTAGCCGAAGGGTCACGCGAAGAGACCGCAGAGTCACGAGAACGTCCCGAAGAGCTGTAGATGCGGCCATGATACGCCCTTGCTGTTTGCCGCGCCTGCCGATAAGGTGACGATTTGGGTAAAAGCAAGTTCTGGAGTACTGATTACACAGGGGTATTGTGTTCTTAGTTTGAATATTAAAATGGCACCTGTGTGCAGACTGCCCTACCATTCCTTTCAAATAAACCATAACCTTCAACTGCCTACTTCGCGTTTCTATAAAGGCTCAATTTTGTAGTCCGCTCATTTTGTTTTGACCCAAACTGTTAAACACTGGAAATAAGTAGAGCCTGTCATAACGCTAGAATCCGTTCTGTTTTTCAACGTCAGCGTCAGGCGTGCGAAGCCTACACACGTGATGCTCTGCAATTAAAATTGTGGGAACTTGTCTCATTTTTTAGACTGTTGGACAGCCGGTAATTCAAATAGTCATGAGGGCACGTGATACGATGGGGGGGGAGCTAATACGCCACATTATATTATTTCGTCTCATTTCACGTTGCTCGCCCGCAACCTGCGCGGTCCCTCATATTTTCGCCCGCGGACGCTGGTGAGATAAGGCAAGCAAGACTCCAATCAGCGCGCACAGCTGGAGGACTTGCACGTGACAGCCTCGACGTGAAGTATTCAATGTCAAGAGGGGAGTCGGTGAACGTTTAAAATCTCAAGGGATGCTGGGAGCGCGTCCATGTTTCAAACTATGCTGACACCTAAACTTTCTGTTTTCAGCAAGTAAAGGACAAGAGGGTATCCAGAAAACGGAAACTACTTTGGTAAGGATAGTTCATGTAAGTCCCTGTTTTTTTCCTTCAAATTCCTTTTATTTACTGAAGGTTGTTTTCAGCATATCACTTTCAATTGCGTTGCTATATTTACGCCTGGCAGAATAAATTTGGCGGAAATCTACAGATTGATGTGCTCTATTGCACACATTCTGCTGCTTGTCTTCGGTGTGACCCCATCTTTAAAAACCCCTTCACCAACGACCATGGGATTATCGGTGACTATGGGGGCCTACATAACCTATATTGCAGGCTAGTAATGGCAGAAATAGAAGCAGCGGAAATAGCAGCAGCATGACATTTAAAAATTGGACTGTTTTTATCGCAACCTACCAGACATAGCAAAATAGTTATCAGATGGCATGCTCGATCGAACGATTATTGCGTCGTCCAAAGTCGCCTTGGTCGTCCAAAAAATGAGGAAAACAGTACCCTGCGGTTATGCACTGTCGATCGAAAGCTTGATAATGAAGTAAGTCAACATTTACCTGGAAAACGGAAAATACCTCTATGTTACGACCTAAATGCATGGTAAACTCTGAGCTATTATTAAATAACGCTTTTCGAACCCTTAAGTTTACTATTTGTCCGATATAAGGTTACGACTGCATATTAGGTTCAAATTTCCCACATGCACGTAGTGGCCCCAGCACGCATGGTTAACATAATTAGCACTCCTAGCATTGGTATAGTACCTCCAGCAGCTGTAAGCTAGCCCTCGCAGTCTAAATCTAAACGAAACTGACACAGTCTCGCTGAATAGAAGTAGGAAGATGGAACCCACGGCCACTATTAATTTCCTCCGAGCCTCTAACATCCAGGTCCCTACTACTTACTGAAATCGAGGGAACATGAACCCAGCGCTGATTTTAATCAGCGTCATTGCTGACCATTTATTAGCGTTAATAATAGTACCAATACTACTCTCACTCGAGTACGCTGCTGGTAAGTAGCAGACGCTGAAGCGATTGCGTAAGGCACTGCGAAGAAACGATTTGAGTTGTGACTGCCGCCTCAGGACAATGCGCCTGCTCACGGAACGTACAAAATCAACGGGTCTTGGCAAAAAATGGCATGACAACGGTTCTTTAGTCTTCCCCACCCTCGCCTTACTGGCCCGACCTAGTCCCCTGTGTCTTCTTTTTGTTCACAAGAATGAATAAAAACCTAAAGGGAAAGCGCTTTCAGAAGGCAGAAGAGCTGAGGGAAAAACCGCTGCGGACAATTACCGATCTTTGCCCAGAAGAAGATAAAACTATTTCGAACAGGGAAAAAAGGCATTGGCACAATTGCTTGTTATTCAATGGGCAATATTTTAATTGGGATTAATGTTTCTAAGATGCTGACGTAATTGTAAAAAGAAGCAATAAATTCTCGCTTTCGGTACTTTCTCGTGTATGGTACGCCGGGATAAACGGGCTGTAGAACCTGTCATAAATGGTTGGGAAACGCGAGTTTGGTGATAGTATATATAATAACACCTCAGGGTTTGCAGGGGAAGTAGCATAGAGCACTTAAGTTATCATACAGTTAGCCAAACTTACTTCTAGTCACAATACTGAATTTTACGTTACCTTAAATTCCCTGAAGAATCATTATTATTGTGTCCTAACCTAGATTGATTAGTAAATCGATCAAGCGGGTGAATATAGGCTTACCTCGACGAAATTAGTTTAATCATAACAAGACAAAGCTGTGCGGACCTTTAAAGTGGATTCACCCTTTTTTAATCATCATTCGCATGTACATTTCTTATACATACATCAGTTGGAACATTGCGCCCATTATAAACCGTTTTTTTTACATCTTTTTCTTGATTCGGATTAGAAAAATGAAGACATTAGCGCACTACGCTAGTCTCGTTTTTCACTAAGTCCATACTTAACCTACATTGCGCGGCTCATTCAAGCACGACTCATCACGATGTTGGCAATTGCAGTGTTCAGTCATTATGCACTGTTTGTTTGGTTTGTGCACCTAATTTTATAAACGGTCAATGGAGGACGTCTTTTTCTGAAAATTTCGGAGAAGTATTATTCAACTTAAGTGTAACTTTCTCTCTCTCTCGCTCAATAATAATGTACCTATCTTCTTGAGACGATTTTTGAGCAATTAAAAATGCCTACTGGGTCGCAGATGCTTGGCATAACGAAATTCGCTTATGGCTTCTGGGCATTTTTCTATTGTATTTACATTTCCAGGATAATATTCTAGTTCATCGCGAATCCCATGACGAAATGATGAGCTAACGAAAGGACCTTGGTTACGGTGTTATGACTAGTTCTAAAATCGAACTTATTTGTCTGTGAACTTGTTTTGTCTGCGATACTACGTCCACGAGTGGACTAACATTCCACAAAGCAGCTGCATGACAATCGAAACAGGTCGTTTATAAAGCACATTTGCATATCAAGAAGTTGAAGCCTTATAAATTTATGACATACGACTTGGCGGAAAGAAAGCACTATCGACTCTGAAGTCAGCTATGCTCCACAGCGTTCGCAGCCGTCGAACGAAATAAGGATTACTGTTGCTGATGGGTGTAGTACTCATTACAATATAAGTGGTATTATTAGTGACAAAGACGGTAGTAATGGTGGTGGTGGTGTTTATTGTGTTAGGATCAATTAACAGCGTCGCAAAGCATCATGAGCTTCAGATGTGCTTTTTAACGACAATCCAACGATTTGGCGTTGCCTCATCCTAGGAGCATGCAGAATAACGTATTAGGTCGTTATTACTGGCACCGGAACTCGGACAACAGGAGTGTTAAAGGACAAACAAGTAAAATATTTAACAAATAGAATATGAAGGAGGAAGATATAGCCTTAGGGGCACAGCACCTTGACTTGAGTGTTCGCAAAAAGGTACGTCAACTGGAGAACTGGTCTTTTTACTTCCATTGATAGTTAGCATACACATTTAACCCAGTTTCCTAGCTATCGTGCACTAACCGGGGTCATTCGTGAACGCACCAATTTATCAAGGGTCTGGACGTAAGCAAATGGGAGAAAAGGAGTTAAACGATGCCACTGAAAGAGGTATTTATTTTTTTGGAGCCGCCAACCGGAAATTACAATCGGACACCCTACTGTTATATCCACTAAACAATGGTTAGTGCATGCACTTCGCCTTCCTTCAAAGAAGTGTATGCTGGTCCAATGAGACCATAGGAAATGGGCACAATCATTAATGAACCTCCCTAGAAACCAGAAAAGAATAACACTTTGAAGGTTGCGTGTAAGACTGCCATTCAAATAGATAAATCCATTTTTTCTTCAGTTGTAGGCATCCCAAAAAAATGACAGATAGTAGAGCAATGGCTAACTTGCAACTGGAAACCTTCGTCTGTATATCCCCGAAAGGACAACCCAGGAGGTGGAGATATTAGCATACATTCAGCCGTGGACCACGTCTGCTTCAAACTATTTTTACATCATAGAAGTCCACTAGAGTTGTGGCGGGAGTTTAAAACGCGGCCGCACTTGGTCATCTTTTTTTAGCCTTACTACTGAGATTGTTTTCAATAAGCATTACGACGTCCGTGAAAAACTGATTTGCGATAAAAACCAATGCGACGGTGTGGTTGACACAATGGCTGTGGGTCTAGAGTCTGGGTTCAGTGGGGGTTGGGGATTAATTTATAAGCTGTTGGGGGTTCGGGTCTGATTTTATGGTTAGGTTTCGTTGCTATGGGATTAAGGTGAACCCTTCATTAGTTGTTGGTTAATCGTTCAATAATTGACTGTATTAATTATTAATTTAATCAAAAATTACTTAATAATAATAACAAATGCGCAGTCGATGCACTTTTGGAAAATTGGTCCCTCAGCAATCACTGACGATTCGCTAAGCATTTTGTTACACAATACCTTCGACACCGCTTTCGAATTGGGCGCTGCTTCTTCACTGAACTAGCGTACCTCAACACCATGACTTTCATTATTTTTATCGCAACATTTTACTACTAATTGCCATTGGTCCCCTCCCCTTTAAATCCCCTGTTCATCACCTTTTGCACATAACTGTATCTACTGATTTCGATTTTTACAGTGTCGCTCCCTTTTAGGCTTTTAAAGGAGACGCTAAAAGAACCAGCGACTTTTTGGATAAAGTACCGCGTCAGGTATTAAAGTGCATTCATGTCTTATCCTGCATTCCATCCTTTTTTGTAGACGTGTCCAATTGACAGTTTAACGATCAAATAAAGTAAGACTGTAACAAAGTCTACATGTTGTTTTTATACGGAGGCGAGTGCAAGAGCCGAACCCATGAACATGTCTTTGATATTTACGTATACAACGTTTACCCTCTCCTGTGTGTAACACAGCAAGTATGTGACGGAACGGCCGATCGATCCGGGTCACGTGACGAACCAGCGTAAAACTTTCCACTGTGGAGAAAGCCATTACCGACATAAACGGTACATTTAAGAGGTGAAGAATTAACAAATCTAGCAAAAAGGAATTCTTTTGACAAAAGTGACTTTAAATAGTCATATTAAATGGATATTTGGCGGTATCTAATTGACACCGTGAGGAGTATTCGGCAAGGAAATTTTTGGATAGAAGCATAAACAGCTGTTGTCGCGAAGGCGTTACAGGAAGACAAAATAGCTATCCGTTTTTATTTTTTTAAACTAGCATCTAGAAATAATTAAGTTGGACTTGGCAAGTGGCAAATTAAACTCCCTCCCAGAAAATTGCGAAGCTAACTATTATCAAAAGTTGGAACACTCAAAGGGTGCTCAAGCGCAGGCTAGGGTGAAGGTAGCCACGGCGCACGCCGTCAAGAAGTCAGGTCAACTATAATTTCTCCGTACCCTAGGAATGCAGCAGCAGCAGCAGCATCTTGTAGATTAATAAAGTCTGCACAATAATCAGGCAGATGCTGGGTGAGTTTTCTGGCAATAAAAAAAAGATAATGACGAAATTTAGGGCCTCATAGACAGCAGCATACAGGTTGTCATAAAAGAGCTCAAACACTTAAAAACTCTCTGAAGTGGTGGTCGAAATGGCGGCTATATAAACTGCGTTGGCATTTTGGTAAACAATAGGGGGGGCGTGGCATGGCATCGAGTGGACTATGGGCTATCGAACGTGCAAGGCTGACGGTAAACAATGGCGTGAATGGGGCGGGTAAAGGCCAAGATGCCTAGAAGCGCAAAGCGGTAAAACTGTCAGAGGAGTGTCGCTGATCTCTGTGTGTGACAAGCTAATAACACAACAAAGGTCGGCAAACCAACAGTCTCATGCGCCGTAAAGAAGCAAGAAACCGTACAAATTAGTTTCTCCGCCAAAAAACCCAGTGTAAATAAGAATTTCACTTTTTTGCATGACTCATTACAGCTCATAAAATACACAGACAAACGCATGCCAGAGCTTAAGCTACTTGGTATATGCTGGGTGCGCAATCTAAGGTTACTTAAAAACGACAAAAAGAAATACACTGCTAGATGCACATGAAAATAACGTACATACACTGTCACATTTTTCGATGCATCGACTATGTCTTATTTCATAATCTCCGAGTTTGGCATACGGATACCGTGCAGGAAAACCGGCGTGTTTGGCCTTTATCTCACACATGAGAACTCTGGCAGGCGTGAAGTTGTCTTCCTGCTGCACCAAAAGCAGGCAAGGTGTTGGATAAGAGGGGACTGGAGTGACTACTTCTGGTTCATTATCCGGTTCAGGTGGCACACCACCAGGGGTTGCGTATGCCTGGCCGGTGGCGGCTAATAAGCCGGAAATGAGCATTCCAGCCTCCCCCTCCCCCTGTCGTCGTCGGTCATGTTGATTTGCCTATAATGCTAGTCACGGTACGGCTGCTGGTAGAGCTCGAGAAGGAGCCCCCTAGGCAGAACGGGGCGCGTGAGTTCCCTAACCGATCGGCGAACGTCCATCCACCAACGGGGAAACGGTCTCCGTATAGGGCCAAAAGACGCCAGATCAAATATACTGAGAGTTGCTGTCAGTGCGCGCAAGCTGAAAAACTGGCTCATGAGGGGAAAGAGGTCTAAAGAACAGCCTTCAAGAAGTCACTTCTCTGGTACCATAGTTTGTTATTCGAGTGATTGCATCGGCGAGGACGAACAAATGGTCCCTGATAACTCTGTCATGGGCAGCTGAATCCTCAATTCGTGCGAGGATAACAACCAACTGTCAAAGAGGAATGGTATTTACTTACCTATACTACTTGTAAGAAGGAGAACGAGTCGTTGTGTTTTGTGTTGTGACCCAAGCCTAAAGCCCTGTTGGTCTAGCAGTGAGATGGGGAGGGGGAAACTGTGAAAGCGACTAACTACTTTATTGTGAGCGCAAGCTGAACAAGTATGCCTTCTACGGTTCAACTGTGAAGAACCGGGACGTTTGGCTGGAGAGGATCTGTCTTTCAACGTAACGCTGGAATTCACGTCGGCTAAAGTATGCAATATGTAGGCACCTATGGGATGAAATAGGCATTTTAACAACTATTTCGGAGCGTTGTCCCAAAATCCTGCCTGCAGGTAGAAACTTGCAGACATAACATCGGAGGAACCGGTGAAAATTTATCGTCGTATAGCGTATACCGTTATTACTAGGACTAGACGACCTCTGCGTAACACTCGGCCATGGTAGAGCTCCGAGATTAGGGTAACGGCTTTCAAATCAGCCCCAGTCATTCTAGACATCTCCTCCATAGGCCCTTAGTCCTGCGGCAGACAGCTGGTAGAGCCTAGCGTCGCGCCTGGTATCAAATAGTAAATAAGTCTGATAAAAAAACACATGCCCTGTATGCGCCGAGGTAAATGAGTTCCAAGTTCGTCCAAATTTGCGTTGACGACTTGCAACACAACGATGGCCAAACCCCAACAATACATTTCAATCTCCTTGTTTACTGTGAACGGTGAAATGTACTACATAACTTTTGCATATACGAGAAGACTCGCTATCAGACGCCGGATAATCCTTAACAATCGAAACCAGCCTCGCACCCGATCAGAGAATATCACAAAGACTAACTACCTCACCTATATAGCTCAATCCAACAACGAACCAATCGTGCTAACCCACCTAGCTTTCCAGCGTCGGTGGTTTCAAAAGGCAGTACAGATGGAGTGTTTGACAGTGACCCGAGCTTGCTTCTCCCTAGCAACACTTACAGCGCTTCGCCGTCCAGCCCAACTTCATCCCAGGATTCGACTCTTTGGATCGGTGTTAACTCACATCCTAAAAGCATGCAGTTATTGGTCCTTGGTTCAAAACAAGGTTTCATAACAGACCATGCTTTGCTGACTATGACAGCCGAAACATTTCTTCAGCGAGATATCCAATTTACCTACGAATTCAGTCGATGGGGGTTGGTTACTAACACAGATCAAAATACACGTTTTAGAATCGGTAGAGGAAACAAGGTTCGCTCACAATTCCGAAAAAAACGAATCAGCAAACAGCGACAAACTAGTACTGACAGAAAAGATTCCGCAGTGAAAGAGCTTCTCACAACGGCTGAAAGCTGTATTACCGTCTTAGGTGGTGCTAATGAGTGAAATTCGGGCATGCCTCCTAGCCATTTCGTTCAATGAGAGGTCATAGAGAATTATTCAGCCCGCCATTTTTCAGTGTCACCCACATTGAAATTAGCACCACAGCCTTTGTATGGTAATTACCCCCATATGACCTGAACTGTGAGCTAGATTCTGTTGCTAACAAAAGATTATGTTTTCAGTACATCTAAAGAAAGACCATGATGGTGAAAAACTGTTAGTTGGACCTTATAAACGAGCAACGATAAGCATGAAATGATTTTCTAATTAAGTGACGCATTAAGTTTGAACAACATTAGGAACACTTTTTTTCTTGTATTCTTTAAGACAACAGCTCCGAATGTCATGACTATGGAGGGGTTGATCACCTTACATTCATGTAGATATTTTTTCAATCACTGTCTACAAATACCTTACACACTCAAAGATGTATGAGGAAGGATAACGCACGACGATTTTTGGCCTTGTAGTTTTGGTAAAAAAACGCCAGCAAACCAGGGTATATGGGACCCATATCTGCTACTGCTATCTGACTATGTCTCTGATGACGAATCCACGACGCACCTCGAAAGGTCAGGCAAATAAAACTATTGTCCCACCGATCGAGTCCTCGTCTTCTCAAATTAGGGTATGTAGGTGCGCAGGCAACCGACACAGCGGCCTCGCTGCCGGTATCCTTCGACTTTGCGATATGAACCTGAATAAATTACTTTGTGAAATTGCAGTTGCTCAAAGCGGGAGATGAATGCATTGTCTCGGCCTCCAATAATGTCCGCAGATTTGGTCAATGAATTTTAGGCCGAGAGGAACGAGAGGGAATAGCAAAGAAACACACAGTACTGCTCGAAGGTTTCACATTCTGAAAAAATGATCCGAATTAGCACAGCGTTTGCATCTATGATCGTCCACTATGCGCGCTGCAGACTTAAGCATCTGCGGAAACTAGTGTATCAGGATAAACGGCCATTCTTTTCTCAACCATTAAACGAGTCGACCGCAAACAAATGTTTGGCAGTAACTTTTGACATCCAATGCCTGTAGGTCTTGATGTTAGTTTTATTGGAAGAGAGTCACAGACGTGGATCTTCATCACTGGTGGAGAACGACTCCTGTGAGCTTGTCGATTAAATATAACCGCCTAAGGTGACTTACTTCCATTATTTCGCAGTCCAAGAATGAGCTCTCTGTCCTCAACTCTCCTAAGTCCTGAATGAATATGTATCTACGTTGTTGCCGGGTTATACAAACATATAATTATGAGAAAATCACACGTGCGACCGATAAGGATGTGATGGCAGATTGATGGTAGACTCTGCAGGGCCCAGCAGCCATTTTCAATTGGCAACGTTTCAGGCAGTTGATGTGGTTAAACTAGTCCTAATAATTGTTGGCCAAAACGCAAGTAAAAACAATAAACAAAGGGAATTTTACGTAAGAATATCCGAATGACGTGGATTACAGTTTATAGTGCCCTTCATAAGACGCGAATGCGCCCTCGCTATATGGGAGTATTCAAAGACACAACAGAAAGATTGACATCAAAGAGCAGTCCGATTTTTGATGCCCTTGGCTGTGACATTTCGAGTTACTATTGTTGGCCACCTTCGCCAACCAGAAATGCCATGAGTGGGGGGGAGTCGGAAGGCTGGAGGTTGGCATAGAGGTATTAAAAAAGCTGAACAAAGTACGGCACGCCGGAAATGTGGAACATCCCGGCTTTGAAGTATGGTTTCGCCGAGGGGAGTGCTTAATCAGGGTCAGCGGAAATAGCCTGCCCGAAACCGAATGTGCGTCTAGGATCAATTAGTGGGTCCTAGTTCGAAGCCCATACAGGAATAGTCGTGTACTTGTACTTGTTACGGTCGTGATCATGCCTGATCTAGCCGGCCTCAATGATGTCACGAACGGTACCTCTCCATGCGTGGCGGTTGGCGGCAGCGGATCTCGAACGCTCCGCCCAGTCCCTTTTCCAGCGACGGAGGCCGAAGATAGAAGGTCCAAGAACTGCTTCCATGTCTTGACGGACGGTGTCTAGCCAAGTCTTCAGTTGCCCTCCTCTTCGACATTTCCAGGTGGGCTGCGGTGCCGGGTCGAGGGCAGCATAGGTAAGCTCATGAGGCGGAAGACGGAGAACGTGTCCAAACCACCTCAGTCGCCTTTCTTGAATGGCCTGAGACATCCTCGTGATACGATCACAGCGGATGCGGACTGTTTCATTTGAGATGAAGTCGCTATACATAACTCGCAGGATCATCCTCAGGCACTGGTGGTCAAAGACCTCCAGTCTTCGCTCATCTTCAGCACGCACAGCCCAGCATTCACATCCATAGAGGAGGACTGACCTGATGGATGCACGGTATACACGAATCTTCATGGCGATGGAGATGTCACGTCGGATCCATAGGCACTTTAGAAGGATTGAGAAAACCCAGCGAGCAGCATCGATACGGGAGACAATGTCGTACTTGCTCTGCCCATTCAGGAGCACCCTCGCCCCGAGGTGTTTAAAGCTGTCTACTTCTTCAAGTTGATGGCCATTAATCCCCAGGGGTGCCTTTTCATGGTCAGGGATGCAGCTCGGGAACAACTTCATCTTTCCGGAATTTATGGACATGCCTACCGACATAGCGATCTCATTTAAACCGCGACACTACTGACTGTGAACCATCAAAGTTTGAGGCTAACAGCGCAATATCATCGGCGTAGTCAAGATCAGTTAGTCGGCGTCCGGGTGCAAGTTTAACATCGTCCTCTTCGTGTAGGGCTTTGCCGAGAATCCAGTCAATGACGTAGTTAAACAGAATGGGCGAAAGGGCGCAGCCCTGTTGGACACCAGACCGGATATCGAACGACTGAGAGAGATTTCTTTGGACCATGACTCGTGCGGTGGTAGACCGATAGCAGGCTTTAATCATCGCAATGAGTTTGGTCGTCATTCCATCCAGTTCCATTATTCGCCACAGGGACTCACGATGGATGGAATCAAATGCGGCGGCAAAGTCGACGAAGCAAACGGCCGTCGGTTGCTGGTAGCTATGGCGGAATTCTAGAGTGCGCCTCAGTGTGAATATTTGATCAGCACATCCACGCCCAGCTCGGAATCCGGCTTGGTTGGGTCGTGTCCTGGAGTCACGTAGACTGGAAGCGCCTGTGAAGAACAACAGCGAAGATCTTTGCAGCAACATCGATGAGACTTATTCCAAGGTAGTTCTCGCATCTTGTCTTATCTCCCTTCTTGTGGGCAGGTACAAGGATACCTGAGCCCCAGTCATCGAGAACGGTCTCTTCTCGCCACGCCTATACAATCACCTCATGGAGCCGAGGAGCCAGGGTGTCGACACAGGACTTGTAGATTTCTGCAGGGATACCGTCCTCTCCGCACGCCTTGTTGTTGCGTAGCCTCTGCATTGCATCAGTAACTTCGTCTTCAACACTGCGCACGCAGGAGAGGATTGAAACTCCGCTATGGAGGAGAGGGAGGGTGTGATGGGTTGTTCGTCAAATTTGAGTACGTGCTCGAAATGTTCACGCCAGCGATCGACCTTGGCCGAGTTGTCGGCAATAAATCCTCCATTCACATCGCGAACAGAATCAGTGTCGGGGGCTTACCACTAACCTGGCGTATGATTTGGTACAATTTTCGGGTGTCATCAACATTAGAAGCCTGCTCCATAGAAGTCACCGTTTCGGACCAATACTTCTGCCGATCATCTCTGGCCGACTTTGCTGTCAGCTTTCGAAGTTGGCGGAATGAGGCATCGTTCCGGGACCTGGCTCGAGTCGTCTCGGCCGATCACTGCAGGGTTCTTCCACTGATCCAGTCACTGCGGCGCCGCTGAGTGAATCCGAGAATCTTCTCAGCTGCCCCATAGATGGATGTCTTCAGTGAGCTGGAATAGTCGTGCAAGTAACGACACGGTCGGAATAGTACGGAAAATCTAGTAACGCCAGTGAAAATCACAAGGAGTCGTGATGGGTCAGTAGGTATTTTAAATTGCCTACAGTACAACTTTTAGTGCGCGAAGTCTCAACTTAACGAAAATTCTGTACACTCATCATTTTCAACGTTAATGTATAAACAGTGCTCTGAAAAGCATTTGACTGGCTTAAAGAAGGCTTCAAACTGTGTGAAGGGCACATATTACCTAGTCGCACTGGGATAATGCTGTCTTTTTATTTACTCTTAGGGGAAAAAAGCATATCTGTTAACCGCAATCATCGAGGTAAAAACTTAGCTGGCGTCAGCAGGACTTTTTAAGCATGTTTAGTTGGTGCCTTATAGTAACTGCACGGCAACACAACATGCATAGTCAACCCAAAGAAACAGTGCAAAGTCCAGAATACTTCGGTTGTTGTGCATCTTACTTATTTACTCAATGACGGAATCGGTTTTTCCTCATATCAATAAATACCGAAGACCACGCTTGCGTGTTTGAAGGGTTGCTCTGATAGGGGATGGTAGTGTAAATGAGACAGTTGCCAAAACTGCCTTGGCACAACTACAAAACGTAAATCAGACGAGACAACATGCACGAAACAAAGCACTTTCTTAATTAGAGATTCTGCCTTGTAAGTTTCAGACCTAAAAGCAGTAATTTTGCCAATAGCTAAAACAAATTAACTATAGGAATATAAATTACTTCAAAATTAATTACAAAATGGCTAGCCGCAGCTCAGCTGATTTGACTTTCGTGTACAGTAAGATGCCTTGAAGCAGGTGATTGTCAGTTAACACATAAATCTAAAGGGAGGTAAGTACCACGTTAGCTATACAAGAGGTATGTTTATAATTATATAGCCTCTCTGGAGCCAATCTCTAAGGCACAAAATAGGGCCTCATACAGAGCAAAAACGGCCTGAAAATATGAAAGTTCCAGTGCTCACGGCAGGAAATGCGTGAACATACAAAGTGTTCTAATGTCCTCTCGACTTTGAAAAAGATAAAGGGTGTGTGCGCCCTCCCACTCGCTTGTGAGTGGACAGAGTGAGGAAGATCCTGTGCGATTCATTGTGTTTGCCTTCAGCTTGCTGCAGCTCATGGTAGACATCGTCGAAGTCGACGGTGGAGCTGTCGCTGTGTCGAAATATTCTATTTGTACTTGTTACGGTTGTGATCCTGACTTATCTAGTCGGCCTTGACGGCCGGGAAGGCGGGTTGTCCGTTAGCCTATCTGTTGGCTACCTGACGGGTCCATAAGTGACGGATAGTGGAACGGTCTTCAGTAAAGGTAAGCCACGAATCAAACAGACTCTCGGGTCCGGCGAATAAACCATCGCAGACCAGCAGCGACAGTGTCAGAAGTCTATAAAATGTCGCAAAACCTGACGACCGCGCTGCGACATAGCAACCGTGAAACCCAATGAAAGGAGTACGCTTGCCACTGCTGTCTTTTGATTAGGCTATTGAGTCAGAGCGTCAAAGGGGGCCACCTCGAAAAAAACAAGCCGAGTGACTGTTGGGGACTTCTTTGTACTCACAATTCTCAAGAAACATCAAGAAAACTATGTCCGATAAATAATGCTTAGTGAGTTAAGTCAGAAACGCTTTGTTACTTTCTCAAGAGCATATTCACTGTGGGTGTTCACTGTTGACGCCCACTCTTTGTTTACTTGATTTCATGCTTAGCTCGGCACATAAATATGGATTTAATTCGTAAACTGCAAAAATTAAACGTTAAGTAACTAATGGAATAGATAAAGTTTCTTGAACTGTTACATTTTTTGATAGTTGATGACTTTAAATTACAACAGCCATCTTCTAAGATAATTGACGAAGGATAGCTAAAACTACCTAATATGCACCAACTTCTCAAGGGTGCATGGGAACTTAAGAAACCTGACTGACGCCAGGATGCACATCTTAAGTAACTCAGGAAAAAATTCACCCATCTAGAGAATATTATATACATATTATTGCATTTACCAGAAATATTCAAATTTTTCTCGTTCAACTTCCCGACGCGTGACCTTATGGAAGTTATCATGTTTGTGAAGTGCCTTCGCCCGGGTAAAACGCGTCTCAAACAATGAAAAAATGAAAACCAACCCAGATCTTTGCCCAACATGCTGTACAATGGCTCACGGGGGATTTTTGGCCTGATAATTAGTAAAAGGGATTTTAAGAGTTGCTGTGCCTATGCTGTCCTATTCGCCTGCTTACATGAGTAAGTTTGACCACTTTACACGAACTTTCCTACTTTACACACATCAGCCTTTCTTAAAAACTGTTATTTCTAACTAACCTAGTATTACTCCAAGTAGTTTTGATTTCATTAAATTAGCCATAAGTACCCTTCAGTCCATAAGTTTGGACCGGTCTCCCAGTTATAAGGGAATCTTCGTTAAGTTATATGTACGTTTGATAAACAAAACGGGCAGTAGCAAGACGCCCCGAAGACCAAGCAGCCTTGCTCTAAATTGGAAGATAATCGGACCGAGTGGCCCGATTTGCGGCGAGATATCTAGTTACTCTCGAGAAGAAAACGGTGAGTATTCAAAACTCAACAGAGGTGGAGAACCCGAAAGTGACTGTCAGTATATTGACCCGGAAGTTTGTGAATACTACCCACGACAAGCATTTGAGGATGCGATGTACGTATGCTTATTCTACTTGATGAGTGAACAGAGACAAAGGTATTCAAAACGCCATATTAGCGTTTAAAATGTGAAGAAAAAAGTGTTTGGCCGTTGAAAGAATGCTTCAAGCAGGGTAAAAGACGGACGACTCAGGCAAACCGTTTTTGTACGCGAGCTCAACCACCATGAAAATGTCCATCGTAATATTTGAGCAAAGAAAAACAGGGATGACATTTCTTATGAAGAAGCTATTCGATTTAATGGCGTAGTCTTTTTAAAGTTTTACTGTGGGCTTTGAGGCAATAGCATAAAAAGGAAAGGGCCGTAAAATAGACAAATATTAAGTTTATAAATAGTTTTAAAAATTCTACATGGGCTCATGCATTAACAGTAAAAGTACTAAGCATTGAAAACGATATTATTCAAAGAAAACATCGTAACCCGAATAGAAAACTCACTCGAGTTTTCGCTTGGGGTTATGAGAGACGCCTTCAGTTTATTGTGGAGGTCCTAGAGAAAAATACGAGTGCTGAGAAGGGGCAAACTATTTATGATTATAGTGCTAAACATGGAAATAAATGAAGGAAGTAGCACGTAGAATAACTCATTGGACTTCACTAAATAGTGAATAGTAAAGACTGCAAAACTCACTTGTCGAAGTGCTTGGTCCATGTAAGATGTAGTCATTGCACGTTCAGGCATAATTTTTACCTTGATTTCATGCGCACGTCCTGTTCGCAAATGAGCACCTGATTCACTTGGCGCCGGCGGATTGACTAGCCAGTTGTTCGCAGCGAAATTATCTGATTCACTACTTTTAGGGTTTGTATCATCCGAAAGAGGATAGAAAGAGGACAGAGGAAGATTCGAAGAACCGTCGCTTGGGAATCCGATACCTACTCCTTCGTCGGATGTCAAATGTCGCGAAGAGATCGGTGGGAAGTGGTTGAGATGATCGTGAACTTTTGATTCATTATTTGACGGGTTAAACCCGTCAGCATCAAGAACTGGCCGACTTCCTGAAAAGTGACGATTGGGAATCGGGTTTGGTTTCATGTCCAGCAGCAAGTCACTATTATTGCCTCGACCACTAAGACGATTGGCAAGGAAAGCAGTCTTTATCAGTTCGTCATGTGGAGTTCCGTGCAACTTCCCCTCTAGCGCTGTACTGTTTAGAGAGACACCAGTCTAAAAGATGGGATTATAAAACATTAACAAAATATGTTTTGTAAACACTAAGAGGAGTGCGTTTTGATGATTGCACTTACACATTATACTAACTTAACAAGGATTCGACTTAGTATTCTTTAGATCGGTCAATGAATGAAACAAATAATGAGTTAGATTATGAAACGCTGTGAACAAGCACACTTTATATTAACCTGGCGGGCCTGTTTTAACAAATGGCGCCAGCTGGCTAGAAAAAGCCAGAGCCCAAAGAGATGATCGCCTATCCAAGGGAAGATTTTTAAGCCAAATTCGATTATTTTCGCCACGGTACACTGAAAGCAGTTTAGAAATGTCAACATCAATGAGGACGATAGGTGAGAGGTTAAATATATATATTTTAAATGAATCCAGCCTTCGCTCCTGCGGAGTTGTTTCGCCAAAAATATCAGGAATGAAGTATATCAACGATTTTCAGCTTGATTCAAAAGTTTCTTGAGGATAATTTCTCTTCGACTCGTGAAATGTTCTAACAAACAAGCACTTAAGTACCACAGATGTCATTGTCAAGGTAACGCTAAACGATTATATTTGCACGAACAGTCTACAAATTAAGCACTTAAGGTATAAAAGTAGTGGCATCAAGAAAGATAAAACATACTTCTGCTAGATGACTCAAAATTGAACTCCGATCAAGCCATGAGTTATTGTTGGCATTTGAGGGCTGACTGAATTGATTGTTGCCAGACATCATCGAACCGAATGACCTGGCTTGAGAAAAACGCTGCAAAGGATCGCTGGAATTTGAGGAGGGCGACAAACAAGCATTCGCAAGCGATATTGAAAGAGTAGAAACGTCGGAATATTCAGAGTTCTACAAATTGATTAAATAGGTCAGATATATACTGGGCTTACATTGACCGCCGAAGGCGTAAACGGAAATCTCGGAGGAAATCCTGACGGCCTAATGCCTGACGGGAAATAGTTCGTCATCTTTAGTTATTTCTTTACAGAAATCAATCAAGCAAACAAAACATTCAAATCCAACAACCGCTAAGGCCGAACAGGGTCGAAGTCCGCGGGAATAGCTGCTTGCACTTTGATTGGTTTCTTATACTATCCCATTGGGATAAACAAGGGAATAAAGAACCACAGACTTACTGATGGATAAAAGTATGTATGCAGTATTAAAAACCTCTATATGAAGGAATGGCCCCCGGAGACCACTTATCGGGAATGAAATAGTAAATTTCGATGTATTACTCGGTGGAAATGACGAAAGTGTGCATAGAGCAGAATTTCTGGAAGACATCTGCGAATATCTACTGGCGTATAACGCACAGTCTAGTTACTGTTATGCCACACGGATACTTGAGAAGGGATATTTGTTTCCTGATAACTGCCTAAGACTATTCTAGAATAATTTCGGTTTCACTTTAAAATCCCTTATTCTTATGAAAAGAAGACATCCGATATTTGACATATGACACCAGCTTACTTTTCCAAGGGCCTGAGACAACGGGGTCTTGCAGCAGCTAAAACAGTGGCTATAGGGCTAGTTAAACCAGTGCGGTGTTGTGAGAAGACGCTTACAGAAGCCCTTGCATTTCCTTGGCCGACCCCGACGCCTGGTGAAGGTTGCGTCAACCCCCCCCCCCCCCCCCCTCCCGACACCCTAGTGACAGTCGATCGCTTCGTGCAAATTGCAGCAATTATTCCTCCGTGTATCTGACCTCTGATCAACGCCCACAACCTTACCAAATTCCCCCCTTACTCCCCCCCTCCCCCTCCCTCACCACAAAAACCTCTACATGCCGACCCCACCATGCGGACGATGCGTAAATGATTAATTGTAATCAGACTACATTTATTTACCCTGTCTTTCTGTACAGTTTTAAATCCCCTGCAAATGTGTGGCCTGATGATGATTTGCTGAAAACACTGCGTTTGCCAACTGGACTTCTCAAATTTGACAATTTCTTTACGTTCTGTGTGCACTCGAAGATGCAGAATTCCTGTTCGCACTCGATTTCTTCCACAGCCGCCCTTTTTTAATTGCCAGTTTCAAATTATGGATAAACCATCGAGGTATCTTAGTCAACCTTTTCCTCGAAAGTGAACAATACCTTGGGATGAGCCTTGCACTGAGTCGTGCATTGTAGGCCTCCTGCAGAAGTCACTCAAAAAGCTTAACAAAGAAGGATGTTTATCTGACAAAGAGCTGGAGGCACTCATACTCGTTGGTAATTTGATACTTAGAACGTATGGCCTCCCAAAAATTCATAAACAAGGCGTACCACATTGTCCTATCTTAGGAGAAACTCGATCGACCACTCCATTGCAAAATTTCTCGTCGAAAATTTGAAGCCGCTACTGAGCTCTCTGTACCCCAGAAGCCTTAAAGGCACTTTTGAGTTCGTCGAAGCTATCAAGGATACTAACATTGGTGAAATGCAAAAGTTGTCGTCAGATGTATTTTCACTGTTTACCAACGTACCGGTAGTAGAAAACATCGCGTACCTATGTGATTTTATACGAAAAACAAACTACCAGATAGTGATGACAGAGGAGGCGCTAAAAGAAATACTTACATGCTGTACACAAAACGTATATTTTCTGTGTAATGGACAGTTGTACAAGCAAATTGATCGAGTAGTGCTTGGGTCACCACTTTGACCATTCCTCGCAAATATCTTCATGGGCATGTTCGAGGAAAGTAATCTCAAAGGCACAATCAATAGGCTTGAGTTCTATGTTCAATATGTGAATGATGCATCTTATCTGACAAATAAGACTGCTGATGTCGATATCCTAGTAAAACAGTTTGACACGGCCCACACAGCAATTAATTTTGCTGCAGAAACTGAGGCGAACAACGAACTTGCTTTCCTATACTTCCTCCTACACAGACAAAAGGATGGTTCACTCTAATGCCGGATATTCAGAAAGAAAACTTGGACGGGGCAGTCAGTCAGTTTATTTGAGGTAAAAATAGGCTTGACCCTTTGAACTACCTATGTGTCACATCAAAATCTCAAGAATTATAATTAATGTTAACAAGTTTTCAGTCAGAAAAATATGGACCGTCACATGGTGCAATGGTGTTTGAAGGTTAATTTGTCACATAGTTCACGTTGTGTTGTAGCATGTATATATCAAGTCGGTGTTTGAATGTCTCCACAGATTGGGACATAACAATCGCCTCGGGAAGGTTATTCCACGGTTCCAGGACCCGATAAGAGAAAAAATACTTCCCCACATTCAATCGTCCTAAGAGCACATACAGTTTGAAGGAATGCCCATGGAGGTTTTTTGTAGTGGCGAGTTGGAAAAATTCGTCACACATGAGAGCGCAGTCCAAGCCACGCACGCTTCGGAAGGTTTGTATCAAATCTCCGCGTAACTGCCTATAAGCCAGAGGATAGAGATTAAGGTTATTAAGGTGGATCTCATATGGTTGTGGACCTTTGCCTCTTACTTATTTGGTGGCCCGCTGCTGCACCCTTTCAAGTACGTTATAATCCTGCCGCATCCACGGTCTCCAGGCTTGAATCACGTATTCAAGATGTGGCCTTATGAATGCCCGCTTAATGGCGTACAACATTGCAGTTGCGGTTTTAGCCATCTTACAAAATTGTGCAAAAGGTTTGAGGTTGTCTGTCATTGAGATGCCGAGATCTTTCTGTATTTCTGCTTCTTGGAGTTGGATTCCGTTCAGATGGTAGGGTTGCGCATAAGGCACTGCATTTCGATTTTCCAGGCGCAGCAGTGTGCATTTGTTCAAATTGAAGGACGGCAGCCATCTATGCGACCAATCGTTTGATCGAAAAAGATTTACCTGGAAGTTATCTTCGTCGGCAGCGCACTTGATGACCTTTGATATTTTTACATCAACTGAAAACATGGCACACTCGCAGTCCAATTCCTGTACTCAATCAGAAACGAACAAGAGGCAGAGAGTGGGTCCGAGTACTGAACCTTGGGGGACTCCGCTGTTGATGACTGTAGGCCTTGATTGTTGTCAACCTACACACACAGTTTGGGAACGACCAGCGAGGAAATTCTCAATCCACTTGAGAAGTCTGCCTCCGATACCCATCAATCTGAACTTGTGCAGAAGACGTTGGTGTGGAACACTGTCGAAATCAATGTAGGCCGCATTTACGGTTTCGTTTGCATCAATTGCCCTTGTCCAGCATTGCATCGTGTAAAGCAAGTTTGTTACACATAACCTACCCTTACGAAAGCCATATTGCGCATTCGACAATATATTGTGAGTTTCACAATATATCATAATTTGCTTCTTGATGATCTTCTCCATTACTTTGCAGCATATGGAGGTCAAACTCATGGGTCTGTAGTTGTTCGCAGTTGCACGACTACCGTTTTTGTAAAGCGGTGTAATATGCGCAGTTTTCTAATCCAGAGGGAAAATTCCAGTATCACACGATTTCTGGCACATCATCGAAAGCGGTTTAGCCAGCTCTAAAGTAAGTTCCTGGAGCAATTTCACGGGAATCTCATCTAGACCCGGAGATTAACATTATTTCAAGCTTTTTTACTTCTTGGACAATCGTCTCCCCTCGAAACAAAATATCCTCAATATCTGGTGCTCCCGCAATCTCGTCACTAGTTGCAACGAAGGCAGGTTCTGTGGGGAAAACCGACTGAAAGAACTCAGCAAAATGTTCTGCGTTGTTTTTACAGTCGAAGATTTCAAGGCCATCATCATTTTGCATAACAGGAATCGGGTTCCTGTTACGTGTGCTTTTTCTTAAGAAGCTGTAAAGCAACTTCAGATTCTTGACAGCTCGATGAAGTAAATCGCTCTCAAAGTCCCGTCGTCCTTTGAAACCAACTTTTTTACCTTCTTGCTCTGGATTTGTATTGTTCAAAAGCTTCGTTGTGGCTTGTTCTGCGAAAATTCTTCCAAAACTTTTCTCTTTTATTTATCTCTCTTTTTAGATCTCTTTTCAGCCACTGAATATAGATCATAATCCCACGAAAGTACAGCATGATCACTTCGACCAAGTGGAGGTAGGCAGTATACCTCGTCTATACTGTCGTCATACTTGATGAAAACTAGATCTAAACAACTAGCCTGTTGCCCTCCACGTGCTCTAGTTGGAACGAGGATGTATTGTGTGAGAAGAGCCTTAAGTGTTGTTTTTAGAAGACGGTGATCAAAGGCGTTTTTCGAACAATTCGCCCACAAATCGTTCCAATTTATGCTGGGTGCATTGAAGTCACCCATTAGTACAACATCAGGCTGGCGTCCTTTCTCTTTTATGCACTCCAGTAAACATGCATCTGCATCAGTGTCACCCATTGAAACTGCGCGTTCAGCAGGCAAGTCTGGACTTGCGAAAGTTCTCCGCCTCTATCAGAGTTGTAAAGCAACGGAATGCTCTCCCCGCAGATGGCGTGTTGTCACATTCACTAGAAGGCCTTTAAAAATTTGGCACGTTTTGCTGCAAAATGTGCCGGAGCCATGAGGGATTTAACTTCAATACTGAGACCCTCGCCTATCCGTCAAATTTTATGCTCCCCTTTGAAATATTTTAACTCACATGCTTTCTCTGTAGAGCACATTCGAACTTAGGCTTCACATAAGGTAACTAAAGGCTCATGTCTATTGCTCTTATATGGTGCACTAATAGGACCGATCTGAGAAAAGGCCAGTAACTCGGACTAAAATTTGGAAGGCTTAGCTACAGTTTGGGAGCAGAAGTTGGGATTATGGAGTACATAACGTAAAGATTGTTGACAGACTGATGTGGAAAATGGAACAAATAGCACTTAGACCACCGAAAGATAGAACTGGTAAACTTAACTGCGACAAAAAAAACTGTAAACCAAAACGTTTGGAAATTTGGGCAATGCCAAGAAGACTGGCCTGCTTATTCTGAGGCCAAAGATTTTTAATAATCAGATTATCTCAAATACACCCTCAAACATCCACGGCCGGCGACGCTAGTCTACTCGGAGGGGAAACCCAGGGCTGTGGGTTGTAGCATGCCAAGTAGCACCGATCAGGCCAAAGAAATAAGGGATGTAGTTTGAGTGGAAGACGTGACCCAGAAATAGCGGAGGTAAATATAACGGTATCGGATGAACTTACTGCTTTCTCCGTCCGCCGTCGGAAGAAAATAGCACTAACAATCACATTCTGAATCTTAAGGAACAAATGAGCATTTTTGCGTGTGCCAAGAATTTCGATACCTGATCTTAATGAAGAAGGCTAAGAGAAGGAGTACGCTTGGAACTCGAATCTCCGCATCCATTTGTAAACACTTCGGGCGCGATATGCTTCAGACACCTCGCAGCTGGGAGCTATTTTCCAAACGTGACATATGAACATCGCCATTTTCTTCCAGAAAGAATTGATGCCAAGATGCCCACAGTGCTGTGCCTTTCCTCCTATTCAGTTAAACGTCACGGGTATAATAGCAAAGCCCAGTTCACAAGTGCTTCTTTATGGCTTCCATTCTGCTACATTCATTTCAAGCATCTTGCACGCCTTTTACCCGTGCTCTTTCCCTTCAAAAACTTTCCTCCAAGTATGAGTAGGAAAGTATAATATATTTACATGTCGCGTAACAGATGAGAATGCAGATAATTTAAAAAGCACATATTTCAGTAGTCTCCTGTGGTCTGGTCTCGTCCTTAACGGTGTACGAATGCGACATCAAATAACCGATAAGCTCCAACTAGTTCTTGTCGTTCGAGCAAAACTAGCATGCTATCTCATGAGGGCTCCCAACCAGTTAACTATGCACCACATTGACGTACCTACTTTCCACGTCCCGTTCACCTGCCACAACTTTTATTCGCTGTAGATAGAAAGAGTAATTCAAAAGAGTGTTTCTGGTGTAGAGAAACCAAAATACTGAGCTGAGAACTTAATGCCACTCACCGGAACAATTTTTGATGCGTGCTCACGCTTCACAGGGCTTGGCTCTCAGCTTGTGTAGGTTGTGGAGTCAGTCCAGTTATTTTTCATGAACGTGGTGGCCCTCACCTTCTCTAATGTACCTTTAGAGCACAATATGAGTTTCCGTCAGACAACTCAAGGGTCCGTGCAGGGCTCAATTCGGAGTTTGAGCCGTAAAGGCAGGCTACTTTGTGTCCCACCTGTCTTCAGTATCTGGGTGGTCTGCGCTCAGTGGTGCTGGTAATTAATATCCAAATAAGTTTCACAGGGGCCTGGTACATGTGGTCTGCAACGTTTCAGGTCAATGCGCTCAATCCCATCAGTGGTTAGCTGACAGGCTCAGACTGTCAACTGGACTATGTAAGAGGCAAGAGGGCGAGAGGCAAACAGGGGAATCATGCCGAGATGTGATTTTACGCAACTTAAGGACTCTTGTTTGAATATGCTAAACAATATTTAAAAAAAAACAGTTTTGACTAGCGTCTATGTGCCCCACTCAGCTATAGTCAAGTGCGACAACAAATGCTATTTGTCAGTCACATTTTGCCGGGCGTAAATTCACCCGAGCTAAAAGCACTATTAACAGGCATCAGCTAGGAACTTTCTGGATTTGACCCAGAGGATTTCCCACTTCTACAACTACCTAGTACTGGAGGGGACTGTATTTTTCGTGAGTCTGCACGGCAAGTTATTTTTATGGTTTTTTCATAGCTTTTGGTTACTATTTGTAGGACAAACACAAAGTCCCTCACTTAGAATTAAGCTTTTCCTGCTTATATTATTTCTTTGTACCTTTGATTGTTGTCTTCCCTACATCGTCGAAATTCTTCCGAAGATTCCAAAATCACAAGTCAATAAAGAACATCATTCGGACAACCTTAACTGAGGTGAGCAAGTGAGCGTAAACACGGCTCAAGAGGCAGTCATGTCACGTGCTCTCTTCAGCTTCGGTGCGAAGCACACGCGTACGCCGGAAATTTTTCCACCCGCAGTTACTCAGCGAAGTACGTGGCGTCGATTGTCTTCGAGCTTTCTGTCCAAGACGGGACCAAGTTACTCGCGGCTGAATCAATCATCTGAAAGGGGAGGGGGAGGTTTAGCCGGGCTGAAGGCAGCAGAGATAAGTGGTCGCGCTGGCAATCACGGGCGCAGACTGCCACCGTCCATAGCCACGGCACACCAGCGAATTTCTCGCTTTGAAAAGCCTGATGTGTTTGGATGTACTCCTGCGCGCTAAAGGTCGTGACTTGTACGGTTGCTCTAACTGAAGGTATTACTCGATTCCCGCGGGAGTATTGTGAGGGAACGAGAGGGTAACAATCTACTTTAAGTAACGCCATGACCTTATTTCCTCTACAGAAGAGCCTACTTATCTAATGAGGAGTTTAAGTCTCACATTCCGCGCTTCCTATTGGCTGCAATTCCCAATGGCTTCTAGGCTGCTTTGATTTACTCATCGGCAGTTTATTCAGTTACCTCCAATTTGTTTCAACTTGCTTTTATTCTTTGATTAACATGCGATTTTTTGTTGCTTTATATCACTTTTTTATAATAATTCATCAACTTTTGCCTCTTGCGTTTGCTATCTTTCTTTTATTCTCTCGTTCGCGCCTCTTATTGTCCCATCTGCAAAACCCCTATTACCACAGGTTCCGTATTACAGAATTCAGGAAGTTTTGTTTTCCGCGATGAAACCCATAATATACTGTCACCAACGACAGAACTGGAGTCAGATCGCAATGGCTCCGTCTTAATGTGGCTTTTATGGAACACTAACTTATGTGAGGCCCAAGACCCGACTCTTATAAACGCCTGACATATTTGGTAGTAGCCAGGTTGTGAGTAGCATGCACAGGCGGACTGCTTAGCTTTGTGGAAGTTCGTAATCAGAGTCACTGCGGTGAATCGTCTTGCCTTCACCTGCCAAGCCTTGCGTACTCGCACCTGATAGTCCCTCTCCTCACGCTCCTGGTCAGTCCGGCGCGGGGTGATCACGTCGTCCTCTTGTCTACCGTACGCTCTCGGTCGGTTCGCCGCTCGGTTCGCGTGTGACTGAATTTGCGGGAGAGTGCAGGTTCTCGGAACTTGCCACCAAGAATGGTCTTTTACAGGCTGCGACCGCCCATAAATAATATGCACAGCGCTTCCGTAATTCATTTTTCTACCAGATTTTATTGATACCCATGGCCCAAAATATATCCAGTAGAAGGGTATATTCTGCACCACCACCTTCACCTTATCTTCTTTTTTAAAAGCATGTTTGACTATTTTGGCCAGGGTTTCCCAAATATCGACGCCTACTGTGCAGTTAGTGAGTAATCTTCTCTGTGAAAAATACATGAGTGCCTGTCCATAATTGGGTAACGTAGAGTGATATTTTTCTGAAGTTTAGTCATTCAAGACCTGACACCAGGTAGAGGGAGACTGCCATAAAGGACTTCGGTGGCTGGTGCCTGAGCCTGCACCTTTGCGTGCCACCGAGATTTTCCATTTCTCCTCATTTTAGGCATAAACTATGGGAGCGCAATCTGAATAATGCTTCCCGTACCCTGACCTGGCCCTTGTATTGGTCCAGTGCATCTGCAAGGCGGGCCGTTTAGGGGACATATGCACATTCAGCACACCTCTCCGTTCCGCAACGTGCAGCTCTCCTGCAGTACGCATACGATTCATTTTGCCTATGCCGGAATGGCGGACGAAACGTCGTAGTCCGGAAATGCACATCTAGGTTAAGTAGGAAGAGCGACCGTGTGTGGTCCGCGTAGCCGGACTGGTTTACTTCGCTGGCCACCGCGCCCGCCTCCACCTCCCATCGTTTTGACTTCCTTTTGCTGTCGGAGTAAGGCGAGTTGGCGGAGGGTGGGGTATCGCAGGGGGACTAAGTAAGATTACCTCTAGCAGTTTCGAAGATTGCGTAAACAGCAGAATCTATTGGATTCATATAGTTCGAAAGTGCTCATCAGCTGCTTCCCCTCGTTGGATAACGTCAATATTGTAAAAGAAAATAAAAAATTACATTCGTACAGAAAAAGATGCCTTTGTGCTTCTAATCATCACGAAACGATTCCCCAAGAGCCCGTAAGAGTGACAGTGAGAAGACCAGTCTGCCATACAGAGAGTCTACTCAGACAAAAGCATGGTACAGAGCGTCGATTCAAGCCAGCGCAAGTCAAGTCAGATACAGGGTGCATGTGCTTTAAAGGGAACGCGTGGCATCTCAACAAGATGCAAACAGCAAGATCATAGAAAATGGCCAGGAAAAGCAAACTAATAACGTAAGCAAATTAAAAACACTGTGGGAAGCAAAGTACGGAAAAAAACCTTCAGGGCCAAAAGTTGGGCAAGTGAATGTATGATCAGGGAGCCGAATGTTACCATGGCAAGGTTAAGTTCATCACGTGCTCCAGCTGTTTACATAAGTTGGGTTTAAACCGCCGTATGTAGGCTGCCTCCAGGTAGCGTAAGGTACAAGTTGTTCGTGCCCGAACAAGTAATCGGAAATAAGTTTTGGGGTCCACAGAAAGACTCGTATCTAGCAAACGTTCAGTAATAGAAGAACGAGGAGTTCTAATTTCTTGTTTCATTAGCCATATATAGAAGTACTTCTTGGCTCTGGCTGCCAAATGCCGTTGCATTCGCACTATGTAAATTCGTAGACGCAATTTGATGTGGCGTGCACCGACAAGGCGTCCTTCGCACATGAAATTGGTAGGAGCCTTGTTAGATTGCAGAATATGAGTTCAGCGACAAAATATGTCCTTTCAAGGGTGTTAAGTAAGCCGGTGGACGGCTTCTGAAGTGATGTCTGCTCGGTATTCGTCACATGAGGTCCTGTGTGAGTCGGCCTTTGATTGGCTGTTCCAGAGGCCGGAAACAGCCAGCTTTCTCAAAATGCACTTCGACTTGAGTTAGTCTCGACAAGCATTCACAAGTGCATTTCGTGTGGAGCTAGCCACTACAGGGGGATGTGTAGATGTCGCAATATAAACTAATAATGTGCAGTCCGGCGTTACGCCCACTCCTGGGACACGCAGTGGTCATCGTCGCTTGTGACGGTCAATTTGTTTTCTTTTGTAAAGTTGGCTTCGTCTGAAAGGCCTTCCTACTGATCAGGAAACTCCTTCTTTATACGATAATTTCTAATAAACATCTATTTTTGTTCTTATGGCCCTTGCCCATGGAATTTTGATTGCAACTATAGTCCTTCCAGCTCGTTTTCAAACAATTATACGCAACCATCAGAAGCCTTTAAAAAGCATCCATTTTGGCATCAAAATACAGATTGGACATTTTGACATTCTTGAAAGAGATTAGCTTTCAGAATTTTCTTACCTCAAGTTGCGGCTATTTCAAGATACTAAATTTTCTAGCTTGACTAGGTTAATTCGTTTATGGGTAAGAACCAAGCGCATAATATACCTAACATTCTCCAACAAACCCAATTGCCGCAGAATTTGGATCCGGTCTTGGATTTCGGATTTTGTGAACTTTCACTGTCCTAGCCGTTGATTTTGTCTAGGTAAAATCCGTTGCCGAAATTGACCGCAGTCGAATCACGTGTTAGCCAAACTTGTCAAGAATTACATTTGAGGGCAAGGGTATGGGAAGAGGAACAGAGAGTGCGATCGATGGTTCAGCGCATTTCCGCCCTATAGACCACTTGAAACGATCGCGGTACGCTAAAAGCCATCGCCTTGACGATTGCCAACTGACGGGGTAACCCAGACGCCGCAGTCAGCCCAGCGTCTGTTTGTTTGGAGTGGCTGACTGGCGGACTGAGTCAGGCTGCAATCGCTTTTTCTTGATTCGGCCTCTGTGGCACGCCAACCCCGTGGGAACCGAGCCAGGTGTAGCGCCACGCCTAGAGGCGGCTGCAGTGGCGCCAGCCACTTGCATCATTTCCCGCCCCAGGTCTTCTTGACTTAGTCAGGACACCGGACCCAGTTGGGAAAGGGAGGGACGAAAGAGTGCGTTAGATGAAGCGCCATTCTACTTTCACTAAAGTCAAACTCACACGCAAGTCACCATTCTTACACCCTCCCTGGTGTGTTGTACAGCCGTAGACCTCGTCGGAATCAATGGTCGTACTGTCAGATGTACAACAGAAGCAGATGATGAACAGCAAAAGCATCCAAATCTTAATCTCCTGCTTGCTTGCAGAGACAGTTTCCCCCGGAAAAAAGCGTTGTATTCTAGTTCTTATACCCGAATCGACTTCAGCGCGGTTTGCCTAAGCAATTGGGAACCGCTCAAGCATTTTATAGATCACTGGAAAATTGAATGCTAGCCCCAATTTTCTGTTTGGTGCCAAATCAGCGAGTACACTTTAGCTACCACATTAATCTCGTCCGGGCTTGGAAAATAATAAATAATACATGGTCAGAAAAAGATATTAATTCTGTACACAAGGGCCACCTTCCGCTTCGAGCGGCAACGTCACTGAAAGTGAGTCAGAGCGCGTAATGACAGCGTTAGGCATGCCTGAAAAGACGTGCTAAGGCCACCAGCAACTTGGTGCCCCACGCGTATTGCGCGACCTTCACACGCGACAGGGAACCGCTAGGTCATATGACAGGCTTGCTCATCAAGATCTTACGCGAGTCAGCCCCTAGCGCACCATTGGGCCGTGCCGACAATCGTGCGTCGAAAAGCCGATATCGAACTGCCCACGCTGATTCTCAGAGGTCAACCAATCGAAGCATGCCAATTAGACAAAGCCAAGGATTTTCAACAAGGCGCCTCTAGAATGAGAGTTTAGAAGTTGATTTACGCACTGAAGTTGCTATATCTGTCATCTATGTTTCTGCTGTCCTACTTAACAGGGTGACAGGGGAGGGGGGAGGTGGTAATATAAACGTTCGGAAAATAATAATTCTGAGGAAATATGCAAAATAATGTCAATTTTATTTGATAAAACCCAGAAAGACATAATAAATCCACTCAGCGTTTGATGTAGGAGGACACAGGCAATAAACGCAAACAAATGTGCGCAAACGAAGAAAACGCGTGTTGGTAGACAGGGCGGAATGCGTGGTTAGGCCCCAAAACCCAAGGTTTCCGATTGGAGGCAAAACTTGATTACCCCAGGGAGATATTAAGAGTACACATAGAGAATACTACGACCAAAGCTTCGAGAAGGAATTACAGAATTTGGCAAATGCCGTGCTACAAGATGACGAAAAGCAAAAGGGAACTAAAGGCACAAAAAATAAATGAGGAAGTTACAGAATAGGAAATATCTTGAATAATAGCTGCACATGCGAGAAACTCTAGCGGGTGCTAAAGTGATGAGGAAACGTCAAAGCCGTACGCTTTCTCTGGGTCGTAAGCACTGAAACTTACACAAACGGTAAGACACGGAAATAGGAAGTCCCTGTAATACACGTGGCCGTGCACCCAATTCCAGGGAGGGCCCTTGTTCCCGTGACCTAACCTTGAGTCTAACCCTAAACTTAATCTTCCTTTTACCTCAAGTTTAACCTTAACCCCGAACCCAACCTCCACCTACTTTTCGTGTGGGTCCTATGTCTGCGTCCTACCACAAACAATTTTTGTAAGAAAATAAGTCACGTCACAGTTTTAGGGGTCGAAGTACTGTTAGTTTTTACATCAGTACAATCATCGGGCGAAATCCCGGATTGCTGGAAAGGGGAGGATTCCTTATAAACAACACCATAATAACAAAAAATCGGATTTTTATAAGACGGGACCGGCGATAACAGGAGCTATATTGGTAGCGCATAACTAGGGGAAGGAAAATTAGTAAAAATAATAAATAATAAAGCTAAAACCAGGCTAAGGTAAAGTAAACTAACCGAACTAAAAACTACTGTCAATAAAAACTAATAATTTTTTGAATCATAAACTAATAACGAAACTAAATTCAGTAAAAAAACTACAATGAACTAAGTTATTAATCATATAAAGTAAACTACGATGTTGGGTATAAGGAATCCTTACCGTTGGAAAAGACAAGGTACCATAATGAGGGGTTGATTGTGCAAAGAACCCTGAGTTGCATATGCGGCCGAATGGAAGTCGGAAATGTGTCTGCAGGTCAGGGAGTGTGAAAGGGCTCATTACAATAATGTATGACCTTGAGGCAGCTGGACTTTAGCAAGTGCACTGGACAAAGTGTTTGGCATCGGCTACAGGATGATTGCCAGGCAATCTAAAAAGAGTCGCTGTGACAGGTGGTCGATTCGCCGTAATAAATGTTAGGTTTACGTAGTTTTGCACACGAAAACGGAAGGTACCATTGGGGTTACTGGATAAGCAAGGGACCATGAAGCAGATGAGGAAATATATTCATTATGAAAACCTGATTTGGAACTCGTAATCGTATTAGTTAAAGCTAAAGTTTAGAATAAGACAATTTTCTGCGTTCGAAATAATTTGAGTGGGTGGCTCTTACTGTTTCGAATAAGTCGGTTAATAAGCCAGCAATTTTCATTTTCTCTGGTTGTTGTCGGCAATCTATATTTGTTTCTCATCACTATGGTGGGAAGTTGATTGTTAATTCGCAATTGTTCTATTAAGACTTTAACTACGTTTTTTACCGTTTTAATGATTATTTTGTGGATTGTTTTGATGTCATTTTGATTTGAGATTATGTTTTGGGTGCGCAAACGCATCCGCAAGTCCATCTTCAGCGTTTAATTGGCAGAAAATTACGTGAGGATTATATCGGCTTGTTGTATCATTTCCCGCAAAAAGCAATCCCTCCTCTTTATCTTTGACATGAAATAAATTGGTGCTCACCCTCGGAATTGCAGTCCTGGTTTAATACTGCTTAAAGAGGTGTGTTAAGGTGAATAAGGTTGACCCTAACGGCTGCGATCCTCCAGGTCCAGTTCCATAGGTGAAGGTAAGTCATGGGAAGGCCAGAGGGGTAGGAAGAGTGCATTCTGTACGGAAGGATTAGAAGAAGAAGTAGACGGACGAGCGCGGTCCGTTCCCTGGTCGGGTCGGGTCCGAAATGTTGTCTGGTGACATTCATTCGAATGGCCACCGGTGGCTGTCTTTGTCTTATGCGGTCGTGAAGGTGATGGATTGGACCGCGTGTGGTTACGCACCGGCGTGGGCACAGCTGAGACTGGGCGTGTTAGTAGGTCGTGCCCGACATTGAGCGAGAGGTAGATAGAGTGTGGTCTTTCGCACAAGAGCGCGTGCTAAGGGCCGTCACCGCGACTGCAACCTTGGCGGGCGACAATACGGTGAGTCAGCGATCACGGGTTCCCACAGTAACCGCAAGCGGCCACTATGTGCTTGCTGTTGCCTAACGTTCAAATAACAGTTTTTGCTGAAGCCGTCTACTTACGGATACACAAACCTAATGCTAACCTGCCCTAGAAAAGTACAATCAGCAACTCCCGTGAACATCGGAATAACAAAAATTAAAAAGGCGAGGAGTCTAGGAGACTGGAAGACGGCGTCGGCAGTTTGCGGCAGCAAAAGAAAAAAAAGTTGATACCAGACCTCGACACCTATAGAAGTCACAAACGCAACAGTAGATGCAGCGAGTGTTTACAGGACCAACGGGATTTGATCTGATACAGGGAGGGGAGAGATACATTTAATTTTACAATATCATTCCGAAGGTCTCCAAAGGTTTGATCGAAAATGTTCTCTATTCATTGTGAGCAAAGTTAGGCACAGAAAACCCATACCGCCAGAAGATCATAAACGACGCGTAATTGCCGACTGCCACAGCTGCCAACATAATTCCCTTGAATATGTCGCAAAATGTAAGCAAGATTGGTTTTCTTTCAAAATGGTGCTAGCATCGTGCGCTAATGACCTCATTCATTTAATCCGAATAAACAAACGGGAGTTAAATGGGTTCATAGTGGGCAAAATAGGCCAGCTGTTGTTTACCTGAGAAATTTTCATACAAATAGAGAGCAGACAAGATGGTGGCCTAGTTTTAAAAGCCAGCACTAAATGGGTTGTTGAAAGTTTCAAGGTGTGGTTTGAGCACAGGAATGGGTAGCTCCAAGTCATACAGGTGACCCTGCGCTAAATTTCAGGCGGATACATATTCATGTGTGCTAAGCCCAACCTTAGCCTTACCCCTCTCAGCTCTAACCATGATACTAACCCTAAATCTAGACTCATCTCCTCCGAAATTTACCGCCACCCACCTGTAGTAGGGGTGATACCTATAGGAGTTAAGACTAAGAAGATTAACCCTACCAGCTACAATCATTTAGGCCCTGGTTCCTTATGATATTGGAGAAGTCTTGGGAAGGCCAGAGTAGAAGGAAGAGTTTATTGTGTACACAGGACGGAGAATAGATGGAAAGAGTGTTGACTCGTGGATGACCGCAGTCCGGCTGCTAGGGCGTCAAGTCCGGAGTGACTAGAGCATCAAGAACCGCCGGTGAATGCTTTGTTTAAAGACACATTCACCAGTTCTTGATTCCATATACAAAAAAATCATAGTGATTTCTGATTTAGCTTCAAAGGCGGAACCTGCAAAATAAGGCCAACGATACCCACAAACACTCGGGGAGTTGAATTCTGCAAGAGCAGCCGCAGGGCCTTCCCAAAGCTAACAAATTGGTGAAGTCTTGTTGACATTACGTTTTTGTAGCAAATGACAGAGGATACAGATGCCGGCAAATACGTCGACCCGTTGACTCAGTAGATAGGACGTTCGTCTCTAGCTCACTGGTCGCGGGTTCGAAACTCGAGTGTAGCGCCAGTTTCTGTGGCTATACTGGAGTTGAGTATGTGCAGCCGACGACGGCCAATAAGCCAGAAATACGCGTATTCTGCACTCCCTAACGTTTGCTGGTAAAACATTGGTTACAGATGCCAGTGTTTACTCACCCAAATCGTGAATGAATATACTAAAAGGGCAACGATCCTATCATGTTAATTCTGAAAGACGATAGCTGATCGGCAGCTCCACTGGCATACCGCCTACCAAAAAACGTCAAATACCAGTAATTACATCTGTTTTTAACCTTAACTCGGAAACAACTGGTTTTTACTTCGCCGGAAGTCCTTCTGGTATCCTAGAAGGGGCTTGAAAATCGTTGGACTCTTCTACTTACTAGAATCTACACACCTAGTCAATCCACCTTCCTTGACTTCGTCACTTATCCTTGTTGGTGGCAGATATTTATTTCGGCCAAAGTAAAACACTGCGCAAGTGCTGCATGCACGTCTTGTGCTATGGCTGGAGGCTGCAGACCTCAACGACCGCATACTGAGTGCTACTCATCTGCTCAACCATGATACATGCACATCAAGGCACGGTCTTGTGCTTTTTATTCATTCTTTACGTTAGCGCCATTTACTCAAGCATACATGTGCAAGCAGTAATTTATGCTGATGCTTTGGGGGAGATTTTTAATTTCTAAAGATACTATCAATTTCTGTGTGGATAAAAAAATATATATATATATAAACAGTATTTTTCTCTCGGAATAGAGTTTTAATCGGCAGCTGGCGTTTTATCCACACAACTGTTACTCTACTGGACTCGGCGGTCCTGGGTCACCAATTCATGTGAAGTAAGCTGACTTCCCTTGCAGGATTCCCTTAGTAACGATTCTAGAATCACCAAGTGGCCATCAGGCTCACTCAATCAAACTTCGCTTAGCATATTTTGAAAATTTTGAGGAATAAGACGACTCGATGGCTGGGAAAATACTTTTATTCGCCTGACCTTTCGACATCCGTCGCAGGGCGAACCACAGCAGATGCGTCTACGAATCGTGTTCTCACCCGCCCTCCCGGCGGCCAAGGTCTGCTACACCCATCTTTTTACCGTGGATCAACTCTCCCCTCCACCCAATCCGTGTTTTTGATGACGGAACAGCCCCTCCCGGCCACGCTCCTCCGACTCCTCCTCCTCGCCGCCGGAATTGAGGCCAACCCTGAACCTCTCTGGTACTGCTCGTTCTGCCGAGTCCACCTGAACTAGTTTCAGATTGTAATTTCAGCGGCAACTCAGCTGCCAATTGGAAGCTTTTACGCAACCTGACCAAACCCCGGGCTGATACATCTAACCAGTCTATTAGCGTCGGGGACGGCAAGTTCATTTCCAACAACGGTAAGATCGCCGCGAAGATGAACAGGCTGTTCTCGCCCCGCTCGGCGCCCAGTCCCAAAAGCCAGCGCCCCCTTCTTCGTCTCCTCCATAAAGCCCCGCCTCCAGACATTTCCTTTTCGGCTGATGCCATCCTCACCACCGTCAAGAAAATGAGAGCTTCGAAAGCCTTAGGACCAGATGGTCTGGTGCCTATCCATGTGCGCCACATCGGCCCGAAGTTGGCTGCCTACCTTGCCACCCTCTTCAACCTTTCACTGGGAACTTCAATCATCCCCAATTGCTGGCGCCAGTCGATAATTATCCCCCTGGTCAAAGCGGGTAAGGACCCCTGCCTAGCGACCTCGTATCGTCCATTTGTCCTCGTCAGTCCATTGGCGAAGATCCTGGAACGGCTCGTCCACCCAATTCTGACGTCTGTGGCGGAACTATCTTGCCACCAACATTGTTTCCGATCGGGTCGTGGGACTACAATGGCGCTTTTCGAGCTCAGCGACGCTATCCTCGAGGGCTTCAATCAACAGAAGCCCGCTTCGCGGACCGTGGCAGTCTCAATTGACCTGTCACGAGCCTTTGACTGCGTCCGCCACGATCAGCTCCTGCAGGACTTGGTCTCGCTGAACGTCCCGACTGGCCTCGTCCGATGGTTGGCGGCTTACATCCGTGGCCGTCGCGATCGTGTCCTTTTCCGGGGCGCTCTCTGTAAGCCCCGTAAGCAGACCTGTAGCGTCCCTCAAAGCTCTGTGCTCAGCCCGACGCTCTTTAACATCTACATGCAAGAGCTCCCACTCCTCCGGGCGCCTGTGCAAGTGGTATCCTACGCGGACGATTTTACGTTCTTTTGCCGGCACCATGACATCGATCAGGCTGCACAGTTCCTCACGGAGTTCATGCCTGTTGTCGAAAACTTCCTCACCCAACGCGGAATGACGATCTCAGCAGCCAAGTTGTCCGTCATTGTTTTTACGCTTGATCCGAAGGAGTTTAATCGTCACCCGGTCATCACCGTCAATGGGGCGTCCTTATCGCTCGTCCGCAAGCCCAAACTCCTTGGTGTGCGTTTTGATCCGCTCTTCACGTTCGCAGACCATGCCAGGGAGACCGCAAGCAAAGACGCCGCTGCACCAAGGTCCTCAAGGCTCTAGCAGGCACATCCTGGGGCTGCGCGAAAGAGACTTTGTCAACTGCTTTCAAGGCGCTGGCCAAGCCGCACCTCACTTATGCGGCATCAATCTGGTCTCCTACGATGAGCTTTTCCAGCCTCCGCTGCCTCCAATCAGCACAGAACGCTGCCCTCCGCACAATCATGGGTTGCTATAAAATGCCGCCTATAGATCCTCTTCATGCGGAGCCTTCTGTTCTACCGGTCACCCATCACAACACTCTCCTTAGCCAGCAATTCTGGTGGAGTTGTTCGCAACCCGGCCATCCCAATCATCACCGTTGCACCGCTCCCGAGCCCTGCCGCAACGTCCGGCCGTCTATTCGGGCACTCCACAAGGAAGCTGTTGCTTCGTCTCTCACGAATCTACCTGTTGATAGCTCTGCCGCCAATACAGGCTTCCAGCGTCTCCACCAGAGAGTCGTTGTCGAGGAGAAACGAGGTTACCGTCCCCCGATCCTTTTGGATGGCTATCCACCTCCGATTGTGGCCTCGGAAAGATATCTCCTGAGGGTCACTCGTTGTACCCTGGCACAGCTACGCAGTGGCTACTGCATGCTCCTTCGCCAGTACCAACACCGGCTCGACCCATCCATACCCGACTGCTGTCCCGACTGCAGCGTCTCGCCGCATGACTGCCGTCATCTGTTCGCCTGCAGTTCTCGGCCAGGCACCCACCTCACTTCCGCGGACCTGTGGCTCAAGTCAGTCGAGGTCGCGGCTTTTCTCCGTCTCCCAACTACTCCCAGTTTGGATTCCGGTGGGGATTCCTGATCCAACTATGGGCTACGACACACACACATCCGTCGCGGATTCATCATCAGAGACATCAAAAAAAAGCGGTAGCAGAAAAAAATACCGATGCGGGTCTCTCGTTGAGGCTCCGTAATCTGAATGAGTAAAATTTGAGGAAGTTATTTGACCAAATTGGGAAAAACTCGTCCAGACATTTAGAGCGCTGGTTGTACTGAAATCTCCACTTTACCATCGTCGCACTCAAAGGAACTGCTTACAGTTGCCAAAAACCCTCTTGAATAAGGGTGCATGGTAGTCATCTGATAGACTCTATATTGATTGCTTGAGCAATTCTGCTTTGGCAGCCAACCCCCTCTGTCAGAATTTGTGGATTCTATACGCTGCAGTAGGCTGGACGGGTAACTGGATCTAAAAGGTGTTTTTAACCGAGTTTAATAGATCAAATGATCCATCTGTGAAAAACTCTGCGACTTAGGCGGAGTTTGAACCCGAAACAATAAAGGCAAGGGCACCGTGAATTTACTAACACTTGGGTAAAGTTATCCGCCCAGCCAACTGCAAGGTACGGGACCTATCGCAAGTCTAACGTAAGTCTAACGGTGCAACTGCGATCTTCAGACCATGGCTACTTAGTGGAGAAGTGAAGTCGTCAAAGGCCAGAGTAGTAGAAAGAATGTATTGTACACACAAGGTAGAGGAGAATAGATGAGAGTAGATTGACTTGGGTGAGCCCGTGCGCTCAGGAGATCGACCGGATCCCAAGTAACTGCTTGAGAGAACTCGGGGCAGAAGACAGAGATAGGGAGAGCATACATTGGCTAGGTCGGCCTGGGGATTTTGGGCAGAGCGGCAACTTGCGTCGGGCACGCGTGCAAGCTCCCATTCTTCACCTCATAGATGCTGGAACTATGATTGGCTGATCGAGACCTTGAGAAACCACATCGGTAAGCCTTTGAGAAAGTGCATTTCGACGCAGGCTAGTCAGTCAGGCACAACCCGCTACAGACTTACGAAACTCGATAAGGTTGTAGTGACCCCCCATGCACGCCCCGCTTGAGGTCACATGACTGCAACCTTTTATCGACCTTTCGGACGGCTGCTGACTACGCGAAAACCCCCTTAGTGGCCTGGCCTCAATCCGTCTATTCATTGGCTCTCAAGGCCAACGCACAACGACCTCAATTTGATGACTCTCGTCAGACCGGCACCTCGCACCAAGCCGCCCTAGCGGATGGACGTGCGGTCCGACAGTCAAATCTCCTCCTACATATTCTCCATTCCATCTGTACAGAATGTACCGTTCCTACTACTCTGACCTTCCCATGACTTCTCTTCTCCAAAGGAACCGGGCCTGTTAAAGTGTTATCTCTTTGAATCTTAATTCCTCGATAAGTCTTCGTATTCAGGCGGGAAGATCATAAGCTGTACCCAAACCTTGCCCTTGCCGTCGCGGGTTGGAATCCCACCGAGGCTACCGAGGTTTGCACAAATGGGTCAAATATATAATTAAAATCGGCCATCCCCACCCATTAAGTAATTGCACCCGATAGGGTATCTGGTGGATTCTAGATTGCCTGCTTAGGAAATCTTGCTTGAGCGACCAGCTTACAGTATCAGAATTGATGGATTCCATGACTGGTGGGAGACCAGGCTGGTAAACTGATCCAAACGGGATTAAACTCACGGCTACCGGAGGGGGTCTCATAGCCTAGTTGACTAGAGCGTTGGTGGTAATCAAGCTTTCTCCTTGCTAGCGTGGGTTCAATCCCACCGAGGCTGCAAAGTTTTTAACAGCTACGGCAGATACATAGTTCGAATCTGCTCAAATCACTCACTAAATGTTATTTCGCATATCTGGATCAAGTACGCTCTTTTGGCCATTTATCCCAAGCGCTGTTTCAGCCAAGCTGGCATTGGGATCGTAAATTGTCTTTCCATCTAAACCAAAAAATAACGAATAAGTCTGACAAAAATTGTCTGATTGGCGGTCTACTTAAAAAAGACAAGCAATAATTAAAACCTTGCCACGGAAAATCATAATTGAAAGTAATAACATATCCATGCAAACATTAGGAAGTCAAGTTAGGCAACCGAACGTTTTCGATTAATTCATCATCAGGCAATACAGTAACATAAGGGATGGAAGAGTTAACGAAAGTTTTGAGCAGAAAGTGTTTGTAGCTGCCTTAAGGCTCCCGTGGCCTCTTACCACGCCGCGAAACAGTGAAAAGACTGCGGCATCAAGCATCCACACGCCACCGACGCCGTCACAAGACGTTGAAACCTTGCGTCCTCACACCTCCCAACAAAACTCGAGACAAGGACCACGGGACGACATAAACTAATTTCGGACCCCTTCCCCTTTTCCCCCCACCCCTTTCTCTGGTCCCAAATTAAGACTAGAATCTGATCCCCCTTCCCCCTTGTTACTACTGATTGGTTTGTCTAAAACTTTCGTTAACTCTTCCCTCCATTATATTATTGTATCGCCTGATGATGAATTAATCGAAAGCGTTCGTTCGCTTAACTTGCCTTTCTAATAACATCATTTATTAGGTAGGATATTAGACAGTGTATGAAAAAAGTCTATTGATTTTTACTCTGCAAGTCATGCAGCAGATCGTCAGACTAAGCACCCAAAACACGGTAAGTCGATTGCAGTGGCCTAAGGTAATAGGGGGAGACCCTTACCGCTGCGATCTTCAGGCCGGGTTCCCTGTGGGAAAAGTAGAAGCGATACATCAAGGGAAAAATCGTGTATTCTGTACAGAGCTAGAAGAGAATGGATTGTAAAAAGTTGGTAGCTGGACGAGCGTGCATCCGCAGCCGCAAGGATCGGCGTCCAAAGTGTGAGAACGCTAAAGGCGTCCCGCGCCGGCCTGTGTGCAAGCGCTACCTCGCCCCTAAGAGGGCACAATGAGCCTCGGTTCCTTTTCAACATGGCTCTGTCGAAAAGAGTGATCGTCGACTCCGGAAGGTTCCCAAAGTAAGACTGAATAGGTTGGACAGTTCCGAAGAAGAAGATGTGATCACTGGAACAAGGACTTTAAAAAGGAGCCAACAAAAAGCTCTGTAGAAGCAAGTTGCTCATGGTAAACAAGCCAGTTGATGTATCCGTGTTCTGTGCAGCTGTGCACAGGTTACAGGACCTGGGCTCATCCTCCAGCCAATCAAAAGATGGTGCTAACGGACTGGATCGAGTTCTTATGGGGACTCGCAAGAGTGGCTCGACCTTGAGACGGGCATAGGCGACCAGTGCATATGCACTCGTTGGCAGCGGTGAGTCTTCACGCGAGGTCTTCTGCGCAGAGTGAGTCACCACAACTGCTGCCGTCTCAGGATCCCCTTCTGCATGTGCGATCCGAGCCTGACTATCACAGTGCGCTAAGTGCCGTGGCTTGGAAGATTGCCAACTGAGGATTGCACTCAGACCTCTGAGTCAACCGGAAGTGTGCGTTTGTGCGGAGTGGCCGACGGATGTCTGAGAGCCAGGCTGCAATAGCTCCTAATTAAACTGACTCCTGACTCTCTCACACATATGTGATGTGAGCCGCTCAATTCCTTTTGTGCACACATGTGTAAGTGTGTGCATGCATGAGCTTTATTCATCACGGAAAATGCCGGCAACGGTAGCAAAAGTGCCAAGAGTAGTGTAATTAATAGTTCACGAATGAAATAACAATGTAACCGAGACTCGGGTGAGCTTACTGAAAAGTTTGGTTCAAGAAGCTTGTTTGGGTCGGTAGCTCGTACTTTAGTTCATAGGGTAGAACGATGACTTTCTTAACACAGACCCCGGTTAGAAGTAACCAAGAGATCACAGATCACTTGGAGGTGTAAGTGCTTATGATAATGCTCTCAAGAAAAGCACGGAATGAATTAAAAAGGAACAGTAGGAAACTTGTTCAGAAATACAGCACCTCCAAGAAAAAAAAGGCACAGGCCTTTGAAAGAAATATTTGTCACGGCCATACTACAGTAGTGGGTTTAAGTTAATGGGTAAAAACATTGCCACTGCAATCTTCAAGCCAGGTTCCGTGTGAGGAAGATAAGAAGTGGGACGCCAGGTGGGAGGAATATATGCAGAAGTAGTGGAGAATAGGTAGGAGGATGTTGACTGTCACAGGAGTGCACAAGCATTCGCGAGGGGGCCGCGCCCGAACTGTGTGAGTCTGACAGTCGTCGTGCTAAGGTCCTGTGTGAGTCAAACTCAAGGAGGTGCTTGGTCAAAATGGATTAGGAGAGGCAGGCGTTGGTGCGTGCGCAATCGCTAGCCACTGTGAGAGGTTGAGTGTTGACGCAGTTTACGGCAACTTTGATTGGCTGTCCCAGAGCCTGACTAAGAAGTGCAATCACGTGACCTTATGCGTGGCGTGGCGCGGCGCTGAAGGTTGGAGGCGCTACAAGTTTAGTACAATACTCAGCGGTAAGATCTCATATTCAATTATCTAGACCGGTTAAAAGTGTTCGGTCCCTGATTCTTCGCGATTGGAGAAAGGTATCAGTATCAGTATATTGAGGGATATGTAGGAAAAATTCCTTTGAGTGTCCTATTTGAACATATGTGCAGTGGTAGCAGAAAATTTGTTTCTCAGACTGTCGGCGAGGCCAGTTGTCCTGTGTCATAGGATGAAAATAGGAGCAGACAGTGAAAAACTCCTCTGGGATTTTTAAGAGAAAAACTTTCGCTCTTGTGGGGGTAATGCGTGGGATTTCGAGAAAAAAGTGGGGTTCCAACGGGGGGGGGGGGCATTGCAAAGGTTCCCAGGATCATCACCGTGTGGAAGCCGCGTCTTGATTCTTCCTTGCTGATTGCAGAGTCCGCCAACGGAACTGGAAAAACAGAGGCATCTGTCCAGATCGTCAACAGTCCGCTTTTGGTCGAACCAAGGTTGAATGTTCAGGCCGTCAGGTCTGGCTGATAAGATCGCTAGCAAGGTACTCACGGTAGGCAGATAGCTAAGTAGGGTAGACCTCGGAGATCTTCGCATGAGGCTATGCGTGGGAGGGCGTTATAAATAGAGAACTTGAATGGATATAAAAAACTAATACTACTGAAAAATTGAAAGTAGTATTATTATTGTTGCAAATTGTCAGTTCCGATCCATCGTGCACTGCTATATCGATCCATTTTTCGCTTAAAACCCGCTAGCGATTCCGACATAACGACGTCCTGAGAAAGCGCATTCCACGCTCCGACCACCCTTTTTGAAAAGAAGTGTTTCCAAGCGTCCAGCCTGGCCCCTGTCACCTTTAATTTGAGAGGATGACCCCTCAGTTTCGTGGTCGTTTCTAATTCGAAAAAATTCCCTGATATATGACAGCAGTCTTGAAGACGTAATACGCGGAATGCTAGTATCAGGTCTCCCCGTAGCTGCCTGTAGCGCAATGGGAAGAGGTTGAGATTCGACAGCCGTGTTTCATAAGGCTGCGAGCCCTGCCCCATAACAAGTTTGGTTGCACGCCGTTGTACCTTTCCAGGATGATGTATTTCGTGGCCCAGGGTCTCCATGCTTGAATAGCGGATTCTAGGCGCGGTCGTACAAAGGTTGCGAAGACTTTTGTGAAGCACTCTTCCTTGAAGGTAGAAAAAGCTCATCTGACGAGGCATAGGATCGACATCGCGGACTTGGCTACCTTTGTGCAATGCAGGGGGGGGGGTTAACCGAGGTTGTGATCCAGACTCCCAAGTCTTTCTGGGCGTTCACTTCCTTCAATGGTATGTCATTCAGTCGGTAAGCCGTTCCGTTTGAAGAACCGGATTTGCCGACTTGAATGGTGGTATACTTGCTCTCATTGAACGGTAAGAGCTAGTCCGCCGACCATTTTTGAAGTCTTTTTAAATTTTCCTGTAAGCGCACATCGTCAGCCGCAGTTCGAATTACGCTCCAAAGTTTTATATCAGCGGCAAACATGGCGATACCACAATCCAGTTCGCGGACACAGTCGTTGATGTAGATAACAAACAAGATAGGGCCGAGAACGGAGCCTTGGGGAACACCACTCTCAACCTCAACCTTGGCTGACTGTTTGTCGCTGATGTGGACAGTTTGCAAGTGACCGATTAGGAAGTTTTTTATCCACGTTTATAAAGGAGTTTATAAAGGAGTTTATCAAGGAGGTGGTGGTGCGGCACGCTATCGAAAGCCTTTTTGAAGTCAATATGGACAGCGTGCACTGAGTTTCCACTATCGACTGCCTCAGTCCACCGTTCTAAACAGTAGAGCAAGTTTGTAACGCAGGACCTACCTCTACGAAAACCATGCTGAGCATCCGATAGCAGATGGTTTTGTTCCAGGAACTGCATAAGTTGTTGCTTGATAATTCCTTCCATTATTTTGCGACAGATTGCAGTAAGGCTGACCGGTCGGTAGTTATTCGCTGAGACCCGGCTTCCCCCTTGTTTAGTGGCGTAATCCTCGCAAATTTCCAATCTACTGGTAGGCATCCGGCCTCGAAGGGGGTTTGGAAGAGCATAGAGAGTGGTTTGGCCAACTCATTGGCGAGCTCCTTCAAAATCTTGGCTGGTACGTCGTCGGGACCTGGGGGCTTAGATTCTTTTAACCATAAGAGTTCCTTAAGAACAACAGCCTCGGGGAATTGGACAGTCTCAACTGTTATATCCGCTTCGGTGTCGTCGGTGGGGTGATCGTATGCCGTTTCCTTTGTGAAGACTGACCGGAAAAATTTCGAAAGATTATCAGCCTTTGCTTCATCATCTATTAAGTCTCTTCCCTCAGCGTTCCTCAGCAGGGGTATCGGATCTTTGTTTTTGGTTCTCTGCCTGAGGTAACTGTAAAACAGTTTGGGGTTCACTGTGGCCCGGTTTAGCAAGTCTGCTTCGAAAGCCTGTCTTGTTTTGAGAATAAGAACCTTGACCCGGTTTCTCTGAGTTTTGTAGGCACTGACAGATGCAGGAGTCCTGTCAGGTCAGGTCAGGTCAGGTTTTTATTGAGGGAAATATAGGTAAATACCTTTGAACTCCCGATTGATTCAGTTTTTTCAATACATTTGATCTTCAGAACATTTCAGAACAGTGGCGTCGCCAGAAATTTGAGGGCCGACAGTGAGAAAACTCCTTAGGCATTGTTCTGAAGTCTATGGGTTTGAATGCCATTTGAGAGATTTAAGCAGAAAAACTGTCGCCCGGAGGTTCCCACTCGGCGCGCATGATTTCGGTCTTCATTCGATCGAAATTGCCTCGCCAAATATTTCTTCTGGCTGTTGAGGGTCTCTCCGGCATTGAGAATAACGAGTGCTCCCATAGCAGTACAACATGGTCGCTTTTACCTAGTGGTGGGAGACATGACATTTCGTCGATGCTGTCCTGCGATTTCGTGAGAACGAGATTCAGACAGTTGGACTGTTGACCATCGCGCATCCTTGTCGGAAAAGTGACAAGTTGCGTGAGGAATAACTTTAGAGTCATGCTCAGAAGGCAGCTGTCGAAGGTAAGATCGGAGCTATGTGCGCAGGCCGCACCCCAGTCGATGTGAGGCGCGTTAAAGTCCCCCACAATCAGGATGTCCAATCGTGCAGTAATCTTTTCCAGCTCCTCTAGCAAGGAGGCATCCACTACACGCTCTCTTCTCCGTGGTCGGTAGAGTGTCAGTCCATCGAGGTTGGGTGCACCTGGTACTTTAATGGACAGCCAGATGGCCCCGGAAGTACACGCCAGTTTATCCGTTTTGTCTAAAACTGTGAGTCCATTTTTCACGTATGTTGCTACGCCACCGCCTTGATGACCTTCTCTGTCTTTACTGAACGGTTGATAGCCAGGCATGAATACCTCGCCGTCGGCTACCTGTTCAGACAGCCAAGTTTCCGTTATT
>JAYGXS010000001.1:94096648-94166449 GCA_036362985.1 Ligula intestinalis
ACAGGCCGCACCCCAGTCGATGTGAGGCGCGTTAAAGTCCCCCACAATCAGGATGTCCAATCGTGCAGTAATCTTTTCCAGCTCCTCTAGCAAGGAGGCATCCACTACACGCTCTCTTCTCCGTGGTCGGTAGAGTGTCAGTCCATCGAGGTTGGGTGCACCTGGTACTTTAATGGACAGCCAGATGGCCCCGGAAGTACACGCCAGTTTATCCGTTTTGTCTAAAACTGTGAGTCCATTTTTCACGTATGTTGCTACGCCACCGCCTTGATGACCTTCTCTGTCTTTACTGAACGGTTGATAGCCAGGCATGAATACCTCGCCGTCGGCTACCTGTTCAGACAGCCAAGTTTCCGTTATTGAAACTATATCTGGTGATAATTCAAAGGCATGAATCTTCAGCTCGTCTAGCTTTGAAAGCATACTCTGTGCATTTGTGTGCATGAAAGTTAACTTTCTGTTTGCTCGAGAAGTGGTTACAGTCAGGCTCTCCCTGCCCCTTACCGGGTCGACTGTGCGGTCGTCCGGGGAGGATCTTTCCTGGAGGAGAACAGTGGACGCTGGATCACTTGGTCGTTGTAAATAACCTAATATTTTTCCCCTTTGTTCTGCCTCTGTATGTTTTTCGATTGGGCTCAATCCTCCCCCTACTGAGCCGACTGTGTGGTTATCCGGAACGGACCTATCCAAGGTGAGAACAATGGACATTGGATCACTTGGTTGTTGTAAATAACCAAGTTTTGTTCGCCTTTGCTGACCCGCACCCTCTTTTCGGAAACAAGTTGACGATGTTTGTTCCGTTCTGCAGCTGAGAACTCCTGTTGGAAAAAACTCTCGGGTCAGAGTCTTTTATTTTAAAATGCCTAGATAGAATGAGCTTGGCACCTTGGCTTCTTGTCATGACCACTTTCAGATGTCTGGGACGTGCCTTTCCAGTTGGGCTCTCTGGCGGTTTGCCAAGGCGGAAGGCCTTTTCGCACTCTAATGGTACATTGGGTCCCAGCATTTTGTTCATAAGTGCATGGAAGAGCTGGACATCTGCGGCGTGCCGGTCTATGGGAGTGGCTGCGGTTGATTCCGTTAATCCCTGTACTATGATGTTGGCTTCTCTCTTAGTGCCATTTTTCGTGCCTACGACACTGTCGCTTGCTTGCTCGTTAATAGCTCTTTTGCTGCTATTATGACCATCTTGTGTGCAACCGGAGTCTATGGTTGATGTACTGCCCATGTTTTCTACTGTGGGCTTCGGGCTTGAGCCTGCGACACTGTCCCCCACTTTCTGGTTAATAGCAGTACTGGCAGTGGATTCCGGTAGACCTTGTATTACGAAACTTTTGCCCTATCGGTGACTTTTTGCGTCCCCTCTACGCCGTCTGTCACTTCCTGGTGCAACGATTTCGTGTTTTCTTTCGTGTCTTTGTTGACGGCAGCCTGTACTTGACGTGGTGAACCAATCGTGTTTTTGTTGTCTACGGCGAGATTGTTTAAACTCGCCTCGGCGGTGGCTGATTGGTCTACGGTGGGGGCCTTAACCGTAAGTATGGGCTCCCTCGTTTGTTTTTCGGTGGCATCCTTCGCTTTCGTCGCTTTATGTGCATCGGACCGCAGTTGTCTCGGTGCAAACACTATCTCTTTCTTCTCCCAGCTCTTCTCCGATCCCCTTTCGTGCGATTTCACTAGTTCTGACCTGTGAAGAGGGTGAGACTGGTTGGTCAAGTAGACGCTTCCCTCTTCTCCTAGAACCTGAACTTTCTTAGGACGGTAGATAAGGGCTTGTTTGTGTTTGCTTCTCTTCAGTTTTAGTCACGCTTGGACCGATTGGCTGGTGCCTGGTAGCCACTTCCGTCAAGGCGGATTCTAGCTGCTGATTTTCACTGGTTTCATCTAGCGGCTTTAATGTGCTATGCTTGAGAAACCATGTGATAACATTCCCTAGTAAATCTATACGTGACTCCAACTTTAATATTTTCGGGCAATGTTTGCAATGTTCGCATGCCTCTTCGTCGATAAGATCATATTCGGTGGAGGAAGAAGCAACGGCAAAGATAAAAGAGACCGTGACGGTCATTGTTGGGTTATTAGCCCTCGTCAGCCAAGCATGCTAATGAGCCTAAGGTTTCTGTAGGTTTCAATCGCGAATCCTAATAAGAGTGCATTGGCATCGTTTGCCCCATTAACGGACTGTATGGTTGATGCGCTGGACCAGCATGGGGGTAAGGTCAAGGCACACCAGGCTTTATTCGGATTGTGCGCCCACAACAAATGCCACTCGTGGAGGAGGTGTTGTGGCACGCGTAGACGCAAGCTCACGCCACACCAGCCGCTTTCACCTAATTCCTGCTCAATCAGGGTGCGGCAGGTTATAATACCGTGTGTGTATGTCACCCACACTGTATGTCCTGACACTGGGCACAAGTGCGTGGGGAACGGGAGAGCACGGTAGATGCAACGCAAGTCATTTGTCACTTAAGAATAACCCACGCACAAGTCACCACGTTTTCTTTCAGCCTGCTAGAGCACGCACTTGAAATTGACAAGCTCGAACTGTCCTATGGGCAGTCGCCGACAGGATTACAGAAAGTGGTTATTTCATTTTGTCTTGGAAGTGGGTAGTTCTGACTGACAACAAATAATAAGTCAGATATTACCATATCAATCTCCATTTAATTTGTCGGTTCTTCCATCTCTGTATATATTTTTGTTGTTATCATCATGTTTATGAGGGCTGTAGTTTGAGACTGAAGACACAACCGGATGGTCATACACCCGTAGCCTGATTGGTGAACGTGTAGTGGCCCAACTCCGCGTGTAGCGCTCATCCTCGCCTATCGCGGCTGTTAGCGCATGCGCACCAGTGTCTACTGTCCCCTCCTCCCATCAACTCTGGCCAATCATCTCCCTTGGGCTGACAAACACATAACTTTGTTGGAAACGCGGGACGACTTTAGGCTCTCCCACTTCGGATGCCGCCCCCTCTTGGATGCGGCTGCACACTTGTCTGACTGTCAACTTCCTCCGACCTATTCTTCCCTGCTTCTGTACAGAATGCATGTTTACCCCTATCTAATGCCCCACTTTCTCTCTTCCTACATGGAACCGGGTCTGAAGATCGTACCGGCAAGGGCGTTGGAAGTCGCCACCCCTGGCTTAGGTAAGCCTGGCTGATGACGGCTTATAAGTTAGAAATTACCATTCAAGTCTCCCTTGTCTTTGTAGGTAATGTCTTGCTGCCTGTAATATGTTAGCCGTTGAGCGGCTTCTGGCAGGGCTTAAGAGTGAACCCCAAGGTAGAACGGGACGAGTGAGTTCCGTAACCCATCTACAATTTTTATCATTTTTATGTACCTTAAGTGCTTATAAACCTTACCAAATTCTTGTAAACAGTCGCCACACAGTTAAACAGCATAAACCCTTTATGTTATTTTAGATTCTAGGTAAGATTAGTTGAAGTTATGTATACAAACACACCGCTGATATACTACGTACAAAGGTACATGTCGTATATTATTAACACGTTTTATTTTACACGTAATGCAGCCCTCCAGCAATAGCGTCCCGTTTATGTAATCAAGCCGACTGAGGATAATTGCTTCAGAATGAAAAGGCCCACTGTCCACAGAAATCCACAAACGAATGAAAAATCCTCCAGCTAAATTTCGTTGTATGTGCAAATAAAATCAGCGGCAGAATAAAACCGGGAAAAACAAAACGCTACATACCTGTATTGTCAATCAAACCAAACTGGTTTTCCCGTGTCTTGTCCATCACTGGTTCCACTGTAGTTCCCACCACCACAAAGGCATTCATTTTCCATGCATCTCCAGCCCCGTCAGCCTACTGAACGCTGCTGCGTTGCTGCTATATATAAAACTATCAATTATGCCTAGGCTTGATGGTAGCAGTTGCCCCTTGTAGATCCACCCCATCAGAGATGTGACAGTCAGCATGACCGATGTAAACAACTTGGTTAATGTACAGATATTTTCGGGGTGGGCCAAAACGCACACCCATGCGCTTGCATGTATGTGCCTCCGATGCACGCACTCAGCCCGTCTACGGCCTATATGTACTGCCTTAAGTGTATTTAGCACTTTTAGAATGGTGAGTCGACCAAGCTGTCCGAAACGTCAGAAGTTCAGTAAACATATCCAGGTGAGACTTACTGATTTATCAGGGCAGTCCGGCTTTGTTCTCATTTGCTCCCATCCCGTGAAAGATCGTTTTTTTGCTTCGAGACAATCCTACTTCATAACAATGTTTACACAGTTTAAAAAAATTTGAAGTTCTAGTAGATTAAGCGATATCCCAACTTTCACAACAGGTTTCCCCACTGCTCAAAGATCAAGTGGTTCCTCCGTCTCCAGCTTAACCATCGAAATAGTCCTACAATAGACGGAAAAGGCCACTCTCTGCTTCCACGAATTCGCGTTTTAGGGCCGGTGTACAGACTACACATTCGTTGTTATTTAGAGGGAAAGACTATCAGGTCTTCGAGACCTACTTACCAGCATCTCTATCGAACTTCAGTTTACAAGGGGAAAGAGATAACTGGTAGGTTGCCCTTCTAATAGGCAATTCAATATCACAGTAATAGAAAAGGCGAGTAACACAGCCCAACTTCTTCAGTTTGCAGGAGCAAGTAAATGAATAAATGCACACGGAGGGATCTGAGCTGGCAACCTTTCCTTAGCTTCCTGAGCGAGACCGGGTTGGTTGAGAATAATACCCGAATGCTCGCTGCTGGGAAGTTTTGTGACATGGCTTGTTCAAGGCATCTTCTTAGGAGTCCATTTGGCGCATCTCTCTGAAAGGAGGCTTTGAGGAACAGCTTCTTATTTTCTACAGTGGGTGTGGTGAGTTTTTTCTTTTCTCGCCATCGTGTTTATGAGATAAGTCTCTCAGGATACCCGTTCTTGCGAAGGAGGTCCTAGATTTCCTTAAGTTTTATCTCAGTGTTGTCTGTTTGCCTTCGCGCTAAGCAGCGGACTAGATAACGTTTCTGTTGGGTGGGTGCGAAAGTGCTTATGTTTGTTTATCGTCCAGACCAGGTTTTCTTTCGATAAACACTACTTCGGACTCTACCGTTAGGATTCGGGTAAGGAGGACGTCCAAAAAGGGGATCAAACGTGCCATTTCCACCTCCAAGGTGAAATTAATCGAAGTATGTGCTTGCTCGACAGAAGTTAAGGGTACATCTACGTCGGTTTCTGTTGCCGCGATGGCAAAGACGTCGTCGACGTAGCGACCGTAGTGGTTCAACTGACTCATGTGATGGCTAAGTTGAAATTTGTGAAAGTCTTTCATGGATGTGGCACGATGGTTGACAGGTATCTCAGTGGAAATTATATTTGCAGCAATCAAATTGCTGATGGCGTCCATTAGATGTGAGCTGTATTGAGTGAAGAACTGTAGCATATTTCTAATGACTTGAGTAATTAAATCTATACCTCACAACCTTTTAAGTCTACTTTGGCAGTCCCGCTGCTGGGCTTCTCTCTGGACATAGGATGCCTTCCTTTTTGCGTTACCTGGTCGTCCGGAGTACTCTTAATTTTTGTCGACCAAGGGCAGGTCGGACTGGTTACACGCTGCTGAGGTCGTCGTTCGACAGGTATCTCTCAACCTCTAGCCCGCTTGAAGGAACCACCAACGCTCATCTTTGTTTTTGAATTATTGTTACTCCGTTTGTTGCGGCTAGCAAAATTTAATACCCTCTAGGATTCGTGCATTTCCTCTGTGCAGATTGCCCCTTATAGGCTTAACGTCAGTTAGGTTATTAAGGAATCTACAAGCGGCTGGTTGATGTGCTTTTCTTCGCCCGACGGCGCTGTCAACTCGAAATTTGGGCAAACTTTAGCAGGTAATGATTTTAAATGATCCCATTTTTGATAACCGGACTTGGAGCATGAGTTGACACTGCGCTGCGGTTTCAGCTAGCATCCAGTTTTCGTAGTTGAACATCTTTTGAGGAGATCGCGGAACTCCAGAAAAAAGTAATCTGCTGCACCAACATCCAGCAGACAGCCATTTAGTCCGTGAGGAACTACCAGGCACATGTTATATACATTTTGACCGTTTAGTACGGCATAAACATGCAGCCTTATTGATTGAATGACCGGCCAATGGTACTGGCGGGTCGGATTGCTCCCCTAAGTCATTCCTTATAGCTGCCGGATTCCTTTACTTAAACAGCTCATCTGTATACTTAATAAAAGTCATGACTGTCTTTGTGTGCATCTCCATTATCATTGGTTGTTGGGGTCAGATTGAAACGCCTTCTACCCCTTCGACGCGCGTGTGTGTTAGTACTGCGCTCACTTCGTTGGCGCACCTGCGATATCGCCTGTGCGTATCTGTTTCTACGTCGCCCCCTCTTTGACCTCAAGCCCTGACTTTGGCCGCGATGTCTCATTCGTCCATGCGCGTGAGGATTCAGCGATCATGTCGCTGTCGCCCCGTTGTTGACTGCGACGACGACGACGGGCAGCCGGCATTCATCCTGCTGCCACTGCAAGTGAAACCCGACGTGACAGGCGGGTGTGAATACGCCACGGGGGGTGGGTGGGGTTGGGGAAGGGGTCGTCGCGGCCGCTTGAAACTTCACCCCCCCTCCCGCCGCCAATCTAGCAAGGGCTGTAACGGTCTTTCAATCTAACCCTTAAAAACTAACATTATGGACAACAGTGATGCCGTCAGACATGTTCTGAACACAAACAACTCGACAACCGATGATGGGCCGGTGACTGAAAGTAACGTTGTAAACTTACTTCTTTTCTACCTTATGTTATTTTGTTCAAAATAATAACCTATTTGTAGGTTCTACCTCATTAGGTAGAAAATGAATTAGAGCAGCCGCGAGAACACAAATTCAGACGATGGAACAGAAGAGATTTGCCAATGCTAATAGATGTTCGCAAGAAACACAAGCAGAGAGGCGGCTTCGTCTGGAGGCTAATGCCATACGTCAGCGATATCGACGCTCCCAAGAAACCGAAGATCAAATGCTGCAAAGAAAACGCGAGGACGCGATTCGACATCAAACTAACCTCTCCCAGGAAACCGAGGTTTAAACCCTGAGAATGAGAGAGCTAGGTAGGTTAAGAGATTCAAAAAAGTTGGCAAAACGAATTGCCCAGACGTAGAAGTGCACGTCTGACTATGCAAGCATCACAGAGAGCGGATCAACGCCCAACCGATGCTGGAAACTCGATATGGTTTGGCGACTCTGGCCCGTTGGTTGCTTCTATAAATGCTCAAGTGTGGAACAAAGCCTCACTCAATTACAACCCAAGTCTTGGTTATGCGGAAGATGCAAATGTTTCCATTGGGAAGATGGTAGAATTTTGCGGACATTGTCAGGCGAAAAAATGGACTGGTGAGACAATCGGCATGTGAAGTTCCAACGGCAAAGTTCTACTGAATAACTTCCCTCCACCACCACCAGAAATACTCCAATCATTGCTTGCTGTTAATACCGACGACTCGAAAATTTTTATTTCGAATATTGGAAAATACAACGGGGCTTTTCAAATGACATCTTTTGGTGCCAACATTGTTCGCGAGGTTGGATTTATGCCTAACCTTAAGGTGAAGGGCCAAGTTTGCCACCGGATTGGATCGTTACTACCTCCTCCTGATGGCGAGCCGAAATTTCTACAAATATACTTCGTAGAAGATATCAAACTACAGGCTCAAAGCCGATCCTGAGTGTACCCAGGCTTAAAGCACCACATAATATTGTCCCTTCGAGACATGCTGCACCAGCGCAACAGCTACGTTAACAGTTTCAAGTCCGCCCTGGAGATGCAGGCTTCCCTTGATTTCGCCGATGTCATCGATGCCGATAAACGTCCTCGCAAAGAACAGCAACGGAGATTTAATACTCCCACATACAACAAGGTGGCCGTCATCATGTCAGATACGCAGCATGGCAACAGGGATATTGTCTTGAGGAGGAGGGACGATAGACTGCAAATGATTTATAAGACACGCCGTTCATACGATTTTCAGTCGCTATTTTCTGCACAATTACTCCTTCTGAGCATACACATACCATTCATCGAGTCAAAACGACCACAGAAATTCTGACCTACTCAACTTCTACTTCATAATCATTTTAAGAGGTTCTCATACACGGTTTACCTACATAAACGGACGACAACATGTAAGGAAGCCCAAGGTGAAGCCGGGCTTCCGCGCTAGTAATAAATATCTTTCGCAGTAGTTCCACTAAAACAACTGTGTGTATGGTTACATTTGTCTAGGATTGCTTTTGCTAACTTCCTGTGGTAGCAACGAGTACACTTTCCATACTGAATTGGAAGATGAGATAAAGACGTAGAGTGCTTACAGAATGTTCCCATACCTTAAGGTACTCTGGCTCCAGGGATAGTCTTTGCAGCTAATTCAAAACTTTCGCACCAGCCATAACCGATATCCAACCTAGCTAGCAGTCCTGTGATGCGATTTCTTGCAGTCAAGTTGAACAAGTCTTTAAAGCTACTCACCCCTTGATTGCTTACCGAAACTCTGACTTTGGACAGTCATAACCCTGCGTAGCCAATGGTAAGAATGGCGGCGTTGGTGACAACAGGCGACGCCGTTACATTTTATTGCAGCAATATCACTTCTCCTTTTTATTGCAGTATAAAACAGACAATAATAGCCATTTATGTAAACCTTTCAATTTCTTCCGAAATCCGTGCGCGAGTATGGAGTCATCCTTCGGTTCACACGTCTTCATGGTCCGTCTTACCATCTGTGTGAATTCTTGCACTGTACTTCATTAGTTTCAGCAGACCAACTCCGCAATATGGACAAGTTACCAAAGGAGCTCGGTGGCGTACAAGTGTTATATGCTCCAGCGCACGGTCCGCTAAATGCCCAGACAAGATTTTCGCCAATTTTGTGCTGTTGTCTGGCCCATCCTCGAGAGGTGCGGCTCATCGGCAGGTCCCCCAGTGTATCCCCTACGCTTTCCGGTGTAACTTCTCCAGTTTTCGGTGGTAGGCCCTCTGATTTCCTCAGTTGCATACCAGTAGACAGCCTGTACATAGTAAACGAGTATTCCACTAAGGCAGGTGGATGTAGCTCAAGCATTCCTATCGATTTTCGGGCCAAGCCGGATAACGTTTGTCCTCAAAGATTTTCCAAAAGTTCACGCACTAATTTTTGGAGGAACGAACACCCAAAATACTCCAAACTGGAGAATACACAAGAAAACGCACGGAGTGCGTTAAAACCGATGAGTGAAACCCACTCGGATGCGTCATGCAACATCACTGAGTCGGCAATACCTCTGATTAGGCTTTCAGCTTGCCCTGTCAGCATGATGAATCATGCAATATTGGCATACCGCTTACTTGCCTCAAGGGCCAAAACAAATTCCACATGTGAGATTTACCCCTACTGGAGATTTTTACGACTCCAGAAATCCAAATTATGCACTAAACTTAGTCAGATAAGTCGTGCAGTTAATCCAGCACTTGCAGTTCGCGAAACGCACGGTAGATTTGGTACCCCATGACATGTTAACCGAAATTATGAAACGTGTTTTCGTTCCGAAAATACAACTTAAGTTTATTATTGTAATTATCATTGAGCATAATCTTGAGATATTTCAGTCAGGTCAGCATGCCGGTTTTTGAATGCACTTATTTCCCGTCGCCTGCAAAACTACACGCTCTAAAAAGGCTGACTTGTCTCAATGATTTTCGATGCCCTTAGAAAATCAAATATCTTCTATGGCAACCATGCAATAAAATATCATTTTTGCAATCCCTTGGTAACAGATACAGTCTTCTTTCAATGTAATACTTTAAGAAAGGGTACCTTTCAGTTCGAAAAAGCTGTTTCAACTGTCCAATACTTTTGAAAATGATCTGCAGTTACACTGGCATTCCGGTTTTACAAACTACATGTTGCATACATCCCGTCTAAGGAAAACCTCACACTTCTCTATGATAATACGAAGTCCCTTATTGCTTATAAATGTTGTAATGGATGCGGAGCATATTTCATATTATATAAACAGCATTAAATGGACAGATAGTATGCTTTATGAAATGACATTTCACAATCTTCAAAATCTCATAATTGGAAAATATTTAAAAAGAAATATGCTATTCGTTTGAGTATAAAGTTCGAAAATATAAGCTGCAACTAAATGAGTACAAGGAATATGTTAGTGCATATTTTCGATAAGTGATATTTGGCATCGAAAATGAATGAGAAAAATGCCTGCTACCTATGTAATCATCATAACAATTTAGTTTTTTACGATGAGTTGGAAGGAAACTCACTTGAAAACCGGCATCTAAACGTAACTGCTATATCTTGAGAAATATTTTTCTAAACGAAAGCAATTCCGAATTTCGGTCAACATTTAATGAGGTAGGTAACTCTACAGCATGAGCGGAAAAGACGTGTGCCATGTGACATTAATTTTTTGTGTCCGAATCGTCCAGGTACCTTTCTTTTTCCTGCCATGTGATCCTTTGCCACGTTCACAGTTAAGTGTCATCATGGCATTTAGACTGAAGCATAAAAAGTCGGCCTAAGAGTAATTAATTATGGTAGCCCGGTTTCAGAAACCTGTTCATTTAATGGCTATTGAACTAAGAGAATGCGAAATTCGGACTACAATGGAGCCTCGGTGACGAGCATGCCAGGTAAAGAGTGAGTCACTAGCAGAAAATTTTTTCCGATTGACGAGCCGCCGCCTAGTTAACGAGTTGTCAGTGCGTGTGTGTCTGTCGCTGAGTCGTGCTTCCAGGGCGATGGTCCTCGTTCGCCTGTACCCAATGAGTGAACTGATGCAGTTTGATTGGCTACGTCTCCCAAGACGAGCGTTTTGCATTACGAGCTTGCTGCCGGAACGGATTAAACTCGTTAACCCGAGGTTTCCATCTTGAGCCACCTGACCAAATCGAATATGTGTAATGGACACGATGCGCCCAAACTAGGAGGTCTGTGGAAGGCTGGCCGTTTTACGGGAACGTATATTGAGAAATGAACGGTGAATTCATTCGAGAAGTACAATTAGAAGCTGCCAAAGTATGTACAATCACAGTTAACTGACGAAAATAACTCATAGCTAACGTACAGTAACGTATATAGCTGTGATAAAATGAGCCGAAAGAAAGCACTGGATACTGGCAGCAATATGTGTGTGCGTGTGTGTCTGGGGAACTGCTAGGTCTCAACTTGCGTTATCGCCAAGCTTGTGAAGAGGGTTTTAGGGAGGAGAGAGAGAGAGCACAAGAAAGGAGGTTGTGGGTAAGGCTTGAAAGTACAACCAAAATAGTCCACTCCCGAAGGAGATAGTCAGGCGAAACTTCTATATGGTGTGTGAGACAAACGAAAGGGGAGCTGATACAAACTGAAGTTGCTGGGCTACCATAGTGTAGCCGGTATAACCAAGCTGCGAAGTGTGAATTTCACAAAACCTTTTTTACCATGTGACCTTCCAAGGGATCCGCGTGCACACTCCGCGTAGCAAGTGCCTTAGACAGCGTTTTGCAGCCAAAAACGAGGAAACGAGGGGAAAGGGTGACTTAAGTTAAACCACTAAAGGAAATTGACAGTATACTGTGTGTACCAGAGTGTAAATAAGTCTGACAGAAAAAAACTACCAACAAAAAAGCCGCATAAAACGATATGCAAAGAAAAAAATGAACCCTTCGTGAGACAAACAAAACTGCTGAAAATACTCGCTGTCAGCGGGATAAGTGACGACAAACGGAGAGAAGAAAGGCCTAAACCGAAGTTAGCGTGAAATAGTAACTTTTAAGTCAGTGCATAGTGGTTGCTACTGAAAAGAGAATGAGTCTGTAGGTAATAAGGCAATTGCAAAATACGTGTAAAATATATGACAATGCCTACTCGATTGTCTCCGGTTGTAGCAGCACTATGCGCGGTAGCTAGTTCGGTTGCCTCCGTTGACACTACTGACTGACTCAATTCGGAGTCTGCTCGGTGGCTGACTGTGGGCTTGGGCTTGTTTGTCAGCTAGATAGCGCAGAGCAGCATTATCTCGGGTCTGCTGAGAGCCGGTGGCGCAGAAATCCTGGTTTTCACCAACACTGAATGAATTGCAGAAAGACTGACTTCTCTCTTGTTCAAGTGTCGACTTCGTAGCGCTGGTATTGCTGACGCTGCTGAAATCACAGGGGCCTGAGGAACCCCTAAGTGGCTTCACCGGAACCTTCATATTAGAGATCTGCGAAAAGAGCGAACGATTAGCAACGGGGCTTGAGCAGTCCACGCCCGAGGCGTTGCTACTTGATCGCGTGGCGAGGTTGCTGGCAAAGGTTTTTGCATGTTGGGACTGAGAGCCCGAAATTGGCGACACGTCACCCAGGGTCTGTGGTGTCTTAGCAGAACTCGTCTCTGGTTGGCTTTGTGAAGCGGCAGATTCACTCATTTTGCTACCCTGGTTGAATTGCATAGTTGGGCTCAGAGTGTTTGGTGGCGACGCCTGTGTTGGAGGTCTTATCCTCGGATTGGGTGTGGTCTTGAAGGAGACCTGAAGTACCCTGTTTCCAAGCGCAAATCCGTTCAGAGAGTGGATCGCCAGCAAGGCTTCCTCGTAATTGCTCATTGTGACGAAACCGAAGCCCTTGCATTTGTTCGTTGTCGGATCACGAATGATTTTTACTGTTTGCACGGCACCGAAAGGTCCAAACAGCTGCCACAGGTTGGATTCCTCTGTCTCAGGTGCTAGATTATATACGAAGATACACCAGCCAGTGGCAGTAAGTGCACCAGAGCTTGCGGCCATGGCTGGCGCGAGCAGGGGATTGACCACGGCCGCGGCACTGGCAACAGCAGGTAGAAAGTCACTTGCGTTGGCTGGCTGGTTGTGGGCACCACCGGCGAGCGCTGTTGAGTACTTGAGACGATTTGAAATAGATGCGATTTGTTGGAGGGGATTAAGAAGACCCGCCGCGGCCACGGCAGTTGCAGCAGCCGTCGCAGCAGACCTGGTAGGCGGGGTCACAACCGAGGCCGCGACCGACTGTAGCTGAGCAGCTTGTTTCAACAGAGCCAAGCTCAAACTGTCGTGACGAATAGAGTTTGGAGAGTTGGCAAATTTCACTGTTATTGGTTCGAGTGGGGATGCTCCTGGATAATCAGAAGGCGGCTGATACCCATTTAACCTCCGAATCGCCAATTCGGCCTCATGCCTTTGGTCAAATCGAATGAAGGCCACACCACGCGATAGGCCAGTCTTGTTGTCATAAAGAATCCGAGCTGTGATTATTTTGCCACATTGAGAGAATAATTCCTCCAGCTCAGCCTGAGTCATCTTTCGAGGAAGACCACATATGTACAGGTTGGCGCCTTTGATGGACTCGGAACTGGGTCTGGCAAGAGACACCTTGATGGTCTTATTTTGTAATCGCAGCCCATTGAGGGTTCTGATGGCCTTTTCGGCGTCGTTTGCACGCACAAACTTCACAAAGGCATAACCTAAACTTTCGCCGGAGGCCTTCTCTCGAACAAGTTTACATGATTCCACTTCGCCGATACTGGAAAACAGAGCTTTCACTTCATCCTGCGTCATGTAGGGCGGCAAATAGTTGACTATAAGGTTTGTTTTGTTGACAGGCTCACCACTCTGTCCACCGATGCTGCAGCTATCTGCTGAGGCAGGTTGAATGCTTCCATTTGAGACGGTCATTGAGGATGGGCTGTGGGCGGGGAAGAAGTAACTACCATTCCCAGGTAAGCCACCACTGAAGCTGTTTGACGGTGCATTCAACGGAAGCATCATCTGCGTAGGTGTACTTGGCTTAAAAGTTGGGTCAGGTGCCAAATGCGAAAGTCCCGCCTGTTGAAGATATGCATTAGCTTCATCCTGATTTGAAAGTTGACGCCTTTCTTTGGGAATTTTCGTTCGCTCCTCTCTGGCATAGTTAGCTTCTGTGTGGAAATGGTTGACGGGTGAGAGTTGGCTCGCCTTCTGATTGGATGCCTGAGGGGCCGAGGGATAAACCAGAGTTGAGGACTTAAATGCCTGCTGTTTAGACTCCGGTATAAACATTCTGGTCTGCTGTTGGGGTTTTGTGATTCCAGCAGACAGATTAACAGTCCCTATAGCATTGACGGTGGGCTGCTTGTCGGCACTGGAGGGTTCGGGAGAATTGGGAATAGTTTTTTCAGTAGAGTCAGAGCAGGGGGAGATGGAGGTGGAGTAGGTTGAAGAATCAGCCGTGGACTTTTCCTGGGTGTCCTTCATGTCGTTTTGGCGCATCGTCAGTAGACATTTTCCATTGGGAAGGTTGATTGAAGCGGCATTGTTCGACTCTGAGGCTGCCTGGGTTTCCTTTAATTTTTCCTGGTCATTGTCGTTCGCTGACAGTTTTTGTTCGAGAACCTCGCAGCCCCCCAACATCTCATCGGGCTGTTCGGGCGAACCGTGTGTATTGTACTGTCTAGCATTTTCGTTCATATTATCAGGGTCCGTTGTGGAGAAAATATTAGCAGTCTTGCCTTCAGCACAATGCTGGTCACCCGTGTCGCCGGATGCCCTCTGATCTTGCCCGGTAGAAAGCACGTTTGAATGAGAAATAATAGGGTTTGTGATTAGACTCCAGATTTCACGTTCTTCAGTGCGACTTTCTTTTGACATCATAAGACTGGGGGTACCGGCGCTGCTTGCTGTCCGTGGCCGTTAACCATTCAGTTAAAAGATAAACTAAAGGTAGTGTTGGAGATCCTGGTTCAGAAGTTGTAGAACAGTGAGGGCAGTCGACGTATCAGCCTTGCCTGGGTAGCAGAAACGATGCTGCTCTGACTTAAAATGAATGAGCAAATCAGCCAGGTGAGCTCAGCCGCGTAGGCATAAACTCCAAGGCGTAGGTAACTAAAGTATGCGGGCGAGATGTTGCCGGTGTGAAAATCGATAATTGCATTTAAATTTGGTCGATACACGTAGCACAGCTGTGTAACATAGCGAGGCATGAAGCCTCGCGTGCTATAGGTGAGCGGAATGCCACATGACACTGGTGACTGTAGCTTGCATCTACGTGGCTTGATGCACTGACTTACAATAAAATGCCACCGGCATAGGAACATTTGCTATGCCCTTGGTTTCCTCATACTGACAGATCTTCGAAATTTGCAACAATCAAGTTGTCATGGCTGGATTTAAAAGAACGTTTTTTAACGAATCAGAGTGCCTTGCAAATTGATTGTTATTTTGAAATTATCCAAGAACCCCTTTGAAATATTTTTGTCCAACATGACAGCCTAGAAGATGCGCAACGATGGCAGGATGTAGCTGCGCCAGATTGAATTTGCTGCGAAAAACTTCATTGGCGCGAGTCAATTAGATGCACATGTACATGGCCGTTCGAAGACGTTTTCAGTCACACCGATAATAGTGTAAGTGTGATTTAAAAGAAGGAATGCGCAAAAAGGTGCATAGTGGGGAAAGTGTGCTTGTTTTCTGGCATAATCAAAACAACTCGGTGGACGGCTCCAAACCCCTTTTCCACTTCCAACGAAAGCAAATCAGAAAACACGTAAACGTAGAGAGGATCTTCAGCAGTTGTCACTGAAGTTAGTTGCGAGTACTGTTGTGTTCAGCTTGCCCAATAATTACACACACGGAAGGGACTATTTGTCTTTGGGTAATTGTGATTGAAGTGAAAAGTCTGTTATAACAGGAGTTTGGACGTCAATAAAGCCTGGAAAAGGTTATGAAAATGCTTCATAATGAGTGATTACACTTGCTTCCATACCATATAGCGCGTGTCAGAAAACTGAGAGCAGTAAGTAGACAGAAAAATGTTCCTCTGCTCCTAACATTTGCTGAGATCTTCCTATTTATCCTGATTGATGGAGATATGATTCGGCGCTCCCCTAAATTAGCGTGTCTTGAGGCCTGCCACTCGGAGAGACTGTCCGTTGGTAGGCAAATTCGAGCTCCTGACTATTTATCACGCCCTACACCAGCAGTTTGATCTAGCACACTCACCAAATTTTCCCCTTGACATTCTACGTTAATAAATTAGTCCTTCCAGCAGAAGAATTAAAGCAAAAAAACTGTCAAAATCAGCCTGAGATACTTCCACCAATATTATTCATCCATCAGCATAAATGGCTATCGGACAAATGCGACAATGACGCCTGACAATTATTGAACACTCCTTTGGGGAGTGCAATATCTCACTATAAGACGGCATAAGTTTTGATAAGCATCACTGAAAAATATGGAAACCGAAATAACAGTTGCTGACTTATTCGTTACTGTCATCGCGAAACATCCCGCCAGTTCGACCGTCGATCTCGACGAGGTCCACCGTGTGCACCACAGCATGCTTGTGTGGATACGATGCGATCCGGCGAGATAATAGGCGATCGAACGTATCCCAACATGCATAAGCTAGTGGATACATGATAAGGCATGAAAGGCCAAAGTGTTATGATTTAATAAGGTTAGAAGGAGTAGAATATGAGTAACATGCCAGTGACTCCCTGACAAGTGCAGTCCAGCCATGAATGGGTCGGAGTTCAGAGGCACAGTCCGGCAGGTAGATCACGCGGTCCGGAGCTCTGCAACCGAACAGTAAGTCGTCGGCTCCTAGAGTGTCTGAGAATCGGAAGTCGCCACCTTATAGTCCGTTTGTGACTTCGCCTAGGGAGGTGGTTGGCTAGTTGGCCAGGCAGGTCCGTGACCTTAATCCGAGAGTTGACCGTCCAGCGCACACGGACCGGTAGGCAAGAAAGCTAGACAGTCGGGTCATGCTCCACAGGCATGTGAGCAAAGCATGGCTTTGAATAAGAGGTCGCTACACTTACATGGGGACAGTGATTTGCGCGTGAATAAACTTGTAGTGAGAGTAGGCGTGCGCTACATCTCCCGCACTCTCTTTCCACCCCCCCCCCCCACTACGCCCGCTGCCTTGACCAAGTGAAGAAGACTAGATGAGGGCGAGAATACAGGTGACTGGTGCAGCCTCAACCGGCCCTGAGCTTGCCACCACACCTGGCTCGGATCCCACGGAGTGGGAGTGCCATAACAGTCACGTTGCAGTCATTGCAGCCCAGCTCAGAGTCAGTCATTCCGCAGGAACACAGACTGGGCTGTCCGCGAGGTCCGAGACATTCCGTCAGTTGGCAACCTTCCCAGCCACGGCTTTTAGCGCACCGTGATAGCTTTGTCCTCATTGGATTATTGATAGGAAGAAAAATGAATTGAGACGTCGACCTTACTCCTCATTCCCATTCCCAGGCACCAGCCCGCTGTTCAAGCTGGTCACTGTTCGATGCGGGAACTGGGCACAGCTGCGGAAATAGCCAGTGACACCGTCAGCGCGCACCACATATGTACAAAACTCCCCCGCTCCCCTCCTTCCTACCAGACAGAACACAAAAAGATTTCACTTGAATGGGATCGGTGTGTTGGATCTCATATGTGTGAAAAAAGGCCGCATAAAAGAGCAGCTATTTCAGCCTGACTCTCTGCTGACCAGTCGACCACTCCATACAAATACACGGCAGGCTGACTGAGTGCAGTTGGCAGCCTACCAAGCTACGCCACTTATTGCACTGGATAGTCTCAGGCTTGGATCACACATGTAGCGAAGAAATTACACAGAAAAGGAGATGAAGAACACACTTCTCACTTGCGTGCGAGCTGTCTAGTTCGTGCCTCTAATGTTCGATGTTGCATCGGTCCTAGGCTAAATATTCCCATGTGACTGAGTTTATTTGTAAGCACTTTAGAGATTTCTTCAGCGTTTCCTTGTTGCGTCGCGTTTGACCTCGTTGTTGGTGAGGTCCCGTAGCATCTCCGGAGAAGATTGATTTGGGTATTCGCTCATCATCCATCATCACTAGGTGGCAGCTCCATCGCAGCTTTACTTGTCTCAGATTCCGATGCTTTCCAGAACTTCCGCGTCTAGAAAGCGGTCTTGTCATCTCACCTTCAGCATTCTGCGGGGCAGGTGGGGTGGAGGTTGTCGTGCTTTTTTGGTTTGGTTAGTCCCAATCTCAACTTACTGCAGGAGATTCCTCAAGACGACCGTATACATTTTCACTTTGGTGTTCAGCTGAAGGCCGTGACGATTCCACATGCAGGTTTGCAGCCGATCAAAATTCTTGCGAGCTTTGGAGACCCGACGTTCTGCCATTGGCAACCGCTCTAGAAGGTCTAGCCGGCATCTATCACCTCCAGCTTACCCTCATAAGAGCATCGAATCTCACTGGGAGCAGCGATGTCCACCCTGTAGCACGCTAGTTCTCAAGTGACTGGGGACGTTCTCGGTTCTATCAGTTACTCTTCAGATTTTTTGATAAAGATTCCTCATGAACGTCACTATGGTAACAAAAAACCCGGAACTGGTTAATACGATACCGGTGATAATATATGGGGGGGGGGGGCATGCCAAGAGGAAGGAAAAAATAAGGCGTATAAAAGTATTAAATGCTAGGCACAATTATTTTAGAAAAAAAACATTATGCATGGCAAAGAAAAACACGTGATAATTAAAAATTTAGCAAAAAACTATGTATAAGAAAATCGAAGGTGATCTAGTAAACCGCCGCGATATAAATAAGAGTAAATCAGAAGGGAATGGGAAGTACAAACATTAGGAAACAGGAGATGAGCAAATGAAACCTGCAAATTGGCTACAGTTAGTTAACTGGCGTGGAGGTGAACAGCGGTAACTGGGAGCCTATGCTATCGGTTTATTTGCAAACAAACAAGCAAAAAAGTAACAGCGGGACATAAGTAAATGCCTCAATTTATAAAGCAGGGAAAAGAGACAGTTTCTCTCTGAAATTTAAGTAAGGTACTATTTATGATAAATGATCATTTAGAAAAAGGCAAGAACACTTCAGGTGGCCAGAGTGAGCGGAAAAACTTGCATTTTTTGAGGCGGAAAGAAGGGTGTTGTTTGTTTAGTTATTGCGACCGTGAGTTGTACATCTGCCAACCACGGTCAGCGTGAAGATGATGTAATCACAGTTCTTGGTTAGAGCCATTTTTCCAGCGCCATCCTCGGCGAAGAGGTAATTAGTACCGTTCCCCAATAGGTATTCTCATAAATACCAGAGGGTCACCGATTTCCACTATAAATCACAGATTGATTTTTTTGTGGGAGAATAACCCGAGTGAATCCGGGCCGCCTACGGGATTTTATGCAAATTTTCCAATAGCTGACCACTTTTACAGTAAGCATTATATGCGCAGAGAACCACATTGTCTGCCAAACAGCTCGGCTTAAATATGACGTTGACTTTGCGGATGGCGTGGATCCCTGCAAAAATGCTCAAGTACCGCTTTCAGAGAGTGGAGCCACAAAGCCTTGCGCAGTACGGTGTAATTATATTCGCCGCGAAGTGAATACTATCTTCAAAGCTCGATATTTAGTCTCACCGGGAAACCATCGGTGGGAAACAATATACAAACTTACGTGTTCTCTTAAGTCTAATTAGGTATGCCAATAAACCTCCAAATGTCAGTCTCCTCGAATGGTTACTAGAAATCTCAAGCAGCTCACTGCTCTAGCAAAATAAACGTATGCGTTCTACAGTAATAGTGCTGAAAATTCGATTCCCGGGTGGTAGATGAGAAGAAAGAGGCGCGTTCACCGGTATGCGTTCTAAAGAAGATGTAGCCTGGCCAGTCATCGAAAAATGGCCTCGTTTCTATGGAAGATTCAGCCACTCGAGCGAACTGGTACACACTGTTACTTTTTATTTCAAACAATCAGACAGCTGGACTTGCTCCCTTCACCCCAGTATCAGGACCTTTGCTTCTGATGCAGTAAGGATGTGAGTTTCTACCTGAGGTAGAGCGTAGCTATGAGCTCCCGTATTCCAGGTGATCCGCTAAATTCCAGGGCAGGGTTAGAGGATTAGAGTTGGAGTAAAGAATAAAAGGGCTAGTGTTTCGGCTTTATTGACTTCTCTGATTCTGTATCCAGCAGACACACATACGCCTAATCCAATGCTACCATCTATCAAGGCAGTACGGTACTAGTAAACAAATAGTGAAGGATAAACAAAGTACAAACCTCAACACTGGATACACAGATTCAAGAACGACAGAGGTCGGCCAAATCGACTGAGTCTAGACAAGGGAACAACACAAGTTCAACAAAAACGCCACGCAGGGCGAAACCAGAGCGTGCGCGTATTAGTGGGAGAGGGGACGCCCGCCGGTTTGATGCGACTTCAGGAGGCAGTTCATGCGATATCGTATTGGTCTGAAACATCAACGCGAAAAGAGGTAGGGGGCGGACGGCATCGTTGCCTATCCACCACAAAGTCAGTCATGGTGCTTCAACTCAGCGAGTCGGAAAAGTTGAGGCAGCGAGGAGGTGACAACATTATGGGGAAAAGGTGATAAAAGGCAAGGGCGCGAACGGGCAGGCTGGGGCAGTATTCAGTCCTGTGCAATCGAATGAAAAGGACCAACAGGGGAGGGCGGCCAGCATTCGAGGGAGGAAGAGGACAAAGACACGCGGCTCAGAGAAAAGCAGACAGCCTTCTTAAGCGGGAAACAATCATATGTAGGTCGGACAGGATTTTGGCTGGAGAAGGGGCGTGGAGAATTTCCAACTTGTTCAGCCGGAAATAACAGTTAGTGTTAGGGTTAAGGGGGCTGGCGTTAGAATAATGCTTAGGATTATATTGTGATTCACGCCTCCAGCGAGGCTATAACTGGTTTTACCTACCGCTTCACTGCAGATGGCTTTGCGCTATATTCAAGAGGAGATTAGGGCTAGAATAAGTCTACCGAAAGACAGATAAAGCCCACCACACTCAATGCGAAAACGAAAACGCTATTCCTCGAGGTTCTTCTTACAGAGAATGCGACAAGTGAACTCCTAAGAAGACGTTTTGACCAAGCCGTGTCACAAGCCGTCTCAGCAGCGAGACTTTGGGTATTATTTTCAGCCAACCCTGCCTTGCACTAGGATGGTAAGGATAGGTTGCCAGTACAGACCACCTCCATGTGTAGTTACGCCTTTATTCGCCCTTGTGTAGCAGGTTATACTGGTCGCACGAGCCGGCGCCTATCTAAAAGAATAAGGCATAGCTGAGAAAAGATGAACATGGGAGCATAAACAGCGTTTTTTTTTCGCACACATTGTGGATTCCGGAACTCCAACGAAGCCTTCCGGGTGATTTATAAGGTCTCATCAAACTACCCAAAGCCCCTGGGTTTGCGCCTGCTAGTAACAGCAGAAGTGATCGCCATCAAGTTGTGAAAGCCGGTCTTGTGTTCAAAAGAGAACCTACGGCAACAGTAGTTTAGGTAGTGCACCACATATACCCCTAGTCCTAGCATTTTTTCCTACGAAGACGGTGGTTATAGGTGTTTTATGTGTAGGTAATTAGGATAGGCAGTGGAATATGCTTCAATAACTGCTATATGCATTTTTATTTTATTGTACTAAGAAATTTTGTTGACTTACATTTGTACGTTTTCCTCATTGGTATTATTATTAAGCGTATTGCGGAAAAACCCGATCATCAAAATGCAGGTTTATCGAAATTCCTGGAAAAATAGAAATGATGGTTAGGAGGTCGTCTACTTCAACTTACCTGAGGTTCAACTTACCGTTCTGGAGCCATGGTAGTTGAATTGTTCTTTGCACAGTTGTCTCAAGTCTGACGACATGACGATCAACTGTCGAAGATTTACTGAATTAATATATTGATTTTCCCAAACGACACCTTTCCTTGAAGATATACCCATGTTTGACACTGCCTACATGCAATTTGAGTCCGACAACGGACATAAACAGCACATATCAGTTCTTTACTACCTCAATGCCGGACGAAAACACCTCTCTGGTTGTGCGAATTCCACAGAGAAAGTAACTACTAATCCACTTCCAAAATACTCCGTTCGTATGTGCTCCCCACCTCTTTCCTTATTTAAAATTTACAAATGAATCTGCGAGTCTGCTTCAATTCCAGTTCGATTTACATTTTGTTATTTTCAACGTACCCCATAACAAAAACCGGCATTTCAAAATTGTTCGGTTATCTCCTACGCTTTTGCTCAATGCACTCCGTTAAGCGACAGGCCCAGTCAGTCCGTGGGTCAACGAGCGCTAGCAACAGAAGAAGCGACCACTATCAGGTTATGAAAGTCAGTCCTATTTGCACAAGAGAACTTCCTGCAAGCTTCACGCACGGCATGGCCAATTAACTGCACATTTCCGCTCTATTTCTCCCCTTTCCACTGGACTGGCTCCACCAACCTTCCCCCTCCAGCCACGTAATCAGCCTTCACTTATCGACCCCTTAAACCCGAGATTCATGCGTATGATAACGCGAACTTTATTGACCGTTCCCATATAAATGTACTGACCCAATGAGAAATTATTGACCGCTTCCTTAGGCCCACCAACTGCTCTTCTGGTCTAATTGGGAAGGCACAAACTTCACATTAAGCAGTCTGGATGCTCAAACACACCTGTAGTCCACTGGTTGTTACCAAATATCGACGAAAAACCGTTTTATTTTCACCGAACGCCAGTACGTCTGGCGTTGTAAGTAATTATTCGGTGTTACGGCACACAGCCGTCTACCTGGCCTTACAACGAAGTGCATTTGCGACCCGCTGCTGGAGGCACCGATTATCGCCCACTGGCCTGCTTGGCTGTCGGCCGTCGGTTGCATAAAATACACACCGCTCTTCGGCATCACAAGTCACAGTCGCTATGTTTTAAGTGCATACTTCCGCCTTTATTTTCGTGTGGGACACACGCACCTGAACAAGGTGGCACTTGGGTTATGTTACCCAGTGGCCTATCAGAGAGCGGCAACAAGACAGGTGGTATGCGGGCACAACTACCGACGCAGGTGGAAGCGAATACTGGCGTAGTGGCTGCAGTGGACTTTGATGCAGGAGCTAGCACCCCTACAGGGAGATATGCAACAGTGAACGTGGCGCAGTACACACTCACACTACCGATTAAATTTGCGAAAATTCCCATCAGAGAATTTAGAAAAGCAGTTGGCCAGCGTACGTAAAATGCCGATAAATCGCCATCGGGCCAGTACGTTTATATTGGAGCGGGGTACAAGCTAAACATACGGTCAGAAGTATTCGTTTTAGCATACAAGTGAGTCGTGAGAATAGGACGGAGAAGGTCGGTAATAAAAGTATGGCTACACGTCGGAGATGTTCTGGTGGAGTCAGTCCAGGGAAGGGGGAGGAGAGGGGCCCGGAAAAGTGCACTCAACCGACTGTTGGCCACGCCAGGCGCGGAGCTTGCAGGGGTTCTTTTGTGCATACGAGACCGGCTTTCGCAACCTGATAGCGGTCGATTTTTTTTGTTTCTAGGAGGCGCAAACTTAGGAGCTTCGAGTAGTTTAATGGGATCTTATAAATCACCCAGAAGGTTTCGTTGGGGTCCACACGATGTCCTGAATCCACAATGTGTGCGAGAATAGCGCTTTTTATGCTTCTGACTTCACCTTTTCTCAGCCATGCCGGGGGGTGTTCCCTTATTCTTTTAGATAAACACCGAATAGTGCGACCAATATAACGTGCCCCACCGGAGCAAGTTAATGAATAAATGCGTATGGAGGTGATCTAAGCTGAGAACTTATATTTACCCTCCTCATGCAAGGTCGGGTTGGTTGCGAATAATACCCGGACCCTCGCTGCTGGTAAGTTTCGTGACACGCCCTTGTCAAGGCGTCTTCTCAGGAGTTCAATTGATGCATCCTCTTGAAATGAGGGCTCTGAGGAATAGCGCTCTCTCTTCCAAAATGAGTGCGTTGGGTTTTACTTTTCTCGCAACCATATTCTGTGTAATTAAGCTCTCATGATACCCGTTCGCACGAGCAGAATTTTCTAAGCCTTTGCACTAAGCAGCAAACTAGATCGCGCTCCCGTTAGATCGGCGCAAATCTGCTGAGGTTAGTACATTGTCCAGACCAGTTTTTCTTTCGATAAATGTTCCTTCGGACGCTACCTTCAGATCTACGACTTAGGAGGACGTCCGAGAAAGGGAGCGAACTCACCGTTTCCACCTGCAACATGAACTTAATATACAAATGTGCTTGATTGACCGTATTTAAGAGTGCGTCTACATTGGTTTCTGTTGCGGCGATGGCGAAGATATCATCAAGGTAGCGACCATAGGGTTTTAGCTTATAGAGCTGATTGCTTAGTTGAAATTTCTCTAGCTTGCACATTAAGACAGTAGCTAACAGAGGTCCAAGAGGCGAGTGTATAGCAACGCCATCTATTTGCCTGTACAGTTGGTTGTCAAAAGGGAACTGCATATTTAACCTGCATCTTAGTGAAAGTTCCCACGACTCACTCCTTTGATATGACGAACATTATTGACCGCATGTACCCCGTTCCTATAAAAAGATACCGGCCCAATTAGAATTTATCGAAGGTTTACGGATGCTCGCCAAATGCTTATCAGAATTCCAATCAATTTCGACCTCAGAAGAGAACAGATTCAGGAGTTCAACGTTCATCAAGGAGAGTCAGAAGTTTAATGCAAAAGTGGGATAAACTACATTTGTACAAGCACCGGTGCGGGTTGTTTGAGGGGCTACTTAAGGATAGCAGGGCTATCATACTGCTCATAGGCGAAGGCCTCACTATGGAACCTGTCGTAATAGAGGCCAATATAGTCAATCTCGAGGGAGAAGGGGCCCGGGACGCCGTCCATCAGAGTAAAGGAGATCATGCGCACCTTAGTGAGAGGCAGGCGGTGCTGACGATCAACGACATGACCTTTGTTGGCTGCGTAGAAGCGCGAGATGGGAATCTTGGCGATGGTCCAGTAGGGACCGCCTCGAGTGTAGAGAGGGAATTGGTGAAAGTCAAACCAAAAGACGTCCCACCAAGCCTTGGGATGAATGTTCAGACGATAGACACGTCCGTCACCGCGATACCTAAAAGAACCAAAGTCCCAGTCAAGAGAAGTGCACATATATATAAGCCGTATATAGACGAGCTTGTTCTCTAAGAAAAGAAAACATACCTCGAGTAAGGTTGTATGGAAGACAGAAATAAGACACAATCTACGAGTTTGATCCGCAGTTGAAAGTATAGACCTACTCACACGGACTGATAGTTAAACTGTCTGATCTTAGTTCACAGAACTTCCAGGTAAGAATGGATTATATGGCCTTCCCCACGGAACATGGGGGCAGGAACCAGCCATAATGTGGGTGACTTTGCGCTAACAGCCAGGGTAATCAGGGGTAAGGTTCGGATACGGGAATATAAACCTTTTTTTGGCATTTGGCGCAAGGCCACGGAAAGGAGACCATATAAACCATTCAGATCAAGTTCGCATGGCACCCTTCTTTGTGGACATACTAACACTTCGAGTCAATCAGGACGCAACTATCATATTGAGCTGCTTAAAATAAGTTGCATATTTAAGGCCCAAGGGGCCCTTTTATTATCCCCGCATAGGATTCCCACCCCCTGAAAGGAGTCCCAGAATTCAAAGAGGGCAGCTCACTGGATAACAAAAGCCACGGTTAAGACGTCTACCCAAAATACATTTTAGCTTTGGTCAATCCACGCTATCGTGACAACATAAACTAATCTGTCAATTTTAACAGACTAACTAACTGGGAAAAACTCGACAACCTTGGTGGAATTCGATCGCACTGCAGAGGGAGCAAGGCTCTAGTGCACCCGACGCACAGCCTCGCGTTATCCGTCTAACCTAGCAACGCGTAGAATTTACTTATTCAAATACAGGACGTTAACAGCTGAAGCATATAGTTTTGTACAGTCAAGCTGAAATAACCCAGATGTTTGCCAGGATGCCACCAAATGTAAGGATCTCCAATCCATCTGCCCACAACTCGACGACCAGGTGGTGCGAGAACGGTGACTTGCGCGTGAATTAGTTTTAAGTGATAGTAGAATTGTGCAGAATCTACCACACTCTTTCCCTCCATCTTCCCTCACCTATCTGAGCCCAGTGTCAATACAGTGTCAAGAAGACCGGAGGTAGGATGGGGCGCAGGCGGCTGGCGCGGTCGAAGCCAACCTTTCACGTGCCACCACGCCCCCCAGGTTCGACATATGTTATTGGCATTCAATCCGAGTAACGCCTGCTGCACACTGATTTGGCTCCCGTGTTGATCCAGCGTATCTACCACGCGGCCCATTTAGAGGTGCAGTTGGGGGGGGGGGAGGCACAATCCATCTGCCAACGCTCTTAACTCACACAACGACAGATAGGATGGGTAAAAAGAGCACTGAACACGGACCACGCCTGCAGTAAGTGTGCCGCGCTAATCGGAATGGCTTGTCAAGCAGTGCTAGTCACCTGGTTCAGCTGCTTTCAAGGCTCAGTCATAAAAATGACTCCCGAGTAGCACTCGAAACGACACACCTCAACTAAATCCAGTGCCCAGTAAGAGCTTTGAAATGTAATTCCGCCATAGCTAGTTCTGTGCTCTCAATAATCGTTTGGCCATGTGCCGGTGGAGCAAGTTGCAAAGTACATGTGCGTACATTCAAAGTATCTACACGATGTGACCTCGTAAATGCACACACACAGCTATTTACGCTGCTCCGAAAATCAGAAATCAAGGTGCAAATATGTTTACTCAGAGCCTCCGCTAGGGGCTAGCGCTAATAGGATTCAAACGTTAGTGGTTCGGTTCCTCTACCACGAAAATAAGAACAGTCGTTTAGGCTACTGGAAGAAACCAGATGTGAAAACAAGTGGATCATTGAGAAGAAGACGACTCGATCGCTGGGACAATAGTTTTATTCGTCTGACGTTTCGAGATTCGTCGCAGATTCATCATCAGAGACACAAGCAGAGAGCAGTAGCAGATATGGGTAGCGAATGCACAGGAATTTGCAGTATTTATAGAATACAGTAATAACTGCAAACATACGACGACAATGAACGGTAAATGCCTTCTTGCGTGTTGATAGTTTGTCGAACAGCATATGGGCTTTGACCTGCTGAACTTTTATCACGCGTGGTGGACTCTGGCACGATGATTGCTCGGTCATCTGGCCCTCCCGTGTTGACGCAGTGGCCTGTCGGTCCACCAACTGGCCACTTGCTTTGGCCAAATTGAGTCTCGGCACCGAATTGGGTAAATCGTTGCACTCGTTTATAGATTGGGGGCCCGTGAACCATGATTCAAGTAATTATCCACTCCCCTGATTGTCACCTCTTGCGAGAATTTTGGCCTCATCAAATTTGAATGTGTGGCCGAGTCTCGTCGAATGAGCCGCAACTTGAGAATCGACATCATTTGGCCGCATTGCTGCCACGTGTTCAGCAATTAGCGTATTGAGAAGCCTGCCAGTTTCTCTGAGGTAGCTGTTTTGTCCGCAACTGCACCAGATCATGTAGACGACTCCAGATGTTTCTTGCCATGGCAGTGAGTCTTTCGGTTTCATTATCTAAAGCCTTATGGTTGTCAACCACGAAGCAACTACTGCTACTGCTCTCTGCTTGTCTCTATGATGACGAATCCGCGACGGATCTCGAAACGTCAGGCGAATAAAAGTATTGTGCCAGCAACCGAATCGTCTTCTTCTCAATTACTTCCTGGGACTCTCATGTTCGCTTGTATTGACAAAAGGATCATGTTATTAACGTCGTACGGATATGGTAGGGAGCCGGGTCTAGGGGTGACCATTCCTCCTTTGTCTTCCGTTGTCAGACAATTATGCAGGCCCAACCAGTCACTACATACCCCATTTGACCGTTCAATGCATTCTTTTTTAAAACTTTACGTTCACTATTTTGTAAACAGACAACGAGCGGTGGTCGTTAAATGAGGGGTTAAAAAACGCATCAGACCATTTCACTTTTATCTCGCGAAAAAACGCGTCAACTACCTAGGTTTAAATTAGAAAATGATGTCCATGAGACGCGGTTTAAAGCTGGAAATCGCCATGCACCAGTCAAACAGGGTGAATTGAAATACTTTCGGTAGTTATCGGAAAAGGCCGTCTCAGACATTTACGTTACCTCGCCCTTTTAATCTACTGAACTAGTATTGCCGACTAGGAGGCAAGACGCGGGGATAAGATTCCCCCTACCCCGGGGGCATTGCATTAGTTTACAAAGAGATCAGGGTTTGTGTTAAAGTAGGGGTTCGGCTAGGGCTAGAGTTGAGTCCAGGGCTACCGTTAGAAGTACGTTTAGGCTAAGTGTTAAGGGTATGATGGCTCAATAATATGTACCTCTGCAGACATTGGGCGCAAGGTCACCTGCCTTACCGGGAGATGGGGTTCCTCTTCCCGCCTACTTCCGATTAGGATAAAATCGAATTCATCGCCAACTAATCATTTACCAGCTTCGTAAGCGTACTCGAAACAGTGTCTGAAATTCAAACCGCTGCACTTTATTATCGCCGTATGAACCAGATTCAAACGCAATGTCACCTTTCGGTCGGGTCTCACCAACTCTCCAAGCCTGTCGGCCCATAAAGTCTGCTGGTACGCCAAGACAAGTGCACACTGATCCATTATCATCCTCTTGTACTAAACCAACACCTGAGGAGTAGCAAGCTATAGAGCGATAGTAATCTGCCGTACGCCGCACGAAGGCGGTTCTTCCTTTCAGCCCCGCCCCCCCCCCCCTCGCACAAGCCACACATACAAACAACCTGGTACACACTCCAAATGTGCCAGGCCCGCGTGAGATTGCTATGCAGGTCAAGTTAAAAGGGTATAACTACAGACTGACTTTCAGGCTTGAGTTATCTCGTCAGTTGGCAACCTTCCAAGGCAAGACTTTTGGCGTGTCAGACTTACTATAGTGGGGGTCGAAAGACAAATACTCCATACACCGCAGGTAGTTTTGCGCTAAATTACAGTAGGTTACCTATTTTCGTGGCCTAACTTGAATCTCTAACACCAACCCTCCTGACCCTGACCTTCCTGGCATTTAGCCCCGCCTGCAATCTGGGGGGGGGAGAGGGGGGAGGTGGGTAGTAGGGGGCATATTAATCCGTCTTGTCTAGAGGGGAGTGCGCTGAAGTACCGCCTCGCTCTCTCTGCCGCTCTATCGTGCACCAATCGATTGTAAATGGGTAATTATAAGATTATATCCGAAACGATACGAATGTTCGCGTTTCAGATGTTTGCACGAGTAAAAGAGAAGACTGATAAAACACCGGAAAAGTCTGTTTATTGTTCCGAACTTGTTACTACACAGGCCAAACTCAACGCCTGCTCGTACCGTACATACATGAACATAAGTTTGCTGTGCGACGGAGTGACGAATGATCGCAAGCTGCTACTCACACCTAGGAAAAGGGCAATGAGCTCAACTTTGCAGTCGTCAAGATAATCACCGAAAATTGATTGAAGCCTGGTCTACGGATGGGAACTCAATCAAGCAATCGATATGTCGATTTGGCGCCAGCGTACAGAGCCCTGCGCAGCCACCTCCAGAAATGCGTCACTGATAAGTGATTGACTTCTGTTCCCAATAATTTCGTCATTTTGCTGCTGTCGCTATCTCTGACTATGAATGGCTGCATGACTTTGAAAGCTAAAGACAATCAACAAACTTCCAGGGTTCGATCAGTCTCACGGTATTATGTGATGACGCAATCACCCAAGCACAAGCGGACTGGCCTAACCAGACAGGCGCTGGTAATCCCGTAATAGGTCGTCCCTCGCAAACGGTGGGCAGCATGGCCAATATAAAGACGCTGTGATGACTTACAAGTAAATCAAAACTGTAGGAAGATTGAATGGCAATACTCTTACCGCGCTCTCTCTCTCTCTCTCTCCCTTGTCGTACACAAACGATATCCTACTGACGAAACAACATTCAGATGACTGGAGAAGGATGAGTGCAGTGCAAGGGATAGACCAAATTGGCGGGCACGCGTGCTGATCACGAATGAGATTCCAAAGATCTTCGATGAAGCGACAGTGAGGTCAACAGTCCGAACTACGTTATCCCATCAGTCGGCGGTCTACCAGGCTAGTACTGCTGGTGCCTCAGAGCAGGTAAGATGCGTGGCACAGTTTAGCGTGGGAAATAAGCGCTGGATCGGCTTCACATAGTCTTCCCTCTCCCATCACGTGCCTGTGGCAAGCCAGAGCGAGGTTGGGCTCAGGAGTGCGACAACGCGCAAACGACAACTTGTTCGTCGCAAGGGACGAGGATCAAGACTAGCCTGAAGGCGACGGACCGGGAACACGAGAAATATGCCAGAAAAGTATGGAAGGGTTTCGGATACGTTCAGACCATCGTCAGTTAGACATTACGCGGACATACAAGTCAAACTCACAGCAGGAGGAAAAAAGCCAATAGACATACCTTATGATCAAATGAGTGTAGGGGTTGAAGTTATACTCCGCTAAAAAGCCAAAATGCGTCTGTTCGGGAGATCGCAGGTGGGCGAATCCGGCCCTCACCAGATCGCCACGCTGGGGCACTTTGGTGCTGATGAAACCCCGAAAGAGACCGTAGCCGGCGTTGAAGTGATCGGCTGGCGGCTTCAAGGAATGAAGAGTCGAGTTGATGTAGGCAGAGGGACTTGCGGGTTCAGGAATACGCTGAGATCTACAAGGGTTGAGAAAAGAGGCAAACCTTTACAGAGCGTACGCACATAGGGACGATCGGCCGGCCGACTAACCAAACAAGAAGCTTACTAAGGATTAAGCGGAACTTACGTCAGATTGACGTGCTCCGAGGCAGAATAAGCGAGAGTAGGCACTGACACTACAGCAGGGAGAGCATATCAGGAGGGCTGCGGGGTTGTGTGTCACCTCGTTAACAACAAGAATCCATTAAGCATGCTTTGTCTGGTCCCAAGCAATCGATTGGATTGGGCCAAAAGCGAATTGAGTGTAAACTACTTGGACCCATTACAAAATGAGTCGCCCTAGAGGCACTAAATAAGAAGATGATACTAGAATGTGGCAAACCCGAGGCAGTATTGCAGTAGTTCCCTAAAACACGTTCAGGGAAGAAACCAAGAGAGACTGTGATTAAGACAGCGTTGGTCACATGACACGTACGTGAATGGCAGCGCCATTGGCCGGTTGGGAACTATGTGCATGGCTTCAGTCGCGCGTAACGATGATTGCCATAAGTGAGGAAGGAGAGGGGGAGGCGGTGTGACTGAAGATGAAAACTGTCCTCCTTGCGAACTAAACAAAGTTTGCGCGACGCTGCACCGGGGGAATTTTTACTTCACCAACTGCTAGTTATTGAACACACATGTTTGGGAAGCAAACCCAGCACTACGAATGCGTAGGTCCTTCGCATGCATATTTTTGGCGCTTGCAAGCTCTGATTGCTGGAGGCAAAAAACCAGATCACAGCCCTGCAGGCAGAAGAAGCACAATAGCAAAGAACTAACAATTTAAAGTACACCGAAGCGGAACAGAAGAGAGGCTATAAATGGCCAGATTTGGTAGAAGCATCAGTGTTAAATGTACTGCAGTGCATTTAAGGCACATAAGGTGAACTTAAACTGCACACAGGAATTTTACATGCATCAGCTTATCTGAAGTCTGGGGAATAAGAGCCACAGCTAGATTCCTGCAGTCTAAACTCGGATAAAATAGCACAAGTACGCAGCCGTCAAAAGGTACTGCACGTGCTTTCTCTACAAAAACTGAATGACTGCCTTTCCTGAAATTAAGCAGTTGCCTGGAAATTTAAAAAAATATTTTGACATTTTCTGTTGGAGTGGTTAACTGGGCCTTACGGAATAAACGCAGCACTGAGGACAGCCTGGTGGCTTAAGCAAACCAACTACGGATAAAGAGCTTGAATGCAGGATCCGACAGTTCGATAGTCCATTGTGCAGGTACAGAGACTTGCACTGTACCTTCCACACTATCTCCTTCTCTTCCCTCACCTGGATCATGACCAAGTCAAGAAGTCTGAAGGCGGGAGAGGGCACAGATGGCTGGTGCGGTGATAACGCGTCTCTTAGCGTGTGCTGACTAACTAGAGAAAACAGCCTTTGAACAATCGTGTCACATTTTCTCGTCTAAACTAGTTTGTTTTATAGAGGCGGACACACGCCAGCTTTACAATTGCAGGAAGCTTGCGTGAGCGAAGTCAAGTCGTTCCACGGATACTTGCTACTTTTACGTACTGCGTTGTTACTATTTTGGGATAGAATTAATGTGAATTATTGAGTAAGTTCGGTTGGACGTCATGCTTTGTCAAGCGTGCCACCGCACAGAACCAGATTTCACTGTATGGGAGTGCTATACAGGCCACATTAGAAAGGAGGCATTGCGACTTGAGTCTCAGTCAATTCCACAAAACACACACTGGACTGGCTGCGAGGTCCGAGTTATCCCATTAAGCTACGACCTTTAGTGCACTGTGATAGACTCAGATGCATCAGATGGTTCTCAGTGAGCAAAAGGAGCTGAGACGTCGAACTCGTGCTGTTTTCCCATGTCCAGCCAACTGTCCGAGTAAATCAGTTGTCTGGCGCGGGGAATGGGTGCAGTGGTTGACGCATCCCCCACACCGCAAGTGGTAATTCTTCGATAAAGGTGGATAATGGAAGTGCTTTTACCCTACTCATAGAAATCACAAAAAGACCTAAACGATGATTCTGAGGCATTTTATGCGTGCCTAAATAGACCCGAAATCTAGCCAAATTTGTTGGCTGAGTGTTGCAGCGGCGAGACCTGCAAACAGTTCGATGACAGTTAGGGTCTGGTTTTAAACCCATGAGACAGAAGACTCTTAGTTGGCGTGCAAGCAAAGAAGGGTGTTGGCCAAAGACAGCGTGCAGTAACGGAAAACAACAAACTCGGGAACTACCCACAAATATCGTTACCGAGATGAATGTAAATGACCAAACCATTAATTGGCGGTTTATTTCCCAGCCTTTTGTCGGTAATCAATACAAATACTTATCAAAAGGGCGTTTCAATACAGACATATACCACAACTGAAACCGGATATCCTCGTACAATATCGACAACCAAGTATAGCTTACCGATACAATATAGGGGTTTGGCAAAATAAAATAAAAGTCATAAAATATTTTTTGCCAGACAAGGTTTCCCAAGATTGTCCAAAGCGATTTGGCTCATATACACACCTTACCGAATACATTAGGGGAGGTTGCGTTTGATGCTTATACCTTGCAGCGCTATATGCAGGGTTTTGAAACTGAGCTCCCATATTTTTCTGCTTTCCATTCGGTTGGCCTATTACACCCATTATAAACCGATTTTTACCCCTCTGTTTATTCGAACTAAGTGAGGTCATTAGCGCACGAAGCTAGCACCGTTTTAAGGGAAGTCCAATTTCGCAAAACTTTTGCGACTCGATCAAGGGGTGATTATTCATGCTATAGTCCATTGCGGTAATCGTCTATTATGCATGGCTTGTGATATCCCGGTGTTATGTGGCCTGTGCGCCTAATTTTATTCACAGTGAATGGAGGAAGTTTTTGCTGGAAATTTTGGAATGATATTTTCCGAATAAAGCGTATCTTCTTCTCTCTCTTCTGCCTCCGGCGTCACGTCACGCGAGAGGCAAAGTGACCGCAGTTCTCGAGCTGGATACGGGCAGCCAATCAAAGGCCTCCACAAACTGCTACCGGCCAATCAACTGATCAAGGGGCCAGCGATTCGCACACGACGTTTATGCGTTCATGCCAATCACGCTGGCGAACGAGCGTACCTATTCCCGTGTTCTAACTTTAACCATAATCTAACCACGTTCTAACTTCAGTCCTAATCCCTCCAGGAATTTGGTGCACGAGGACCCCTCAAACCGAGAGGGAGCACGCATTGTAGCTCGCTACCTCATGAAATTTGCCGAAGTTTACGAAACATATTTTAGCCCTCACAAGCCGACCCAAATGAAGGGAGGAAAACTCCCAAGTTAATAATGAACAAATTTGGGCGAAATGAAAACACAAAATTTATAAAAATAATAATGTTATTTTGAGATATCGTTTCTAAAACTTAAACATTTCTCAAACATTAAAAGTAAGAAATAAACAGATGTTTTAGAAGTACGCAAAATCTGCTCACACAAATAACCATGTAAATGATGTGCTGCAATTAGAATAACCATTTTGAGTGGTCTAACCACTCGTTTCTCTCCAATTTTCGGCGACAAACTGTTCTGATTGAAGAGCAGACATTTTACACAAATTTCCTCAATTGCTAGAAGGTTACAAATGACTAGCCCTTCAAGGTACAATATTGTCGGGGGTTTTCTCATTACCATGTCCATCGGCTGTGCCAGAGATGTAATGTAACAGGGAGAGCCGGTTGGAATCGTCTACTTGCCCCCATCCAAACAGGGACAGGAACTCCCTCGTACCGCAGGTGGCATTCCAGGAAGGTTACCTATCCTCTAAACTTACCTCAAATATAATGCCATTACCGACAAAGAAAATGGATGATGGAACCGCCGTTTCAAGCCTATCAACCGTCATCAGTCGGTCGTATCCAACCACAGGCGGTATATAACCCGAGGCTCGAATCCGCGAACCGTTGATAAGAAGCCCAGCGTTCTAGCCCACTGCGCCAAGAGCGGGTTCGAGCCTCTGGTGGTGCACCAATTGAGGTTGGGCGTGACTGGCTGATGACGACCAATAGGCCTGAAAAGGCCCTTCCGGGCTCCCTTGTCTCTGCTGATAATATAATTCCACCTATTTCACTAGCCACCGAGTGGCTGCAAACGGGACTCGAGAGTTAGGCTCAAGGCACAATGGGAGGATTGGGTCCCACAACTGATCAGTCACCTTCTGTCTACCATTCTTCAGTCTAATCTTAACAGCAACTCTACCTATATTCCTAACTCTAGTTTCCCTGAAATTAAACGTAAAACCACCTATATTACGAGCAGTTTATGTACCTCTATCTTACCGAGAGGAGGGGCTACAGATAAACGAGCCCTACTGGAAGGAGTTCTAAGCAGCAAGCATACTCGTGCAAAACAACGGAAATAGTCTTCGATTGCGTCATATTTTATGACTTAAATGCATCGCTTTCCTTCAAAAAGGCCATAAATCGTTAAAGCGCTCTCCTAATACTACGTAGAAAGGGAAAGCTGTTAACTTTGAGGCTCGTGACGTATGTAAAATTAGGGCTGCACAAAAAAACACTGCAATTTTGCTGCTCACAGAAGGTATGCGAGGTGTCGCGATAAAAAACAAACCTGCTATATTGATATTGTGGCCACTACATGCAGTGACCTCGTTGCACTCCAAGATCTAGATCTTCTGTTTTAAACAGTAAAAATGTAATCCTTTGAATTGTAAATCATACCTCGATTTTGATCAAGACAACTGTCCGCCTGTTGCTTTGAAGACCTCTTGTCCCACTATTTTACCTGTTAGTTAGCTATGTGGTTCATTAGGAGAATGTTGTTAAATATACTCTCAATATCTTGATTTTGTGCAAACAATTAGCGTGAGTAGGACAAGTACGGTAGCCAACATCGGTTAAGATCTATCAGTGAACACACCTGGAGCAGTCCAACGGGTAAGGCTTCTGTTAACACACAAGACGTGTCACGGCCCATCCTAGCTAATCGGGGTCCCAGAAGACGGAACGCACTGTCCTGGAATCCTCGAGTGGGGCATAAAGGATAACAAATTAAAAAAGTTTGTATGATCTCAACCGCGTGGGACAATGCCCCATCAGCCACTTGTCGCACGTCTCTGGTGGCTCGCATAACACTAAGAACTGTAACAAGGAACACTAATCTAAAGTAATAGGGAAGCTAGACAACTAACACACGCAAGTCAGAACGCAAAACCTAAGCGCTGGTGAGGTCGCCCTTTTAGCTTAACTTCAAAGTCTTCAAAGGCAATGCATATTACCCTTAAAAATACCGAACCAACTGTTATCTAGCCATAAAACGCCATTTGAATCTCCGGTTTTCAGGCCGAGACAGCTACGGTCATATGCTTGTAAGCGGCGTTGTCGAAAAGGGTGCTGGAAACTTACCGATCAGCCGAGTAAGTAATGGAGTACGGGTGTTTGTCCTTTTCCCACGGTTCCATTGCCACCGACTCGTCACCTGAGACGCGCGCATCAAAATAGGCGGTGGCCCCACCCCCACCACCATCCCCCGAAAAGACGGTCTGACCAATCGCCGTGGGGCCTGTGGCCGGGCGTCTCGAGCGGACAAACTCAGCGCGAGAGTAGCCCTCGCCAAAGCTGGAGTCAGTGTACACCTCCCAGTGCTTGAAGTCTGAATCTGTGAGTTGGGGAAACCGCACAATGTAGCGTGTCTGTCCATGCACGGTTGGCTGCATCGGAGAAGCGAAAACAAGATACGGCAAGCGTTAGAACATAAACAGCGCGTGTAAAACACGTCAACTTATACAAGCATGCACACTGATCATACGGCCGGGTGGTTGGTCCGTCGCAAGTGATAATGTCTACTTTGAGAGAGAGAGAGACGCAGAAAACGTCCTCCATTCAAAAGGAGTAAAACTAGGCGCACAAACTCACAACACCGGGAAATCAAAAGCAATCCATAATCGGCAATGACTGCCATTTTTGACATCGTGGATAAACGTCTTTGGAAAATTCATCAATTAAAAACCAAATTGAACTGCTTTCAAAACGGCACCAGCACCATGACCTCATTGTAGTTCAAATCAACAATGAGGGCTAAGAACCGGTTTATAATGGGCGAAGGAGGTCAACCGACGTGTACGAATGGATGGAAGGAATGGAGGTAGCTCTATTTGAAATCCCCCCGCGACCATTAAATGAACTTCATTGGCAGAGCGCGTTCTGTTGGCAAAACCGGACTAAGTGGACTGGGGATGGGCACGGACGTAGTGAAAGCTTTGGCTAGACAGGTGTTTGATTAGGTATCCCGGTTAGGTTATAAGCTCCCTTAACGGGCCGCGTGCTAGATGTGCTGACAGGGACGAGTTCAGGATACGGCAGGCGTTATTCGGGTTACGCTCCCATAACAAATGCCAATCATGGGGGGAGGGGGGGAGGGCGTGGTGGCATGCGTAGAGGGCGGCTTCGGCCGCGCCAGCCGCCTGCACCCGATCTTCTTGACTGTGTCTTGACACCGGGCTCAGGTGGGTGAGAGAAGAGAGAGTGCGGTAGATGCCACACAAGTCTACTATCACTTGAATCTAACTCAAGCGCAAGTCACATTCTCTGCAGAACTCTGCTGTGGAGCATACGTTAGACATCGTCGAATCCGAAGGTCAAACTGTCGGTTGGGTTACGGGAACAAATGCGGCCTACCTAAATAGAGACAGACTCTGTATTTTACCGAGGGATAATGCTTCAGCAACTATTGTTGAAAACCTTAAACTGCCAATCGCCTTGTCTTCGAACAACACCAAATTCGAAAAAAACTCCACAGGATCAGACGGATGGAGAGTACGCGGATCATGCGACGGCTCCCAAGATGTCTCCTGTGGCCTGCAGAAACCCCAGCAAGTGGCAACCACTGAGGCGCTAGTGTTAGCTTAACCCTATCTACCTGGCAACAACACGTCCCCGAGTTATACGAAACTGGATAGGAGGTGATACCAACAAAGACGAGGAAGACTGGGCTGACCATTTTTGACTTATAAGGCGTCTTCAGAAAGTCATATCCAGGCAACCAGTTTTAGCCGAAAAACAACATGATAACGGCTCCCCACTTCAACTAACTCGCTGATCTAACCCCCTGCGACCGTTTCTTATTAAAAAGAATAAAGAAAACTCTTAACAGAAGACGTTTTTAGAACGCAGGAGCGGTTAAGGAAACACATCACTGAAGTCACCTAGCAGCATTAGTTCAGAAGACGATAAACATGTTTAGAACAGCGGAAAAACCGTGCGCACAAGCGCTTATAGTCCAATGCGTACGTTCCCAAGTACGTTGTTCTTTTATAAAATTAGTATTGAGTTGAAAGCAACGCAATTACAGCAGATTGCTTAACTCATAAAATGTGCCGATCTATCTTTGAGAGGATTGGGACACACATTTGAGTTTGTTATTTTGCTAAGTGAACTGATTTCAGGCGCACAAAGCTGTTTACTAAAAAGAGATTTCAGTTAAAACCAGTATATTGAACGGAAAATATGGACAGAAATGGGCGAAACCCTACAGTTTTTGATATCCAAAGAATATCCTACGAAAATAAATGTTGCGGATGAAAACCTCTTGTTTATGCGTGCTGTACTATATAGACAACCATTAATATAAGCCATAAGATTTTAAATTAAAGCTTTTAGAGAACGGAAAAATTGGTTTTGCGCCAATGAAAATCAGGTTAATGCAACTATGAGAAATCGCACAGTTTTCAGATAAAGACTAGCATATAGTATAGTTTACACGCTATCTCATGAAAAGTCAACTAAAAAATCGGAAACAGGTTTTCGGTTCGTAAAAGCTACTCAAGAAAAGTTTGAGATTAGATACCGTGCTGTGGAGTCCCAAGCCATTACAGGCACGTCAGAATGCCGGATTTTGAATGAATATCTTGCCGACCAGGTTAAGAATAACATTCTGTAAAAAATGACAACATAAGTAGTAGGATTTCTTCTCATCGATGGCCAATGCCCTTAGCAATTCAAACCCATATATTTTATAGAAATCATGCACGGAAATATTCTTTCTTGTTCTGATTTTGTAGCAAATTGTGTCTTCGAATTTTACACCTGAAGAAAATATAGCTTTCGGGTTAAAACATGGTGCGATTGCGAAATACTTTGAAATCGGACCTGCCAATAGAGCTACATTCTGAGTTTCCAAACTGTGCGCTGTAAACATTCAATCCAAGGTAAATTACACAGTCTTCCACATTACGAGAATAAGCTCACATAATGCGCAAAAAATTCTCCATTAGTCGTGGACCATGTTGCATACCTTGTAAGCAGTCTAAATAAGTTGGCAGATACAGTGCCTTATGCATAGACATGTACCCTCTTAAAGTACCTTATAATAAGAAACATTTTTTAAAACGTAAAATGCAGTCTTCAAGTATGCAATTTGAGGAAGACGAAATTTTATGTCAGATGAGCACAAGGAAGCATACATTCCTGCGTTTTCTATAAAATATAGTTGAATTTATAAGGGCATGACAAACTAATGGGAACAATTAATAGGAATTTAGTAGGCATTTTGTAGAATGAATGTTTTTCCGGCGGTGAGAAAGAAGTTTTTGCAAAGATCGGCATCCTGACAAGACGGAAATATCAGGATAATTCATCTTAGAACCATCAGAGAGGGTTGACATAATCGAGAAAAATTAGCGACACGGAAAGGAAAAACGACAATGTTTATTTCTAGCTCATTTGTGCCATCATTAGCCGACCGCAGGCAGGCGCCTGATGCCCACCGCAATTAGGTGTATTCTGAGAGGGGCGTGAGAGTGGCGTCCGCCGACACATCCAGATTGGAGGAAAGGAAAGGGGAATGACTCGCAAATGTCAGCTTTCGCTCAACAACCAGGAATGATCGGTGACTCCGGCAGCGCCGGCATGCCCAATCCGGTGGGGATAAAAATACAAGATAACGAAGACAAAGGGCCACAGTGATATTGTCTCTCTCTCTTTCCACCCATAAAATCAAACAAAAGCATCCCTAATGTCAAGTATTTCCGGAAAGATGTAAAGACAAACGTTCATCCAACGTGCGGTATATTATCTTGAAAAACAACCCTAAACATCACCCAACTGACCAGCTACACACAACACTAATTAACTGGAGGATGTTCAGACTGGGGATTTCGCAGTTATTTTTAGCAGCGTTGCACACTGCTTTGCTTTTTTAGTTGGGCACACGGACAGACAGGGTGTACTTCGATAAATTATGAAGTTAACCTATTAAACATGAACTTTCGCGTTTTCAAATTTCACCCATTCTTAAAAGTTGGCACACATAACCAAATTAATATTAATTTCAGTGCTTTTTCCCACCTAAGTGAGGGTGTGTCAGTTTAATTTGAAGGTTGTACCGATGCATCCGAGTTATAAGAAATTTTCGTGAAGACAGAATGAGGTAAAGACTTAATTACACCTAGCAAGTTTGATAAAAATTAATTTATGCTTCTGAGTAGTAACCCCTCTCAGGAGAGACTTAGTTGTCAAGGGAGGATATGTCTTGGAATAACGCAGCAGACGCTCTTTCTTCCGTGGCCGACTCCGACGTCAGGTGGCGATCGCATGTCACCGCCACACCCTTGTGACAGTTTTTTTCATCCCATACACGTGATGGCAATTTTCGCTTAGCTTCGCACACTCCACCCATGACCAGTACTCACAGCCTAACCTATTTTCCTTCCTCGACTTCCAGTCGAATGGCCTGAACTTGCCGACCTCACAAGGATGGCAGTTTGAAAACGACGGGTCTTAATTGTAAGACATTTACAAAACCCTGTTCAACTCTCCTATTCACATCATCGACACAATTTTACAGGCTCGAGCATGAATCGCTGAACATGCAGGTTTGCCGAACTGACGCTTGTAGCTCAAAATGGGAATGCTCGCAGAAATAAGAGACAGTTTTCACCAGTCTAGCGACAGAATTCTGCGGCGGAGACGAAGGAGACCACCGTGGGCAAAAAAAGAGTCCGTTCTGGTAAGCAGTTAACTTGATGATAAAACGTGATATTAGTCCTCGGGATTATTTATGAGTCGTTCTGCCCCGAAGGCACCAAAACTCGCGCCTCGGTCGTTTCCTTGCGGATTATGCAGCAGACGTAGGATAATCATAGCAAATCAGAGCGACAGACCAGTTCGGTGAGCCATAGGGACTGCTGAGGGTACGCTGTGCGTCGGTGGTTAAATGGGGAATTAAAACTTACCTCAACGAGAGGCAAAGCTACTCTCGAAATCGTTGTTTGTTGTTTGTTGCGGGGAGTAATATCAAGCTATGTTTTGACAGGAGGCGCTACACGACAGTCCTGCAAAACAATCCGCCAAAATGCACAGGAGATGACTACGGGGAATGAAAGGAGAAAAAAGGGGAAACGAGGGGGGAATTGAGCTCCGAGTAATGCTAAGACACCCAGCAACAGACTGTGCGAGTTGAAACTTTCTCACAACAGGCACCGAATAGTGTAAATCGTTCAATATACATATATATATATATTGCAAATAGAAGCGAAGATGCGCGTCCCCAGACATAAATGAGAAGATAAGGCGATCTCGGGAACCATTGTTTTATCATCCTGACGTTTCAAAAGCGTACAGGCTTCCGTCATCAGAGGTGGTAATTGTACCGCGCCTCACAGTATTTAAAGGTGTTGGCAGTCATAGTCAATAGGGTTTAACCAATACAGAGGAGGGGGAAGGAGAGGGAGGAGGGGGGGGGGGGTTAGACGGGATGTTCAATCACCGTGCCCTGTGAAGCGTAATAACCTCAGTCAAGGGGTCTCTCATCAACTTCCGGTGTTCGCGTTTCTGCAGCCGTCATTGACCGGAGCTGTCTTCCTAGGCCGGGAATCCTCCTAATGCCCCTACGTCCATCCGGTTTCACACTTGCAGGCTGACCGGATGAGCTGGCTGAGCTAATGATTGCCACTTCCGGTTGTGGCTCAACTATGGGTGTGTTCACCATCGGCTCCCGAGTTGTGATCGATCGAAGGATTCGTCCTAGGCCGGTACTCCTATTTGCGCTCATGCGTCCATCCGGTTTCACACTCGCAGACTGACCGGATGAACTGGCTGAGCTGATGAGGAAGCTGGTGACTCAACTGGATAAGATGCTCACCGATATGCAGACCAGCAATGCGATCAGCAGGTCGGTGCGACTGGCCATTAAACCAACAGACGCCCCCGCAGCAAGGTTTTACGGACTGCCAAATGTACACAAGGCCGGTGTTCCCCTACGGCCAATCGTGTCATTACGCGGGGCACCAACATTTAATCTGGCTAAATGGCTATTTCGAAATCTGAAGTCAGTGACGTCGGACGCGGGCACGACGGTATGTTTGGCCACCCAATTCCTGGAACGTCTCAAGGGAGTTCAAATCACTGAAGACGAGGTCATGGTGTCATTCGACGTCACCTCCCTCTTCACTTCGATCCCACAAGACCTGGCAGTCGACACGGTCCGCGAACTGCTCGAGAGCCAATACGACGAGGCGAGCGAGACGGTGAAACGGAGACATCTCCTTCAACTCCTAGAAATCTGCCTGAAGACGTTCTTCACCTTCGAGGGGGTGACATACGAACAGATCAAGGGGACGCCAATGGGATCGCCGCTCTCAGGTTTTATCGCAGAGGCAGTGCTTCAAAAATTAGAAACTCTCGTGTTCGCAAACTGTAAGCCAAAATTTTGGACTTGGTATGTTGACGATACCTTCGTCATCATTGAGCGGAACATGGTCCGGGAATTCCACGATCTCCTGAACTCTGTGTTTCCTGACATCCAGTTCACGATGGAGACCGAGAACGACAATCAACTGCCATTTCTGTACAAACGGGCAGAAACACACTGCAGCGAGCCGCAGGACCGGAGGTTTGAAGTACGATACCTCCAGCGTCTCTTCCTGGCCAACGGATATCCTCGAAATTTCATCGAACGGGGCAGACAGGTCCGATCGAATGGAGAGCCGGCAGCCGAGCAACCGAAATTATGGCGTGCGCTACCATACATTGACGGCGTTTCTGAGGCAGTTTCCCGTCTACTAAAACCCCTGGGGATTGGCATTGCCCACCGACCAGAGGCGACAATACGACATCTCGTCATGCGGCCGAAGGAACCCCTGCCCCGAGGTGAAACCACAAACGTCGTTTACCGAATAAAATGTGATTCCTGTGCGGTCGACTATGTTGGAGAGACTGGGAAGCGGTTGCAGACCCGGATGGCAGAACACAGCAGGGCTGTAGATGCGATGCAGCGACTTTCGTTGGTGGCGGAACACTGCGCAAATGTCGGACACACATTCTCCTTCCAGAATGCAGAAATTCTGGGTCGAGGAAATGACCGCGTGGTGAGGGAGACAATCGAGGCCTGGCACACGGGAACAACCTCCATTAACCGTTGTGTCTCACTTCCTACAGCCTACCAAGCCCTCCGAAAGAAACTCAATGAAGGAAAAAGTGAACACCAAATCAGACGGAACGTGAATCCGGGCCCTCGTGAGCCCATGGTGGACACACATGCAGCCGCACCACAATCGGAAGGGGCAATCACCAGCGTAGCCGCTTCATCCGCTCATTCTGCAGGTGTGACACCGGATGTACGCATTAACACAAACAGGACCACCGGAATAGGATGGCTGCTGAGATCAATGACAGTGGCACAGGCGCGAACAGCAGAATCTGACGCTAATTCGAGCCCTTGTGAGCCCATGATGGACACACACGTAGATGGACCACAACCGGAAAGATCAATCATCAACTAAGCCACTGCATCCGCTCATTCTGCAGGTGGGAAACCAGATGAACGAGTGAACACAAACAGGAACACCGCCCAAGGACGGCAGCTTAGATCAATGACAGCTGCACAGGTGCGAAGAGGAGAATCCGATGGGAGACGCCTTGACTGAAACTAATCCGCCTCGATGATTGAGCATCCCTCTCGTGCCCCGGCCCCCCTTCCTTTGCATTGGCTTAAACCCTATTGACTATGACTGTCACCTACTATAAATACTGTGAGGCGCGGTACAACCCCCACCTCTGATGACGGAAGCCTGTACGCTTTTGAAGCGTCAGGAAAGTAAAACTATGGTTCCCGTGATCGCCTCCTCTTCTCATTTATGCCCGGGGACTCGGAGTTTCGCTTCTATTGGCAATATATATATATATATATAAACAGAAAAGATCAACAAAGAATGCAAAGTACTTTCATCGGTTGCCTGCCTCTTTTAACGAGACGATTGCTTTTATGGTCAGTGTATCTGTCTCTCAGTTCATGCTCATTAGTTTGGCACCCTCTAATCGGATGCATAGTTAACTATCTCGGCCACTGTATCATCAGTTCTGAGGACTCCTGTAGTCTCAAATCAGACTGCACAACAAAGCCACTGGATTGGAGCACATGGGTTTCCACATACAATGAAATACCGTAAAACTGAGGAGTTGTTTACGTTCGCTCGCCTGCTACGTTATTAAGGCAATTACTCTATAACACCTATATTGGTGAGGATCGAATACGTGGCCCGGCATTTCTAATCAGTGTCCTCAGCTTTCCTTTTTTCCATATGTTTACTGCTTCCAGTTTCCAGCATTTGGGATTGCACACCCGCCTTTTGCGTTGCACTGATGGATTTAAAAAAACTAATGGCGCCCATGCAATCTCTTTACTTTTACTTCCCGAAAACAGTTTTCCTCTCAGGGCCGTTCATCCCACCCATAGAGGGCCGATATAATCGCCATTTTCGTATTATAGGAGGCCTTGGCTCCCCCTTTTTCCTCTGTGGGACCACAGAGCCGCTTATCGCTTTTCCTTTTGCGAAAATTGTCCGCCAAAACTGGGCCGGAAGGTTACAAAACAACTTCACAAAGGGGTTGGTCGGTATTTCAGTCTGCGCTGTCACAGATAGTTCGCTATATGCTGCAAAATAGAGCGGTGTAGGGACGAGAACTTGTGCGCGAATTAGTTTTAAGTGACAGTAGACTTGCGCTACACCTACCACACTCTCTCTCTTATCTCCCCCGCCTGAGCTCGGTGTCAGGGCGCTGGCAATGAGACCATGGGGGGATCGGGCGCAGGTTGCTGCGCGGCCGAAGCCGCCCTTGTGCGTGCCACTACCCAAACCCTCCCTACGTTTGGCATTTTTATTGTAGCGCAACCCGAATAACGCCTGCTGTATCCCGACATGGCGCCCGTTTCGGTCCATCACATATATCACGCGGCCCATTTGAGGGGCACGCCTTCACCAAACGAACACACACACACACACGAACTTATTTTGAATCTAATACACGTCGTATCACACTGCACCCATAACCAGTGCTAACGAGAAAGGAGGTACACATGCATATACATAGACTAAAAGAACATTGATCAATGAACAAATGTTCGCCAAGCCTACCCCTCGCATATCCCATCACGTGCTGGCCACCAACATTAGTTTACTTAAAGTACCCACATGCAACAGTAACTGATCCACTGCGGAGGGGTGTAGGGAGGCGGGAGCAGGGCATAACGACAGACGGGGAAGACAGCGTCAGTTGTATGCGCTACCGATCTGCAAACGTGCCCAGGCGCACGACAAAGCACTCAAACACAACTGACACGTGGTGGGGCGCTGAGGCCGCATCAGCGACCTCAAGTCTTATGCTTTGCACTCGTACAAGGAGCAGCTGCGGACAAGTAAACAGCCTAACCTCAACCCGGTGTTCACTGGTGATCTCCAGAGGGAGGAAAGTCAGCACACCCGGCGGGCAGCCGACAGACTAGACACACCACTGCAATAATGTTGGGCAGCCAAGACTAGGGTCAGGGCGTTTGACTTTAATCGAAGAGGTCACGAGTTAAAAGCTCCGGTTGGGCGTCACTTGGGTCTCGGTATGACTAGCTGACGACGGCTAATAAGCCAGAAATGGTCATTCCAGTCTCCCTTGCCTTTGTCGGCAATACTATCTGCCTACAATATCAGCTGTCAGAGCCTCTGCCAGATGAGTTCCGTTAGCGATCGGGCGAACGTACATCACTGAAAGCACACACACACGTACGCAGGGAGAAGTTATTAAAAGTTCCAAAATTTGAGGTAAGCCAAAATATTCTTATAAGCGGAAGATGAAAGGATAACACACGGAATATGAGCCCGGGTAGTAAAAGTGGCCTCACACGAAACTTCAGAAAGTGCAAAACTCCCATGTCCTAACCTGAATGACAATTTGGTCCTCGATTTCAATGAGGTCCGCTGTGTGATCCATAGCAAGGTTGGGCAGAGGCAGTAACTTGTGTGTGTGTGAATAATTTTTGATTGAAAGCAAATTTGCGCCGAAGTTACCGCACTCTCGCTTCCCTCCCTCCCGCACCTGAGCCCCGTGTCAAGAAGACCAGAGGCGGGAGAAGGCGAACGTGGCTGGCGCGGTTGAAGCCGCCCCTATGTGTACCGAGACTCCAGCCCCCCTCCCCCCAGTGTTCGATATTTGCTACCGGCACGCAACCTGAATGGCGTCCACCGTACCGTAATATGGCCTCCGTGTTGGTCCTGCGCATCTATGATGTCGCCCGTTTGAGGGGCAGGCTTTAACAGAACAAATATGCAAACAAACGCACTGATCCAGAATCTACAACACGTCGCATCACACTGCACCCATAGCCAACGCTAACAGGAAATGAGGTATATATGTATGCATAAAAGCACACTGATTAACGAACAAATGCTCGTCCACACCTACCCCGCCTCCCCCTCAGGTGCTGGCCACCAGCATGCGGCAGTAACTGACCCATTGCGGAGGGGGGAGAGGAGGGGGCAACGCATACCGACAGACGGGGAAGACAACTTCAGTTGCAAGCGCCACCGATCTGCAAGCGCGCCCAGGCGCACGACAAAGCACACACACACACGCAGACACGCATACACATTGACAGATACATATAGGTTCGGACACACGGCTGCTATGCGAGATTTCAGTGAAGTTACCCTCCAGTCGTACGCCAGCTGACAGGCTAGGAACTGGTTCCCACACATACACACACAAGCAGGGCAGGGCTCTTCTTCTGCGAGAGGGCGACCCTCAAAACGCCCCTGTCAGACGATTCGAGTGAATATGAGGGTAAGGTGGCAGCCAAGGTTTTGATTTTCCGCGAGCTTTAGTCGGGCAGGCAGCAGCAGACAGTTACGTTAAACGGGCAAAAACTGCGTCATGTCAGACTTTGGCCAGGGCTGCGGAGTAGGCCGGTTCCCGCGGAGGGCGCAGTACAACCTAAATCAGACATTTTTTCATTGGGTATCTTCAGAGTTCTTCGTAGCTTATATTCACTGACGGTAGCTCTACTATGCACCATTCATGGAAAATTAGTAAATAAGCTAAGGGGGGAATTCTTCCCCCCCCCGGGAGTTAACGCACCCCCGTGAGTAAGGAGGGGGGCGGAGAGAAGAACATGTTTAGCATCAAGCCTAATGGCGTCAGTATAACGGCATACATTTTAAAGCGGTGAAATCAAAGGTTTCGTAGCTTTGATCGCAGATTTAAAGCCGGGTTTACGTCGACAAAACACGAGGGTGACCAGGACTTCGCTGGAGGGTGTGGTGGTGGGGCACTGGTGACCAGCGTATGATGAAGACCTGCGCAGCGTCCGCCGGCCTTTCTCCTTCCACACCCGCTCTGTCTCGGCGACGGGACGAGGCAAACGCCATTTAAAAAAGTGTGGATATAGCGGTCGCACTGACACACGCTCCCCACTCTCCTCGGTTAAGCATGTTGGTTGGTAGAACGCCAGAGCACACAGCCGAGCTCTCAAACGCCACTGGTGTCGCCGAGGCACGACCTTCGATGGAAGATCAGCAGATTGTCAGGAGATTGACAACGCCAAAAAGGGCGTGGCAACAACAGGCTCGAGAGGCGTACAAACAGTCATAGAATACAAAATGGCATCTGCCGGGCCACCCAGCTGGCATGCGCATGCTTACAAGTGTGTTATGCTGCCACGTGGGTTACACCCATTTCACGCGATGGCAGGAAGATGGCATGAAATGCCGCATGTGCAAAACCCCGTGGTTATCGCATGGAGTAGTCAAAGGCTGAAGCAGAGTGCATCTGGCGGATAGGCGGCCCTACATACGTAGTTTTTCTTGATACGGCTGCGATCATGTCTAAACTAGCCGGTGGTTCCGACGATGTCACACGAATTGTACCTCTCTTCAAATGCCGTCATCCACGGCAGCAGGTATAAATAATTCAACTCATTCACCACACCAACGACGGAAGCCAAAGGTCCAAGAACCGCTTCCATGTCTCAACGAACTGTATCGAGCCAGGTCTTCAGTTTCCCTCTCCTTCGATGTCTCAAGGTGAGCAGTGGCACCGGATAAAAGACAGTATAACACGGTTCGTGGGGCGGATGACAGAGAACGTGCCCAAACCACTTCAGTCAACTTTCTTGAATGGTCTGCGATACCGCTGCAACAAATTCGCAACGAGTGCGGAATATGTCAGCCGGGACGGAGTCGCTGCACTTCACTCAAAGGGTGATCCCGAAACAGCGCTGATCATATACGTCTAGTTTTCACTCGCTTTCCATGCTCACAAGTCAGTGTTTACAACCATTTAGGACTGACCGGACGGTAGCACGGTACACTCGACTCTTCGTGGCATTAGTTAAGGCTTGAAAAGAGTCCACTAAACCAAAACATTACACTCAATTACCAGTCTTGATCTCAAAACGTATTGTAGAAGTACATCTGCGCCACAGACCATAAAGAGAGCGGCAGGTCTACCACATTAGCAATGAATAACTGGTTCGACTGTACGGTCTGTCCGAATCGCCGTTTGCCACACAAGACAGCCTTCCTTTTGGAATAAAAAAAGAGATGAGGGAACCGAATGTGGAAGGCAGATAAACTAAAGCACTAGACAGTATTCTCCACTGCCTCGAACGATACGGAACAACAAACTCCAGGCACGAACAGCGGCGTCAATCGCACCACATCAGATAAGACCATTCGAAGGCATGCACAGAAATCAATTTGTATCTTTTAGCATTTCGAATTGTAGGCATCCACTTGTACTGTGAGTAGCGTTTCGGAAGAGAAAGACTGAGGAAGAACATAGCTTAAAACCACCGTGGTTGAATGAGAACCATAAATAGGTCATTTAAATGGGGCAACGCGAGCGTATACGCGCCGCATACCTCAAGAGAGCAAAGCTCTGAAGACAGAGTCAGAGTCTTGAGGGATAACTGATAGAAGAGTCTCGATTTAGAGGTCAAGGGGCCAGCATTTTTTGTATCAGAATGAGTATCTCGTCTGTGAACGGTACTTAAATTTGCCCTCTTGTTTAGGACAGCTGTCTGGAATAGCTAAGGTAGCATACGTTTTTCTCGAAAAAAATACCACAGCTATACCTGCTCCTCATTTTGTCAAGCTTGAAGCACGCGTACATTCGCCAACTGGATTTCCAAATTGTTTGACGGGAATTTTTACGACGAAACAAGCAAGTTGTTGGGCCGAATATGCACCAGTTCATTAATGCTGCACGGTTAAAGATATTGCAAGCTATCATAACACTTGATATACGCCATCTCTCCGGTTGGATCTCGTAATCTCCTCCTAACAGAGCACCATCATGATGACTTTCAAAGGTTGGCTCCAAAAATAAAGAGAACTGAGAGCCTACGCTTGTGAAAGCCTGAAATGTGAACTGAGCCTATAACTCACACTGGGTGTAATGCGTTCGTTCGAAAATAAAATTGTCTCGCGAGAGCTGTCACTTGTCGCTGGCGCTATTTGCACAGTCTACCAATTCTGCCTGCAGGCCCACCAGCATAAATGAACTGCCTGGAGGACGAAAGCCAAAAGCAAATTGTTTTCATGCTCTCGAAATAAAAGCATCATCGGCAACAATATGGGTGTTGGTAGGCATACCTAAGCACCCAAAAAAACGCCACCAGTAGACACTTCAAGTGTCACCCGGGAGGCGGAAGGTCAGGAGTGGCACGTTTTTGGGTCGCTAAAAGCCGGTGGAGAAGAGGTGTGCACAAACAGCCCTCTGAAAGCAAAAACATCCTCCCCGCTCCGTTGCGGTAGCGACGTCGGAGGATAGGTGTCAAAATTTTAAAAAGCAAAACCAACAAAAACAACATTCCATTGAGAGCTCTTCGCCTCAGTGCCTACAAACATCCTAGATACTACCGGTCTCGCCAGGAAAGGCCTGGAGTGGCTAATCGATAGAACAAATGTAACTGCAGACGGAGCCTCATGGTTTACATCGTTGCCTATTGACAATTTATGTCGGGAAGTGGACTAAGGGCCAGGCTTATATGGTCAACCGGAGAGGACACGGGAACCGGCATCGTCTGTAAAACAGGTGACTCTGCGCTAAATTCCGGGAAAATTAGGGTTAAGGGCAGACTTACGGTTAGGGCTTGGGTTCGGACACCAGATAATTTACCCTTCCTGGAATTTGGCGCAAGGGCTTCTCAAATTGAGCCTCCATCTTTTTCCTACCTACCTCCCTCCATTCGCATTTAAATTTTCTTATATATACGTCGGTTGGTGTACTTCACTCATCGTTAGCCGATTTTTATTCTTCTTTGTTTGTGGAAAATACAATTAGTATATGAGATCACGACGCTAGCACCGTTTTGAAAGCATTCAAATTGAACCTATATTTGACCGCTTTTTCAAAGGCATTTATCTGCGATGTCGAAAATTACAGACATTAGTGATTATGGAATACTTTTGATCTCTCGGTGTTGTACATTTGCGCACCTAATTTTATTCCCTTTCGATGGAGGATGTTTCTTCCTAAAAATTTCGGAATTATATTTTCAAAATGAAGCGTATCTATCTCTCGCTCTATTACGTGGGGAGATGGGGCTTATTTCTGTGTCCTGTTGGGGAGAAGCATAGAGGCAATTCCAGACGAAACTATAGCTGGATGAGTAATCAAGCCCCCCTACAGGAGGCAAAAGCTGGCTAAATAGAAGTGGGAAAAGTTACAGAACCGAAAAAATGCCATTCATTGAACGGAGAATGGGAGTTACGGCAAACCACGGCCGAAAATGAAAAACCCCTGCGTGGAATTATGCAGGATCAACGTCATGACCAGGATGGTGACTGTCTCCGTCAATAACAACAGACAAGGTAACAGAATCTGAAGTCAGGTAGTGAATGCTACTGACATTCTACCTGAAAATCGTGATTTTGCCATCAAATTCAACACTTATAAACTGATTTTTGTGATCCATCTTAATACCGTGATATTTATTGACTGATACCGCTGCTGATGATAACGATGATAAGGATAGCAGAGAGGTAGGGATGGTTTATTTTCTGAGTGAACGGAGGGGGGGGAAGTACCACTGGTAGACCTTCGGAAGCCAAGTTTCACGCAAAATAGCATCTTCTTCTTCTGCTGCTAGAATTCTGCCCAGACGTCAGGCGTAGCTAAACGTGCTGAGTTGGATGCTATTGGGTAGACTCAATTATTCAATGACCAGCTTAAGCGAAGCTCCAACTTTCTGCGTAAAAAGGGCTACACTTTTACGCTAAGCACTACAGACGGAGACATGCAACTCACATCAAAACCCGCATTATGACGTCTTAGACGTCGTTTTAAGGCGGCCCACTCCTCCTTCCAGGGCTTCAGTCGCTGCCACCAACGTATAAATTCCTCCAATTTGTGACCACGATTTCGTCCACCGGCCCTGTCAATCTCGGTGAAGTTGGTGCGGATACGTCCGATGAGGGGATTGCCAACACCCTCCCGGAAGACGATGAGGCCTCCACGCATGTGCTGCATCCTGAAGGTAGCTGCGGTGGCTGTCGTCAAAGTGCTCCCCTAGGCGAACTAAAAGGAAAATTGGAAAAACAGTCAAGATAGCCGAGAGGGACAAATGATACACAAAGAGAAGTAAAACAATTGCAAAATCAGGATCTGCTTCCTGGACGATAGGTTGAAAATGTAAAGCAGCAAGGTTGTCGTTCAACAGACGGCACTGTGACTTTTTCGTGGTTTTGGTTTCCGCTAATGGCATCTTACCGATGAGTCTATTCGGGACGAGCAGAGAAGTGACATTTTACAACACAGCGCGATTGTCTTCACTGGATTTGGTGACTCTTGCAATTCCATCAGCAGTTAGCTATCGGACTTTGATGGTCAAATGAAGCAGGAACGGGGGAGAGTAAGACTGATATTGGGAAGTCCATACATCTGTACGACACATCAGCGCAATTCACACTATAAGCATTCTGACGTGCTTTAAGCATATGAAGACGTGTTAAGGATCAAGACCTAAAAGGCTGCTAACTGAGGGGATAGCTTGGTAATCATTCTGGTCAGAGTGGGGTGACCGGAGAAGGGAGAGTCAGACAGTCGGGGCTTTCCTATTGTGACCTTAAAGGTAACCTCGTGTAAATGAATTACGAATCGCCTTCGTTAGAGTCTTGCACATGTAGTAGGAACCCGGTCGGACTACTAAGCTTCATCGACCACTATGACCCTCATTGGGGACAAGTGAGTTGGGAGGGAGTGCGGTAGATGCTTTACAAGTCTGTCTCATAATAAACTAAGTCAAGAGCAAGTTACCGATGGTGTGACTGCTTCATGGGCTACCTGACGATCAACCTTCTTGGCGAGGGTCGGTTTAAAACTACAGACAAATAGGAAAATGATGAAGGGTAGACTGAATTAGGAGAGTTTACAATGTAAGTTACTGAAACAGCCTTGCATATGTTGTAGGGACCGGGTCGGACTAATAAGCTTAATAAACCCACTGGGGTCTCATTTTCGTGGGGCGCTGACAGCAGGTGTAGCGACGCGTGGTATAGGCAGATAGCATTGCCCGCAAAAAGAAAGAAAAGACTGGAATGACAATTTCTGGCTTATTAGTCGTCGGCAGGCAGTCATTCCAAGACCTAAGTGGTGCACCACTCGAGACTCAAACTCGCAACCTCTTGACCAGAGTCTAACGCCCTGACCATTGAACCAGCTTAGGTCGGAAGATATTGACACTCGCTGACGAACTTTCGGGGACCGCTAACGGAACCAACTTGTCCTGCTCCGGCTTTGCCTTGGGCCCTAACAGCAGCTGTAGCAGCGAGTAGTATGGGCAGATGAGAATTATCCTACTACAGGGTGCCCCACAAAAAACCCCTAAGTTTGTGATTGCTATGGCGGCCGAACCGCCCATGCCGTCACGATCGATGGCGGAGAAAACAGAACACCTGGGCCACATCCGAAGTGAAGCCGCCCCGTTGGTTCGCACCCGCAGTCATGTCGCCCACGCCATGTTCCGCTCAGTGGTGAGGAGCACCCACACAACGTGGGTGGTGGTCGCAGAGGAGAAGGTTCTAAAAGGCCCATCTGCGCACCATATGCCAGGAATATTCTGGAAAGAAGTGTAGACCCATGCCACAGCTAAGCTATTTCCAGCGCGAGGTCATCGTCCTATTCCGGAAAGAACATCCAACATGTGTTGATGGACACATGGAACAACATACCTCTTGATGTCATTCGTCGAGCAGCTCAGAGCTGGATGGATCGCTTACGTCGCTGTTCTGCAGTTAATGGACAGCATTTTGAGCGGTATCTGTAACTTGTTATTAGGTAACAGTTTGTTAATTACACAATAAAGTTGTTAGTTATAATTGTAATCAATAATTTTTATTTTTATAACAGTATAAACATTATCATAAATTTAGGGGTTTTTCGTGGGGCACCCTGTAGAAGCAGCGAAGACTGTACTCTACAGATACATATTGTAAGTATGTATGCGTGAAAGTAGAGAAGACAGCTGCACTGGCCGAAAATTCGAGTGTTCACTATCTGATCGCGGACTGCTCCAGGCGCACACGAAAGCGAGTGAATTATTTCCCCCCTCAAACTCAGTGGTCCCCTATGGCTTCCCCCATGAAAATGCCGTAGCGATCGCCGTCTCAGGTCCAGACGTTCCCTTCGTGGGGGGCACGGTAGGTGGTCAGAGAATTATGGAGCATTTTGCTGACGCATCTGCCGATTTCATTTGTGCCAGCGCGACAGAGCCCTAACGCCGACCTAGAAGACTAATAAAAGCAAGAATCTGTTCAGCACTGTGCGCACAAGGCATGACATTTAACTGCCTGAGCCTAGCGCGTGGGCACGTAGACGTACACCAAGGCCGACCAAAGCAAGCGTCCACGCCCAGGTTCGCGCAGAAAGCAAGGAGGGGCGCTTTTTGGAGGATGAGCGCGGCAAACAGTGCGGTAGTTTTGCTGGCATTCAGTTGCCGGCTGACGGTCATCGACTATGCGATTAAATTGGGGCAGTTTGCTTTTCTCAGAAATTAATCACAACATAAAGTAAAGCAGTGAGAATTAAGGTTTATGTACACAGACCGAAAATCAAGAGGAGCAGTTGGACCGAGGTATATTAGCCATAGAGGGATAATCACGTAGTATTCATTCAGCTGACAACAGGCAGCCAGCAGTGCATACTGAGGTTACAAGAAATACCAAAATAGCAGCACAGGTACTAGCTTAAGTTCAGGCACGTGCTTTGGCGATGTTTTCTATTCCACTCCATCTAAATCTCTAATTTAGAGTAAATCAGTAGCAGATACGCGTACACCGATATGTTAGAAGACCTACCCCCTCCGTACATGTTGCCACTAGAGCTCTAACTCGAGCCTCCATCGCGAGGCGGATAGGATATAGACAGAAGGACATTACCAGCAAAGACACGGGACACTAGGAAGGCCTCTTCTGGCTCATTTGCCATCGTCAGCTAGGGATATCCAATTGCCGTGTTGCAACTGAAATTGCTGCCACACTCGAGTTTTGAACTCGCGTCTCTCCGGTCAGAGGCAAACGTACTAACCATTGGACTACAAGCTCGCAATCTTGCCGGTATTAGATAGGGGATATACAGTAGCAGTATACATTCTACGATGTACAGGCGCCTGTAGATCGGCATTGACTCAGGTTGTGATGCTGATTATCGTATAGTCTATTCTGAAGTTATTTCAGTCATGATAGGACGCGCGCTTTTTAATGAGTTTAGTTCTGACCACTAATATGTAATGTAAAAAGTAACTACTTAAATAGTATGCGTATTTATCATTGATTTTGACTGCCCTTATAAATTCAAGTATATTTTATAGGAAACTTCAATGAAAAAATTCTTGTATTCATTTGCTAGCAAATTACGCCTTCTTGAAATTCAATACTGAAAGAATGGATATCTTTGAGTTTTATAAAAAATTCTAATCATGCGCTTTTTTACGATCGTGAGGTGCTCATTCATAATACATCGGATCCGTCGATTTATTAATGCCATCTATACTGTATAAAGCATTCTCCACATCTATTTTGACATTTTATGAGAACTATGTAACTTCTTCCTCAAACTGTAGGCGAAAACGTACTTTTTCTTAAACAGGATGTACATAGTGTGCAGTTTGTAAACCTTGAATTCTAGTGTAGCAGTCAGTAGGTTTCAAAATTATTCAGCAATTAAGAAACTTTAAAACCGAAAGACATCCTTTCTTTAAGTATAGAATTTAAGGAAGGCGTAATTTTCTGCCAAACGAGTGCAAAAATATTTTTTTCGCTCACGTTTTGTATAAAATATATTCGAATTTATAAAGGCAGTCAAAATCAATGATAAATACGCATACTATTTTAGTAGTTACTGTTTACAGTACATGCGTTTTGTCAGCGGTCAGAATAAAACTCGCTAAAAAGCACGCATCCTATCATGACTGAAATAACCTCAGAATAAGCTACACGATAAGCAGTATCACAACCTGAGTCAATGCCGATTAGCGAAAGAGTATCAATCTTTCGCAGGTGTCGGCATGTTGCACGAATTCTGGCGCGCACTGTACACTTTTAACTACATATACAGAGAGCTGGGGGGCTGATGACTATTTGAAAGAGTGCGGCTGTTCAGTGGCTGACAAGAGGTGAATGGATCACTTGTCATATACTTTAAGTAAGTAGTTGAGAGGGATAAAGGAAGTAATTTGCATGCCTATACTATTTGATTGCGTACGCTCTGATAACCAATTACTGTCATTCGGCAGGGTCGCCCACCATGCTGACAAAGCTGTTATTCAATTTTACGGATGGCTAAGCTGGGCATGCAGTCAAATTCGGTTTTTAAGGACTGTTTGCGTTCTGAAAAGCAAATTTACGCAGGCGCTAATGTCCAGCAGGTATCGGCCAAATTTACGGGAGTGACGAGGCCGGTTGTTTATCCTAACAAATAGACTATACGAGTGCTGACAAAGGAACAAATGTTCCAGGTGGCTTAGGTGAACGAGATGATCTCGGTTTCGTTTGAATCGCGATGACTGGGTGCCCACTAGTCGCCATGAGTTGAGTGAGATAGATGGGCTTCATATCTCCCAACTTCATACCCCCAGAATGTACAACCAATGTATATTGTAGTAGGAAGTTTTGGAAATATGGATCACTACCGAATTCACCCGATTTCAGTGAGATACCAACCCATATGTGCCTGAGTTGTCAATGCGCAAGTTTGCAAATATATTCGGTGTTTAAAGTAAACTTCTGCATCGATGGTATAGGTCTACCGCTTTTTACAAGCAAAAAGGTCCACATTCAATACACGTTTGAGAGGGGCTTTCTGTCGACTAGACAATGTTTCCACGTCAGATCGACTCACCATACGTGCTACTTTCTGTCTGCAAGTAAAAATGGACTGCACACAGAGGAATAACAAGGTGTACCGAACTGACAAAGTATAGCCTGGTAGCTCTCTTCCCTCCCCGTCCACCTTACCCCGGGCGCAGAAAGATCGTGGCCGACGAATAGGCTAAATTTTAATAGATTCACCTAAAGGAGTTGGGTATCAATTAGGCCAATGGAAAAAGAGTATCCTCGGACCGGCTTACCTGGAAGCGGAACATCAGAATTCCTTTCGGCAGTCGTATAGCAACGTCCAATAATTAATAGGTAGGAGCCCCAAAGTAAAATTGAATTTTCACACTCATTTCCACAATTGGGTTAGGTCGACTAATGCCGTTCCTGCGTGACTTATGTCAGTCCGTCAGTTAAAGCACATGTTTCGGATTCAACAAAGCTACAAACTCTGCACTCAGACCCACCTCTCTCTCGACCATTCTGCTTCCAAAATACCGGTTTACTTGGCTTACTATGGATAATTCATAAGTAAATTTACGACTTGTACTTAGCTTGGCAATTTCTACCTGCCCAGACGTAGAGATGCAAATTGGAAGTTGGGAGACGGGCGCTATTGGAAGCACGAGCACCAGTTCTCCGCCTCTAGGGGTGGGTTAGGCAAGGGCTACCACCTTCTCTGATGAGTTTCTAGGGATGCATTAAGGGAAGTCAGGGGGGAAGAACTGACAGGGCGGAATTTTACGAGTGTTGAAACCGCAGGGGAACAGGCATTCCACATGTTCAATTTGGTTGATTTAATTGCAGGAGAATATTGTGTTACGCTACACACAAGGAACGATAACCGGACAGATTGAGGAGAGGGCGAACTACACGACTTGGAAGGAAACTCAAAAGGCTTCTCTTCTGACCAAGGAAAACTGCCGAAGTCTGAGAGTCCAACATAAAAGGTTGACAGTCTAAAAACACCGTTGACTGAGCAGAATAGTCGGAAAAACTACTGTTCGTAGGAATGCAAAAAAGGCATTTATAAAAACAGCATGAAGCAGGCTACCCCAAATGGCTGCTAAGGTGAAGGTCTAGGGTGAAAAATGTAAACACTACATAATGAAACAGCAAAGGGGGATACCTCAGTCAGACAAACAGGCCGATGTGCGGGCGTGCATGGATAATTTTAAGCCGGCGATGTCCGACGAACGCGACATTAAAGTAACAAGACTAAAACCGAACAGAGTCTCCAGGGTTGGCATAGAAAAGTTTCAGTCTGTGGAAACTAGGCAGGCCTGCCCAATGTTGTGAAAGAGTTCAAGCATGCAGGTAGTATGTTAAAAAATAACTCGCCCTCTGTAGTCTTGTTTAAGCACGCAACGCTGTCCGACTTCAAAACAAAAATAAGGCTACGCACATAAGTGACACAGAGCTTCAGTTCAATCAACGCCATAGTCACTATAGCTATTCATCAGTCCATTCCGGAATTGATTGTCGCAAACCTGATCATTGCCGCAATTCAATTTGTTTTCAGGCATGAAACCTGACCAATCTAACGTTCTTCAAGGCCAGTTAGTCAGTCAAACTGGGCCAGTTGCAGTGGCATGAAGGCCAATCCTTTGAAGTTGACGTGTTGCCGTGCAGAGGTAAGTCTGAAAACTACGTTGTCTGAAACAAACTTAGACGAAAATATATGGGTATATCCGATCTGGTAGTGGAACAATTAAGTTGCGTTTCGTCCTGGATCTTACCATTAGAACCCGCGCAGGCAGTCACGTAGCAAATAATAGCATAGAATGGAATGGATCCGACAAGGCAAAGAGAGACCGGAATGGTCATTTTTGCTTTGTTAACCACCATCAACCAGTCATACCCAACCTCAATGATTAGAAGTCCCGAGATTCGAGCCAAGGACATTTGGTCATTGGGTTTACCACTCTACCACTGCACCATTCCAACCGTTGAAATTGGGTATGACTGGCTGATGACGGCTAGCAACCCAGAAATGACCATTCCGGTCTCTCTTCACTTTGTCGGATCTATTCCAGCCTGAGACATGTCTAGATTGAGTGAAGTGCCCTGGAAGTACATGAAAAGATCTTGCGGAAAATGAACCCCTTATCTGCACATGTCTCAGACCTGTTTACGATTACCTTTGACTAAGGATTCCCAACGGAATCCGAAACGTCAGGAAAATAAAGTCCTTGTTCCAGTGATCGCATCTTCTTCGGAATAAGAGTTTTAATGCCACAGGGGAGCGGTTTCCGACAGGCTAGAATGCGAGCATTGCGTTTAGCTCCCCAAATCTGGTGTATAGCGGTCACTGACAGTCGTACAAACCACACACACAATTAACAACCTATCCGAGTTTTATTCTACGATTGGCTGGGAAGGAGATAAGCAGAAGCGACTACTCCAATTCTCGGTCATAATTCTTCAATGCCTACCTTGGCTTCGGCAGTTTTCACGTGAGCCAATGTGATCAGAAAAGGCCGAGGCATGGCCAAGGAGCCCAACCGTACTGCCTGAAACACGTTTGATCGAAGCCGCGCTTGACCCAGTGGGTGTAACGTCACGTTACACGACTGGCACCCACGAGTTTTAAACACAAATGCGTTGCTACGTTGCCATGGATGCCATTACACTACATGTAACACTGGACGGATAAACCAGCTTAGATAGAAACGGACCAAAAGGCAGTGTGACGGGCAGAACAGCCGTCCGTATCCGTCAAACTTTGCCGTCATTGCCCACGCGGCCAGCCAGTTATAGCTGAAGGGCGGTGTAAGGGCAAGTAGGGATCAGACTTCAAGCGGGCAGTCGGGGTGGGGGGCGGGATAGAGGGGCGCCAGTGCAAGAGCCGACAGACGCATGCACAGTACCTGCCAAGAGGCCCATTCGCGCTGTTGAAAGACCGAGAATATACGGAACATGAAGAATTATGTCCCACAGTAAGACACGGTAATAGGAATTTCCCCACCCTCCCGCCTTGCGCTAAATTGCAGCAAGGTGAAGATTTAATCCGAGTCTGGAATGAATCCGACAAAGCAAATAGAGACCGGAATGGTCATTTCTGGGTTGTTAGTCGTCATCAGCCAGTCATACCCAATCTCAAGGGTTGAAATGGTGCAGTGGTAGAGTAGTAAACTCAATGACCAAAGGTCCCAGCTTCGAATCTCGGGACTTCTAACCACTGAGATTGAGTATGACTGGTTGATGACGGCTAACAAACCAGAAATGGCCAGAAATTGCGGTCTCTCTTTGCTTTGTCGGATTCAGTCCATCCTATCCCAGTAGTCGCTATGTGAATTCCTGCGCGGGCTCTAATGGTAAGCTCCAGGACGAAACGGAACGTAAGTATACCCCTCCTGTAATTCGGCATAATGCCACCTGTGTAAGCGGGGGGAAGATTCCTATACTTACTTGCTTTACAGGCTACTGCGACTGAAAATCCGAGGCGGAATCGTTGCAAAAAAATGAATAGCCTACTAAAAATGAAACCTATTTTTCTTTGAGAAAAAGCAGGGCTGATAAGGTTACAACGAAAAGGCCTTCGTCCTCCTACACAGCAGAAGAAGACAGTCGACACACAGTTCATAATGGACAGCAGCGGCAGGCGTCGCATGTGTCACGCATCGGCAATTACTGTTTGTTAGTTTGGTAAAGATGTAATTCAGAACGCCACACTCCCGTGTGTGTGGGCGTTGGAAAAGCCCGTTGGCATACAGCAACGCTCTCCCTCCCTCACTCTCTGCTACTCCAAGCAAAAAAAACTAGTGAGCGATGCATGAATTCCTTCCAGCCACAACTCTGTAGTGAAGATATAGCTCGCCAATCTTTAGATGGAGAGCCACACACAAATCCTGCTGGAAGGCGAAAATTCAGAGGAAGTGATGTTACAATTTAATGATGGCGCGAAACGGAGGTGACAGCAAGTCTGCAGATTCATGATGACAGAGAGCATCCCCGTTACCGTTGAGTTCTCAGTGTTGCGACGAAAACACCTGTACGAAAAATTAAAACCTAATACCAGCAGCCGAAGTGCACAACTACGGTTTTACTGATAACCACTGGTAAGAGGTTGACCAGAATTAGCACTCCTAGCATTGGTAGATTATTGCTGGCAGCGGTATCTTAGTCTTTGCAGTTCAAATTTAGTAACAAATGACAATTTTTGGAGGATAGAGGTGACAGGGTGGAAGTCAATTCAAGTTCCGGTGTGCTCCAGGCCTCAAACAAGTATCTATTGGGAATAGCATAAATCCAGGCCCACACTCCTGGTTGAGATGGAGGGACAGGAGGCCAGCGCTGACTTGAATCAGCATCACCTTTGACTAATATTAACGTCAGCACTAGCATCATGCATTTGCATCGCTGTTAAGTAAAAGTATTAACAGCAGCAGTCTCGGTCTTCACGTGTCTTGACAGCGGTCGAAGTTGAGTGAGAGTAGGTAGTGCGGTAGTACCAGCGCAAAGGTCTACTGTCACTTAAGCCTCACTCACGCAGCGTTCTGGCCTGCATTGAAGAAAGCGGTCAACGCCTGATCCCCTTTGGTCTTCTTGACCCCGGGTGAAGGTTGGTAGAGCGGTTGACGTCTGCAACGTCTACTACCACTTGGATCTAAACCCTGACTCCAGTCAACCCCCCCCCTACTCCAACCTGTTTGGAGCACATGGTGGGCTTAATCAAAACCGAAATAAACAAAGCCCTAGACACATAGATAACGATCGTATATATAGACGCGAAGCTCCGAAGAGGCACCATGTTCTGCCGAAGAGCACCTCCTCTAGGGTGGCGAAACAGAACGAGCACGTCAACGATTTTCGCTTCTAAACATTCGGAGCAAAGAATCGACGGCAAATCCAAAAAAAACGCTCTGACAGCAACATTCGAGAGGAGGGGAAGACATAAAAAGTCAGGATTGACAGGCGTCTATTGTATTTGAAAATATATTTTCTCGGACCAAACGTTTCCCCCTTTTACTGTAGCTTCATTGGAGGGGGTGGGGGAAGGACAGAAGGTTGACCTCGCGGCAAGGCACACAGCCGTCCAGGCAATGGAACAACTGCCTCTGCCCACAAGAGCGTACAGGTCGAATTTGGACTTAAGGTGTAGGAAAGGCAGTTAAAAACGGTCAGATTCTGAGGGCGTAGTGGCGTAGTAGCGTAGCAGACGGGCGGGAGAGCTGCCTCATCAGGCGGAATTTAGCCTCGAGGCAGGCAAAAAACGCACAGTTGGCGCGCGCGCAGCAACTCAACCTACACTGGGTGATCGCGAGTCCGAAAATACTGCTGAAAATACCAAGACAGAGGGAAGGGGGGGGACAGAGAAGTGCGCGTAGGGACAAAGCAAACCTCGAAAATTTCAGACAATGTATATGTGCATTCATATCGTACACATGAGGGGCGGTGAGAAAGATAGCTGGCAGACTGTCATCGGGATTTGCCAGATGGCCATCGATAATATGTCTCCCCAGATGGAACTGAATATAGGCCGACGACAGCAGCACCGACTGGATTGATAAGAGTAAGACCTAGAGCGTAGCTGAAGGCGAGTTGAGGAGGGGGGGGGGGGGGGGGTGGGCGGGGGGGGGGGGGGGGGGGGGAAACGTCCTAAGCATTGCTGAAAGTGGATCGGTGCCCTTGTCGTCGTGGCCCTGGGGGGACAGACAAAAAGTCAGCGCCATCTGACAGACAGAGATGACGGAAGTCGCGTGAATGTGATGATCGCCTTCGTAGCAGGGAGAGAGATGGTTCTGGAAATTCTAAACGGATGATTGGATATCTGACAGAGGTGGCCGTAAGGCGGCAATCTTCCTAAAAAAGAACAACAAATCAGTGGGTACATCAAAACGGGGGTGCCAATGGGTCAAAGTTACGTGGCAGAAAGGCAGGGTAGCAAACGTTATTTTCGGCGAAATAACTGCAGTATTTACATCAACCAGTTTGGCAGAAGGCATGCAGGATTATCATTTTGTGAGCGAAAACACCCCCGTCCAGTAAAAGCCAAAAGTACGAGTGCTCGTTTAGTCTATTTTGGCTGAGTTATTTTTAAAAGAATGAACTAGATCATTTAAAAAACTGACGACTAGGCACAGTGAACAGAAGTCAAGAATTAGTTGCCAATACAAGCTAATATGTGAGTCCCACGAAGCAATTGAGAAGACGGCTCGATCGCTGGGGCAATACTTTTATTCGCCTGACGTTTCCAGATCCGTCGCGGATTAGTCATCAGAGACCTAATCAAAGAGCAGTAGCAGAAACGGGTAACACATGCACAGGGGTTTGCAGTATTTATAGGACACAGTCATTGCTTCAAACATAGAGGGCCTACGCAAACTCCACAAAGCCAGATGGCCGGGCAATCATCACGCCCCATTCCACCACGCGTGAAGAAGGTTCAACAGGTCAGAACCTACGTGCCCTCAAACAAGCTATCCACGCACAAGAAGGCAATTAACGTAAATTGTCGCTGTATGTTTGCAGAAATGACTGTGTCCTACAAATACTGCAAACCCCTTTACATGTATTATCCGTTTCTGCTACTGCTCTCTGATTATGTCCCTGATGACGAATTCGCGACGCATCTCGAAACGTCAGGCGAATAAAAGTATTTTTCCAGCGATCGAATCGTCTTCTTTACAAGAATTAATGTCTTGGTGGCGTTGGATAATGCAACTGATAACTTAATAATGACGTCGGTGGGATTGGAGCGCATGACAAGGCAAGGCCGTAGTGTAGTCAACGAGCTAACTAGCTGGGCTACGAACCACAAGAGTCTTAAATATTTATGCTGAGACTAAATTATCAGCCAAACCTACCGCCAATTCTGATGTAATAGGCTAATTGTCCAAGCAGGATCTCCTAACCCACTAATATAGAATCCACCAGATGACTTCTAGGCAGAATACGGGGTTTGGCAGACTAAAATAATTATTTAAACCCGGTTGTTATAGAACGCAGCGTATAACTCACTACAGTAAGGGGAAGGCTTTAGTACAGCCAACACTAACTGCAAGAGACGCTACCAGAATACTACAGAGGTCGCCGGGCTTTTTCCCCCTTAATCAAACCCCGTATTACCTTTGTTATTCCGCTAAAATCTGTCGCTTTATCGTTGCTTGGCTGTAGGCTCCGTTGGAGTCACCATTTAACTATGAAAGGATTTGAAAAAGGCAAAGATCACGAAATTTCGTGACCTCTCAATCAGCTGCGAACCGGACGTCTCTTATGTTTTGCGGAGGCCACTGCAATACGGAGAAGAAAACCAGAGCTCTGTAAGCAGCTGGACCATGTGATCAACATCGCATTGCCGTGGTAACGATCGATAAACTCATTCCCGCTTACGCCCCCTCGTCACCCCAAAGGCTGACTGCTACCCTGCCCCTGACAATCCCCCTTTTTAACCACGTCCTGCTGGCTTTCACGAACTGCTATGCTGTGAAAATTACCTCCCCCCTCACCATGCGCCCACATCTATGACTAATTGTTTCTACTCGCTTTACCTATCATGCTTCAACCTTCGAGAATGACACTTAATCGGACAGTTATTTCTCTTATTAATAGGCAACGACCGTTTACAGCTGATTTAGAGGTCACGAAATTGCATGACGTCATTAAATTCTGCTCAACTCGTGATCTTTGCCTTGGTCAAACTTCTTCCAGGAAAAAATGTTTCAATTTTCATGAAAGTATTGTCAAATGATTTACTGTGAGCACACACTCCTTCAAACGTATGATTCTATGGGAAGTAAACTGCCTTAAACTATGCTAAAAAATCAAAATAGCCGCTTAATTTAGGGTTTTTCGCAGTTTCCTTAGGAACAATTGCAAATACCTGGTAATTGCAGTTTTGCCAAAACAAAGTACTACCTGTATGCGTTATGACCCCATATTAGGACACTTAACTACAGAGATGTGTGAACAAACCTTCTTTTAAACCATATTCTGTTTCGCCCGGTTTACGCAGACCGGTTGATTTGAATAATTCAACTGAATAACCAATATTGACAATTCTGCGACGTCGGTGAGATCAGAATCCGTGACAAGACGGCAAGACTTGTGTGCAGCAAACGCGCTAACTACTTGGGGCTTCTAGTCACCACCTTAAAATCTCAGGCTTAGGCTCGATTGCCAGTCCAGCCTTCCTCCTGCAACCTACAGAATACACTTATTCTGACACGGTAGGCTAACTGCTCAAATAAGTTTACACAAGTACTCAATCCACAATTTGACCAGCGGAATACTTGATTCAAACGTAAAAAATGTGCAGAACTCTGCGTTGGGACTGTGTAGCTCAAGTGTTTAGAACCTTGACTGTATTTAAGCCCAGTCCTCTCTGCCGTGGTTTCGAATCACACAAAGGTCGTCGAGTTTTTCAGGCAAAAGGTCAAGCGGGCGTTGAGAGGCCTACTTTTCTGAGAGAAAAAACATCAAAGACTTTTGATACTGTGCGACAACAATGCATGTTTTCAACGGAATGCTTACAAATGAGAGTGAAATAGGAAGCCATCACCGCCAACCAAACAGTCAGGCGTAAAAAGTGTTAGGCGACATTTTTGCGACCGACTGGGTAATGTCGGAGTCGTCTCGAGAGAATGCCACAACAATAAACAGTGAAACGTAGGTTAAAGACTGCAATTATGAAACTGAAACTGGTGCCAAAACGAGCGCCGTTGACTTATAACCATGGTCGTCCTCTCGTGTGTGACTCTGCAAAAGTGGAATTTCAGAGATTATGCTATAAACTCCCCCGGGAAAATTACCAACCCCTATACTTCAGACTATGAACTACTTGGTTTGTTCAAAGAGACCGGCTATTTAGCACGGAAAAAGTCTTAAGGATGACTTATATGGCCCCCTTCACAGGACATGACAACAGGAACCGGCAGTTATACAGGGAAGTTAGCGTCAAATTTCAGGAGAAATAGGTTTGAGGTAAGAATTACGTTTAGGGTTAACGTTAAGTTAGTTCAGGGTCCAGTTCAGGAGTATGGTTAGGTTAAGGGTTTACTGTATGATTAAAATAGGAGTTAAGACCAGGGTTACTGCTTAACTCTGGACGTGGGTATATATGAGCGCCCTGGAGTTATTGGCCGGGGTACCTTAATTACGAGCGCGGGACGTTTCTATTTGCATAGCCTGTTAAGGGAGCCATATAAGTCATCCTTATTACAGGGGTATTCATTTGTATAGACCCCTGTATGCATTGTAATATTTTCGTCGGGCACCATGCCAATTGCATTCGCATAAATTCTCCGGATGCTTATAAGTGTGGGTGCATTTCTTTCTACAGGCACCAGTGACAACCGCTTTCTCGATTAAGTGATTTTTTCATGATTCTTGAAACGGTGGACTGTGACGTCGGCACCTGCAGGATCCCCAATTCCTGAACGATTTCTCTCTCAGTCATCTCGTTTTGAGCATTGACCATCTCAGCAACAAGCTGCTTAGTTGTTTCCGATGTTTGTTTCGGCCTTTTCTTCTCATAAACGGTTTTGAAATCTCGCTCGTAATTTTCATTCTTGCTCAGGTTTTTTGCAATTCTTTTGGCTGTCGAATAAGACAAATTGAGCGTTTCGCCTATCCTCTTCAGAGGGATTTCCTGCTCAATAAACACTTATAAACATCCGGAGAATTTATGCGAATGCAATTGCTTTGGTGACCGATGAAAATATTCCAATGAATACAGGGGTCTATATAAATGCATACAGGGGTCTATATAAATGAATACCCCTGTAACACAGGGAAGGAAATAAAGCCTAATTGGCTCGAACTCTCTGGAGAAGATTTCCGGGCCTGAGGTTGATTAATGCAGGTTAGATCATGAGCATACAGAAGAAAAGAGTTTATGCTAAAAAGCACTTATTCTAATATTATTTGACGGCTAATCTGGAAGTTTCTTGTTTAAATTCATTAAGGTAATAATGAACGAACATTCGTGAATACCGCTGAACAACGCGATGGCGCGGTTTTGGACAACAAAAGAAAAGTGAATGGGCCAGAGGTGACTTGAGCAGCATAAACGCAAGCTTACGGGATGGCATAAACTGCTTAGGACACATTGACCAAACCACAAGATGTAGGGCAGAAAACGAAATCAAGTGTGCCTGGACCAGGAAACATACCAGGATTGATCATTTGTCGAAATTTGCCTTGGCTTCGGTAAACTGGTTCCTGATGAGGAAGTTGGCCAAACAGGCAGCAACCTGGAAAAGGAAGGGAACAGAGGTAACAAAATTGTTTGATTTTGGGGTAGAAAAGGAGAAACATTGAGCAGGGCGATAACGTTGATGCTCCGAGTCAGAAAGCCAAGATCTGATAGAGTCATGGAAATGGATGGGTCTTCCAGATGTGCGCGAACAAATCAGACAACTGAGAACAGGACTCGATCGCTGGGACAGTAACTTTGTGCGCCTGACGCCTCTAGATCCGTCGTCAATTCGTCATCAGAGATGCTGAGACTCGATTCAGCCAAGGCAAGTTGCCGCTTGGGGAACGGACAGGCCACTGCGTCATCCTACGCCAACACCACAGGGCCAGGTGGCCGAGCAGTCACCACACCCGAGTCTACCACGCGTGATGAAAGGTCAGCAGGTCAGAGCCCGAATGCCATTTAACAGACTACCTACACACAATAAGGCATTTACGGTTTATTGTCGTTGAATGTTTGCAGCAATAACTGTATCCTATATACACTACAAACTCCTGTGCATACGCTACCTGCATCTGCTACTTTCTCTGATTAGGTCTCTGATGATGAATCCGGGACGGATCTCGAAACGTCAGGCGAATAAACGTATTGTCGCAGCGACCGAGTCGTCTTCTTCTCAATTACTTCTTGGGACTCGCATGTTGGCTTGTAGTTGCAAATCAGGCAACCCTTACCGTTTCCTGCGAATATTCTAAATTTAGCTTTTCTGCACAATCTATGAGTTACGAGTTCTGTCCATAGTGACGACTCGGCACTGATACCGACAGAAATAAAGTGTTTCGCAGATTGTCACTTTCAGAACTATGTGTTGGCGGTAAGACTGCCCCCAATCAAAGAGCAAAAACTTGTGCACTCTTGTCATCCTGCGACCTTGCAAGCGAAAACTCGCCACATGCTAATGCTAAGAAAAGCCGCGGTTTTCTCATCGAGTTGGGCCCACAAAAGGATGAAAACTGCAAGTGCAGGAGAGATATGCCTGCGATCGGTCAGCGCGCAGTATAGCAAAACTGCCCAATAAGTTGTTTGTGGCGCGCTACGTTTGACCCTGCTTCCAAGGGGAGGGGAGCGCAGTGGTGACACTAATGTGCAGTACACACTGAAGGAGGTTGACACAGGACCTACTTTGTCTTCACACCCTGTGTTTCAAGGAAAAGGCGAGAACGAGTACTATCAGAAAATCGATCACTGACAGTTAGACCGTCGATTTCGACGATGTACGCGGCGTGCTTCAGCAAGCTGAAGGCAAGGGCAGCAACTTGTGCACGGATTAGTTTTAAGTGATAGTTGACTTTCGCGGTATCTACCGCAGCCTCTCTCTTCCCTCACTTACCTGTGTCCGAGGTCAAGACACAGTCCGGAAGACAGGATCGGATACAGATGACTGGCACGGCGAAGCCAACCCTATGCGTGCCCCCCCCCCCCCCCCCCCCACGTTCGGCATTTGTTACGGGAGCCCAACCCGAATAACGCCTACTGCACTCTGATCTGCCCCCATGATGGTCCAGTGCATCTACTGCGTGGCCCATTTCGGGGGTATGGTGTGCCAAATGCATTTGCGTGCATGCACCTAATGAATTCACACCCATTCTCATAAATACGGCTGGGGGAAGCGCACGCATACAAGGCATGCTTATTTGATCTGGTTGGAAATGTCAAAGTAGAATGAGATGACGGGGAGCATGATGTCAGCCCAATCGTACTCCATAAGCTGTCAGTGATTACCTCGGGGACATACCCGGCTTTGAGGGAAAGGCAAATGCTCTCAGGTATTTTTCAAAAGAAACAGTACCGCTGGTGCTACAATTCTAAGGTGGCGTCCTTTTTGGACAGCCTCAGGGTTGCCGGAACTCATGAACGCTTTTTTTTAAAGTAGGCTTTACCAACAGTTTAGTGTGCCATATTTCAGTTGCATCCAAAAACTATGATTGACAGCCCCGATTCCAAGGTGCATTTTGATTGCCTAGTCCAATTTTCACATGACAGCACATTCTAGAATTCCCTTGTGTTCACAAACTCTCATGGGAAGTCAGTCATAATGCAGCTAAAGAAGACATTTAATCCGTCCTTTGTGGGGCGAACTCAGTACCATGACCATGGTTTGCTATCGTCCAACTGCTGACGACAATATTCCAGCTGACAGTAATGTCGGCAAAAACGAGGGCGACGAGAATAGCCATCTCAATCACCAGTCAGTCATACCCAAACCCGAGTGATGCTTCACCCAAGGCTCGAACCCACGACCCTTTTAATCAGAGGTCTAACCATTGAGCGAGGGGCTCGTTTTGCCGGTTTAGATGAGGGAGATACTGACACTCGTTGATTAACTTTAACCGATCGCTGATGGCCAAACAGCCAAGGATGGCCATTCCACTTCCCCCCCCCTGTCATTACCGGCAATGCTGGTCTGCCTAAACTGCTAGCCCCTGAGCGGCTGCTGGTGAGACTCGAGAATGAACCCGAGGGCAGAACGGGACGAGTGAGCTTCGTTAGCGATCGGTGAACGTTAATCAAGGAGCGTTAACCCCCTAGATGTAAGTTCATGCACAATGCCAGTTAACTCATCGCAGTGACCAGCCTTCCCTTTACCAATTTCCATATTGCGCCACCTAAACCTTGCGGTTCCGACGCAAAAAAACCTCTTAGGCAGGGGGACAGGAACATTGAATTCGGTTGCCTCTTACCATTACAGGGAAACACTGCGTGATTGCTTATGTTTCGCTAGTCTTTAAATGTGATGACTTCGTTGCAGGCTCTAGCGTTTGTCCAGATATTGCTTGCGTGACTAAGACGTGGGCAACGCCCTCCACGACCGACTCTGAGTTCCCGCCTCCCGGCTGCCCTTGTATCCGAAATCATCAGGGTAATTGTTGAGCGAAAAGTTGCTTTGATGCGAAGCAAGCATTTAAATGCCTGTCGCTAGGTCTGTAGATTCTTTTACAGAGAAGGTAATTACCGGTTTTAAGTGGAAATAAGTAATATTCAGTCTTTCTTCCTACTCCATTAACCCCAAACACTTCGAGAATTTCGAATATTATTTATGAGAAATAACAGAGACTGCAGTTACTTGCGGGCGCAGTCTGTTGGCTTCAAAGTTCCCGTGGTAGGTTTGACGTCATACCCTAAGCCCTGGATGCCAGCCTATAGAAACAGCTTGCTAGTTTTCGACGCATAAAAAGCATTATTTATCTAATTCTCGGAGAGACGCAATCTGTCTTCCTCACGAGCATCTCTAGGTCCACATGACGGCTCCAAAAATGGCGCAGTGGATCTTGAAGCCGATAGCGTTTTTTTCGAGAAACCACCTTGCCTTAACCGGCAGTCTGTTTGCTAAACTTTCTGATACGGCCTAGATTCATTCCTATCCTAGCCTAGGTGCAATTTTTTTGCACAGCAAAGGACTACAAAAGCCGAAGTTCACCTATTTCTCGTTTTGATCCCTGCAAAATGAC
>JAYGXS010000001.1:94171449-94223748 GCA_036362985.1 Ligula intestinalis
TCGTCTATCGCTTACCTGGGGGTCAGATGACGACCAAAATCTATAGGAATCCTACTTACACGTTGCAATTATGAACTCGCAACATCAACTATCCGCCGCATCCCAACTGAAGCTTCATATTTATGCCATGCCGATGAGCAATAACTCATTGCAGTGTGGAGGTCGTTAAATAGGATTAGATCAAGCGCCTCAGAGAGGTCATAAGATCAAATCGGGTAAGGATGCCTTGTATGGAAGAAGAAGAAGCGATCAGTGGAACAAGAGGTTGATTGTCCTGACGCTTCGGATTCCCTCGGGAATCCTTAATCATATGTAATAGAAGAACAGTCTGAGACATGCGCAGATGAGATGCCTTGTATGGCCGCCTAAACAGGACACGGGAACGGAAACCGCCCCCACTATACGTGACTTTAAGAAAGTAGGTTCAGATGAGGGTTGGGGTTAGGGTGAAACTTAAAGCTAGGTTCAGTAAGGTTCAGGTGAGGGTTGGGGGAAAGGTTAGGGTTAGGTTGAAACTTAAAGCTAACGTAAGGGTTTAGGTAAGGTTTTAATTCGCCAGATTTGCTGTTGCTGATAGTCTGGTCGCGAGAAGTACTACTCGTGACATGAGAGAGTTCGAATATAACATGCATTACCATAATCCTGACAACGAGTTAAGTGATAAGACGAGTAGTTGCCAGTGCTTAACCTTTTCTTAGTTCGGCCAGCACGAATTATTGAAAAGTACTCTCTAGAATATGTTCTATGTTTGAACGGGTAACTATGAACTCCTTCTTGGAGAAGGATACTAATGTATTTAGATTATGCCATGTAAGCGTGTGACTCAAGCAAGCTTTATGATTTTAGTAAAAACAACAAAAAGACTGTGGTAAAAAATAAATCAGCTTAAGTGGTTGGATCAGCCCGCAGGCCTTGCCTAGAGTGCATGCGTGTTATCACCAAGTTATGTCAAGGATTTATCTGTCCGCAATTCGCTCCCACTGACAGCCAACAATTAGTGCCCTATATGATTTGACAGTTAAGCAGTTTACATATTTCAGGTCCGTAGAGAACGGAAGAAACCCATTTTCTTCTGACGAATTGCCCGGATCATTTCGAACGGAAAATGAAAGGAGAGGTAGGCGGATAATAGACACAAACCTCCTCAACGGTGTCTTCGTGGACGGCGTGCCCGGACTTTGGAAGGATCTGGAGTTGAAATTTACCTACAGAAAAAAAAAACAGAAGACAGTCAACGTTTGGGGTTCAGTGAAACAATAGAATATAACTGATTAAGAATCAAACAAGTGGGGGTCAGGGATTTCGGGGAGGGGGGAGGAAGGGGGTTATACTTGCCTTTTTCAAGTTCATAACTGAAAGTTGACGTTTAGGAGGCTGGGTGAACTGAAGAATGCCACCAAATTGACTTGCCATCCTGACTGCTGGTCGTGTAATTAATAGTAGTGAACACTAACTTGTATCAGCTAAAACTAGATAATTTCCAGCATTTATTCACGAAATTGCGACACAGTGCTAGTTAAGCTATGCGCTATTCCCTTAGGCCGTTGCTATAGACAGAGGTTAACCCCGTATCAGTAATTTCCGGTGTGTGTCAAGGGGGCTGTGGCGAGCGCAAACTGGTTCAGCGGTTGCCAATAGAGGAGAATATACGAGTTCCAGGCAGCAGTTCCGAAGAAGAAGATGCGATCACTGGAACAAGGACTTTATTTTCCTGACGTTTCGGATTCCGTCGGGAATCCTTAGTCATAGGTAATCGTAAACAGGTCTGAGACCCCCTATCTGCGCATGCCTCAGACCTGTTTACGATTACCTATGACTAAGGATTCCCGACGGAATCCGAAACGTCAGGAAAATAAAGTCCTTGTTCTAGTGATCGCATCTTCTTCTTTGGTTCAGCGGTCTTGTCAGCCACTGTGCCTACCCCTCATCAGAAAACAGACCCGCTCGGACGGCGGCCTGATGCTGGCGGTAGGAAAGAGAGTGAGTTCGACCCTCAGTTCAGTTCTTTCCTCACTATAATTAACCTGATGCGCTTGAAGGTATCACAGTGCGCTAAAAGCCGTGGTTTGGCGAGTTGCCAACTGACGGGATTATTTGGGCACCGCAGTCAGCCAAATGCGTGTCTCGTTGTCTGGGGTGGCTAACTACGGGCTGAGAGTCAGACTGCAATGGCTCCTTCTTAATATGGCCCCTATGGTATACCCACTCAGTTGGAATCTGCGGCAATCACTTCTCTGCTATGTTTTCGCTTCATTTTTATGGTCTAAAGTGTGTTGACCTGCGCCTTCTCTCATCTCCTTTGCCTTGACAGATGGAGGTGAGGAAGAGTGCGGTAGATGCTCCGCCTGTCTACTGTTACTGAAAACTAACTTACGCGCAAGTCACCGTCCATGCACTACCCTGTTATGAAACATGCGGTGAACATCGTGGAACTGTCTTATTTGTTACGCCGATGGTTCTATGGTTGCACGATCTGTGAATACTCATTCATCGGGCTTTTAACCCCACATATGGGGATTGCTCCAACGATTTGGTTCGTTTCCTATTCCCTATTGCCGCGATAGTCCATTTTGAAGTTAGCGAAAGTTTAGTTTGGAAGTGCAGTACTACACATCTGGCTCAAAGCGTCATGCAAGTGATGTAGGTGACGGAGGCAACAGCGATGCCAGAGGTGAGTGGCTGTCATCGGCCTATTTTTCTTCCGGTCTTCACTACCATCATCGCTTTGGCGTTCACGTGACTTGTGAAGACTCACTTTTACGAAAGCAATCGCCTGTAGTCATTGGGGCAATTTAAAGTCTTCAAGCCCTGGGGTGAATAAACGGCATTCAAGAGGCACAGAGTACCCTGAAACCACCACGGCTAATGGGCAGATCACGTAGCAAGTTCGTATGCATGTGCATGTGGATGTTACTTGAAGTCTGAGGATGGTATCCGCGGAAGAGCGATAATTCAGTGGAATGCAGAATCCGCTGTCTATGAGCGCTTTATCTACATGGAGCAGAAAGACAAATGCAGAGGAAAGCATTTCGCAACAGACTCTCACTGCATATGCTGCAGATTAAAAAAACTTTTCCGTGAGAGAGGGAGGAAGGGATTACCGCTTCTAGGCGTCTATATGCAAGGACAAATGCACCAGAGGGCTAGTCCCCGCAAACACGTCGGGGTAGATGAGAACGAAATAACAGCAATGCAGCACAAGAACCCAGAACCAATTTATTTTTGGTTGAGCCTTGTATGCACAAAACAGTTGTCTGAATGTAGGCATGACACAATTGCATAAGTTAAGATAGGCCGGCGTCGTATTACTGTAGCATTACGCATACTTTAGAGCAAAAATGAATCAAAAAGTTAATTCAACTGTGAGTTAATTACAAGCCATTGAAAGTATCTGGCAGATAGCGTTCAATCGAGATAATATTAACAATAGTCTAGAAACTAAATGTTAGATCCAAATTGTATCGGCCTCGCGCTTACGTTCCTCGCCAGTGTTTCAGAGTAAGGTCGACTGCGCAATGACTTGGACGCGGCTTTTAAAGTGACACAAAATTGTCACCTAAAGCACCGCTAACAGATTCTGGTCTGAAAGAACTGAAAGGTGTCAAAATGCTAAGACGATCTTTCTGAATGAGGATCAACTTGTTCCATCCAGTTAGGATTTTTGATTAATTGTAGAAACTTTAAAAGCATCAGGTTGGCTATAGCGAGCAATGAGTTGAAGTACTTGCAGGTTTACTTCGGTATCGGATTTATTCTCCCTTCACTGACGCAGTTACTAGCAGCAAAGTGGTGAGGACAGTAGACACCAGATCTGATGCTAACACGCGACGGACCTCCGACTAGGCCATGTACTTTACAGCTGCCTCAAGCTACATATCACACCGTCCGTATTACGTCAGTATAACGCAGAAATGAATGAACGATACGTCTACGGAGGTTACGCTAGCGGACAGCGGTTACATGACACCGGAAATAACCAAGAATACAAGTAATTTTAGATAATGATGGTTACAAGTTCCATTGACTGTCTGTGGTCCGTAGTCAAGGCCATCGATTCCAGCGCGAATGACGACACTCCTATTTTCAGGACTCACATCAAAAGACAGCAGCGACAAAAACTCGTATTAATCTGTCTCGACAGTCGTCAGTAGAGGTGTTTCGCAGAAATCATTCATGCTGCGCAAATTTTCTTGGAAAGGCTACACTTGAAAGATTCCTACATGAATACGGTAATTCGCCGTGGTAAGTGTACGAAAGAACGGATGCTAGAAAAGCTCATAATAATCCAAATCCGACCCAGAGGTGGCAAATGTTTGAAGATGATAAAACGACTATGAGAGGTAACTGAAAGCACGTAAGACGCAATCCCAAGTGTATTCTCTAGCCATATAATAAAAATATAGACAAAATCGACTGGGAATGCATCGCCTATACACTGAACATCAAATTCTGCTAGTGTGGGACACGCGCGATGCCATAAGAGCCAGATCCGTTGAGAAAATACTAAAACGTAATGCAAGTCAAGAAATAAAATATCGCGGTCCCACGTCCGCATTGTAAGACAGTTGACGTACTGTAAATAATGTGGAGTAGCGCACACTCATGGAGCCACGGGGCATGCTCATTCCGGTTAGGCCTTGTGGTTCAACTCCACTCTACCATAATTCCTTAGAAGATGCGATCACTAGAACAATAATTTTATTTTCCTGACATTTCAGATTCTGTCGAGAATCCTTAATCATAGGTAGCCGTAGGATGGTGAGACATGCACAAAGTTGGGTAATACATGCACAGATTTCACGGAATTTATAGTTCATAGCGGTCATCAGCATGCGCACTATAAATACCAACTCCTGTAATCACTGGCTTGGGGTCTTAATTGGTGCGGTGATGGCTTGACACTTTCCTTTCGACTCACTAAATACCGTGCAATCTGTGCATATATATTGCCCCAATCTGCACATTTCTCACACCACCTTACGTTTACCTATGAGTAAGGATTCTCGGCAAAATTCGAAACGTCACAAAAATAAAATTATTGTTCCAGTGATCGCATCTTCTTCTTCTTCAGAACTACTGGAATTCGCATATTCGCTTCTATCTACCATAATTAAGAGTCTCGATTACAACCGAAAGTTCAAAAGACCCGTAGTTCATTGCTAGAGCGTTCGATAGTACACAGGCCGGCAGCTGTATCTGATAAAACAGCTGGTAGATTTAAACTTAACATGTGTAGACAAATGAAACAGACAGGGCCATGATAATTTCAGCCAGCTTACTCCTCGATTCCGCCAGTTATTGTCGTCGACAGATTGCCGTATTGTCTACTTCAAACGCCCCTCACTAGGGTAATCGTTTTGTGTTTTTAGGTACCAACGTTCTGGTGTGGTTCAAAAAAACAGTGTGTCTTCAAGACAGAGTTAAGGTTACGCATGGAAGGAAGCTGGATGTCACGAATCCGCCTTTTAGCATATATCTGCTGTCTTCAGAGTAACCTATAGAGATTTAGGATACTCTACCTACCAAAATTGCCTAGAAATCGAAAACTGGTTTTTGGGGCCGAGCTCCTACGCACGGGCAAGTTGAGGGTTGAAAACCACCTTTCGTCAGATAGCATCTCACAAGGCTACAACAGCTAGTGACGAGGTCAATCACGCGTCTCCCGGTTCAACATTTAAATTTATGCTAACCCTGTCGGTTTAGTTGTCGCTACGCCACATTACAAGTACCTTTCTTCCAATCAGTTCCAGCTAAAACAAAATGGCAGGTGACAGCCGTCAACTTACCCTGCATTTGTCCAATGGTCAATTCCTTGTCGAGGCGGTCGACGCCAGCAACAATGAGGAGTTTTGGTTCAGGGATTGAGAGGAAGATGGAGGAGAGGTTCTCAAACCATCCACGCCAGTACTGCTCCGTCTTGGAGAGGTCCACCCGCCAGGTGTATTCGACCCGTCGCTGACCGCTAGGCACTGATGTCCGTGAGGTCTCTGACTGGTGTACTGAGTCGGTAGCCGACTTCGGTCGATGCACCTGCGTGTGTGGGCTTGCTTGGGAGAGGTCGTGAGGCTGCAAGACGGCGGAAAGGAAAGACCCAACCGCGATTATGCACTGCAGTTCTGTAAGTACTAACAGGCTCAAACTCCCCGTATTACGGTTACTATAAGAGACTGTTTGGAGAATCGGTGCATGTATAAAAAATAGAGGAAACAGAGAGGCGAGTCAATTAGAGGAACAGACATTGAGCGGTGGGCGATATGGAGGTTGTTAACTAACAATGGGAAGTAGCGGGACCTTAAAACGGAGGGAGAGAAAATTTCGGGGCTTTATAGCATGGTTATATGTCAGCACGTTTGCTTTTAGTCAAAAAATTCCCATGAGCTAGATCCGCACAGTTAGCAGCTACATAGCCCGCATAAGTGAATTCCATTTTATAACAAAAATTTATCTTTTTTAAGGTTCATAAACGTGGCAGTTCTTTGCGGGTTGCTTGAAGCTCACTGTTTTCGCTTGAAAATAACTACTAGCATTCTCACGGCAAAGAGCTGTTAAGGTACCTCTGAGGTTACTTGATTGTACAAGAAGCAAACTGCGCTTTGTTAGAAGGGGTTTAGCAGATTTGCATGATTCATCTGGCCCAAGCATGAAAAATTCGGCGGTCTTCGTGGGATTTGAACCCACGTCAGTAAGGGAAAGCTTGAGTACAGCCAGCGCCACCGGCGAATTTTCACAATTGAGTCAATGGAACCTGCGCTTCAACAGGAGTTCGGCTCCCAAGGTTACTACTCCACGTGCGGGTTTGCCAAAGGAATTTTCTTAAATATATATAATGGATGAGCACACGGCAGTGAAAACTAGGAAATCTTTTGCGCCTTATCGGTAGAATAATGAAAGGACAGGCAGGAGTTTCCTTGGTAGTGGACTTGAATACAACAAGCCGTAGGTTGTTTTCATATGGTAACCGTGAGAAGGCGTTTTTTAAGTTGATAAACCTGATTTACCTAAAAGGATTTCGTGCAAATAAGAAAAAATCGTTAAATTTTGTTAAAATAATTTAATGCGATGGCTATAGGCCGACGGCGTTGGGCGCGTAAATCGAAAAAAGGCGCAGAAAACAAATCGAGCTCGAATCGAGCACGAATCGCGGTCGACAAACTTGGAAATGTGGAGTTTTATTCCGAAAACTTTACTCTGCCCAAAACCCAGTAATAATGGATATTTTGAAGACGTTTTGCAATATTAAGCAGAAACTTCGGGCTGTTTACATAAGATATAACTATACCACACTGAACCTAACACTAACCCTAACCCTTACCGTAAGCCTTACCCTAACCCTAACCTCTGACCCTACCCTTAATCCTAACCCTTACCCTAACCCTAATCGTGCTCAAATCGAGCTCGAATCGCTGTCGACAAACCTGGAAATTTGGAAGTTTTTTCCGCCACTACCAAGGAAACTCCTGCCAAAGGACATGCGTATGATGGCGGAAGGGCGACCAGGAGGTGAATTAGCTCATAGGGGGTGACACATCACACCGCGTAGCACGCTGCACGTGGTGCATAAGGCGCATCCAGGTCTCGTTTGCGGCCCAGCGCAGGCCGCGTTCTGCGCAGCGTGACTACACGCCGCTGAAATTACAGGTATTTAGTCAGCAGTTTTTCCACCGCAACCCACGAGTCGTTTATGAAGTCTGGCTCGTGTAACAGGGAGGCACTAGCGCGTTGGCAGCATACATACAGAGATTGGGTTTTTATGTAAATCCAGCCACACCCCATGCGTCTCCAGCCGGCAAAACTATGCGTGGTTTGGTTCGGTCACTGGAGACTATGTCAGTGGCATCCGTAAATGCAGGCTTTACGTGAGGTTGACTAATGCGAGCTATCTTATTTTAAGTTGATTTTAATAACATGCAAGGCGCGGGGGGTGTTGAGGCTGACCAAGGCTTTATTTTGTCGGTAGATTATTTTAGACTTTCTTTCAAACTAATTTGAAATCTGTGAATGTAATGTTGCTGACTGAAGACTCAGCTTTTTTCCCTCCGGACATATTTAATGCATGGCACCGAAGATGGTCGTTAGTGCTAAGAATCAATCATACCTATTTAGGTTTTAAGCGACTGACTTACTCCAGATAATTTATTGAATACTGAAAAGATACCTGATCTGGACACTGCGGGTTATACGCGGTTATGATTGTTCGCCAAAATCGGCACATATTATCTACACGGTTATGGATACAAGGCAAGCAGCGAACACACAAGACCAGGTCCACCAGTTATGCCACTCTTGAAAACCGAAAGAAAGAAGGAGCAGCAAATTGACTGCTAATAGGCAAACAACAGCCGCCTACATTAACTGAATTGACTAAAAGCCCGTTTACTGGCCAATAATTCTCAAAACTACGTAAACACCAACCCAAAAGCTACAAACTCGCTTTCTTTTGGCTAAGGGTTGGCCTGAGACACTCGGTTTACAATTTCGTGGCCTCTTATTTAACTACATAGGGTCACTGGCCAATTAAGTATCGACCTAGAAGGCTGAAATTTGATAGGTAGATAGAGCTATTAGTCCTAGAAGCGGGTGCATAGTGAAGGGGAAGAGGGGGGGGGCAGTCGTGACAACATGGCAGTTCATGCTATGGTGAAGCCTTTTAAGCGTGATTTTTAAAAAGGGGGAGAGCAAAAGGCAGGGTAGCAGCCATACGGCGGAGGGAGGAGACGCGAAACGGTTTATCGATCGTTATCACGGCAATGCCCGGTCGATCACGTGATCCAGCCGCTTACAGAATTCTGGTTTTTTTCTCCGCATTGTCATCGGCCAGCACAGGCTCGCGTATTTTTTTGTTGGTACGTAGAAAATACGTTTGTCGGGCTATAAGGCTCCCGAAACCTGATGAGAAACATCCTCCACGAGATGCAGCCCACGATGAATAAAGATGAGGTACATCAACCGACTTGCCCGTCAAGTCTACAGAGTGCGGCATGCCAAAATGCGACTAAAACAGCCCAGAGCCTTAAGCATTCCACTAATTACTGGTAGGCGTGTAGGCGCCGCTGCGTTAATGTTATCCTCGAGGCACGAAATGCTGTTGTGACCACGGATGAACGATAACAAAAACTCTGGTATTTGCAGAACCGATTAGTAATGAACGGCTATCCCGACGAATCCATCTTCTCTACTTCAGTACGCGCCCAACGAAGGGCCACCTGAACGCAGGTGAGCGATCTGGTAGTTTCCCACATTCAGTGTCATGAATGCCCCTGCTAGTTAACAGGCCAGGCGGCACGACAACCGACCTACGTACAAGACACAAAAGGGAACCTAGAAAGGATATTATACGCCAGGCTCTTGCTCCGAACCTGTCAAACGACGCCGAACTCAACTTCGCGGACACACGAATAACTGCATGAAAGTGTAACTAGACAAAGTACGGAAAGCTTTGGGCCTGTAACTCAGACAGTAACTGACTTCCACCCTGTCAGTCAGATGGTATGTCACCATTTGCAGTCAAAAAAAAACTCGCGATAGACTGATCCTAGAAGACTAAAAACAGTGAATACTCATATCTTTTATATGATAGCCACAGAGTAAGGGCTCCCGCACAAGTCGATAAGCTCAGAAGCATAAAATGACTGCTCTAGATGTCTGGATACTCTTTTTCACTACAATGTGAAACTGGAATTCTCATCTACATTTCCCATTTGTGACTGATGAGCGTTTTCAAACAAACTTTTCTATTCACTTGTTGGTATGGATGTTTGCAGGTAAGACGGAGAAAAATCACGATGGAAAGACACCTAAAAGTTTCCAAAAGTGTTCTTAGTTTAATCAGGAAGCCCTGGTTAGACCTGCGCAGGATCGGCGGACATGCCAGTTTTACAAGTAGTTTGAAGGCCGGAAATCCCGACAAAAAGAGTGGGGGCTCTTAGTGGCGCAGCCAAGGACAGGCATAGCACAGACAGATACTAATAACGTTTAATCGCTTTCAAAATACACAGATCGTCACGATTACAAGCGCATTCCTACGAATCACACTCCCCCCCCCACAAAAAAACCATTAATCACGCCCGTACCTAGCCAGGCAGCTGAGATACACACTCAATATTCATACTAACTTAATCCACTACGACCACACATTTCATTTCTGGTCTGACAACTGTTAATCCGCATCAGCCCCGCCAAAGAGCCACTGCCAGGAATCCTGAATGACGCCCATCCATCAGGTTCTACAATCCCTGACCCCGAACACTCCGGCCTATACGGCGTATAAGCATACACGTCCATCATCGCTACAGCATCGTCTATCGCGCAGATAACAATCAGCTGAGCAAGCTTGACTTCGCATCAGGCGGGATGAGAGACTATCGGGTGTGGGTGTCTGCTTGGCACGCACTATATGGAGCAGTGCGCTCAATCCTGACCTCAGACCAACTTAACTCGAGCTTGCTATGGGTGATTGAGGAGAGGGTAGCCATCGTAGCCGTGATCCGGTGTTCAGCTTCTTTTCGATCAAAAAATCCTTTTGAACTCACGATAAGCTATCAATTGTGGTTCAGAAGGCTGTTGATTAATGGAATAAGTCGGTTCTGCAACGAACTGAGTTCCACACTCATATGACCTATTGGCGCAGTCTTTAACATTGTCAGACTAAGTTTCACCACTGACGACAAGTTCGTGCAGAAGTAAGAATCATCACATGCATGATGCGCACAACCCCCCAGCTTCAAATCCACCTATCTAGCCTTTCAAGTCGTCTTGAGGGTGTCTTGACATTGGGTGTGAGCCCAGAGTGACATGGAATCAACAAAACGTCTACTCAACTACAGTCAAGTTCATGTGCAGACTACCACTGATGTGAAAGCTAATGCTTTAACTATTGACCAAAAGGTCATGGGTTCGAGCCTCGGGCGGCGCACCACTTGGGGTTGGGCGTGACTGACTGATGATGGCTAATGAGCCAGAAATTGCCATTTCAGTCTCCCTTGTCTCTGATGTGATTTTTTAAGTCCAACTGAGCTTCAATTTGCAGAAAGTAGCATTTTTGACCTATTTGCTATTGTCAGCCCGTCATGCTTCGCCCTAAACTGGGAGACCTGAAAAATCTACTGAAATGAACGCCCTAACAGTCGATACAGTGGCTCAAAGCCTGTCGGTCGCTGTCATGAATGTTCGTGATAATAAGTTGGCTCTAAATCGGCATTCAGAGTGGAAGCAAAATGCCCGTAATCCGCCCTGAATTTGGTAAATGCCACGCCCACAAGATGAATGATAATGCTGCTGAGTCAGATGATGGAAGAATTCGGTCAGGACATCCGGTTTCCTACGAGCACCGTTATTTCGTGCCTAGGAGGTTGGATTATAATGGGCAAAAAATTCTCCTATTACAAGTCTGAAAGGTCATAGGGTATGAACTTTAATGCACAAGAACGATTTTCGGCGCGCATACCTCATGGGTTACTGCTTGCTAGTGCATAACACGTCTTTATCGCCTATAATTTAACAATTATGCACATATATGGTGCACATGTTCTGAACACCGGAAGACCATGTTCAACAAAATTGGAATTTTGCCTTGCCATTCTAAAAGTACTGTAATTTGTCTGCAATGGTAAAAAGCTTAGTCAACTATCAAGCAGATGAAAATGGAGATTCCGAAAATGATACAATCCTAGGAACTTTTAGCGAGGCGCGGAACGGAGGAGTCGAGATCGGTGTGGTAGGGGATAATGCAAGCACAACAGCCCACAATCATATTTCGAGTTACGATGGGGATCAAGTTAAGTTGAGAAAGCATGGACATTGACCAACATTATTCTGACGCCCAACCATCGGTCGTTAAAAAAACGTTTTGGAACTGCTCACATACAAACCAATTTTATTATATCAACCTAGGGCAGAGGTCTATGATACGTAACCTGCGTTAGGCTGGCGCGGAAGTGAGACCACGAGAACGGGGAGAACTGTTGATAGGGAGTAAAATCCATTATTTCGTTTAAGGGCGGACCAGAAGTCAAGTTACAAAACACGGAATCTTGAAGAAGGCAATTTGATAGAATCGTCTTCTTCTCACTTACTTCCTGGGACTCGCATTTTTGCTTGCATTGGAACACGGTTGGCCGAACATGCCACAGCAGTGAAAAAGGAAGGACACTAGCTTTCAGATCGCGCAGCATTCGACGAAATTGGGCCATACCTTTAAGTTTCACTTGGCCGAAATTCACACCAAGGCTGAAAATCACATGGGCCGCAAACTGTTTGAGTCACGGTTCTTGGACCCCAAAAAACGCAATGACCTCTCAGTTCCATATTCTGCGCCGAGGCTTTGCCTACACATAGGGCGCACGCGGGGAGGGTGGGGTGATGAAAAGCTGGGGTGACAGGAGCCAAACGGTCGATTAACCATTACGTCAATAATCAACAAGGGTGACCAAATAATGGACATTAACGACACGGGTGCGGACTAACGAGCAATCATCACATCAAACACGAGTCCCAGCTATGTTTGCGAAAGCTGGTAGTTGGATTAGGCATGTGGTCAAGTGGAAACTGTACTGTGCTCTTCGCGTCGCCCCTACATGCAACTGTCTCTGAGAACGGATTCGCGTGAGAATCCAAGGATGTCAGACCAATACACTTTTTGTTTTAGGGATCACATTTTCTTATGTGCTTCTTTTGGAACGGGTCTCTTTGCTTCTACCGGCAGAGCTTCCTGGTGTCGTCAACAGCAAAGGTGTGTTCACATTCTGATGGCAGTCATTGCCAACATCATTTTTGACTGGTTTTCACATACTTCGTCGTCAGTCGATGCAGCGCTCCGTGGTTTAATTCTCCGACTATTTATGCAGCGTGCGCATACTCCAACGGTTGCACGATGTCGACTCATATCCCGTCTCGAGTTTCGTGGCTTCTGTAGTATGAGATAGTAGGCGAAGTCTCAGTCGAATAGACTCTATTCTAAATTTACACAAAGCCACTGAGTGTCACGGATTTGCCACGAATAAGGCGATTATTGATGTCTCACTGGGCCGTTAACTTTTCCGTCGAAATGAAATTTACGACAGTAAAATGTGACGATTACTGCCACGACAGGAGATGTTTAGAGTCGTTTACCGGATCGAGTTCACAGCTGCGGACTAACCAACTACGTCGGAGATTACGCCGGACGCGAATGGCAACACGCAGGCAAAAGCAGTGAGAAGGAATGGTGTTAGCTCTCAGGTCACGGCTCATTTGACGGCCCCGGCCACAAGTTTCACGAAGCCAAAATCCTCAACAGAGGCAGCGATCGTGTGGTTATCGGGTCAGCAGTCCCCTAACAAGTGTACTGAACTCCCGTTCTCATATTCTGTGCTGCCTGACCAGACTAACCAGTCGCGCGGGAAGGGCAGGGACGACCAACAATTGCAGTGACAGCAAACCAAATGACCGAGTAATGATTCCACCAACATCCAGCACAAATGATGAAACTGTGCCAATTAAAGACTCGGCCATTGGCAACTGACAAGCCATCATCGCATTAAATACGACCACTAGCGATACTTGCGAGAGATGCTAATTAGAGTACGTATTTGGTCACATGCCAACTACGTCCTATAAATACTGCAATGTGTGCGCCTCCTCCACACATGGCCACCACTGTCACTGATTATAGGTTTGAGTGAGAATCCAAAATATCAGGTGAATAAACCTCTTGTTCCTGTTATCGCATCTTCTTCTTCGTCTTCTTGTGAACTGCCGCCTGGAACTCGGCTTTTCGCTTCTACTAGAGATATTTTTGTGCAGATTGGCTTGCGCTGATGCTACACGGTACCGACTTAGTCGCGTCCTTACAAGTTTGTGGTCAGATCTATGCTTGCAATCAGTATCGGCAGCACGCATTGAACGCCCATAAAAAGAGTCTGATCCGTGTGAGGACATCTTCTCGTCGCTAAAACATCAGGTCAACAGGCGTTTTTGGAGGCAGCAAAGCGAAGAATCGGTGTTAACGGTCAAAATCGACCACCGGTAAAAAAACTTCGTCATTCACATAAGCATCCGTGTTGAGAGTGGAATTACGAGTAACAAAGACGGTCAGTTTAGATCATGTGTCATACGTGATTATTTACCATAATGGCACAGTAAAGACACTTGCCAAAAACTATGGACTGCTGGCGGCTCGGGGGTAGTACGCTGTTATTCTGCAGTAGCTGATGCAGTTCAGCTCATATATGGATATCAACTTTCGGAGCGAGCCTTAGAAGGTTTGGTTCGAAGGATTTACGCAAAGTTGATGAATTAATGTGCTTAGCAATGCAATAAGGCTAAATTTTATTAGGTTTTGGCCCAAGTGTGACCAAATTGTGAAACATTCGCAGCCTCGGTGGGATTAGAACCCACACAGCAGGGAAGTTTTTTTGCACAGCCAATGCTCTACCATTGAACTACGAAGGCACGCCGAAGCTTTGAAGTTAATCACACTTGAGTCGATTCACCCGCCCAACCTACTGCTCGTATGGAATCCACTAGTACGGAAACAGTAGGCTGACTGCCCAGGTAGGGTTTTCTATGCAATCACCAAAAATCTACCTGAATGACTCCTAGGGTCTAGTCAGCTTACTGCATCCGTAATGATGGATTCCATACGAGCAGTAGGCTGGGCGGCTAAATCGACCCAAGTTTCTGCTACTGTTTCCTGCTCATGTCTCTGATGATGAATCCGCGACGGATGTCGAAACACCCTAGCGATCGATTCGTCTTCTTCTCGACCACATGTGGCTTACATCCATATGTGAGCAGTAAGGGAAAACAAGAGCTCTATAGCTATGAGCGCCTTGTTCGTCGTCTGATGCAGCGGAGGGGCAAGCCCGTGTCACATATATCGACAGTCTAATCTGATAATTCCCATCGTGGGCCTCACAGCATGATGGTGCAGGGACGGTGTGTTACGCGCGGATTAGTTTCAAATGCTGGTAGGCTTGCATTGTATCTGCCGCTCTCTCTCTTCCCTCTATCCGCTTTTGCTCGGTGCCAAGAAAGAGTCAAAAAGACCGGAAGCGGAATCGGGCGCCGCCGCCACTCCTGACTCAGATCCCACGGAGTGGGTGTGCCATATAGGCCGCGTGTGGCTGGTGCATGAGTCTGCACCTACGCCGCCCAATGGAAGCGGCGGCACGAATCCCAACCCACACAACTTTGGACAGAGATAGAAATATCGCGTCGGGTCCATAAGCACTTCCGAAGGCTGGAGAAAACTCGTCGTGCTGCATCAATTCGGGAGACAATTTCATCCTTACTCTGTCTACTGGTTAGCGACCTCACTCCGAGGTATTTTAAACTGTCGGTCGGTTTGTCCATAAACGCTGGGAATACCAAGGTGTTTTCATGCTGCCTCCCTGCCGAAGAGAAGGCACCTCTCGAGATTAGTGGCTGTCAATTTTAAGTCGACATCTTAAAATACCTCGGAGCGAGGTTGCTACCCAATAGACAGAGAAGGATGACATCATCACCCAAATTGACGTAGCACGACGAGTTTTCTCCAGCCTTCGGGAGTGCTTATGGACCCGACGCAATATTTCCCGCTCAACAAAGATCCGCGTGTACCGTGCATCTGTGCGGTTCATTTTCCCATACGGATGCGAATGTTGGGCTATGCGCGTGGAAGATGAACAGAAACTGCAAGTCTTTGACCACTACTGTCTTAGGAACATCCTTCGAGTGAAGTACACCGACTTCGTCTCAAATGAGACAGTCCGCACTCGCTGTGACTAAATCACAAGGATATCCCAGGCCATTCAGGAAAGACGGCTGAGGAGGTTTGGACAGGTTCTTCGTCGTCAACCTCTCGACTTAAAAACCGTCAACCTCGACTTAAAAACCGTTACCTAATTGGAGGCGTCGAAGAGGGGGTCAACTCGAAACCTGGCTCGACTCAGTCCGTCAGGACAAAGAAGTGGTTCTTGGACCTTCGGTATTCGGTCTCCAGCGCTGGCAAAGAGACTGGGTCGAATTGTCCAGGTCTGCGGCCACGGATCGTCGCGCGTGGAGAAGCACCGTACGGAGCACAATCGAGGCCGGCTAGATCAGTCATGATCACAGTCGTTACAAGTACAAGTAAGTAAGCACATAACTTTGGCCTTTGTGTCACACACCCCATCATACACCACCTGGTCAAAGTCTACACTTGACCGGAAATGTGCACCACAACAATCTGGCTCGTATCCTACGGAGTGGTAGTGCCATGGAATTTAGTACACCGTGATAGCCTTAAGCACATCAGATTGTTTATAGCGGTAAAAGTGTCCCAAGTCGTCTACATCACTCTTGATTCCCACTCCGAGCCCTAGCCACACACATCACTATACCAGAGACGGTGACCTTTGACTGCTCTTCTGCCAGAACGGTATTCTCGATCAGCACGAAAAATGGCAAGCGAACTCACCAAGAATACAGACAGACAAAACCAGACTTCTGTGACAGAATGTATTGGCATGCGCCTCCATAGGCATAATCAAGCCGTATTCATTGCATTGAAGACTGTTTAACCACATTGCACTCAATGTATGAGACAGGCGGTCATTAGTACAACATCGACTAGATTTTCATGACAGAAGAACGTGGGATATAGCACAGGGGCAACTGTTAAGTCAACTTGGCCAATGAATAGTACAACACTGCACGAACAGCTCCTATGAGAGGAAGGTCTCGCAAGTGACAACGAACAGACGGTAAAAGACGTACAGTAGATGACTATAAAAAGCGGTGATAGCCAGGCGGGTATTTGCGAGTAGAGTGGAATCTCAGTTAACGCATTAATCCGTGCCGGCACCGAGCTTGGCAGCTGAAACGATTGTCTTGCGAACCGAAGCCAATCAAAATGCGTCAGTTCACTTATTGGTTGCAGGCGACCGAGGACCCTTGTCCTGGGAGCAGGACTCAGCGGCGGATACAAGCAAACACTCGCACTACCAAATCGTTAACTGGGCGGAAGCTCGTCAACTGAAACATTTGTTTTGCTAGTGCCTTGCTCGTTGCCTGAAATGCTCTTAGCCCGAGACTTTACTTTGGAGCATGTATGACTATAAAATGTAGCAAGAACGCGCAAACCCCTTAAAATGGCCACTCAAGTAGAGGAAATATCATTTAAATAATGGATCATTGAAAAAACACTACACATTGGGTATTAGGAGGTGCTAAGTCCTGCAGCGTAACTATCATTGACCTGACCAGGTATATTTTGTATACCAAAACCATCAGGACTATACTACTGCAGCAACTCATTTTATCTGATCATGACACACAGACACAGAACGAACCCGAAATGTAGTGTTCAGTGAACCTCTTAGGGGATGAAAAAGCCAAATAATCCAAACAAACAATCGTCTGGATTCCTACGGAAGAAATTGTTGATGACATCACCCCGCAATCAGTAAACAAACAAGTTGTTACAGAGAAGAGGAATTCGGTTACTTACGATACTGTCGGCTATACTTCCTGCAGCAGGTGGGGGGAGATCGTGGGCGCTCATATCTAACTTGACGTCTGCCGTTGAAAAACTGTGTTCTGACGTAGCCTCCATGTCGCTGGATTCGGGCACTGCAGAAAGACTGCGGTGGTCGTCCGAAGATTCTGTTTTAGGTGGGCCATGTGGGTTGACGTCAATACAGGCTACACCGCGGTCTAGTTCACAGGTAGCTGTTTCACCGGTGGACATACGTCGCAGCTGGCCGGGGAAGGAGACCCTGGCTGATTCTAGGTTGCGTACCTGTCCAGTCCTGACACTGGAAATAGGGGGTAAAGGGTGCAGGGGTAGTTGTAGTTCAAAGTGTCATCTACATCAAAAATACCGACCGGAAGTCTGATAAAACCTAAGCCAAGATCACTCAGCAAGACAGGTAAAGCTGGGAGCGGCTACCAGAGAACAAACTAATTAGGAGTCTTAGGCTGAAGCGGAGATTCGCCAGCCTATTCAATTAGATATCGAACTGGCAAATTTTCTAATTACCAAGATAGATTGGCGTATAGTCAGATACAAACGTTTGTCTGTGAATACCACGCCCTAGATGTGATAAGAAAGTGCACATGTAAGGTTTTGAAATTGTTTGCTGTTCATACAGTGTTAAGAGGGAACATATTTTTTTACTCAAAAAATGAAACTAATAACCTTTTATTGGATAAATAGCGCAATCAGAGCTCGCCTGGGTCAGACGATTGATCCAAATTCGCAGATGTTACTGCATTGCACGTGAATACTTATTAGCGGCTGATTATATACTTGGTTTGTGTCAGGTCTAGCTGTCGGATAAATTTCCAACCATAGGTACATCTGGTAGCTGCTAAACGATCTGACTATTATGTAGGACTTTAAGAAATTTACCGAAAATCGACGTCGTCTGAAGGAGTATAGGTTAAACAGGTATGGACATGTACTCAGGTGAAAATTAACACACACAGATGATGGAGGATATACAAAGCGATCACAAAACAGCTCACCACCACTCAATGCCATGAACGAGAGAGTGAAATCCTTGAGGTCTGCTACGTAGAAATGCTGTCATGCCGTACAGAGACTCGAGGGCGGTGCCTACAATGAGAGGTGCACAGTATTTGACACTTTGCGATGTAAACACCGCGCCAAAATTTTAAAAACTAACGAAGGCAGGGCCACCTATTACCCTGATTAATAATGGCCTAACTACGCAGTGCTTCTTCGCCAGTACCAACACCGGATCGACCCCTTCACTTCCGACAGCTGTCCTGATTGCGGCGTCTCTCGGCATCTTTTTACCTGCAGTTCCGGCCAGGCACCCAGCTCCCCCCTGTGGACCTTTAGCTCAAGCCGGTTGAGATCGCGGCTTTTCTTGTTCTTCCAACTACAACCATTTTGGACCCTGGCAGGGACTCTTGGTCCAACAAGGGCTACGACACACACACACACACACTCAGCAGCAGTGCACTGTTAGGCGAATTCAGGCCGGCGTATAGGAGTTGGAAAAATGTTTTGTCGACATAAAAAGGGTTATTTCAGTGTATATTCGGGGAAAGAGGTGCACACATTAAGGATAAAACTGTTTACTGCTTACCTTCCACAACGTCAACCACCACGAGAGCTGCGAGAGATGGGATTGCACGCTTCTGTGCCACGTGGACCGCAACCGCGCCACCCATACTAAACAAAAAGTATAGAAAACGTAAGTGATGGGTAAGGAGACTCACGCAATCTGAGCGGGTGGCGAAACTCGTGAAGCGCTGGCTAAGACAGTAAAAATGTGGTTTGAATTCTAAAATGTTACTTAAAGGGAATTACAGTACTTATCATTATACAACTTAAGCCCAATATCTTTCAGAGAAGATAGCATGCAGAGAGCGTCCGCCCAGGCCGTGTGCGAAAAAGCACATAAATTATGAACTAACTATTTAAGTAGAGCGTAGGTGAAACATAAAGTTTCATACATTAACAAATTTACGTTTGCTTTATATAATAAGCGCATACACGCATTTAGTGGGGCAGTAAGTATTAAAATATAAAATTAAAGGGCACACTTTGTTCGTTTCTCAATGTGCCGTACAGCGGCATTGGTAACATCGAAAAAGCCGAAAAAAGTAGCTGTCGTCAATCATAAGCGAGCCTAAATTTTACGTCATTCACGACCAAGACTCATTCAAGTTCATTTCCTAGCCTTACGTACACAACTCAAACAAAAGTTAGCATGGCAATGAGTTTTCGCAATCGGCAGTGAGTACAAAAAACTAAAAGACTCGTCTTAATGACGTAACGAAAGCTTGCAATCCTACTATTTGTGATGCCTTGGTTATTATTGGGCTAAGTGGTATGAAGTGAAAAAACCACCAGTGTAATCAATGACTGCTATCATTCCCAACTAATCGAAACTCAATCTGGCACTCGAAAAGTTGGGTATACTATCACACACTATTTGACGGCGTCATTGTAGTGACGCAGTGCTAATAATAGCGAATTTTTATCAGGCCACCGGCTAGCAGATTTCAACTTTCCTAAGTGTACAATCCTACCAGTGTCAGAAATGTCTTCGGGTGGACGAGTTCATTCAATCAGTCATTCTAGCCTTCAATGCTGGGGAAACTAGAGTACTATCGAGCTGCATTCCCTGAAACGACAAAGAAAGCCTCACTATTTACGGTTGTCGGCTTAGAGAAGTACACGGGCTCAAACACATCAGCACCAAGTTATTATCATACGAACAGAACATATACAGCATGATAGTAGCGAAAATTCGATTCACAGGTGGTAAGTCAGGAGGAGAGTCGGCGTTCACCGGGAATGGTATATTTGTGGTCTGACGTTTCGAATAGTTATCTCTACTATCTATTTTCAGAGAATGAATCCTCTGGCTCCTGGCTCTCAATATATGCCGCTCCTTTCTTCCGCGGGCAGATTAAAGAAGTTTGGATGTCGACCGACTGTTCGGTTAACCGCCATATAAATTTGCCGGTCCTCGACGTTGTGTTAAGAAAATTCTTATCAAAGGATGGTCACGACACAGAAGAATCGGGGCCCTCAACCAGTGACCCCCTCAACCGACTTACCCAGGCGGCAGACTACGGCGAGACGGAAGGAGGCCAAACAAACACTGACACTCTGGCTACAGCCAGCCCCAACGCAGAACAGACAGTTGGAGACGGTTACCAGGCTGCGGGCACGGCCGACAGTTACCAGAGGACAGGCGATTGCGAGACAGGGGAAAGCCAAACAAACACTGACTCTCTAGGGGCAGACAGTGACAACGCAGAGCGATGCGCGATGGGCGGTTACCAGGCTCCTGGTACGGTGAGCCGTTACCACCCAGAGACGCAACCTTACAGAGCGGCTCGAACTGGATTGGTAGACTACGCCCGCGGACGAAAGGAGCGGCATATATCGAGAGCCAGGAGCCAGAGGATACATTCTCTGAAGATGGATAATCGAGATAACTATTTGAAAAGTCAGACCACAAATATACCTCTCCCGAATATACAACATAGTCCACAGAATTAAATTATGCTCGCAGGGTTCCGCAAAGCTTTGAGGGTGTCCGTAGATCTTCCGCTGCAAATATCCGTGGACATTGGGCATTAATCCACTCGATTCTCTTATTTTTTATGAATACTGGACTATGTGCGTGTAAGACGGGATAAAACAGGAAGTTCCTAACTATAGTTACCTGATGAGTGTCCTCCAAATAGGATATTCAGACTTCAGTTCGAGAAAGACACTTCGCTCCGAGGTGACATCGCAAGTACAAGAGTCAAATGCTGCTGCGCTAAATCCTGGCTAGGTCAGCTCAAAACAGGACTCAGAAATTTAAGGCCCCACTAAACTACCCCAAATCCCTCAGTCAGTGCCTGCTAGCAACAAAATAATCTGCCACTTTCAGATTGAGGAAGCCGGTCTTGGATGTATTAAGGAACCTCCTACAAACTCCGCGTTTGGTATTACCAACGGTCACCTAACTACATACACTCTTCCGCGCGCTCTCGCGTTCTCTCTCTACACCCCTCCCATGGAACGGCTCCAGTAAACCCTCCCCGCCGCATATTTAGCCTTCGTTTATTGACCCTGACACACTTCTATTCCCGCGATCCAGTTGTATTAAAGGACAAACATGTTTTCACGTGTACCCCGTTGCCATATAAATGTAATGGACCATTGAGAATTTATAGAAAGCTTACGTATGCTCGCAAACAGTCCTTCTGAATTCCCAGCATTTTTTGAAAAATGTACACATTTTAGACAGAGATTTGTTAGTAAAATAACAGATCTGTCTAAAATGAGTGCATGTTTCAAAATAAGGCATATTGTCCGTCAAAGGAACTACAAAACAGAACCAAGTTCAGCCATCGCAGCTGTGCATGCACCCCTGGACGGTTACAATTCATCAGAATAATTGAGTTACGCTTACAGTTTTATTTAGGCAGTCTCTGTCATTAAGGTGGTAACGACCTGAGAAGGCTATTGACTACAGAAAGATAGATAAAATACAATGATCCTGCCTATTTGGCAGAGTTAAGTGCCCAAATGCTCCGAGTTTAGAATGTACATTTTTGTAGTATCGTAGTGGAGCATGAGACTTTTAATTGCGTATTAACTCATTTGACTCATTTTCGAAAAACCCAACGGCTTTCTAAGGCTAGAAACCACATCGGAAAAGTAAGGCTCTAGTACAGCCAACTTGGGCCAATTTACGCGCCCAATCTACCACAATAGATGGAATCGACCTATTGTGACATGCTAAGCTTGCTGCCCAAGCAGTATTTTCTAAGCAATCAATCTACAATCCACCAGGTGACTACCAAATACACTTAATTAGTAGGGGATTTTGGCTAGTTCAAATAATTCATTTAACCCAAGTGTTAATAGACTCACGACTCCTGGTGGGGGCTCCGCAGTTCAGTTGGCTAGAGTGTGGGTGTCAGTTAGAATCCCACCGAGTCCGCCGAATTTTTCATGAGTGGGTCAGCTGAATTATTGAAATCTTCGAATTTCCCTACTAAGTGCTAAGTCGTTTAAAAAATACAATTTGGGGCAGCCGACTTTTCAAAGCGATGGTTTTAAATCTCTGACAGGTAGAGAACGGTAGATTGGTTGTAAGCTACAAGTGTATTTGCTTGCTGGAGACAAACAGACTTAACTGAGAAAGCGCCATTTTAAAAAGAATAAATCAAAATAACACGCGAAGGTTGCTAGTAAGCAGAAAATATTTCCAATTAATAGCCACATACTAGGAAAGAGGGGGTATAGTAAGTGGGATGATATCAATGGGTAAATGAATCACTAGCTCATCTAAAATTTATCTGTTGCGCTAGAAGAAAGACAGCTTGGTTCGTGCTTTTTTTTCTTATAGAAGACGCTGTGTCAAAAGTGCGGTAAATAATACGTAAAATATCGAAGTCTAAGCACAAACTCGAGAGATGGTTAGGTATCCCAGCTACGACACAGAGGTTAGTTTACTTCAATTTTCGTTCTTATGCAATAATCTGGTTGATATGCGCATGCATAAAGATCAAAAAATAACAATACTACGAATGAGAAATACTGCACAGAAAGCTACCTGTGACCGATGAGCACGATAGGTGGTGCCTCCGTGGGGAACATTGCGAATATTATTTTGATTATATCCGATGTAAGCGTCTCAATCGACAAGTCCGATTCATCGTGACAGTGGGTGTCACCTAGATCGAGCTCATAAAAAGCAAAGATCTAAGTACCGTGACCACGCATGTCAACTGCCAGACATTGGCAACGGACTTCCCGGGTCATTGCGCTCTGGCAAGTAAATGTGTTAAACTTAAACTTACGCTTAACAGAGCCCATGACAAAGCTGAAAATCCACCACCATGAATGAAGAATAGCAAGGGACCTTCAACCCCACGGCGGTATATTCTAAAAGTCTGCGAAATACAGACCAAATGCCGGCTTCTTTTACCCCAGATTCTATTTCGATATCGTCACGGATGTTGAAGTATTTTGACCATTTGCATGGCTGATAAGATGCGGACTTGTGATGGTTAGACAAGTTACTAAAAATAAAATGTCAAACAGAAAAGCTTTATCCAACCTGTCAAGCCCTTTTAACCTAGGAGCGAACTGCCTTCTAAGCAGGTCAGACATTTTGAGGCGGTGCGCTACGCTACGGAGAACTAAAACGATTGCTCAGAGTCCAGACAAATGGATAACTCTGAACTTACAAGTTCATGACTAAAATGACGATTGATGAATCCTATTAAACCTTTCCAGTTTGTTGAAGAAATAAATAAAGTCTTTTAAATACCCTAAGAGAGGAGAACGTATCGCGGTTTCTTTTGGTAATCTGTATGTACGTATATATGTAGTTGTCTGTAGTTGTCTGTAAGTCATCAAAATTTGCGCTGTTTTCAGTCCCCCTTTTTCTTGGTTTCTTATGTTTATGTAAGTGCACTTTAGCTTTATTTTTTATAGTTTTAAAACATGCGATAGTTCTTTTAACTACTGGCAATTGTTGTTCATCCCATTTGGACACTTAATAGTTGCTGTCTACAGTCCCCCTCTGTAACGAAACGAAACTCCCCTAATGGTCGGATGTTAAACCATGCACTTCGATTTTTATTACAACGCTTTGGAATTTTATTTTCCTAAACTGGTAGCCTCTAGACTTCTACCTGCATACTAGCACTCTAATTCTATCTCCGTCGCCGGGCGTTTACCCATCAAGCCTCGTGAGCAGCAAATGCATTACACCCTAGCTGCTTTGCAGTATACAGAGGAACCAAACGAGGGCGCAGTGGTTTATATGGCTGGAAGCAAAATCACCTTTTTATAAAAATATAAATCAGCAGCGACATGATATGCAATTAATTTGTTTTAGGTTTTCCCCGTTTTGGGGGGTTTTGACGGTGCCCACGAGATGCTTTACCAATAAACCGTATAAATAGTGTCTGGTCAGCGCAAATTCCATACGGCACAGCCCCATTTTCAAAGCTAATAGAACCATTTTTGAGCGGATGCGCCTTGGCAACTAGCATACGCGCTTGAACATTTGTCGACATTATTTTTTCAAAATAATTCAGCATAGATCAGAGAGATAGGCAGATTCTTTGGAGCCTTCTATTAACAAATAGATTCTGTCAATTCATGCACAGATTTCAAAGCCAAATATGCACATGCTATGAAGCGTTGTTGTCTACCAACTGTATGATCAACAAGTAAAGTCTTCTATTAAATGCGTCAACACATTCAGCAATAACAACTGCAGCAGGAACTTTGTTCCAGTCTTCAATGACCAGGTGTGGGAGTTTGGACGGCGCTTCTGGTTTGGCATAGTGTTTCCTGAGTTTGTATGAACGACCTCCGAGATGTGTTGTTTCTGCCCATTCAAGGAAATCAGCCATGTGGAGAGCACAGTGTACTCCTCTGACGAGTTCAAATGCCATGATCACATCCTCCATATTGCTTATAACGGAGCGGAGGAAGCATGAGCCTGTCTAGCCGACGTTCATACGGTCGATCTCCTAAGCCGCTGACTAATTTGGTCATCCTTCGTTTTAACTTTCTCCAACATTGCTTAATCCTGCTTCATGCAGTGGCACCACGCTTGGGCGCAGTATCCTAACATCGTTCGAACAAATCTTCTGAGGACTCGTGCTAAGAGCTCCGCATGAAAATAGAAGAAGGATCTGTTAATTGCCCCTAGGATGCTCAAGTCCCTCTTTGCAGTTTTGACACAGTGCGTAAAAGGTTTGAGGATGGGCACCATCAAAACATCTAGATCCCTTTGTTCGTTCACTTTCCGAAATTGATGACCTCCGATGAAGTAGTCATAGTAAAATGCTAATTCTTTACTCCAATAAGAGCGCAGGCTGATTACTTGGCACTTAGCATACCACTTCTGCAAGTGATCCAAGTCCTACTATTGCAGTCACCTATATTTTTATGCCTCCTGACCTGTCATTGCTTTTTTACGTGCTCTTCAAATCTGACAAGTTTGTTGTTTGTTGTGTCCAATTTCTATTTCGTAAAGATGGCAGGGAAATCCTTTCTATTTCCTATGATGAAATAAACCTTTTTCAACGATGGGAAAAACTGACTTGTTTAATTCAGTATACATAAGGAAGATGGACAGAACCTTTGAAAATTCGATGTACAGATAGATGCTGTCAGATCATGCATGTCAATCAAAGTCACATATAAATTATGTAAATCGTTGATTGGATGTTTCAGTAAAGTGGCGTTACCAGGGACCGTGCTTTATGACGAAGGATTCAGCGAGGACGATGAAGTCCGCCTACGATTTTTGAGCCGCATCCAGAACTTGGATGTGCTTTCGTGATCTAGTTGTTACCATCTATTTCGCCTAGTCTGGCTATTGACAGGACCGACAGTCCTTTCCAGGAGAAATACGACTAAACCGACCAAAAACACAAGCGAGCGCACTTCATCGAGCTCCTGAAACTGTGTCAAAAAAAACATTCTTCACCTGCTATGGCCAAGCTTGCGAACAGGCGAAGGGGACATGGATGGGCTCGCCTCTTCCTGGCCTTATTGCTGAAACTGTTTTGCAAAGGCTCGAGTGACTGGTCTTAAGCTCTTCTTTCCGATGTTCTGTGCTAGATAAGTGGACAAAACTTTCGTCGTTACCAAAAGGAGCAAAGTGCTGGAGTTTGAAGCACTGCTGAATTCCATCCTTTCTTAAATCCAGTTCACTGTGGAAGAAGAGATTAATAATCAGTTAACCTTCCTCGACGTACAGGTGACAAAGCTGCAAAACGGGAATATATGGACGATAGTTTAACGTAAAGCAACTAACACCATGGGCATCCTCCACTTAAGAAGCAGCCACCCTGTTAGGCAAAAATGAAGTTGTGTCAGAGCCCTCTTCAAACGCGCTCAGACAAATTACAGCAACTACAACGGGAACAAAGAGGAGCTTACATACTTGCATGCCCTATTTGAAGCCAACGGTTATCCAAAGTCCTCAATTCGCAAGCATCTTAAGAAGTGCCACCATGAGTGGTCGAAAGAAGATGGCGACAAGTTTTGGCTTGCAATCCCTGATGTGAAAAACATATCTGAGGCGACTGCGAGAATCCTGAAGGCATTCGGGATAGGTGTGGTTCGCAAGCCGGAATCATCCATCAGACAGCAGATCAGGAGGCCCAAAGACCAGCTACCATTGGCAGAACAATCAGCTCTGGTCTACAGCATACCATTTCAAGACTGTGATAATAATAAGGTTTTTTAGTAAGACACCCCTTGGGCGCCGTCAAAACAAGGTATGGTAGTGAAACCGTCAAACGCCTTGGCACAAGGTTGCATGAGCATCAGCTCGCAATCAAATGCAAGTATAGGCTACCTATGGTTTATGAACACGTACAGCCGAATCACCGCATTTTCGCCTTCGAAAAAGCAAAGGTAAAAGGCCAAGCCAAAAGCAAGATGGCTAGACTGCTGCCGGAAAGTTTTTGTTCGACTAGCACTCCTAAAAGAGCCACAGACCTTCATTCTAGCCCGAGTCAGTTCGAAAAAGGCCAGCAAGACCGCGAAGCAAACCCAAGCGTTGAAAACAACTGAGATCGGAGGAAAAAAGGAGAAAGTTCGGCCAGTGATCCCATGATGACCTTGGAACGCTACCTCACAACCGCAACCACGAGATTGACACCAACTCACGCGGACAGCAACACGTGATAAGTCCGTCGATGGACGAGGGATAGCGCAGTAAGTACGCTGACCTGCCAACAATTACGATAGCCGCAAGGGGGACAAAGTTCACACGAGTCAACCAGCGGTCAATCTCACGGACGGTCAGCAGCGAACAAGCAGATCAATGTTTGTGCGTCGAGCACGGATATAATACCAGGCATACAGCATGGCTGAAACAGTTCCAGCATACAGGAATAAGCAGCACGTTGATCTGAAGGTGGCAACAAGCGGGTGTCCAAAACGTCAGTCGCAATATAATTCGGTCCTTGTCCTTGTACCTTCTTTTTCATTTTTATTAGAAAATAATAAAGACATCTTATGCATAATTCATCTGAAATTGGAAGATGGGATAACTGCTGGCATAAATCACAGACTTTCTCTCAGGTCGATCGTAAACCATCTGCATCGGTGATTCGAAGTCAACCGCTACATTTGTTCTAAGTAGTTTCCCCAAAGGCTCTGTCTTAGAGCCACTGTTCTTCATAATCTATGTAAACGAGTGTGTCGATGACCTATGTGGCAGCGCCATAATGTTCGCTGAGGACGTCAAAATCTGGAAAACCATGAGTTTTGACGTCGATAGGAAAGCACTTCAATAGAGTCTCAAACGGCAGAGCAGCTGGTCTGCCCGCTGGCCCTTAAATTTCAACGTTAGTATGTGTCACTAGAAGGACCAGTGAGGAGGATGATTGCTTCCTATACCTCCTTAATAGGCTTCACTTTTTAAGTGTTGACAAGCAGAAAGATCTCTGTGTTGTAATAAACTCCTCACTTAAACCTTCTTTAAAGTGTCTAAGGACAGCTAAACGCGCGACACAGGTAATGTTTGCGATTATACGGGGATTGCTCTACATCGAAAAGGAACTCGTCAGAAAAACGTACGGAGTTTTTTTTAGTCCCGCTTGTAGTATGCCGTCAAGGCCTGACGTCGGTGGTTTAAAAGGGATTATCTTCACCCGGAAGAAGTGCAGGCGAATAATAATAATAATAAGGTTTATTTGTAAAGCACATCTTTGGCACCGTCAAAAAACCCCGGAAGGCAGGAAAAAACCTAACCCAAACCCCTTCTTTCGCAGTGACCATTGTATTTGTTTTGGTCTTTTGCTAGGTCAATAGTGTGCGAAATAAGGAGTTTGTTTTAAGTGAAAAAAACCTGAATTCTAGGGAAAAAATCGAGGAAAACATGAAATAAAATAGCTATACATTGTAGGTGTTACGGTTTTATAGTAAGAATACTTGGGGTCTGGAAAAACTGTAATGTCCTTTAACTGAGGTATACTTAGCCGCGGTCAGTTTGAAGGTGAAAATTGTAACGATCCCAGGAAACTGAATGGGTTTGTTCGACTGAGGTGCGACTTGTTTACGCGCGAACCTGGGATGACGATGTGAAGCTCGTGAGTGAGTGAAAATGACCGGTGTCCCTTCCTTTCAACTGCCGACCCTTCCCGCAGTCCCAGAATTAGCTCTATAAGGCGTTCTATACAGGCTCTCCTGTTTCCAACTGGCTCTCATCGTGCCTCCCCACAACTGGCTGAAACTATGCCCATCCAACGACTCCGGCTTCCAATCATCTACCTGCAGTCGCAACGTGCTCTGTGCTCCCCACCGGTTATGTAGCTTGTTTGACAGTAACACTCTCTATCCAGACGCCGTAGCTTGTCCTCATGTACACCCCTTTTCCCCTAGATATTCTTCCCTTATTGCTCTTAGTACATGCTTTACCTTCTTCACAGACTTACCGTCTTCTATCGTATGCATGCGTTGTGACGACTTTGACAGTTCCGTTCAGACCTGCCTTAGACCGTAATTACCACCGGCATTCGACGTTACGCAGTGTATACCGGCTATCCCACAACCTCGACCCAACAGGAGCATTACAAAATATCAGCTGATGATATGGCATCTACCGTATGCATGGGTCTGCTCGATACGGAGATTACAATCGTTGTCCAGTGGCACAAGTTTGCTAATTAGATGGGACGTTGCAGATGTCTGAGGTGGGTCGAGGCAGCTGCGAAGCACCATCGTCATTCAAGTGCATCGGCAGAAGACAATTGGCCTTTCGTTTGTCGAATATCTAAGTGAGATTGAGATTTACATCATTAGTATTTATATTTCTGATACATTATAAGAGGAAACAATGTATATTTTAGTATAATTGAAGAGAAAATTATTTTCTTTCATAATAATTTTTTATAAACATTGAGATATTAGTAGAGGAATATTGGAATAGATAAATTGTTCTTAGTTTTTGTTTTTTATTTTTAAGGATTGGAAAAGGAGGCAAGGCACAATTTTGCTTAAGCTTTGATTTTATCAGCGTTGGAAACCGTCGACTGGAAAGCTTCAGGCATTAGCCAGTTTTCGCCAAAATTTTCGGGAACTCTCCTGGACCGTTAGATCCCTTTTGGTCCGAATTGGACGTCAAAGAACTGGTTAGCAAAGTGTCCTATTTTGTTCAGAAATATATGCGTCATGTCATTTGAGAAGAACTGCTTGGTCTTTCTTCTAAATTCGGCTAAACTGTGGCTTTTGCGAATATCGTTGGGTAGGGCATTCCATATGATCGCATATCTTATGGTGTAGAAATTTGATCGCTGGGCCGTCCTAGCTTTAGCGTTATGAATTGTATGCTGGTTGTTTCTAGTGAAACGGGAACCGTTTTGATTTGTTAACATATTATTGCTAAGGATGTTCTGATTATGTGTCACTTTAAATAGGAAAGTTAAACCATTTTGGAGTCGCCTTTGCCAGAGGGGTTTAAGACCATATCTATTGTACATTATTGAATAGGGGTCTCGGGCGTCATCGCGTTTACACAGAACTCTGGTAAACCTTCGCTGGATTTTTTCTAGTTTCTGTCTGTCATCTGATGACATGGTACCAAAAAATATTGAGCAGTAATCTAGAATAGGTAAAACGTACATTTTGTAAAGTTTAGTCTTAACTGTAATTAATGTGAAATTTTTACTTATGAAGCCACATAGTCGATTGGCTTTTGGTGCGATTTGTTTAACATGTGGGGATAGGTCAAGAGTATTAGAATAGCTAAGACCTAAATCTTTTAAAGATGTTAGCTCTTTTATTTCTTGACCACTAAACATTATGGGGGGAAGTTTTAGTGGTCCAAAAATCATGAGATGACATTTTGTTGGTGAAAACGGCATTTGCCACTGAACACTCCAGTCGTTTAGTTTTTGAAGGTCTAATTCAATTTTTCTATGCACACTACTTATCGAATTTTTGTTATAGGCATATGCGAGTTTTAAGTCATCTGCATATAAAAATGTTTTAGCAGATGTTGATATCGTGGATAACTCATGAATGTAAATGAGAAATAAGAGGGGACCTAGGATAGTGCCTTGAAAAACACCACTGCTTATATGAGCTGGTTCTGATACTATATTTCGAAGTTGTACTACTTGAAATCGGTTTTGAAGATAGGATTTGAGGAAATCAAGGAGGGGGGCCGAATCCCGTGACTCACTAGCTTCACGATCAGTCTTTTATGGGGAACTTTGTCAAAGGCTTTTTTTAGATCAAAGTAAATTGTAGCTACCGTGTTCCCATCATCTCGATTTCTGGAGACGAATTCCAAGAAAGTGAGATGGCAGGACTGACATGACTTTTTAGGTAAAAAGGCATGTTGAGAGGGGGGTATGAGATTTACATTCGTCAGATGGTCTAACATTTGGTTATAAATTATTTTTTCTAAGATTTTTGCTAAAACCGATGTTCGGTGAACACCACGATAATTTTGGGCATTGGACCGATTTCCGTTTTTGTAAATTGGGGTGATACATGATTTTTTCCAGATTTCCGGATAAGTACCATTTGACTGCAGTAACGAGAAAAGGTTAGACAGAAGTATTGGGGCATATGTCATATGCCTCAGTATGCAAGGAGGGATTCTATCCGTTCCATATGATGTGGAATTGGACAGTTGGCGGATAGCTTTCTCTACAGTTTCTTCGTTAAACAATATCTCTTTTAATACTAGTGCCGTCATTTCTGTTGGTTGGGGGATTGGTTCTTCCTCGACTGAATAGTTGGTTGAGAAATACTCGTTGAAAAGATTTGCTATTTGGTTGTCATTTGTTATTACTATTCCTTGGTCATCAAGCATGATTTGGGGGCCTTGTTTTTGATGATTATTTATTTGTTTCCTGAAGATTTGGGCTGTCCCTTCTGGGGACTCGATTGCCCGATGTTCTGCTGCTATCGTCTTATTTGTTTCAATGTTCTGGGCTAACTCGTGAATCTCTGTAATGCGTCTGAGCGTAGATAGATAACTAATACATGGGTCGTGGAGTTGTTTTTTAAGTTTTTTAGCCGTTTGGAAAGGAAGTTTGGGATTAGTGATTTCTTACATGGGGATCTCTCGTCAATTAGGGTATCTCGAATTAAATTAAGGGTGGCATATAATATGTTTACAGCTTCTAGAGGGGATGCTGTTAGGAGGAAAGAGCTCCAATCCAATGACCTAATGTAGTTATTCATAGATTCAATGTCAAGATTTTTGGGGTTTATAGAAGTGTAACTAGGATAAGGTCTTATTTTAATGTTAAGAGGGAGCACTGCTATTATTGTCTTATGATCACTATCAAAGGTTAAGCTGTCGTAGTGCGTATATAAGGGCCAGATATCATTGGTGAGAATAACATCGAGTATATTGTTTCCCCTGGTTGGTTTGCTTATTATTTGCGTCCAGTTATGAAACACAATTGATGATAATAATTCATCATGTCTGGATGGGGCTGATAGTTCTGTCCAGTTTATTTCTGGACGGTTTAAGTCTCCTGCAATTATCTTATATTCGGTTTGGATATTCGATAGAATATTTAGTAGATTTGTAAGACCAGTGTCATCATTACTATATTCCGGAGGGGTGTACAAACATCCAATTAGAATGCTTTTAAGGGTCTTGGATGTTATTATAGCGAAGCATGCTTCGCCATTGAACGTCTCCTGAAGAACCTCAAAGCCACTCTGTTCTATGGTAGATCTAATGTAGATCATACAACCTCCTCCTCGTTTATTCGCACGGTCCTGTCTATAGAAGGTGTAGTTTGCTATAAAAAGTGAAGCATTGGAGGTTGATTCGTTTACCCATGTTTCTGTTAAAAAGACTATATCGGGATTGTATGTGTCAATAAAAGTCCTAAGTCGTGGAACTTTGTTTACTATCGATCTAGCATTAATAAGAGCAACACTTATGGTGTCGGATACAAAAGCTGGAATCTGTTGTGAAAAAATGGATTCCTATTACTTGGTTGATTGTGTTGAGGGCTCATGTGCGGAAATTGTGTGATTGGTGGATAATATGGTGGTGTTGGACTATTAGTGGCGAATTGTGCATTATTGGGAAAAATTGGTGATGAGAGTGGTGGAATTCGATGGCATTGTGTAACTATCGGAGGGTATGGTGTTGAGCGAGGTGGGATTTGATTGTGTGTTATATTGAAAGGGTTGGGTGTGCGGTGGTCGTCTTGTGTATGGACTAGGATACATGGGTTGAGAGAAGGGGTTAGGTGTCATATTAGGGTGTGCATTTAAATACGGATATTCGTTTTGATATGAAATTCTGTTTGGGACTGGTGGTCTATTCTGGGTTGTTCGAGGGAGATAATCTAACACTGGTTTAATAATTTGGTTCGTTGAGTTAGGACTGGTATTGCTATTTATGGACATGTTTAGACGTGTGTTGTTATTTATCAGTGTATTTTGATTAGATTCAGGATAAGTGTTGGTCATGTCTAATGGGGTTGTACTATATCGGGGTCTTTTTGTTTGGACCTTATTCTTTCCCTTAATTGCTTCGGCAGGTTTATTATTTGCTTTCGGTTTGTCATTATTATAATATGAAGAAGTCGCTCTCAAGTCATCTAAGCTGATGCTACGTTGATAGTTTTCGTTTTCCTTCCCAGATGAGGAGGAACTCGTTAGTTGTTCCTCTGAAGTAGCATTTTGTGGAGTGTTTCCGTCCTCTACGACTATATGCGGCTGACTTTGTTTACGCCCTTTGTCTTTGTGAAAAACTTGTCTGCGCTGCATTGGGGTCAAGTCAGGGCCTATATATGCTTTAAAACTCCGGAAACTCCTATTAATTTCAGAGTTTTGTAGTAGCATTTGAGCTTCAGCGTGGGAAGAACATGTAAGCAAAATCGGTTTGTTTTTACTTCGCGAATTTAGTCTTTTGATAGACACTATGCCTATACTTATCCCACATTGTTGAAAAACGCTTTGTATTGCTACCATTGGATTACTCGTTTGAGGAAAGTTGCGGAAGATTATATTACAGCTACGTTTTGATCTATCTGAAACTTCTGTTGATACTAAATGCACTACAGACTCAATCTGAGGTAAATTCGTGAGGTTGCTTTCAAATGAATTGGAGTCCAGAAGTGAATTAAGAATCTTAAATACAGGTTCATACTTTTCAATAAAGTTTTTTAAATTTAAGAGGGCTGACAGATCGATTTGATCCACAACAACTTTCGCGTCGGTCATTGTTTCTAATAAAAATTTCCTGTAAAGGATTTTTGAATGCTAAATATATGTCTAAGTAATGTGTTTTTGACAAATAAACTATAAAATACTAGGAGTACAAAACAAATGATTTGTACAGCGTTCTATGAAACAGAGGACAATATCTGACCAAATCAACGAAGGAGTTTGGTAGCAGATTTTGGCTAAGATAGTCAAATGTTACTTAATGATATTTTATTTAAGAAAACCAAAGACTTTGAGTCGTTTCTTCTCTTATATAAATCAATTTATATAAAGCTTCACTTATCTTCGAATTTGAACAAACCGCGTTCCAGACCTAGATGGACAAGAATCATGGTCAACTGCTTTACGAAGTCAGTTCGACTAAATTTTGGATTATTTCCTCTCAATTACAGGCAACCCCGCGGTGACCTCATTCAAACCAACTAAATTGTCCCAGGCCATGAATGCGCCCTAGAATTTGGTGAATTGTTCGAATTGGCTCGGACGGATCATCTGCGGGGACAACCCTTTAAACTGCAGAGGAAGCCAGCCGATATGGAAGTTCAACGTAAAGCCCTCTTGCAGAGGGTCATTGGAGCGTGAAACGGACTCCATGACAAACTGGGCCTTTCAGATGTTGCTGTCACATTTAAACGTGAACTGGGTTCTCGTTTGCTGAAAAACTATAATATATAATGCACATTATGTCAGAAGCGACAGTTTTCCACTGGCTCACACCTATTGCTGATGTTAAGCCTACACTTTGTGTACTATTTTTAAGGTTAAACGCTGTTGCGATTTTTTGATATGAATAGGGCGCTCAAGGGCGAAAGCCTTCTCCCCTCAATAAAAATTCTTAAACTGACTTCTTATTTGCTTAGAAACTGTTGAACATGTAATGCAGATTATGTTAGTGGGGGCAGTTTGCCTCTGTCTCACACATAAGGATGAGGTTCTCTTTAGAGTTGTAATATAAAGTATTGCTAAAGTTAAGTATTCTGACATTGTTGGGAACGAATAAGGAACTTAATGGTAAAAGCCTAGAATTTATGACTGTAGCTCAATTCCTACTAGGCGTATTTTTGCTCTGGGTTCGAGCAAGAACTCTAAAGAGCATTCGTACTATTAGCTCCGGACTCAAATACTCACTGCGCATTGTCTCCTCAGATCGAAATATAAAGTAATTGAATGGGCAACATCACCATTGGGTATAGTTAAAATAGACAAATCGTAGCTCACCATATGATTTTAAGTCCCTTTAAGTAATTTTATTAAGGGAAGAAGGCTTTCGCCCTTGAGCTCCCTATTCATGACCAAAAATTGCATAATAGGTCCACCGTAACAATAGTACACAATACAAATGTAGGCTTAACATCAGCGATAAGTGTGAGCCAGTTGCAAGGTGCTGCTACTGACACTTTGTTCATTAAATTTGCCACAGTTTCTCAGCAAATGAGAAGCAAGTTTGTGTTTAAAAATTTCAATAGTATCTGAGAAGACCACATCTTCCGGGAGTCCGTACCACGCTCCAATGACCCTCTGAGAGATGACATTTTGTCGAACATCGATACGGGCCAGTTTCCTCTGTAGTTTAAAGGGATGACTCCGCAGATGGTCAGTCCAAGCCAATTCGAAGAAATCATCAAATTCAAGGGCGCAGACTCGGCCTCAAACAATGCGGTAGGCGTGTATGAGGTCCCCGCAGAGTTGCCTATAATTGAGAGGGAAAAGATCAAGTTCGGTCAGTCTGTCTTCATAAGGCAGATGACAAAGATTCTTGAACATCTTCGTACCCCTCGTCTGCACTCGTTCCAGGCGCAGGTAAACCTTCTTTAACCACGGACGTCAGACCTGGACAGCATACTCCAATTGGGACCGAACAAACACTCTGTAGGTTTTCCTGAAGAGCTCCATATCAATTTTGATGAGTCCCCGCCTAATCGCAAACAGCACCGGTGTCGCGCGTTTAGCTTCCTTCACACACTGAGTAGATGGTTTTAGTGAGGAATTCATTAGAACACCGAGGTCCTTTTGTTCGTTCACATTTGAAAGCGGGTGCCCATCGAGGAGGTATTTGAAGGAATCGTTCTCCTCATCAGTCCTTCTAGTACGGAGTCTTAAAACCACAGACTTACTTATGTTGAAGTTTAAGAGCCAACGAGCAGACCAGCAGCTAAGTCAATTGAGACTCTCTTGAAGCGCTTTCCTATCGGCGTCAGACATGATGGCTCTCCAGAGTTTGACGTCATTGGTAAACATGAAAGCGCTGCAACCCAGATCGTTGACACAGTCGTTGATATAGATAAGGAAGAGCAGTGGCCCTAAGACAGAGCCTTGGGGGATGCCACTCAGCACAGATGTAGGGTTTGACTTCGAATCACCGATGCACACAGTTTGCGATCGCCCTGTGAGAAAATCTGTGATCCATGCCAACAGGCTTCCTTTTGTGCCAATTTCTGACAATTTATACATTAGACGCTTATGTGGGACGCTGTCAAATGCCTTCTTGAAGACCGTATAGATGACTTCAACCAAACCATCTTCATCCAGTGCGCAAGTCCACTGCTCAGTGGAGAGAAGAAGGCTGGAAAAGCAAGAATGGTTCTTTCTGAAGCAATGTTGGAGCCCTGACAGTAGGTTGTTCTCCTCCAAGAACTTCATTGTCGTCTTCTTAATCATCGTTTCCATCACCTTACATCAAATCCAAGTAAGGCTGTTGGGCCGGTATTTGTTGACCTTCGTGTGGGTTCCACCCTTGCATATCGGGTAAATATTTGCCGTTATCCATTCGGATGGCAGTTTTCCTAATTAAAATGAAGAACGAAAGATATGTGCTAGGGGCTCTGAGAGTTCGCTTGCCATTTCTTTCAAGAACTTGGCTGGTATATTGTCTGGACCGGATGAATTTGCTTCTTTGCGGCTCTGCAGCTCCCTCTTAACTACAGATGTTGGAAATTGTAGAGAATGAAGTGCCGGACTGGCGTTTACAACAGCAATGTTGGCATTATCAAAATAAAGCTAAGTTCCCCTAGTGAATACTGAGGCAAAGAACCAGCTACAGTACTCGGCTTTCTCGTCATTCCCAACGACTTCTCCGCCATCATCATTCTTAAGTACTGTGACAGGATCCTTGTTTTTTAATCTACTGTTAATATAGTTGAATAGAATTTTGGGCTTTTCTTCGGCCTGTTAGAGGATTCTTGATTCCTAGTTTCTTCTGGCCTGGCAAATTGATTTTTTACTGCATTTCTTTGGCATCGGAATTCCTTGAGGTGAACTGGTGACCAAGTTTTCCTGAATAACTTCCATTTCCTATGCTTCTTCTTCAGTTGCCTGTTAAGGTCTCTCGTCAACCAGGCAGGACGACTAGCAGTCTTGTGTACTTTCACCGGACAAAAGCGCTTAATCAGATCTAATGCAACCCTTTTGAGTAATCTCCAATCCTCCTCCGGATCCTCCTTGAGCAGGCAGTCCCAATTCAATGACGATAGTGCATTCTTCGTTGGATTGAGATCTGCCTCCCATATGTTCGGCTGGTCCTCCGCTTTCCTCAGCCTTTGAGTATGGAGTGAGTAATCCCACATTAGCGTCGTATGGTCACTCTTACCGAGCGGAGCACTTGAATGCACTTCCTATATGTAAGATAAATCCTTCGTAAGAATGAGATCCAAACAAGTAGCCCGCTGGTTTTCTCGAAATCTTGTTATGCCCTTAAAGTTCTGAACTAGAGATAGGTCAAGCGTGAGATCCATTAATTTGGAACTAAAGGAAGTTGACGCCACCTTTACTATCAGGTTGTTCCATTCAATTGCAGGGGCGTTGAAGTCACCAACAGTGAGAACCTCCTGGTGGCTAGCAGCTTTTTTCACCAGACCAAGGAGTGAGTCGTCGGCTCCACTCAAAATGTTTGGTGGCCGGTAAACGGCCAGGAATTCAAGGTTCTGTGAATTCGCCATCTTGATCTTTAACCAGACAGACTCATACTCCAGGGCTGGAGTGTGTTCTCTTTCTACAACAGAGATTTAAGTTCTGACATACACAACAACCTCACCTCCTTGTCATTTTTGGCGGTCTTTGCGGAAAAGCTGGTATGCTGGAATCGAAATCTCCGAATCTGCGATTTCTGTTTTTAGCCATGTTTCCGTAATGGCAACTACATCAGGTTTCCGCTCCGAAAGTACTGCCTTGAGTTCATCAATTTTTGAGGGAAGACTTTGGGCATAAGTGTAAAGAAAGCTCAATTTAGACTTCGTCAACACTTTATGCAGGCGGTTGCCTCTTGCGTGAGATTGCGTGCAGGGAGATGTCGGTGCTGATGGAGACGGACTGTTGTCTATCCCGACTAGGCTGTTAGTGTTATCGGCTTTCTCCAGAGGAGTGGCCTCGGAACATGGACGATCTCCCCATTCAGAATTCGAAGATTGCTCTCGCCGAGTTCGCATCTCCTGTGGAGTTCTTCTTTTAGCAATCTCCATTTCTCCCGCTCCGCGAGGGAAAAAGCTTGCAGAAAAAAGCCGTCGGGTGTGAGTATCTGTGTATTGGTTTCCTGCTTACCAATAGCTGGACCTCGGCCTCACTCTTCAGAAGAACCTTCAACGGTCTTGGTTGGCGTTGTTCATCTTTTGATTCTGTTATACGGCCCATTCGGAATGCCTTTAGAACTTCGACTTTCTCCACACCCTTTAGGAGGAATTTCAGATATTCTTTAAATAACTTCCTGTCCTATTCTAATCTTGATTTCGGCGTAGCAGAAGTACCTTCCGTCATGCCTTTCATGACTATGCAGTTTATACAAGTGGTACTCACCTCTCAACTGTCGTCCGCTTCTGCTTCACTAGGGTTTGTTAGGACAGATTCGCTTCGAGGTTCAGCACTCATGTTCGTTTTGGCCTGCGAAGGTGCCCTTGTTGTTTGGCTTGTGCTCAAGCTTGGCCAACTTATATTAGCCCTTGGGCTTAGTTGGCCTTTTTTGGGAGCCCGAGAGCGCTTCTTCGTTCTCTGAGAAGCCAGTGGGTTGACCATTTCCCATGTCCATGGCAGACTAACAACTCCATTAAGCACCCTGGCTGCCGAATAATTTTTGTGCGTAGACGCTTCGGCGAAGGATGCTGCTTCGCCATACGTTAGGTTTCCTCGCTCAAGTTCACGCATCGCCAGTTTCTTTTCACGAGGAAGAAATCGAGAAATTTTTTTCAGCTCTTCCATCTCCTATTCTAAGACTATTAACCACCTTCTCAAGTTTCGTTAATTTGTTCAGAAGGGTAAAATACGACACGGAGGCTTCATCTTTATGAGCTTCATCCCTTAAACTTTAAAAAAAATTTAGTTCGCTTGGCAGGAGGATATTTCAATGAACTTCTAGATCGAGTTTCTGTAGACAGTACGAGAATTTGGAAACTACCACTCCATCCCGTGAAGGCGAAGTTAGGCAGGCGCTCGACTTCTACGCGTGGGGTCCAGGGTTCAAATCCGGGCGGTGGAATGAATTTTTACCTTGTTGAGATGATGTCGGGATTGCGAATGCAGGCACTGGCGAACATTCCTTCCCGTCTCCCAAAGCTGTATCGCACATAGTTTTAATTATTTCTGTCACCATCATTTCACAAGAGACCGTTAATGAATCAATTAGAAAAGTGGATTGATTTTGACTATTAACAACCGATTTTGATTGCTGTCATCCTGTGTCTTCGTGATGGAGTTGATTAGACGCTCGACTTGGTGTTCATCACTTGAGTCTACTGAACTCGAGAGACTTCTAGCCCTTTTAGCGGGGGGCGATTTCGTCGCATCAATCTTGCGATTTCTGCCCTCAAAATTACGACTAGGGCTTTTAAATGAAATTAAATTGGCGTCTAAAGTGGACCCCGATGATGTGGTGGTAACGACTGATACCAACGAACTTCAGGTTTTGAGTTCGAGTCTATCTTTGGCTGCAACTTTTAAAAGCTGATATACACGTTTATTTTTGTCTCCCATAATAGATCAGACTGACAATAAACGATATTAAAGCTCTATGCAATATGTATAAAGCATTCAACTGTATGAAAAAATTATGGAAAGGACTCAGCCGTTTGTAGAGAGCTGGAATCCGGGAGAATTGTTGACAGAAGGCGGTGACGGAGATGTTGCTCGTTTTGACTAATGTCCTGTCGTGTCTTCTGATGCTGGAGTTATTGGGAAAGTGAATCCAATAGCTAACAACAAAAGTCCGCTTGAGGGCTAGGTCAACCGAAATCCCGAAAAAAAATTTTCCAACGAAGGACGATAAATTTAAACCGCAATTTGCAGCGCGTGCTGTCGATTTTTGTGTACCAAAGTAGGGCGAACTGTGTTGGGATTATTTTATGCAAGCTGGATTATCTTAAATAAATAATTATATAATTTTGAAACAACCTTTAGCTTTTTTATCCACACCAGCTTCAGCAACAACAATTATCTTGCGCTATACAGCAAGTTCTTAATCTACGTTATAATTGAGGTCTTGATTTTCAGGCGAGGCTACAGGTTAGTTTGAAGGGGTTTATTCCCTTGTTTTTTTTCTTTCCGCCTTTTCAATTGTTAGTGTTGACATCGCTGCTTAGTACTTATGCATACGTTTTAAGTTCAACAGCAAAGTTGGTCATGATAATCGTGCACAAACTTACTTAGGTTGCGTCGAACTACACGGTGGACATAAACAAAAATATGGCGCTTGTTTTTAATCCCAAGGTTGCATTCACGATATCTGCAACATGAGAAGACACTGGATTGTGGGATTGATAATAGCAGTGTTTATACTTAGTAAACATGCACTTTTGTTTCAAACTTTGTTTTAGACTTAGCTTTCGCGTACGAAGAAGATTATTCTTGTGAAAATACCTTATGCAGTCCCAAGGCCGGCGATTTGCTCATCGGTCGAGAAAGTGCTTTGCAGGCCTCTTCTACATGTGGATTATATGACGTACAACCGTACTGCGTAGTAACAGCTGGGGGCAAAAGTCACTGCAAGGAGTGCTATTCCAGACAGGAGTATAATCAAATAACTAATCCCAACAGCCATCGAATCGAAAATGTTATATCGAGGGTTCCTAGTGATCCCGACAGATGGTAACTTATGAAACTTTACCTTTTATTTTACAAAGAGTGTGTGTTTTCATACATTTTAACTTGTTTATATGTAGATAACGTTTCCTAATCTCTTACGTGAATATGACTACGTCAACTTCGCAAAGCATCTCCTTTTAAACGCGACGGAAAAATACTGGTTTATTATTGATGCGAATTAGTGATCTATGCAATCAATTATTTACATTTTCGATAGCTTTTTTATGGTTTTATAATGTACAGCTTCGGCGCATACTGCAATCATCAATTTGCGTGGCTTTTGTATTTCACGGTATTTGGGTGCGTTTCGATGCCTACTGATAGAGTTTTAATGCAGGGAAGAGTTCGTTGGTATGTTTCTCTTTTGCCTTTGCAACATTCTTTTCAAATAGACCAAGGGAAACTTATTTTTGTGGCTATGAAATATTTACATCCAATATGATTTGTGCCGACACTTAAATCGATCCTTCGGACCAATTAGCCGTTCTCTGTATTTCATTAGACTTTAATGAGATATGGTGGGATCAGGTAAGGTTTGTAGTGTTAAGCATGCAATTTATGTAATTTATTTTGACAAAAATATGCAGAAGTTGCGAAAGCCACAATGTCAGATAATCACTTTAGTGGCTCATTTTACTTAAAACAGTTATGATTTTAATGTAAAAGATTGACTAAGAACGTGCTATATATTTAAGTGGACCGGTAACAAACCAGAATTTTAATTTCTTTACGCATCATTAGTGCATTGAATTCCTTTGAGCACGGAATCCAAATGTGCGGTCTTTAGAGGAGAATTATGATTGTTGAACTAACGTTGTAGAAGTTAGAAGAAGAAATGACCGCCCAGATAAGAATTCCATTTGTCTGACGTTTCAAATTCCCTCTCGAATCCATAGTCAGAGTCAGTAGTAGGCTGTACCAAGTTATTTGTACATCCTCGTGTGGCAACTTTTAAGCAGCACACAGATGAATATTTTTCCGTATTGAAATACCCTGAGTCTCTTTAACTTCGCATTCACTGGAGAGTTTATGAAACACATTTCAATTTTGTCAAGACGCATGTGCAAAAGAAATATCCGCTCATAAGTAATGGTCTCTCATAAGGCAAAATTTCTCATTATCTGACCGATTGGAACACATTGCGCCGAAATAAATTGCCAATACAAGCGAAAATGTGGGTAAGAAATTGGGAGGAAATAGATGCAATGGCCAGAACACGAACCCATTATCAGGGATAGTATTAGAAACGGGTACCTGGGACTGGCATCTGCACTTATATTGGTTGTGGAATTTACGCATCTTTTTAAAGTTATTGCTAGTTTCTTTGAAATAACTTGCTTTAAATCCATAAAAAGGCTTACTTTTTAGGAATAAACTAGCAAAATGCAATGTCGCTTCGAATGTATACCACGCTCGGGGCACTTTTTCAAGTATCCTTTTCTGTCTATCAATAACTCATCAATAAGTCTATAGAAAATTGTCTCGATTGAAAATGCTGGAGGTTTAAGCATTACTGAGCAAATTGCTTGGAATAACAAGATAATATTACTCCCTTGCTTGCAAATATGTGGAGGTCAGTTGCCAAAAACAAGCCATATTTTGCAATTGGCTTTGATATGTGCAAAGTCATTGTACGGACTCATATCTAAATAACCTAGTTAAATATAACGTTGACGGCGAGAAACGCTGTTTTTATTATTAAATAATAATCTTCTTTTGAATTAAATGGCACATAAAACATTTAATAAAGTCATGCAATTTTCTGTGGCCACTTCCTAAGATAATAATTTCATTGGTTGATAAATACTTCTGACACTTCAAAAAACTAAAGTTCCGTATTTAAGTTAAACACAAGATCTTACTTTGATATTTCTTTGTAACTTAATGTGGTTACTAAACAATGCATTTTCTCCTTTAAATAATAATTTGCTGAATCTCTTTTTACTCCACAGTAGTCATTCGCATAACGCAAAATTATGTTTCACATTTGTATTCGCTAACCCATGGTTGATTTTAGTTGCAGCTGAATATAGCAAAAGGTTCTTTACGAGGGCCACTTCAATGAAAAAATTAGAAGTTCATCATGATGATTTTCCCAGCAAAAATGAAATCACTGAATGTTTACTGAACAACGCATACCCATGTAAATTTTTTGAGTTTTCGAAGTTCAATGTTAAGTTTTTCAACTGTACTGCTTTCAATTGCTTACAGTACATGTAGACAGCTGATGATACAACAATGAAAATCTTTCAAATATCGTTCTGATGTTTAGAAAACAAATTTCCTTATTTTACTCATCAGGGGCTTTAAGACCAGCAGAAAGTTAAATTTTCAATTTCTCACCTAGTGTCAGAAATTTATAAATTGCTTAAACAATTCCCCGCTGTTTTTGGCAGCAGATACTTAAGACTAGCAACTGAATACTTAATTTACGATTTGCACACATAGAACTCAGTCCTTTTCTTGATTTTGCAATAGGTGGCAATCGGAGAATGCGGTGCACAACGTAAGCATCGTTCTTAATTTGGAAACACAGTTTCAATTCATTTCGACGATTATGCGCTTCAAAACATTCCGGCCAGCAGCTATGTACCTTGAGCGTTCTGACAACTTTGGACAGACGTGGAAACCCTATGCTTACTTTTCGAATAACTGTCCCCGGGACTTCCCCGATATCCCGGAAAGACCTCGAAGGACGCTTAATGATGTCACTTGTACTAATGTCTACAGCCAGTTGACACCCTCTGAGGGTGGAGTCGTAAGTCTCCCAACATAACTATTTAACATCGTATGATCTTGATAACCAAGTTATTACTTTGCCTTTCAAGTCTGCCAAGTACTCCCTTGGATATTATTTACCATTAGTTTTGATTTCTAAGCTTTACCTTGTTTATTAAGGTTGCATTTATGGCAGCTCCGAGCGAAATGCATGCCAATCTCCCGCTCTACAGTGAGGAACGACAAAACCTTTCGGCTATAACAAATCTGCGCGTCACATTTACAAGGCTTAATACACTCGGTAATTTAGTTATTTTTCACTAAAGTCCACTTTTTCTTCAAAATTCTCTGCAAAGTAGCCGAATGATACAGGTTCAGTAGAATAAATGTGGTGACAAAAATTTAGAGGCCATTGCAAATTTAATTTGCTTTCCTTGTAAGCCTATGACAACATCGATAAAAACCTGAATCAGTATTACTTGAAATGATCCCGCTTACCACAAAATTTAGCCTTACTCTTATTCTTCGCGTCCTCTACCTTCCACCTCTTCAAGTTGACAATGCCTTAAGTTCTCCCCTTCTCCTTATTGGCTCAGGAATAAACATCCATATAAATCACTGTCATTTCATTCAAATCAAGTCAGCTTACCAAGTATTTATTGCCCAAAAATTGCGAACATCCGATCTCAGAATGTTGTTAATTGATTCAGTTGTCGAAGGTTAAGACTAGAGTTACACTATATTTTGAGTAAGCCTGGCATCGATCGAGGGTATGGCTCGTTAGGGAGGTAAAATAAGGCACCAATCACTGATTGCATAACAATTTTCCCTTTGATAAAAGTAGTGAACCATTCAATGCTCACGAATATGAGACTGAACCCCAAATAAATAGGCTAAGTTCTAAAGACAATGGGACCAGTGCGATACCGGACACAAGATGATCCGATTGGTGTAAACTAATACAGATAATAAGAAGAGAGAATAAAAGTAACCTAATCTGAGAGGTAAACCACAGCGCTTTTCACATACTTTTCCAAGAAACCGAAGTATATAAATATGCTTGGTTGATTACTTTCGTAAGGAGATATATTTAACAGTCCAGGCAGGTGACCCCTCTGAGCTCTCGAAGCAGTTTCTGTTGTAGGAGCACTCAAACTTTTTATGATAAAGATTTCTAGGGTAATCAGAACTTAAAGAAGGCTTTAAATTACACTCTTTGGCACATATATTTCCGAGTATGGTGCCCCAGTTAAATTAACCCACTCCAATTACGCAGCTTTATGGCGAACGAATATGCTACGACTAAATCGTGTGATGCCACCTCCAACTAACTCAGTTAAATAAATTTCTTCAGCCCTAATGCTCTAATTTCACCATCAGGCAAACCACCGTTCCTCTCACATTTCAACTGCATACGCAAGGCTGCAAAAATTAAGTTTTCTTCCACCATAAAAAACTCCTTTGAACACATAGGTTTCACATGACGTTAGGCTAATGCGCGCGCTGCTTACGTAAACAATGGATAGGCTGTGCGAGTTTTCGAGAACAAGTGGTGCGGCCATCCACTACTTGGCAGCATCCGGGGTGACGGGCCAGTTTACGTGCGCGTCTCTGCAAGGGCGAGCGTATCTCGGTCATGCAGCTGCTGACTACAGATCACCTTTAACCTCACTCTAGCCGAATGCTGGACGAGTTGCCGCAATAGCTGGCTGGCCATCAGTAAACAATTTACGCTACTAAGTACCTGTGTGCTTGTGTTAGGCTGGCTTTTTCACAACGATGACTGACTTTGGCAATGGGAGGTAGTTTTCAGTGCCCTCACGGCTCTGCTGTTTAAGTCTGACCTCGGAGTGGTTTGACCTGTCTCTGTGTGTGTATATATCATAAGGCTGGAAAAGGATGAAGGCATCTCTGTCCATGCGGTCTAGAGTATTTCGTGCACCGATCTTGATGTAGGCTAAAATCAGTAGTGACGAAAAAAGGACGTAGCAGGATTGCAGAATGTGCACTGGGTAACCGCGGCTGTAGGAGTGGCTTTCAAAATTTACTTTCAAAGAAGCCCCTGTGCTCGGGTTGTTTGGCTTCTTGAACAAGTACTGCCTCGAAAAGAAGGAAAAACGGTGACTTAACAGATCATCAAGTAATTGGTAAAATGTATGTGTTGGCTAGAGCAGTCAACTGAACAGCGCATTAGTTCGCGATGCTCTGTTCTGAGATTATTAATCCTTACTCTTGATCTGGTTATCGACCAAAAAATTCTGCTAACGCAGTTACGGTACTTATTTGTGCCCAGGTAGGACTCGTATAAAGTCCGCAACGGAAAAAGGAAAGTCTCACTGAATGAAATCGAACAAAAATGAATACCATCAGCTAGAGACTCTCTCATAAAATTTTTTATCCTGTATCCAGTGTTTGCATGACAAACGGGAATAAGTGGTTTGGGCTCCTCACCGCTAACTGGTTTTCGTGCATACAGCTAAATAGAGATTTCCTGGTTTGGAAACAATAGGCTGCATCATAATTGGTACACGGTATTCCATAGACGATTTCTTTTCTGTTGAAAGAGCCGACACTGTCCTTAGGGTATACAAGCTAGTGCGCAAAGTAGTTTATGCGCAATTCGTATCTGATCTGTCTTTTGACGAGCTCAGGTTTATTTCTTATATATGGGCGTGTTCCCCGGTTCGTTGGCTTTGTCGCGTGAGTGGTCTTAGCTCTGAAAATACCTTTTCTTTTGACTATTGTTACCGTATGCATCGACGAACAAGGTCGAGAGGATATCCGTTTTGGAAAGTTGCAAGTAAGCTGCTAATAGAGCTGCGTTTGTGAGACATGGGCCGGCTACTCCCAAAGTGTAAGCTGACCTCGGAGTATCAATCCTTACGCTAACCTGATACACGCAGCGTTCCATCGGCCTTCCTGTGTACTAGAACATCTAAGAATGTAGGTTGCTAATTTATATCTGTTTGAAGGGCGAATTTAATTTCTGGGCGTGTGAAGTTGAGGTTTTGATGGAGTAATTCAAAGTGACCTCTTTGGACGAAAACAAATGTATAGCTGGGTAGGATGCTATGGATAAAGAAGATGGAAACCCCGGCGACCATTTCGGTTCAGTGGACATTATCAACCTGAGTTACTAAACCACGGGTTTTGTGCTACCTCAGATTCGAACCCAGCTCCTTTTGTTGAGTTACTAAGTCGAACGGTCTTACCACTGAGCTACGGGCCCCTTTTTCCGGCGGCTATGCTTACATCAATTAAATATGGTATATGGGCACTACTGATCAGGGTAGGACACCTGTTCCTCTCCATTATGCCTTAGGACTCAGCACAGAAGCCTCACGAGCAGTTTCGTGGCAAAACGTATTATGAGCAGCAGAAGCCATGAAACAACGAACCCGTAACTCAGTGGTTGGAGCCTCGGATGGGGCAGACAACGAGTAACGTACAAAGCAGACGGAGAGTGGAATGGCTGTGCCACGACTGATTGGCCTCCATGGACGAATGATTGCGTCTTCCAACTGATCGATGTACGCCTACCTGCCACAATATAGTTGAAATTTCCGACCCCAACCCACAATTCAATGAACCCGTAGCTCGGTCGGTAAGGGTTTTAGACTCACTAACGCTCGATGAGTATATAATGTGCCTTCGGCCTACAATCAAAGCAAAAATAGGGCTAGGTAAAAATGACTGACGGTGGCTACTGATGTGGAATTGTCCATGTCAGTTTCTTTTGCCTTCATCGATAGCCCATTACCTGAATATACCGTTTTTTTTGGCGTGCGACTACCTGTTAGGGCTGTAGATTGAGCACGAAGGCATAGTGGGACCTTATTGGCCAGCGTCATTTATCATATTCTTCGCAGTTTTGGAAAAGAAGGTCTGTCCGGAATTTCTCGTCAACTGATGTCCCATGAGAGAAAAAGCAGGACCCATTTTACAACAAGGACATTACATAGAAAGACAGAGGGACACTAAAATGGCTATTTCTGGCTCATTAGCCGTCGTCAGCGTCGTCCAGTGTTGCCACAAAACTTGCTACCACACTCAAATTTCGAACCCATGACCTTGTTCGTTAGAATTCTGATGCTCTTACCACTTGGCTACGAGCTCACTGTCTTGTCGGTTCTCGATCAGGAAAATGAATTGGCAGGTAAGCGTACACCGATCAGTTATACGACATACCAAACTGGGATGCATGGGATTTTAAAAGATAAAGTTATTCAGTTTATCAGGAAATCTTTCATTTTTATTCTGTTTGAATGAGCATCAGTGGTTGGGATACAAAAGCGAGCAGCATGTGCTAATTCGTCGATCACTGTGCAAATGGTATGCAACGTCAGTGGTTACTTAAGCAAATTTGTGCATCGATTTGTTGGGAAGAAGGTGGCTGCATAATTTTAACCTCACTTATCAAGAAGTAGACGAGGGTGATTTAAGAGATAGACAACCCTCTTTTTCCTTATCGTTATCTGTGATTCACCCAAAAAGCTAAATCTTCTGTTCAAAATCTCATGGCAAAAGTCATTTAAGCGATGGACTTCATGTATCCTTACTCCCGGCATTTTGCCTTACGGGATTGGGGGCAATTGGGGTTTTGTTGGGGGGGGGGGGGAATACGATAGAGAGTGAAGAAAAGTTGTAAAAATAATTGTATAATGGTAAACCACATTCGTTTTGTGGTTTTAATCAGTGCGGCATCGACGACACGGTGCGGATTTATGCTGGAATACTGGACTATACCTTGATAATTACCATACGAATTTCGGCTATTAATCTCACTGGTTCATGACCTGTCACAATTTTATGCCTGAGTGTTTATTCAAATATCCCTTATTTGTTAAATTCTGTTTTTCGCAAATTTTTCGTTTTACGTGCTCTAATCTGTTGCTGTATAGTAACTGCGGTTAACAGATTGAACTAAATTTTACCACTTAAAACTTATTTATATTAATTTGGGTTTGGGGTATATAAGGTCTACTACTTAATCTACCTTTTCCGAATTCACTTACAGTTGCTGGGTCCACAGGTATTGAACCATTCTAAGTATCCTTGCCAGGTTCACTATCACCAAGAAACGCGGTTAAACCTTATTGCATCGGTTCCAACTCAGTCTTCCCATGTTCTTATTAGCCGGTGTATTCCACCTGTTCTTAATGCCAGGGTCTTCTTGCATTTTTGCTCCTATTCAGGTGACATGGAGCTGGATGATTCCACGGCAATCAAACGGAAGTACTACTACGCAATGTATGAGTGGAACGTCTGGGGTCGATGTTCCTGTTTCGGCCATGCCACACGTTGTCGACCAAAATCTCCGCATGAGCTCGAAAATATGGAGAAGGTGATGTTCATTTGAGGAGTATATTTGAGGCGCAAATTACAGTTTTTCATGGTTTCTGCTGTGTGAGAAAGGTATCAGCCCGTTTTCCTAAGTGAGAGGATAGATGAGGCAGCTGCCGGCAGAAGTTCTGAAATGTTGCCTCGACTCCGGGGCTCACTCCGGGCAGTAGGTCTGATAAATATCACTGTCAGAAAATTCATCCCTTCATTGTGATTTAATTAGTCATCGAGAAGTTGGTTGAATTATGAGAAATAAAGTTCAAGTTTTCGACAGTCTACACTAGCGTGCCTAACAGTATGCTATATCAAGAGCTGCCGAACAACACAAAAGAGACCGGAATGAAGATTTCTGGCTTATTAGCCCTCATCTGTCCGTCCTATCTCAGCCCACTTCTGGGCCACCCGAGACCCGACCCTGTGATCCTTTGGTCATGGAGTGTAACATTCTACCATTGAGCTAAATGCTCGCTGATTAATCGGTTCCTCTTCATCATATTCCACTAGTTTTTATGCGACTGCTTGTGAGGGCTCTATACTGAGCTCAAGGGCACACCGGCGAGCCCCTTACTGTCATTATGCTTTATGTTATTAAAAATACATTCATCAAGCTTCCTCTCCTAGGGATTCAATTACTGATCTTTCTAGTAAGTTCAGGGGAAACCGGCCGACATCCACAAATGCGAATGGACGGGCATAATCTGGCTGCAAGAAGTTTGGACCCAAAGTCAGAGGAAGCAACCCATGCCGCAGAAATGTGGCACAACTTCAACTTTGACACTGTTGAAATTGTGGGCCGAGGTGATGATCAGACATCAAGGCAGATTAAAGAAACCTGGATGTCGACCGAATGTTCAGTCAACCGCCACATAAATTTACCGATCTCCTATGCTGTTTTAAGAAACTTATTATGTGGGGACAGAACCGGCATGGAACAACCAGGACCGGCATCTAGCACCACGGCTAACGTGTATATGCCGGAAAAAAGTCAGCGCGACGGAGTCTGACGGACGGAATGCACACGAAGGCGACACCACCACGGCACGGTGAAAGACAGGGTAAACGAGGAGGCCGAAAGCAAGGCGGGAGACATACACAGTGAATCAGTCGTGATTAATAGAACACGCACACGGAAGAACGAGCGGCATAAACATGAGGACCATGAGCCAGAGTGTCCGTTCTCTGAAGATGGGTAGACGATAAATTACCCGAAACGTCAGGCATATAGCAACCCTCTACAGCTGAACGCTCCCCTTTCTGCTAAGTTCAGGAAAGTCGTAGGAAAACCAAGGCGCTATCAGCACTATCAAGGAGGGTTCAAACACGATGGCGAAATTCCCCGTGAAGTTTGATGAGTGAATTGCATATTGTGTAATTGATAATCAGTAATTGAAAGCGCTAAATTTTTGCACTGTTCAGGAACTTTGAGAACTGTCCGGGATACGAAAGCAGTATCTGCAAATACTGCTGTGATTTACGATAGTCTGTTGAAGCCGGCGTCAATCGTCAATTGGTGCGGTGCAAACTAATTAATGTTTCCTTCAACGCTGTCGGTCTTCGCACCCTTCAGTTCTGGTGTCTATCACTATGTGGCGGGATATTTATACGACTCTTTGCTTGACAGTCTGTTTAGACATATGCATATGTTCAGCAGGCAGTGAGCACCTTCCGCTGTACTCTCAGAATTCAAGACTTGGAAGCAAATGTATTTCCTCCGAAATGATACATTTTTCTTACTAGCCCATCGTCAAAAATGCATAAATAAAAAGTAAACTCCTGCAAAACTCCGAAGAGGAAGCTGCAGCCTAGTGCATTTTAAACTCAGTGAACTTAATTGGCCTTCGAACTTCGCAATATCAGCTTTTATTTATTACTTCGAAAGATAAATTAAATGTGTTTGTATTACTATAAGACTCGTTAGAGGGGCCGATGATGTTAAAAATATTAGCGAATATCTTTGGGACGTTATTTATTGCTCCCTTTCATAAATGCCTAGTTTTTGTGACCTCATACAACCCTCTTGAAAGAAAATCTGAGGAATATTTTTTTGGCTGTTTGCAGGTTTATGGTGTGTGCGAATGTACACACAACACGGCCGGTGACAACTGCGAGAGATGCGCTGACTTTTACCAGGATAAACCATGGCGACCGGCTACGCGGGAATCGGCCAATGCATGTGAAAGTAAGTCAGATAGTAAATTAACCTTCCAGTGGGAACGTGGACATGAACTAAACTACACTTGAACTAAATAAATAGTTTCAGAAAGTCCTTCGATGAATTAACCCCGGGAACTCAAGTAATTTAGATGAGACAGACCGGATGTACACGTTAGTGACTCCTCTCAATAACCATATCCCTACGAACTGTCTACTTATTAGTTTTAGGTACGCACCAGTAGGGGTGCCAGCGCGATCGCATTGACAACCAAATTCAATGAAAGCAAACAAAAAACAGCTGTAACGGTAAGACAGCACATAATCAGAAATTAAAAAAGTTCTCAATTTGTGGCATGAAACTGCTTAGCGGAGTAACATTAGGAAGTAACAAGAGGATATACGTCCGCGACATGGATGACAATATATGAAAAGAGCCAACAGGTACCTTCTTGATACTGAGTCATCAAGAGACTAGGAAAAAAAACTAGCACTAACCATCGGCTATTTTGTCCATCAGCAAAAGCCAAATGATAACGCGATGTCTGACCTTGCAGGTGCAAAAGACGAAGCTAGAAGTGCATGAGATCCTAACAACGGTCAAGGTGCCATTCAACATATTAAGAAGGAATGTGAAGAACGGAGATAACACAGGGGACGGTTATGTTACCTAAAGGCAATGTAGGATTTTCTCGACGGCAGCAACATGGCTAATGGTCTACACCCTGAAGCCACTAACTAAATTAACAATTGACATCATAAAGAAAGAAGAAATAACGTTTACCAGTGACACTGCCAGCGCATAGGAAGGCATTTAGGGGTGGGAGTTTACAGAGCCGATGGCTAGGTTCATTTTTTGGACATTGTCAGCATCAGTGCTAATTGTTTACAATTGGAAGCCGCTAAAAGAATTGGCAGCTAGAAGCCCTTGAAGGAATTAGCAACTAACAATTCGATGAACGAAAAAGATGGGAAGGGAGAGGAAGAAGGAGAGAGACACATGCCATATTTTGGAAGCATCATTTGCGCTTTTTCAACAAAACACCTTCTATTCATTGTTGACCGGATACCAAGTAACAAAGCAGGACAGAGTAAATGGGTTTACATAAGACCGTAAAAACTACTAAGATGATGGTTAAAGTCTTAAGTTCTGTATTTTAGTTACTATACTCGTAAAGTATTGTGAGAGAAATGATCATACGGTAAGTCAACATGCTGAGGTACAACACCACCTATGTCGGACGCAGAAATACATGGGATGTAAAGACTTTGCAGCAATCAATTCAGAGTTCAGACAATGGCCATCATCATCATCATCATCATCATCATCATCATCATCATCATCATCA
>JAYGXS010000001.1:94228748-94300707 GCA_036362985.1 Ligula intestinalis
CAGCAAGTATCTTAGACGATTTTAGATTCCTTCCCGAACCACTGTTGTTTACTTACTTCATGGGTTGCATAGTTTCCCTGAAGAGAAGGCTAAAGGCACGCTCCTGGAATGTATGGCAGCCGCTTCCATTGTTGATGCAATATATGCAACTACGAAAGGCATTCAGTCACAAAAATTTTGTCCTATAAATGAACTGGAGCGACCAAAAATACGACTGTACCATCGAATAAACCATAGCTAGTAGAAAATTACACTCATCGAGCAATTAAGAAGTATAATTATTTCGACTGCTCACGAAGATTATGGTTGATCAGGTGTTTAGCGCTCTCAATGCGAATTCGAGAGGTCAGAGATTCGAGCGCACCGCAAGGGGCAGGTTTTTGTTTTCGAATCTCAAATAGTTTGCACAAAACCTTATTGCCGCTTAATAAAATGATCAACTACACCTAATGTCCTGTTTATCTTTATCGTCCCACGTTAATTGCCTCCTTGAAGCCGGCATGTGGCTTCAAAGTGAGTTGTTACCTAACGTTATTCTCCATCGCATCGTCATTTACCTCACATAACGTGCGCAAACAATTCTGTAATGTTCCCAAGTTAAAACGACAAGCTATAAAACCACCCGTAGGCTTCTTTACATTTTCTGTAAAGGATGCAAGCTTGTGCCCCATTCACCCTGCCATACCTTAGTATCGAGCTGGATACACAAATCCGGTAACGTTCTGTTATTTTCATGCATTCGCACAAAAGAGAGGAAAAAATGCTTCAGTGTATGTAAAAGCAGTAATATACTCATGCGTGAGTCCGGCCTTCATTCCTTGAATCCTAAACATTGAAAGTTGTCGTGTCTTATTCTATCGACAACCAGTTTGCTATAAGGTCAATGGAGCATCATTAACTAATCGAGTTATAGACAGTTGATGGTTATTTACTAACGAAATGGTAAGAAAGTTACTCACAGCATTAACGAAAGCGTTAAAAGAGTAGGTATTATTTTAAGGAAAAAACGACTTTACTCAGGCCAATCCATTGAAATGCCATACATTTTTCCCGTTTTCTAGCCGGGCTACTTCAATCTCACAAGTTCACCCCTCGGCTGTCAACCCTGTGCCTGCAGCCCGTTCGGCGCGCTAGGAGCCGAATGCGACCGAGAGACCGGACGGTGTCACTGTAAGCAGGGCTTTGTAGGCCGCGACTGCGGCCAGGTAGAGGATGGCTACTATGTGCGTCCCCCGGAGCTGATCGTAGATCAGCCACGTATCCCCGTGGATGTGCCTATTGAAAGCCCCTCCAAGGATGGTTCCTATGTCATTGTGCTGGCAATCGATCCAAAACAGGTATGTCTACCATATAAGATCAAGAGAGAGCTTTCCTTTCGGTTCAATGCAAATTTCCTGCATGCAAGTTCATAGCTTTAGATAATTCAAAATGCTTACGGGTAATAGGCATTGCCTGGTAAAAACGGTACAATAGTCAACTAAACATAAATATGCTACTATAAAATACAGAGTAACATATTTACTTCTAATTTTGTTTGTAAAAGGGAGGTTTAAAGGCCGGGCCAAAGGAAAAGATGCGATGGCTCCTAGTTCTAGCGATCGCAGCTTCCCTTCGGAACTGCTTCCCGGAGCTCGCCCGTTCGCTTCTGTCAAAAATCAACGGGCTACTGAAGGATCAAGGATAACATGAAATAATGGATATCATAACTAGCTGGATACAAGAGTAAAGCCTTGGTTTTGTGTAACAGTTTTTTTCTTATAACATCGTCAAATTAGTAGCTGATAGTTAGTCCATAACAGGCAATGAAAGCCGCCTGTTCTTCGGGATAAGGTGCAGTGGTGGCTTTCTAAGTCTCTTGCTTATTTATTGTTACCCTACTTATAAAAAATCAGTAGAAAGCAAAAATGTCAGCAAACAGAAAGGGGCAAATAGAGGGTCAGCTTAACATCCGAATGCAGGGTTTGGGTCTACAGAATAGATTTTCACCTCTGAACAAACGAGGATTGGTCGCACTACTTCCGCTACTACAGACCTCGGTGGGGAAATGCATCGTCTGTCATTAGTAAGGTGGACTTGATCAGGTTTGGTCAGTAGAGTATGGAGTGCAATTATGAAAGTACAGGCCAAGTATGTCTCAGTTCCCACCAATAACGACCGAGATACACACTGCGACAGTACAAAACTCTTTGCGCATACCATCCTCTGCTGCATCTACTGCACTATCCCCACCTTCTACAACTGGTTCCAGCCTCGTGAGCAACTCAAAAATGCCGAAGGTAAGAGAAGGCGTAGGTGGCTAGCGCGGTCAGAACCGGCCCTGAGCGTACCGTCACAACGTGCTCGAATTCCACGGAGAATGTGCGTCACAAACGCAAGATTAAGAAGGAGCCCTTGCAGCCTGACTCAGATTGTCAATCGGCTACTCCACAAACACACACTGGGTTGACCGCCAGTTCATCTCCGTCATTGGCAGCCTCCCAGGCCGCGGCTTTCAGCGCGCCATGAGAGCTTCAAGCACGTAAGATTGTTTATAGTGAGGAAAGTGCACTGAACCGTCGAACTCATTCCCTATTGCCCTTCACAGACCCCAGCCAACATCCTAACCGGCCAGTGGACTGTCCGAACTACACACTGGAGTGCTAGAAAACACTTTGTGTTCAAAATACATGTGGAAAATTGAGCTGCACACCACACCAACCGTTACGTTGATGATACTGGTATCCTCGGAATAATATAAACTGAATAGAAATCGATAATCGAGACGTAGTATTGCGTTCATGCAAAAAAATTTGTCTTGAATCTGGAACAAAGCTTTACGTCAGAGGGGTTTCGTTGAAGTTCCAAGCGACTGAACACCCATTAATCTGAAGAACTACCAAAAAGAGTTAGAGAAGTGGCCAACAGAGACCTCGAAGGCATTCATAAGTTTTGTTTTCTCTAGTAGGACAAAATATATTGCGCTGTATCTCTGCAAGAGTTTTTTAGTAATTTACAGTTTTTTAAAAGAAATGGATCGATAAAAAGTTTTTCAGTACAATTTGAAAGCCTTACAGTGACTCCCTGAAGATGAAGACGCACGGTCGCGTCTTCCCCACCGGCCTGAAATGCATCTTTTAACTCCCTTTCAGTTTGGACCCGGGGACAAATGGACGATCACTGTCGAGCCGAAGCAGTTGGATTCTAGGTGCATCAACCGAAAGTACACAGTGGAAGTGACCAGAGGTAAGCAAACAGTCAGCCGTGGGTCAGATCGACAGTTTAGCCGACATTTTCAGTAAATGTTATAGCTTATTAAATATTCATTCTAAAATGTGTTTTGATTAGAATATATTACTAAGATAGGTTTTTAATGTTCATTTACACGCACAATTCACTCAGGCATAAAGTTTTGAAGAAGGTGTGCTTTTCTTCCAAATACCTGCACGAAATAATAATTTATGCCCCTCCCCCGTTCCACACGCGTGACAGCCCAACGTCCTCGGCATGCTGAGTCCGGCTCGCAGGAGATGAGGAAACCACGAGATGACTAATTACTCCCCTCCCAGCCCACCTCAAGAACTATATTAGCACTGTACCGAACTGCCTGCTTTAGTCGCCTATTTTCCATGTCACTGTAACGGCCTGAAGTGAATGACCGAAAATAGCCGCTTGCCAACACGACGTTTCAATCGTTAACGAAATGGGAATTTTTACCGAATTATATAAAATATACTTTGATTGATAAGGATATTGACAATCAATAACGAAAAATAATGCTACTCATGTAGACATTTTTTTGCAGAATGTGGCTTGCGCAGACTGTCGAAGAGAAAATTTACAAAAGCGGCGTCCTGAAGTGCCTGATTATGCTGCATGGTGATCACTATGACAACCATACTTAGGTTATCTTTTCTTATAAAAAAAACATTTTTCGGGATTGGTGTTAACATTTCGGGAGGTAGCATATCTATTGTAAGTGTTCCAAGCATAATGCAATTCTCAGCTGTAGACGGTTTTACTTTCCACATATTTCGTTGGGAATCACAGTCAAAGGAATGAGAGCTAGACGGCATAACACCTGAACGTCAACCTTCCATCCTTTGACCTAACCATTGAGGACAACCTCTGGAGGATGCAAACATGCATGTGTCTCACATGCTGCTCTCTTAAGAAGGCGTCGATGATTGGAATAAACCACCTGCCATACAAGTCACTTATGTTTGTTTTTTTACTTTGAGTAGAGTATGTATATTGAAAAGATGCTGCCTGAGAAATTTCTCAAGACACATTAATAGTCCTAAGGACATACCTCGTTGAATTCCGTAGCAGTCTAAATCATGGATACTCAACAGAAACACGAGTCTTTCAATGTTTGAATTACCTTTTAGACACCAGCAAAATAGTTTTACCCGAAGTCTGCCTGGAAGCCGGAAAAAAGACCTTCGTCACCATTTTTGCCGAACCCCGCGAATTTTCGCCTTATGCTTCAGTTCTTTTTGCCGACGTAAGTTCCATTTCACACTTTGCAAGCTATTTTGATGGCCAAATCATTGCGAACTACAGAAAAAAATTAAGTCGACAAGAAATCTTCTTATAATGAAAAGGGACTTGGGAACAAAAAGACGACGCCAAGGACCCCTCTCATACTAAAGTCAATGGTCATGATGGGGAAAACGATAAGAGGCTATGATCGATTTTCAGTTTTTTAAAGAAATACAGCTTGAGAAGGCGCTCTAGAGTCAGCATTGCTAACCTTATCTGCAGATTGAAGGCACTGGTTTGAAAAAGCTAAGTGACACGTCAAACACGCCCATGCTAAGCCTTCAAGATTGATCAGCTTCTCACGACAGTGTCATATTATCTCAGCTTTTCAGACAAATCTATTATCTCTCAAACTGCGCCTAGAAGATGGTCATCGCATAACTAAATTTGCGACCTATTAATTCAGACTGCTAGCCTTGCATACCTTTCCACAAACCATCTGACTAAAGTGCATCCCTTGTATATATCTGTCTGTGCAGGTACCGTCCCACCTTCTGTATGACAAACAAGGGCCCTTATTAGTCGAGTGAGACATCGCGAAAATTGACAAACTCGTGAAACTAGACTTGGCTTAGCAGTCTGACCCTTTAAAACTTTATGTTGGAAGCCAACACGGAAGCAAAAACGCCTCCTCCTCATTCCTCTTCTTCTTCTTCTTTATTTTCTTCTTCTGCTTCTTATCCAGAAATACAGGTGAATTTACAATATATTCCTGGGAGGTGTAGGCACAGTTTTTAAGTTCGATTTACCCGAGGATTTAAACATCGCCTCTCGCTACGTTGCCTTTTTGACTCAGCTTTTCCAGCCCAGAAAAAATGCCTAGAACCGTCATGGTTACTAGTCTTGCAACCGGGGATTCAACTATTAACGTGGTATGCACAATTATATATTGGATCACTTAACATGCAATTTTTGGGCTCTCGTTACGCTGGATCTGTCCCAATACCGGTAGCCACACTGAAACGAAAGTGGCGTTAGAAGCCGATGGAGCCGCCGCGAAACTTGATAACCTCATCAAAACCAGCTGTTTCCAGCAGTTTATTCTGGCAAACGATCTAACAGGACACGGAACTAGAAATTCCTCCTGACGCCCTTACGCTAAATTCGAAGACGGAAAGATATTTCCGTGTTTTAACTCTAACCCAAACTGCAACCTTCGCCTAAACCTTAAACCTAAGCCTAATTGTAACGCAAACCTTAACCACCAACCCTATTCTCCCTGGAATTTAGTGCGAAACCACCCCCCCCTATTACGGGAGCAATTCCTATTCCCGTGGCTCACAAAAAATGCTATGAAATATTGCCTGGTCGCAGCGAGATCAAAAACCTCTCTAGAGTGGACAAGTTTTATTTCCTTGCCCTTCTAGATAATCCTGATTCCGGACGATGGGGATACTGGGCGAATAGCAGAGTACTGTGAGCGGTACCGTTCCCTCTCGGATCAAATTGCTCGGGGAGAAGCCGACCCCTCCAGCATGCCCAGGCAGTGCGAGGAATACTTCCGTCTGCCGCAGATACACTGGAACGAGACGGGCATGGTGACAGTTCGTAGGTTGCCTTGAATTACGAATGCGTTTTTTTGGCAAAGTGGGTAACGCAAACAGGGGACGCTAAGACACTCCTTTTTTGCGTTCTGTAGCCTGTGAGTGCAACGTGACGGGTTCCGTATCGGCAGTGTGTGACAAGAGGACCGGCCAGTGTCTCTGCAAACCGGGTGTTGTTGGAAGAACGTGCTCCCAGTGTGAGCCCTATCACTTCCATTTCAGTGCTTCGGGTTGCACAGGTAGGTTAACCCTTGCCAGTTTGAATTTTTTAATACTTAGCCGGTGCCAGTGACATAGTAAGGTTTTTTAAAAATGTATTTGCTTAGTCGGCAACTATTATGCGAGGGGGAAATACCTTAACCTCTTCTTCTGGGCCATTATGCAGTGCATGGACGTTAAAGAAACCGCTATCAAGCCCCCACAGGTAGAAGACCTAAAATATGTTCCAAAGTGCCATACAGATATCTCTCCAATTTCTCCTTTTCTGTGGAAACCAGGATAAAGTTCGAATAGTGTCGAGATTTTTGAAGCAAGAGACGTTATGAGGCCTGTCAAAAAACATCTCAGTATCAAATGTGAAGCATAGTAAACCAACCACTTCAGATAAGGCAAACGGAAAATATATTTGGGCGCATTTGTAAGCGACTTATTTGCATAATATGGCTAAGATTGGCATTCATCAAATATATAATGCAGGAACTACCGTGTAATGCGAGCGACCTTACGCTACATTTCAGGAATAGTACCTTTAACCGTTTCCTCGTCCTAACACAAAGCTTTACCCAAACATTAGCATTAAGCTTATCTCTGAACTGAGTCAGAAACCTGCCTTTAACCTAAATATAACTGTAAATTTGGTATCTTACAATAATACGTACGTCAAATCAGCTGCAGCAGGTCTTTGAGTTGAGTATGTTAGTAGTCTTTCCATGCATATACATATCCAGATCTTAACCGGCTAGGATACGAGCCCGTGGCTCAGTGATAGTGAGCGTTGGACTTGTAATCACCAAGTCACGAGTTCAAGCCCTGACTGTTGCATCATCTGGGGCTGAGTATGTTAGGAGTATAGCGTTACCAACTGCTAGCAGCATTGTAGGCTCTCCTGGCACAATGTCTTTGTGTCTTCGCTGCGACTGCGTCCCTGCACGTGCCACCTTGTCGCAATTCCTGAAGCGCCAAATGGTCGCGTGCCATTATCCCAATGCGGCCAAGGAGGCCACAAGCGAACGTGTTTGACAGCAATTTATAAGCTTTTGTCACCTATCAGACAGTCAGTTGCAGCACGGACTGCGAGGACATCGCTAGTCCGTTCCAGATTGACGGGGCTGCCTCCGAAGCCGGGACATACAACGCGCTGCAAATCAACCAGCGACACTTACCACCCGAGAAAGCAACTTTTGATTTTGTACACAATAAACCCTCTTCTAAGGTGTATTCCAAAGTTACGCCCTGCTTAATGAATTCTTCCTTGGGGATTCGAAAGGGCGTACTAAGACGGCGAGATCACTGAAGTTGTGGTTACAACGGAGTTTGTCTGGCTAATGATGGGTAATGAACTAGAAATGGCTATTCTGGTCTGCTTTTTGTTTAGCGGCAATATTCATCGGCATATGTTTGTATAAAATTATAAGAAAACATAAAAAACCACAGACATAAAGCTACATTTCAACCACTGCACGTACATATAAGTGCCCAATTTATCCTATGCAAAGGGGCGAACTTCAAGTTCAAGATGAATGCCCAATTTAACCTAAATAGATCATGCTTTTAATAAACTTTCAAAAGAACAGGCGACTAAGATCGACATAACGGTGCAAAGTATCATCCAAACTAATCTCCAAATAGCTTTTCTGAAACACCGAATACAGAATCTTTTCTGTCCTAGGACTGAGAGCCCACAGTGCATGTAGTTTTACAACGTACGGTTGAAAAGTTAGCGAAACTGCAAGCCAATATGGAGTTCATAATTTCCGCAGTGGTATCTAAATGGAGAGTGCACAGGGAAACTTAGTTCTCTTCCGTCTCTAATCTACGTATTCTAAGTTCACCCATATACCTCAGTGGCATGTGCATAGAAATTATATCATCGCAAATTGAAATACTGTGTGAAATGAGTAGCAACAATATCGGAGTAAATTACCAGACGTGGGATGATTCTACTACACTTTCAGCTTATTTTTTCTTCCCTCCTTATCCTATCTATCTTTCCATATTTGTGTGTAGCTTGTGAATGCGACCCCCAGGGCTCTCTCAGTCGACAGTGCGATCCTTTGACCAGCCAGTGTCCCTGTCGTGAGGGTATCGAGGGTCGTCAGTGCAATCAGTGCCGCAGCGGTTATTGGGACTTCCCCCGCTGCCGAAAGTGCGAATGTAACGGCATGAGCGACACCTGTGACCAGGTACGTTTGTACTTCCAACTGTAAGCTGGGCAACCGTATCATTCAGAATGAGTGATATATCAACTCAATTCCACCAATAAAAGGGCAGTTTTATAGAGGAGTTCCTAAAAGGTTTGAAGGGTGTTGGGAGTAAACTTATCGCATTTGCACTCCAACAACACATAAGTTGAAGGCTTAGATCACTGTACAACTACAACAGAGGAATCCCAGACTAGGTGTTGTGGTCTGAAGTGTGATCTTTTTGACTGAGTCCACGGTCAGTGAACGAGGTTACTAAACTACAACTGTGGTATTTATGAAAATACTCAATTCCCATCGGATGGTCAATCGCAGCTTGGAGTCGCAATGTGACGGTCTGTAACATAAAGAATCATCATTTTATTTCAAGACCATAGGATATATCATAAATCTTAGAAGAGGGGCGAGTTTTTGCGTAATATTTACGTTTTCATTACTTTGGTGCCTTACTACTACGGCGTCACGTGACCATTCTCTAGTCCGTACGCAGCCAAGGAGTTCTATTCGGATCCATAAAATCGAACTGGTCCCATTCAATTGCAAAACATAAGAAGTGCATCACAGCCGAGTACCTCGCCTTCATCTTAAATGTACTTTTGCATAGATATTCTCCGGTGCACTGATAATGAACAACGAATCCAAAAATAGCAGTGAAGCATCGCTAACTGTGTGTGGTTTCACTTGCAACATGTTTACTTTTCAGCTTACGGGCCAATGCCTGGACTGTCGAGATAACACCGGTGGATACAGGTGTGAAACCTGCATACAGGGCTACTACGGTGATCCACTGAGAGGTGTGCCTTGTAGGCCTTGCGAATGTCCTGGTGGCGGCGTGGATCACTCGGACGGATGCAGTATGCATCCGGTGGCTGGCGTAGTTTGCCACTGCAAGCCCGGATACGCAGGTAAGACCCACAATCTTCCAGGTTTTCATACGCAGGCCGGTGGTCCAGTAGGGATTGGATGAGGGTATTGAACTGTAGAGGGGTCCTCGGAATGCCATCATGCACAATAACCGCTCAAGTCAGTATATTAATTAAAATGGGTTTTCGAATAAGCCATGGGAATAACCGCCTACTTGCAATTTTCAGAAGGGTAGATTTCCACAATCTTACAGCTTCCTTACTCGCTCGCCGTTATTCTACTTGGAGTAAGCTATACTAAAATGTACCTCAATGACCTCGCCCGAGGTCAGCAAACACAACCCCCGACATACACTCACTCGCCGTTGGCCCAGTAGAGGTAAGCGATAATAATAAAATGTTTTTCAGTGTTCCCGGTGTCCAAATCCATCGTTGCTTTCGAGGAAAACACATTTTTGCATCATGGCTTTAGAGGCGGCTAACAAGAAAGGAAATTTCCGGTCTGTTCGTTACGATTGACCCCTCCAAAGAAGCTTTGGAAAAAGCAACAGGTTGATCGCCGCTACCTCTGTCCTCCTACGCTTGCCATGTCAGCTAATCGCACTACTATGCAATAAATGTAATACGCTGCGGAAGGGATTTAAATGGAGCAAATTTCACGGCAGCTGAAGAACTCGATAAGTCGGTACTTCACGAAATGCAGTGAGTCTTTTGTATTGGCCCTGCAGGTCAAGCATACATGTGTGCTTATATAGGAATAGGTGCACAGGCTTTCTAAATCAGAAAAGCGTTGAATCAGTGGTAGAGCTCACGAGCTAGGCAACCGCGTGTCAGGTTGATGTCGATCGAAATAAAATACTAAAAGGAATGTCGGCAGAGTGGCAGGTAACTTGAAAGAACTCTGGGTTGCGCTCATTCTGCTTTCATTCAACCAACCATAATCCTGATCACCAAGTAAGACCGCAAATGGGATGGTTCAACCTTTGATTTTGATTAAGTTCACTGGGTGCTTCAGCAAGATGAAGGGCGCCGCGATGACTTACGCGGGGATTACTTTTATGTGATAGTAGACTTGCGTGGCGCATATCACATTCTCATTTCCCTTCCCTCACCTGGATCCGGTGTCATACCCACGTCAGGAAGACCAGAAGATTTGGCTAATTTTGCCCCAGCACCGAATACGGATTGGACAAACCGTTGCGCTTGTTCATTGATTGGAGCCCGTGAAACACGTGAGCAGAGAATTACTTGAGTCCTAGTTCAAGACTCCAATCAATAATCAAGTGCAACGTTTGCCTTCTCCGTATTCGGTGCTGAGACTCAATTTGGCCAAAGCAAGTCACCACTTGGGGAACTCAGAAGCCATCGCGTCGTCTTACTGAAACACCAAGCAATCATCGCACCCGAATCCACCACGCGTGATGAAGGTTGAGCACGTTAGAGCCCGCATGTCGGTCAACAAGCTATCAACACACAAGAGGGCAATCATCGTTAATTGTTTTTATATGTTCCCAGTAATGACTGTGTCCCATAAATACTGCAAATTCCTGTGCATATGTTACACGTTCCTGCTATTACTTTTTGATCATGTATCTGATGAAGAATCCGCAATGGATGTCGAAACGTTAGAAAAAATAAAAAGGGGGTTCCAGCAATCAAATCTTCTTCACAACAGCTATTCTTAGACTAAAGTCAGTGTTTTGCTATTCAGTCTGCAAGGGCAACAGAAATAGAAACGTAGTTTAAGGCTTAGTACTTGCATTCTACTTTTTGCAGCGGTTGCATATATATAGACTGCGAATGGAAAAAATGACATATTATTCATCAGTGAGGATAGCTTCATTCGGCAGTCACAGGAAATGCAGCAGATGTAATGGAATGCGGCGATGAGCAACCGGCTGGGTAAAATCTTCACTAAGGAGGATATATTCAAGAGTTATATTAGGAACCAACGATTTTTGCTCGCTTATTATAAAAGACCCCCTCCACCAGAGCTATATTAGTTCAGTATAGTTCAGTATATTTAGGGTAGTAGGCAATGCCTTTAAAGACCCTATTGAAAACAGTATTGTTGTTAACACCTCAATTGTCGAAATTGCGTGGAAGTCAAGCTGGGATCCTGAAAGTACTTAAACCACGGAGAATATATAACTTGGGGAGAATGTTTAAGGTAAGGCCATCACCCCCAAGCTGGTAGGTAATTCTTGTTATTCGGTCAACTCTGCTCTCTGCTGCATCTAACATCTTTTTTCCCTTACACTGAGGGAAATGCGTTGACAGAGACACTAGTTTGAGGTGATTGGTTTTTAACTTCCTAGGAGGCAGGAATAAGTGTCTCTCATGCCCATTTAGGTCCTCGCTGCTCCGAATGTGCCCCCAACTACTTTGGAAACCCAACTGAGTTGGGCGGTATCTGCAAACCCTGTGACTGTTCTGGCAATCTGCCACCGGAAGGAGGATGCAATCAAGTGACTGGCGAGTGTCTTACCTGTCTGCATAACACCGAGGGTCCACGCTGTGATCAGGTAATTTATTTCCTTTCTTTCTAACCTTCAGTTCACTGACCACCTTCCAGACTTCATGTACCACCTATTGAGCAACTTAAAATGGCAGTTGTGTGCTAATTACTTTGCGACCGCTGACTGACTAGAGCGTTCAGATCAAAAGGTCGCAGGTTCGAGCCTTGGGTGCTGCACCATTTGGGGTTGGCTGATGACAGCTAATGAATCCTTAATGGTCGCTCCAATCTCCCTTATCTTTGTGGGCAATATTTAACATTTCTATCCATTTGACTTAACCCAATACCTGTGAATGTCTTGTGTCTAATTAATTAGTTGTGGATTCATTGGTAACTATCCCCATGGCTGGCCACGGAGAGAGTGCATGGAAGCCGTCGTGGTCTGACGCTGCCTTTGGTGTTGATTCCTAGTAGCAGAAGTGCCGGCGGCTTGGCAAAGCCGGCGCAGTCGCGTTGAGGGCTTCGCAGGTGTATGGGTGAAAAATGCTAGAGTTTACTATCCGCCAGGGCAGAATGTTCGATAGAGCGCTTGAAGTATCAAATGAACCACTCAAATCATCAGCCGATAAATGCTACTCGTAGGGAATTATAAAAGTAATAATTTTAGTAGGTATGCAATTGAATGGTCATTGCATATTCATTAAATACTTCGACCTCGGTACGTTTAATATATCTGTTTATGCGAGTTCCAGGAAGCAGTTCAGAAGAAAAAGACACGACCGCTGGAGCAAGAGTTTTATTTTCCTGACGTTTCAGATTCCGTCGGGAATCCATACTTATAGGTAATGGTAGGATAATCTGAGTCATGTGCAGCTAGGGGCCGTAGACTAATGTCACCGTAGACAAATGGTGCTCCCGGTTCAGTGATTGAACAATCATCCTTCTTTCGCAGAAGCCATGTCTACTTCGTAGGATTTTTGCCCCTTTTAGGCTACACTAGAATATTAAAGTACTAATTAGAGTAAGTATTTTCGTAAGTGAAGTTGGAGCCTGAAATAATGAATGTATCACAAGCATCTACACTTTAATTTCATTTACAGGGACTTTGAATCGTCTTTCAGGGATACTGCTCTAACCGTTTCTTCTTCCGGCTTATAAAATCATTTCATATTATGAGTCTAGACATATCAGAGGCTTCCGTCGCACAACATCTTACTTTCGGATTTTCCAATGTCCTTCACCAGTGTTAGCAAAACTTGCTGCAGCATTAAGATCTTCGAATTGTTAACAGTTAGAGCGTTGGACTTCTGATCAAAAGGTCGTGGTTTTAAATCTCGGGTGTTGCACTACCTGTAGTTGAGTTACACTGGCTGATGACGCCTAATGGGCCAGACATACCAATTCTCTTCTCTTTGCCGACAATGTTCATCAGCCTACATTAGTAGCTGCTGTGTGGCTGCTGGCGGGTCTCGAGTGTGCCTCCCAAGGCAGAACGAGGCGAGTGGGTCCCGCTAGCGATTGATGAGCGTTCATCAGCAAATGTTTATATACCGGTTGCTTTCTCGGAGGGCCTTGCTCTAAAATCTAGCTGGTCGCAGAACTGTGGAGGTTACCGGCCACTGTTTCCCTCTAAACTAGTCGATTGCTAAATCCGAATGCAGAGGTGCAATGGTGGCTTAGAAACCTTAAATCAATTGTTGATAGAAGGGCCTCGCGCAGGCCATTGACGCGGTGAAGTTACGAATCTGACCGAACAACTTTCGGACACAATCAAGGTCCACCTGAATTCACATAAGGCGCCCCCTCACATAATATACCGTTACCCTTTTTGGCTACAGTAGGTTGCCCATCTCACGAAATATGACCCAAACTTATGGATTGTGTCTTCGATTCCAACAAATTACTTAAGTAGGATTGTAATATTTATTGTCCTACAGCTTACTCACGAGGATACCAGCTTTTGAACAAATCTCTTTTTTACCACCTGCAAAAAGCACTCTGTAAAAATGACTGCTTATGTAGTGTATATTCCTACCAATGATTTTACATGATCTTATAAATTCAAATATCTTTCATAGAAAACAGGCACAAACATATTCTTACGCGTACTTTTTTGGTAGCAATTTCCGCCTGGGTATCATTCGGTTTTAAGAAATTGTATAAAATGCCGAATTATTCTGAACCCTATCAGACGTTACACTTGCATTCATGAGGTTCCAACCTACAGGTTGCATACATTTCCACTATGAAATTCAAACATTTATATGTACCAATCGGAAGAGGTCAGATTATGCTCATAAAATTTTCCAATGAATGTGGATGCTTAATAGCTTTATAGGCGGAGTTCATAAATCGACTGACATTATGTATTATGAATCAACAGTTCACGGTATGTACAAATCTCATAATTGGGAACTTTTCTAGAACCGCAGGGAGCGATTTAAAGACCGCGTTATTTTCTACTGACCGAGTATAAGGAAGGGTTTTTTTCGCAAAAATATATTTGAATTTATGAGGGCAGTAAAGATCAATAAACATAATACACAGCACTTCAGTTGCCATTTTCCTACAGAATGTACTCTTTGCCGGCGATCGAAAAGAGGCTATTTGAGAAGCCAACGTCCTGTGGAGACTGCAATATCTTGGACTTAGCCTGCAGGATTGATAATGGATAATGTAGTTCATAATTTCGGGTGATATTTCATAAGATAGGCAATCTGCTTTAGTTGGCTCTGCTCTTTAACCCTCAATACGATGTATTGAAGAGCAAATATGTTCACCGTTCCGAATATATACAGTAGACGGCAAAGATCATGCAAAATTTCGACAGATGCGAAAGACTGATACTCCTTCGCTAATCGGCATTGACTCAAGTTTTGATACTGATTATCCGGTAGTCTATTCTGAAGTCATTTAAGTCAGGATAGGATGCGGGTTTTTTAACGAGCCTTGTTGCGACCACTAGCATAACGTATCTATTGTAACAGCTGGCTACTTAAGTAGCATGTCTTTTTATCATTGATTTTGATTGCCTTTATAAATTCAAATATATTTGATAGAAAACATGCATGAAAAAATTATTTCTTGTACATGTTTGAAAGCAAATTATGTTTTCTTAAATTTTATACTCAAACAAAGGGTAGCTTTCGGTTTTAAAAAAGTTGCTCAATTGCCGAATAATTTTCTAATCTACTGACTGCTACACTCGAATTCAAGGTTTAAAAACTGCGCACTGTGTACACCTTGTTTAAGGAAATTTAAATTTTCGCCTACAGTTTGAATAAGAAGCCACATAGTAGTCATAAAATTTTGAAAAAAGATTTGGAATATATTTTATGCAGTATAGGCAGCACCTATAAATTGACGGATACGATGTATTATGAATGAAGACCCCACAATCGTAAAAAAGCTCATAGTTAGCAACTTTTTTAAAACCAAAAGCTACCCCTTTTTTGAGTATAAAATTTAATGAAATCATAATTTCCTATCAAACATGTACAAGAAATAATTTTTTTCGTGAATGTTTTCTGTAAAATATATTTGAATTTATAAAGGCAGTCAAAATCAATGATAAAAAACCATACTACTTAAGTAGCAAGTTGTTAAAAAAGATACGTTTTGCAAGTGGTCAGAACAAAGCTCGTTAAAAAGCCCGCATCCTAGCTTGACTAAAATGACTTCAGATAATCAGTATTACAACGTGAGTCAATGCTGATTAGCGTAAGAGTATCAGTCTTTCGCATATGTCGAAATTTTGCATGATCTTTGGCTGCAATCTAGCTTATGCTTTTTTAACTCATTGTCGTTTCACCCTCCACAGTGCAAGCATGGATTCTGGGGCAATGCTAGTTTGCAAATGTGCCAGCCATGCAGTTGCTACCATCTGGGAGCAGTGGGCGGAGCGGACGCAGCCTGCGACCGCACTACTGGCGAATGCAACTGCCTGCCCAACGTGCTCGGACCGCGATGCTTTGAATGCGCGCCCAATCACTTCAATCTGACTTCCGGTGTGGGATGCGAGCCCTGCGCATGTGATCCCGCCGGCTCAATCTTTCCAGAATGCCATCCGGTAAGTGTGACTCATCAGCCATGGAGCCTGTATTCTTTCGCACCACTAGCGTGGTTCCAGACCCATATTTGACATGTCTGTGGAATACGAAGTAATCCGGCCAGATAATAGAAGATGAACGAATCCCAAAAGTTATGAACTAGTTGATAATATAAGGCGTGGAAAGCCAGAGTGTGAGGAATAAATTTAATTAAGTGTATAAGGAGTTGAGGATGAGTAATGGGTAAGCGACTCCCAGACGAGTGCAAGTCCAGCCATAAGCGGGCCGCTCCGGGAATGCCTGACCGCAAACTATCCCCGATCTAGGGTCCTTTGTGGACTGGCCTAGGGAAGTGGTTGGTCAGTGAGGCCAGGCACGTCCATGACCTTGATCGGAAGTTTGACATCTGGCGCGCACGGGCTGGTGGACACAGGAGCCAGACATGCGGGATGTACCGTAAAGGCTTGCGAACAAAGCATGGCTTAGAATACGTAATCGCTACATGTCTATCAAGACCTAAGACCCAGAGACTGAAATGGTTAAAAACACCGTCTACGCGTACCGAACATATCCAGTCCACGTATGGGAGAGCAGGTCTGCACAGAAATATGAAATGGCCTGCACAGAGCCCATCTGGGTTGGAATGCCATATAGACCACATTTAGAAGGACCTATTGTAGCCTGACTAATAAAAGGACGAGAGGATTGCATTTTCAGCTGGTCTGTCAACACCAGTTGACTGTAATCCAACATCAAACCTTGAAAATCAATAGCTTAGAAGCCAGCTCATTTGATCATGGAGTCGAACCGTACCCCTTTTGAACACCGGACTTGCAGTCTGTTGTCTGAAAGCAGAATTATTTATAGCCACGTAGAGGTGACTTTTACCATTTTTACCTGGATATCGGCTGAAGAAGAATCTGAACCCTTTACTCCGTCAACCAACCAGGTCACATCCCTGACTGACATACAACTGGTGCCTTTTATTACGAAAGTTTGGCCCTTTTGCAGTGTCACTCGAAGTCTCTCAGTTACTTCAGGAATCGATGAGCGAAACTTTTAAAAGCGTGCCATGCAACAAAGATTTCTCGCAGGTCAAATAATGCGTACTTTACTGGTTTATTATAGCTTTCTGAAAACACATGCTTTAGAAGAATTTTGAGGGCGTAGTGAGTAGGTTCACGGCATGGTTTCATTGTCTGCAACTAAGCCATCGAGAAGAGGGGACGTGTAAGTCGTTGGCTAACAGCTGCCCGTTCTCCAGACCTTAAAGCATAAGTGTACCATACAGCTCGATGAACCGGACCCCAAAACCTGAGTGTTTATGTGGGGCTATACAGACGGCCTGCTCTGGCTTAATAATAGTGCATTTGTACCTTCGCGTTGAAGCGTGGATGTGCTAAGTGCCTAACGGCAAAAGGAAGGACAACTCAAAGTTTTCAGGCTTTATAGACCGCCCATTGACTGCTCAAGTTTGTAGGTATGAAGGTGGCGCACAAACCTCCCCGTCCATTCACGCTTTGGCATACTTAAACGTGGGATGGAGGGGGGGGGGGGGTTAGTACCTTCTCATTATTCGCAGACAGCAAGAGACAGGTGCTATCAAACCTGTACCAACCTGTTGGTGCACTTGGTGGACCTCATCGAAACCGATGGTCAAACATACATACATACATACCCGGTGCGCAGGTAAATTTACCATTAAAGGTTCCAATGGCCCGGCCATTATTATCGGTCCAACGAAAGATACGCTGTGGAACCGACCTGGAGCACTGACAGATCTCTACAGGATGGCAAAGATAATGTAGATCGTGGGCTTTTAAATCGCTTTTGATTTCCCTAGAAGTTAATTTCTAACATTGAGTAGATGAGTATATTGAAGGATCTACAGTTGCAGACCAAAAGTAAATACGAATAATTGGGCCAAAGTCCATCAACCACCGCATAATAGTGGAAAGCTGCCATCAGGCAGTCAGTAGCAAAGCTTACGTAATGATTAACCAAAATGTCAGCTGAGGTACTAGGCAAAACCCTAGACACTTAATTCACTGGCATTCTGCCACTGATCGACAAAGCTGCCAGGGGTCCGGCTCATCGTAGGGTGCCCCAGTATGCCCTCCAAACTTTCCGGCTGATACTCCAGTTTTTGAATTTCAACTTTTTATTTCCTCAGAGATTAATGTTTTCCTCGGAGTACATCAGTGTATTCAAGGTTATCGGCAGTGGCTGATGGACTTTGGTCCAAATATTCATATCAATTTTCGTTCTACACCTGTAGACCCTTGAATCTAGCGAGCTATTTCGAGGTAGAAATTAATTTCTGAGCAGAGTATCAAGGTCACAGAGGACGCTTGATGATCTAGTAAAGAGCCGAACCACTCACAGCGGTGCCAAGCAGTGGCAGAATACCGGCAAAAAAGGCGTCTGTGCTCTAAGTTCCTAAATATATTACCAGTACGGTGAAATGTTATGAAAAGCAAATTATTCGAAACGTTAGACCAAGGATAAAAGCATGCCTATGATTACTCATACCTAGTCTTTCTTGAATACCCCCATTTCAGGTCTCTGGAGCCTGCACCTGCAAACCAGAACGAAGCGGAAGAAAATGCGATCAATGTCAACGCACCTACTATGGAGACCCGCGCAATGGGGGTGGATGTAAACGTGAGTACGCTTCGGTGTGGTTTAACCTAGTGACTATATAAAAAACCTCTAGATCTCTCTAAAAATCAAAAACTTGTGCTTACATAACTCAAGAAAAGGGTCTTACTAGGTGAGAGTTCGACCATAATTTCCCAGTTTGTCCACCGGGTACCTCACTGTAGAGTGGGTGCACGGACGGCGACTTGCACGTAAGCAAACTTATTGTGCTAGTAGACTTGTGCTGCATCTACTGTACTGCTGCTTCCTTCATTTAACTGCGGTAGGTTGCCAGAAGCGGGATAAAGTGTCGTAAAACGGTTCGAGGAGCGATCTCACCTGCGTCAACACTGTTGTAACGGTGATATCTGAGGTGTGTTACCGTCGAATTGCGCCCTTATGGAATCCCCACGGAACAACATAACAAGAAGGGCGTATTTTTGGAATCCACCTGGAGGAGTGTTTATTGTGTACGTACCCGGGGTTGCTGTCTCGGGTGGAAGTTGCCGCTGGTTGGTCTCAAGTTGGCTCTTGGTCTCAGCTTCGGGGCTAGCTCAGCAATAGGAGGAGCGGACAGCGGTGTTCTCGTAGTCCGGTGTGTGATGTAATTCTCCAGTGTCAGGGGTGACAGTGACTAATAAGGGATCGTAGATCACGCGTTCTCTTGTGGCCTGATTGGCCGCATTGGGATAGGTCACGCGACTAGTTGGCTATCGGGGAACTGCTTGCGCGTACGACCGTATCTCCAGTGCAGTCTATATGGTCATCGCGTGTATGCGGTCAGAGCGAACAGACAAAGATATTTGGCAGGCACGGCACCCCAGGAAAGCCTACAAATGTTGCTAGCATTTGGCCAGGCTAAACTCCAGACAGGGTGCACTGGCTGAGAGAGCTAAACAAACCGACTGCAAGTGCCGCACACACGCCTAGTCCGTACGCAACGGACCAGGAATTCATATAAACAACGGCTCGGATCCCAACTGATATAGTGTCATATAGGTCACATTGCTGACTGACCCCTCTTCTTGAGGCACTGACCACGTTATCTCGTCAATCGGTAGTCTCCCAAAACACGGCTTCTATCGCACCTTGTTGGGGTCCCTGCCTCACCACCCTTGCTTCTATATTATCTGAAAGTAATTGAAGTGGAAGTATTTGAATTGCCTGACTTAGTTGGCACAGTAGCATCACCAGGACTGCCATCATGCAGATCTTGAGTTTCAGTTTAAGTTGAAGTTCCTAGGCTTCACTAAGCACAGATGATGATGACAAACTTAGATAATGCTGAACTCCTTCCATAAATTTGGAAACCGGTGTGCGCCATATCTAAATTGTTGTACCGTTGTGTTGGCTTTGATTCGCCTTTAGAAAAACAATTTGCAGAGAAATTCAAATATAACGGAAAATTTGCATGTCTTCTCAATGAGTTGGGATTTGAAATTAACCTAGAATAGAGAAATCTCGCTATTCCGATTACTTTTCCATCCTTAGGCCTGTCCAGAGCTCTGCCAATATTCCACCAATGTTCAAGCTAACGACATGATGCTACTTTGGTAAAAATCTAATATTAAAGTCCACTGAGAAAGTAGAACACAACAATTCTTGCAAAAGAGGAAGGGTGTTTTATGATTTCTAATAGCAGGATAGCTGAGCTAAGCAATTAAGGGAGTCTACGGGTTTCATTAAAAATGCTAGCATTTCTAGTACCATTTTTACAGCAATGAGTTGCTCGAGCAGACACACAATATGCAAATTAGGGTTCCGCATACGGCCGGTAAACTAAAAATCTAAAGTTACTGGTTAAAAAGGTTAGACTGCGTAATACTGTCTACGGCAGGCGAACTTAGCCCTAACCCCGGTTCTAATTCTTTAGCTTACCCATTTTTTGAACCCATCTCTAACCTAAAGCATAAACTATCTCTTCAGCATCGTATTACAGAGGTATTCATTTATATAGACCCCTGTATGCATTTATATAGGCCGCTGTATGCATTAATATAGACCCCTCTATGCATTGTAATATTTTCGTCTGGCACCAAGGCAATTGCATTCGCATAAATTCTCCGGATGTTTATGAGTGTGGGTGAATTTCTTTCGACAGGCACCAATGACAACCGCTTTCTAGAGTAATTGATTTTTTCATGATTCTTGAAATGGTAGACCGTGACGTCGGCACCTGCAGGATCCCCAATTCCTGAACGATTTCTCTTTCGATCATCTCGTTTTGAGCATTGCCCATCTCAGCAACAAGCTGCTTAGTAGTTTCCGATGTTTGTTTTGGCCTTCTCTTCTCATAAGCGGTTTTGAAATCTCGCTCGTAATTTTCATTCTTGCTCAGGTTTTTTGCAATTCTTTTGATTGTCGAATGAGGCAAATTGAGTGTCTCGCCTATCCTCTTCAGAGGGATTTTCTGCTCAATATGGATGTCCGAGCGAGAAATCGTTCAGGAATTGGGGATCCTGTAGGTGTCGACGTCACATTCCACCGTTTCAAGTATCATGAAAAAAATCAATTACTCGAGAAAGCGGTTGTCATTGGTGCCTGTCGAAAGAAATTCACCCATAATCATAAACATCCGGAGAATTTATGCGAATGCAATTGCCTTGGTGCCCGACGAAAATATAACAATGCATACAGGAGTCTATATTAATGCATACAGGGGTCTATATAAATGAATACCCCTGTAAGTTCAGCAATTCTTTGTTGAAGCAATGATTTCTGGAAGTCTAGATTGTTTGTATGCTTAACTATTAGCTTGCGACTGCGACCGCGCCGGATCTACCAGTGACGTCTGTGATCCTGCCACCGGCCAGTGTCAGTGCCATCCGGGCATTGCAGGACGTCGCTGTGACCGGTGTGACAGAGGTACTACTGGGATCCTGCCAAACTGTCGACCCTGTGGTGAATGCTGGTCCAACTGGGACAATGCAATAGATCAAGTTATCGGTACGTCAACCATCGAGGAACCCCTGATATCAATTATTCGTCTTCGATTAGTTAAGCTGTATTTTCCCATGCACGTTTTTCATTCATCTCCATATTTTGGTTTCGCAGTTGAAATGCGCCGGCTTGAAAACCAAACAAGTAATCAGCTCCCGCCCGATCTAAAACCCGTGTTCACTGCAATCTCGAATCTGATTGAGCAAATTGAGCTACTGCCGGGTTCAAATCTGACGAATGAAAAGCTCAATGAACTCGACGGAGTTCTGGCTCTGCTTGAGTAAGTTACTGAAAAATAAAAGTCCACAGTCGAGTTCATTTAAAGGGGCATCTGCGCAGTAGATTGTATTACAACTGATTGGCTATGAAGCGATGGCTATGCTTACTTGACATTACGTTATCTTTTTAGAAGAAACAAACTACTTGTTCTCTAAATTTAGGCAAAAAGTGAAGAGACTGGACGACTTGGATACCGGGACTGGGGAACTCTCGAAAGCGATTGCTGCCCTAGATAAGCTGACAAAGGAGCAAATTGGTATTACAACCAGTCTCACGGAGAGTGAGGAGAAGCTGGAATCGTTGTCGGTTCTACTTGATAACCTGAAGAACAGAAGTTCCGCGATTGCTATCCTCGATCCTCATGGTAAGGATTTAGAACCCAGCCGCGGTACAGTTCAGACATCCGAACTACCACTTAGATGATTTCCAATGTCATAGCGAAAGTTGCTGGTCAGTTTCGACATTTATCAGTGACGAAAACTTCTTTGATATTACTGAATGATAAAAGCAAGTAACTCCAAACATAGCAAAAGTTTCGTGCATGTCGACTTGTGAAAAAATCCACAAAGGCGAAAGACCGGGCCACACATTTTTGCAGAGCATGAAATTGTTGGAGGCCTGACGCACTGATCCACCGATAGATTACATATTGTAGTCAAATCCTTGGCTCTGCAATTGCATCTAATATGAACTTGGAAGGAAATTATCGACGCTGGCTGATACTAATAGCATACGCGTGGTATTTAAATTTTTTACTGGTGGATTCACGGCCCATTTTATGAATGTGAAGTAGTGTTAACAGTTGCCGCGGCCCTAGTAAGGGATGAGATGGGCATCAGATGAGGTTAGAAATCTTCTGCGGGATGAAAAAAGGTCGTTTTTACAAATAAAGATCTGGAAGCCTAATATGCAATCTGCTAGGAAAACCGGTTCAAAATGCTAGTGCAAAAGAGAAGCTCTGTTTATATAGGTATAAGGAGAAAGCATAGAAAAACCTAGAACAAAATACACAGAGACACGACCGCATCAACTAAGCATTTGGATACGAGGTAGTAATTAAGCCTCCTTTGTCTGGCCAGAAGGCGTGCAGAAGCCGAAGGGCCATTCCTACTCCAATCAGGTGACCAAACTGAATCGCCTGGGTCATTACCCGTCCTGCCTGAGGCCAGAGTGACTCTTTTACAGCAACTCAGTTTGTTGCGATTGCGAGAATGCCTACGGAAATTAACTTCAGCAGCAATGTGAAAAAAAATTAACACGGTTGACCCAGAAGTTTAGGCTTCCATTGATGATTCTTTTAGACATGTTTAACATATTTGCGGAAATCAAACCCGATTATTCGTAGTATGGACGTCAAACCAATAATAATGCGTATCATGAAATCGTCTTTCTTCTTCACTAACAAAGCGGTCGATATGAAACTTAAAACTGTGCCAAGTACCCATCGATACGGTCGAGCGAATCGGTCCTCTTAAGTGAAATTGAAGATTTGAATATATCTGTGGTTAAAATGCACATAACCGCATTTACTGATATCGCTCACTAACCGAAATTAATAGGTAGTTTTTGTGAACTAACACCACAGTACACTCGTCTGCACAGATGGCAGACATTTTCTGATGTTGTAGTTTTACTTCCCTGCAAATGGTCTTTGTTCTTTCACGAGAGCGTCTTGCATCTCCTCCTTATTTTTTTAAACAGGCGCCTATGCAGCAATTTTGGCAGCTCGTGAAGAAGTAAGCCGACTGGATGACACACAAAGGAGCCTTCAGAAACGACGAACCTCGTTGGAGGCAATGCGACAGTCGGCTGAAGACAGTGTGTCTAAACGTGAGGCAGCCGACGAGGAGTTTCGGAAGTTGACCAAACAGTTGGAAGAGCGCATCAAGGACCTACAGGATGAGATACGGCAACTTAATCGTCTGGTGCGTCCCTGTTGTAACCAACTGCTGCTTTCTCTAATGACGTGATTGCAGGTGCTCCCGAAATTATTAAAATAAACATCAGTAATTGAGCAAATAAAGCATGTTTGAATTAATGGTCAGCAGAAACAAATAGCTGCAAAACGCTAAATTTAGTGGAAACATTTCAGATTGTTTCGATGGATGACATCTTCTTTTTCTTGGTTTTCTCTCTATTCGGATTCTTCCTCCTTTCAGTCTTTATTCTTTTGTAGATCTCACGAATTTCAGCTAATAAGTAAGCGACTATAAGCGAAGTTATAATTGTTGCCAAGTTCCGTTTTCCAGTCGAATACAATGGCGGGTACAAATCTTAAACCTCAAGGTAGTTAAGGAAGCATATTGAAGGTTCGCTTTCAAGTGGGACACGCAAGCGGACTTAAATCTTATTTCAATAGAGGCTCATTGAGAGTTCGTTTTGGAAATAACCGCTAAATTGCAAATTTTCAGTTGCTCGAAGTTCGGCCCAACCAACCATTTCCTTATTCATTTTAACCAATAGGAATTGTCTAATATTCTTATTGGGCAGTAGGCAGCCTTTACTGAACCGGTAGGAGTTTATCTTGGTCAATTTTATTCTCTCCTGCTGATTTTACATTTATATTTAGCCCTCTAAAACACTCACAAGCGACTTTAATGTATTTTCGCCTGTTGGGTTTTTACGCATTGAAAGCGTATTACCTACTACTTAAGCAAACATTGAACTTCTAACCCCGATTTCCGTAAAAAATGTAGGCAGGGCAGTTTTACAATTTTGGCGTCCCCACAATGAATCTCTACCTCCTTTTCCTCGTTAGCCTTATCGTTCTTGACCCATGACTAATATTCACACGGATTTGTTTTGGCACTTGAAAAGAACAGAAACTTGTGCAATATAAATTGTTTAGGTCATATTGTTTTTGATGGGTTTAGTCGTTGTATAAGGAAATTGGACAAGGAGGATTTATAGAGGCTCCTAAACAGGGAATAGGAACGCTTCGCGCAAGCAATAACGGTGTTTCTACGCCTAATTTCAGCCATAACCATACCAACAGTCCGCACATAAACCCAACAAAGCTTTACATTCCTCCCTAAGCGCGAAACCTTTAGTTGACAAAAACCCAAACCTTAAGTCTATATATAATCCAGACCTTGGCACAAGTCGTCATCACAAACCTTGCTCTAAAATTAATGGTAACCATAACCTTTATCCTAAGTCTTATTTCATTGGAATGGTGCGCAAATCCACCTGTGTAGTGGGGGGTTCCTGTTCTCAGATCCTGTTTCGAGGGTAATATACAGGGGTATTCATTTGTATAGACCCTGTATGCATTTATATAGACCCCTGCATGCATTTATAAAGACCCCTGTATGCATTGTAATATTTTCGTCGGGCACTAAGGCGATTGCATTGGCATAAATTCTCCGGATGTTTATGAGTGTGGGTGTATTTCTTTCTACAGGCACCAATGACAAGAACTTTTTCGAGTAATTGATATGTTTCATGATTCTTGAAACGATGGACTGTGACGTCGGCACCTGCAGAAGCCCCAATTCCTGAACGATTTCTCTCTCGGTCATCTAGTTTTGCGCATTGACCATCTCAGAAACAAGCTGGTTAGTTGTTTCCGATGTTTGTTTCGGCCTCCTCTCCTCATAAGCGAATTTGAAATATTGCGCGGGAAATCCCGCTCAAGAGGATAGGCGAGACACTCAATTTGTCTTATTCGACAGTCAAAAGAACTGTAAAAAACCTGAGCAAGAATGAAAATTACGAGCGAGATTTCAAAACTGCTTATGAGAAGAGAAGGCCAAAACAAACATCGGAAACAACTAAGCAGCTTGTTGCTGAGATGGTCAATGCTCAAAACGAGATGACCGAGAGAGAAATTGTTCAGGAATTGAGGATCCTGCAGGTGCCGACGTCAAAGTCCATCGTTTCAAGAATCATGAAGCATATCAATTACTCGAGAAAGCGGTTGTCGTTGGTGCCTGTAGAAAGAAATACACCTACACTCATAAACATCCGGAGAATTTATGCGAATGCAATGGCCTTAGTGCCCGATGAAAATATTACAATGCATACAGGGGTCTTTATAAATGCATGCAGGGGTCTATATCAATGAATACCCCTTTAAGTCAGTAAAAGACGGGTTTTTCATTGAAAACAAAGATGCTTACTACTAGAAAATAAGTAGACAGTTATGCAAAGTAAAAAAGCGTGTGCTTATGCTTGTAATAGATTGGTAACACTAAGACTGTGTGAGAGTACCTAAGGAACTGCTGTCCGCTAAGTGAAAGTTTCGAGGATTTTGCCGAAAGCGGCATACCAGCTTTTTTACCGGAATTCAGGGATTATTTGCTGCATACTTTTTCACCCCCCCCAGATATGTGGAGACAACGGACAGTTACCTGACGGCAGTGCGGACCGCCTCACCTGCCCCTCGGCCTGCGGTGGAACGAGCTGTGATCCGGTCATCGCAGAGGTCCTCGGCATCATCACTGAGACTGACCCCTCCACCTCATCCATCCCATTACCTCTGCAGTCCTTCGGCGTGATCTCGCGGTGTGCTTCTGCCCGTGGTTGTGACCAGAGTACCGAAGCTCGCATAAAGGACTTGTTGACAGAACACCTGGCCCTGCAGAACCAGTTGGGCACGGTTCTGCAAAGCGCCACTCGTGTCTCCTCGTTGGTTTCTGGGGTATGGTTTTTTCTTCATTCCGGATTGTTTTATATTGTAATTATAATTATAATCATTGTAATTTACCGCCAATAGAGCTGAATATGTGAGTTTCAAGAAGCAGTTAAGAAAAAGGAGAACAGAAGCTTTATTGTCCTGACATTTCGGATTCCATCGGGAATCCTTGATCATAGGTAATGGTACAAAAGTCTGATTCATGCGCAGATAGGGGTGAAACATGCACAGATTGCACGGTATGCATAGTTTGTAGCGGTGATCGGCGTGCGTACTGTATTTATCCAATCTGGTAGTCACTGCTGGGGTGTTAATTGGTGCGGAGATGGCTTGAAACTTCGCGTTCGACTCGTTAATTGCCACAATTTCCTCGTCCGTGTCAGAAGCGGGCTTGGTAATGGCCCGCCAATTATGCTCACTCTCGTCAGAATTGTTGTTGGGTGCGGCCCTTTCAACCTTTCCCTACTGTGTACTGAGACATTGCCTGAGCAAAAGAATCAGTCACGTGGGAAGGGCCTGGCCCAAAAAAATTCTGACGAGAGTGAGCATAATTATGGCGCAATTACAAAGCCCGCATCCGACACGGACAAGGAAATTGCGGCCATAAATGAGTCGAAGGCGAATTGCCAAGCCATCACCGCACCAAGTACTACCCAAGCAGTGACCACAGGAGTGGATAATTACAGTACGCATGCAAATGGCCGCTACGAACGGTACATACCGTGCAATCGTGCACCTTTAACCCCATCTGCGCATGACTCAGACCATTGTACCATGACCTATGATTAAGGATTCCCTATGGGATCTGAAACGTTAGGACAATAAAACTCTTGTTCCAGTAGTTGAATCTCTTTATTCTACATTTTAATAAACCGTTGGCAGAGCTTGAAATTTCATCCTCCCAGCTTGACTTTGAAAATAATCTCATAGCGACCTTTTCTTGAAAATGCTTGTTCGGGCCACGAAAGTGGTTCCTGTGTCACTGCCAGCCTTTGTTTATTAAAACAGAAACAGGTGCAGGCATTTATGTCCAAGCTATCTACTGCCAGTTTGGTTATGCTTACAATCCATGTCGTCGCAGTTTACTACCCGAAGATGATCAACGATGGTCTGGCCGGCAATCACGGATGTGTCCACTCAAATCATAACGAACCCCCGTTTTCAATAGCCCATTAGGAGGACATGCGAAGCCCGCGTCACTACCTACAGACTAAAATAACAGAATGGTTGTCCGAGGGATTCCACAGCCAAAGCATGCAAGAGGGTTGATAGTATGAAACAGCAGTTGCCCTCGGCGTAATGCAACACTTCTTATACAAGAAAGATATTTGCGAAGTTTTTATGCTTAGCATGGCATGTAGACGCTATCAGCCAAAACCGTCATCGGTTTTTTTTACCGGTCGTTCCAGTGGGTTGCCACTAAACAATACGACCAAATAGATTGCTTTTGTTAAGAGGAGAAAAGCCTATTTCCTAAGCCGATAAGTTTCAGTAATGGTCTAATGGGTAGAGCGTTGGACTTCTAATTTACTTGTCGCGGTTCCGAGTCTCAGGTGCCACACAATCTGAGTTTGGCTGATAACGGCTAATAGGTCAAAAATATTCATTCCAGTTGTCTTGTTCTTTGTCGATAATGTTCTGCCTTCTATACAAAATGCTTTGCGGCTTCTAGGAGAAATCGTCAGTGAACCCCGAGGCAGAGGACACCGAGTGAGTTCTATAACCGATCACTGAGTACCCTTGCCCAAACGTGGAATCTGAACAAATTAAGTCACAGCACATCATAGACCTGAAAATCAGATAAAACCGCGGTTTATCAGGCAGCTGTCTCCTGGTTTTGTGGATGTGAAGGTGGACATCCTGATCTGCTTCTCAGCTTCACCACAAAAACGCGCCATCCTCAGTGCTCAAGAGCTTTCCAAAAATCTGTTGAGGCGCCGGGTAGCATTCGTCTTGGAGCACCGTAGCATGTGGCAATCTTAGTGAAAACATCAGTGTCCACTTGCGCCAGGTATTAATATCGTAGTTTTATTTGTACTACTCGAGAGCCTGGTTATTTCAACCTTTCACTCTCCACCGCCTGGCAGCAAGTCAAATGACCCACACCCAAACGAAACGGCGTTTTCCAGAGGTGCCTGCGCCATAATATCATGACAGCAACCACACTAGAAATGGATCAAAGTGACACTGTGCTGTTACTCGCCAATTTTTCCTCATTATTATCTGCCTAGCACACACATCCCTTACAAAGTGCATAAGTACTCCCCCCTCAAGCGACCGATCAGCTAGGCCGGGGGTCAGCAACCTATGGTTCGCGAGCCATATATGGCTCTTTCAGGAACTTCAGATTTTATGATTTTGGTTACTTGTTAGGGGTCTAAGCAGTGGGTTGTACTTGCATCACTACAATCATCAGGCCAAATCCCAGGTTGGAAGTTAAAAGCCACAAGTCATCAGAGGGAGTGATTTATTATGTACAGAACTCCTAATTGCAGTCCCAGGTGTCAGGCAGGCAGGCAATTAGCCCTTGTTGGATCCAGAGCCCCACCGGGTGGGCCTCAATCCCGACGGCAAGGAGGAGGATTCGGCGAAGCTTAGTCAGGAGGGGCTGTTCTGTCATCAAAAAACAGATGGAGAGGCGAAGAGATAGATCCACCGTAGGGAGGTTTGGTGTGGCAGACCTTGGCCGCCCTAAGGGCGGGTGGGAACGCGGTCGAAGACGCGTCTGCTGTGGTTCCCGCAGTCTCAGGTGGTAGTGGCCACCGGCGAAGCCGGGGCTAGTGTTGATTGCGCCCAACCAGACCTCAGAGAGCTTGAGACAGTGGTGACAGCTGATTCAGTAGGATTGCGGCGCAGGTTCAATTGTTCTGTTATTGGTGTCTTGCAACTGCCCGAGGGGATGTCACCTACAGAGGCCAAGGGGTGGACTATTTAAATCGTCCTTAGGTATTTGGACGCCCATGTATGCTCGGGTGCGTGTGCGTGACTGAATAAACTACGGTCGCCAGGGCGGCGGTCTCGGGGCCGCGAGAAAACCGAAGAAAAGGGGACGCTCGCGCAACTGTTACCGGCTTCCCAGACGCAGCTGCGAGGTCAAGCCTCGGGGACGGGGGTGTCAGTGCAAGAGAGCATTGAAACAGTTGGCTGTGGCAACACATGACTTTAGGACAGTGGGTCTTGCAGGATGAAGGGGGAAGGGCACGCATTGTGGCCTTCCACCTCCAATGACGTGCCGCCACAAGCTCACTTAATAACAGACGCTCTACTAAAGCACGACAGTCCGCAGACTTGACTTCAGCTTGGTCAAGGTAACACTGGCAGACAAGGCTATCTTATGCGCATAGGCCAGCCAGCTTTGTTATATATAGTGCCTCGGTTTTATGTCCTCCAGACGGAGCAAACAGTCTATTCACGAACACTTGCTTTGTGGACTAATAAATCGGTCCTAACATCTGACTACTTTGTTTCATCAGACGGATCGCACATCTTTGAACGCTACATTCTCTCTTATTTTCCTAAAGTTAACCTCTGCATCCTGCGCTAGCCAATACTGAGTGGCTCCTCATGTTTTACTATCTTGTGGATATGACCAAACATCTGAACCAACTTAACGTTAAATTGCAAGGCAATGGAAATACAGTGTTATCCCTTCAACAATCCGTGTTTGTTTTTGAAAAAAAGCTTGAAGTCTTTATCATGGATCTTGAAACAGATCGATTACTACATTTTGAAACTTTAAGACCATATAAAGATGCATGCACAGTAAGCGAGTCCACTCAAAACTTTGATGTCCACCAGCTAGTTGGCGTCACATCCAGTCTCCTACAGTCGTTCAAAGCACGCTTTGGCGAATTACAATGGCACACTCGTCTTTTTAAGTTCATCACCCATTCAACCGAGTATTCACTGAACATAGCCGACCTACGTTATAGTAGTGGTTTCTCCGCTAGAGATTTCGAAGGAGAATTGGCTGACCTTAAGGCCTCAGACATGTGGGTGAATAAGTACAAGTCACTCAATAAAGATTTGGAAAGTATCGCACGAAATAAAGTGGAGTTGATAAGCAAGCACATGTGGACAGAAATGAAAAAACTTCAACCCGAATACCAGCTGATAATCAAAACTTGGAACACGCTTCCGGTCAAATAGCACACATTGTAGCTTGTGATTATTGCTGTATTGACCCTGTTTGGGTCTACGTATGCATGTGAGCAGTCATTTTCACATCTTAGATGCATCAGGTCCACAATGAGATCACGCCTAACGGATGAAAGCCTCAACGCTTGCATGAAGCTTAACCTCACCAACTACCGACCGGACTATAAAACCCTCAGCAAATCCATGCAACGCCAGAAATCCCATTAACAACCTGTATACTTGAAAAAGCGTACAGTGTAAACAGGCAGGTAGGGCTTGAACGTGAGTGTGTCAGCGTAATTGTGCCAACCTGGACTACGCACTGAAACGCCTAAAAGGTGGGGCGAGCAGACGCATTACTGTTAACTCACTTCTTAGCAGAAGGCAGCTGTTTTACCGCCTGCTGCCCTTGGGGGAGGGGGGGTTGGGCAGGGAGGCCTTACTGTGAAGCCGGGCTTTTTCGTTAGTGAGTATTATAATAACATTATCGAAACTTATAAATTCAGAGGCTTATTATGCTAGCATTTAATATAATTTCATTTTAAAATATACTATATGGCTCTTTCTGAAATATATTTCCATATATTTGCTTTTTTGGCGCTCTGGATTAAAAAGGTTGCCGACCCCTGAGCTAGGCGGTCGGCGCGAAAGTGAGGTCAACCATCAGCGCACTTTCCCCACTATAATCAATCTGATGCGCTTGAAGCTATCACGATGCGCTGAAAGTTGTGGCCTGGAGGGTTGCCAAGGGACGGGATGACTTGTACATCACAGTCGGTGCAGTGTTTGTTTTGTTGTGTGGTGTGGCTTACTGCGAGCTTAAAGTCAGGCTCAATGGTTCCTTCTCAATGTGGCCTTTATGGCGCTGCCATGCGGGAGCCTACCTAGCGAGGCGTGCTGTCGGCACGCTAATTGAGTGCTGGTCGCGCCAACTGCCAGCTCCCCCCTCACCTCCGGCCTTCTTGACTCTGTCTTGACAACCGAGTCCCGGTGTGGGAGTGGGGTGGATTCTCCGCAAGTCTTCTTTCACAGCGATGATGCAGCTTGTGGCGGCTCGAGGTGGAATTCATCGAGAGCGACGTCGAACTGTCAGCGTGAATACTCTATGCAATTTTCCCAAAAGTTTAAAGAAATATGAATTTGTCCTTAGATAGAATGTATTTAGCACCGTGGCACATGCATCCTTTCATATTATTTTCGAGAATGGGCATCAGCGGAGTGATGATTTTCAGTCAAACTCGTTAAAAAATATAAATAATAGCAAGCTGGCATTTATTACGGGACCCAGTTTAGTGCCAATAAACGCTCCCCGATGCCAGGACTTCGGTAATGAATGCTTGTTCATACCCACACTAAGATTATTATATATGAGGAGAGATACAGGTTTTAGGCCTTAAAATGGAGTTTTCTCCCTAAAAATTGAACGACTTTGCATTCAGGTTAGACAACCGAAGCAACAAGTTCGTTGCGTTAAGTGCTTTAAAATGTCTTCGGTACCATGAGTCCTTAGATACAGAGTTCACCGGTTTCTTCAACGTGAATCTTGCTAATAAAGAATGAAATAACTGAAATGAAATAAATGCTACCCAGAAAACTTAATTTGAAATGAAAGTTTGAACTTTCAAGTATCCTTAAACGACACTTCAATTTTTTGCTAGGTGAACAATTCCCGCTGGGAGGCTGAGAACATTTTGCGTGATGCGAGCAATCGTCTGACAATGCTGAATTCTCGAATCCAGCAGGTGCAAAACCTCACTGACCAAACCATTGAGGATGCTAAACGAGCGAAGGAGCTGTACAAAAACCTGACGCTGGAACGTTACGAGGAGGTATGCGCGTGGCTGCCTTTTTGTTTTTGATCAGATTGCCGCTGATGCCTAAAGAACTGCTGAAAATGCCTGCTTTTTTCTGATTGATGATCGATTTACTTCCGCAGCCAGTAAATGGCAAGTAGAACTGCAGACATCGATATCAAATACAGTATGGCGAGTGCTGCGTGAAACCTTCCGCAATTTGAAAAAGACCGGTAACCCTTCACAAACCAACATTGAGTAGGGCTGCTACATTGTTTATCATGCAGTCCAATTTAAATAATTTTCAGTCACGCTAGGATGTCGACTCTGTGAAGAGCTTCTTTCTGACCACTGCGAAAAGTTGATTCTGTAAAAAATGGCTACTTAAATAGTTTACATTTTTATCATTGATTTTGACTGCCTTTATAAATTCAAATATATTTGATGGAAAGCATTCAATAAAAGTCCCTTCTTGTACTTATTTGATAGAAAATTACGCCTTCTTTAAATTCTACTCTTAAAGGAAGTATTTTCTCCGGCTTTAAAGAAGTTTCTAAATTGCCGAATGATTTGGAAGGTACCGACTGCTAGAACTGAATTCAAGTTTAAGAAAACTGCATGCTGTGTTCATCCTGTTTAAGGAAAAGTAAATTTTTGCCTATGGTTTGAGGAAGTGGTTGCACAGCTCTCATAGAATTATGCAATAGACATGGATCATGCTGTATATGTCAAAGGCAGCATCAATAAATTGACGGATATGATAGATTATGAATGAACACTGCACAGTCATAAAAAAACTCAAAATGACAATTTTTTAAACCGAAGGAAACCCTTCCTTTAAGAACAAAATTTACAAAAGGCGTGATTTCCGATCAAATAAATGCAAGAGAGGAGTTTTTGGTGCATGCTTTCCATAACATATATTTGAATTTATAATGGCAGTCAAAATCAAGGATAAAGATACATGCTATTTGAGTAGCCATTTTTTACCGAATCAACTTTTTTGCAGCAGTCGAAAAGAAGCTCATCACAGAGTCGGCATCCTAGCGTGACTATTATAATTGAAATTGGAATGTATGATGAATATTATTGCAATCCTTCTCAATATTGGTTTGCAAATGATTACCGGTCTTTTTCAAATTGCGGAACGTTTCATGCATTAGTCGTCATTCTAAACATTTTTAGCGGCTTAAGTCAATTTGAAACCATCAAACCACAAGAATTTAGAGATCTTAAATAAGCAAATGAAGATGGCACAGAAAGCGCTTCGGCTTGCGACCACCTTATATAAAATTGACACTAGAGCATTATTTAACCTGTCTTATTATCAAAACGTTCTCCCCTAAAAAGAAGCAACTGATGCTATCGGTTTCTTTACAAGCAGTTACATCGGCATACGCAGGATCTGTTTTCTCAGAACACGATTCCCGCGAATTTATAAACTATTCAGTGGCAGGCGGGCCAGATGATTTAAAGGGTAGAAGATCCATTAGGAATTATTTGACAGGCTGGACACAAGAAACTGGACAACCTGAAAGACTTGCAGGTTTCTAAATCAATCGAACTGACGTCGAGTCACTCAAAGTCTTCAGTCTTTAACAGTAAGACACTGGGGGCGACTTCCTAAAGGACGCCTTTCCTTGAAATCATTATACACATATAGCATATATTATATCATGCTTATTTTTCTGGCAGGCACTTGAGTAGATTTCTGCACGTTATTTGATGCAACTTGCTGCCTTTACTTTTTTAGCTGAGCAACCAGATTCGCGGTCTGAGTCACACGGCTGATCTGGCCGAGGCTATTCGACTGGGTAAGCAACTGCAGGACCTGTCGGCTCGCCTGCATTATGACGTCCAGCGCATATTTGCGGAGACGGCAGAAGATCGAAATCAAGCCAACCAGTTGGTGGAGCGGGCTCAGAGGATCAGGTATGCTTTCGTAAAACGTTGTTTCCTTTTGAGCGCTTCCTGATTGGCACCATTACCGAACTAATCATAACACATGTTATTATACTACTTGTAATAAGTGAGTAGGCGTGCATGTTTACTCTTTTTGACTAAATGACAGCTGCTCGCTTTTCGTCTGCATTCACACACACGACCGCTTTTTGAAGTTGTTTGCTGTATCGATCCATTTCATAACAACTGTGTTACTTTTGAGCGATTCTCGATAAGTACCATACCCGAAGTAAAAATTTCGCATGTGATTAAACTACTCGTAATAAGCGAGTATGTGTGTGGACGTTTACCTTTCTTAGCCACTGTGTTACCAATAGAGAGTTAAAATATGCTTGCCTATCGTCCCCTCAACAGAACTGAATTGAAGTTAACAAAGGTATGAAAACATTTGCATACAGATTGTGACACAGGAGTCAAGGGTATGAAACATGGTGGTCTGAACGGCGTTAATATATGGTCAAAATAGGGAGCAAAAAAGGGTGAACGAAACTGCCTCTTACATTTCTGCAAATCAGCCTATTCTACGCATAGATACCAGGCCCCAAACGGACAAAGACATAAAGACCCCCCTACCACGGGTGAACTTGAATTAAATTATAAGACGTAACCTTCTGTTATAATTGAAAGTTTTTCTGTATCAATACTAGTTATGTCCCCCAGTTACACGCTAGGAATAGAAGGCAGAACAGGATTACAGATAGTACTTTACTGTTGTTAGTTATGCCCGTAAATCAGCGTTGTCTTCTATCGTCAGTAGCTCGTCTCGGCCAACAGCACGTCTTGTCACTAGCAGCAGAATCTCGGGTCGTCTGTAGCATCTCCGGCAGCAGAGTGGCCGCTTTCAGCGGTGGCAGCATACACAAGGGCCAGTAGTCATTGCTCCATATTGGCTCTCCACGAGTGGCCATCGGGCGCCGACGTCACTCTGACGCTCGGCGCGCGCACTTTGCCCCTGGCCAGGCGGGACCTCAGCATGACAGCGTTCTTGCGTGCGCCTAGCGCCTTTGCCTCCTCACGTGGCTCCTGCCGTTGAAGTTCGTGTGACTTGGCCCGTTCTGCATGCACCAAACTGGCCTGTTGCTTCATTTATTCTCGTGCGCAGGACGGCCCGACTTATGACTCGGCCGCCCTAACACCTTCCTTTGCCTTCTACCTCAATGTTCACCATAACGCAAACAGAAGAAGATGCGATCACTGGAACAAGGACTTTATTTTGCTGACGTTTCGGATTCCCTCGGGAATCCTTAATCATAGGTGATGATAATACAGTCATGGTCATGCGCAGATAGGGTGGAGACATGCACAGGCTGCACGGTATTTATAGTTCATAGTGGTCATCCGTGTGTGTGTGTGTGTGTGTGATAATTGTTCATTGCTGTAGCCACCGCTTTGGTCTTAATTGATGAGGTACTGGCTTGACACTTCGCGTTCGACTCACGTGTGGTCTTCTCAGATCCCTTTATAAAAACCAATTAAAAAGTACTCTGTGAATGGTGACAGACGGCCTGTAATCGAGAGGCTGGAGGCATAGTTGTGTCCTGTTGAGTTTGAGGTAAGCCTAACGGATGGAGAGAAATGGGAAAGCCACATGAAATAAATAAAGTCTCCCTTGTTATTTTTGTAATTATTGAATTTGCATTCGAACTTATCCTCCTCACCGCATGGCTTTGCAAGCACGGGTATATTCTGAGGCGCTGATACCACTAACAATCAAATTTTGCAAATGCACAGCTTTTCTCCTAAAAACCACAAATAACATTTAATTTTGAATTATGAGTCATGCCTCAGGAGTTTTTTCCCTCTCTGCTCTTCTTGCTCAGTAACACCGCCGGCTCGTGTTAACTGACATCACCAAATGTGAGTGTGTTACTTGAAACGAGCGAATAGTCGCCTAAAATTATGCAAACAACTTCTTTGAAATGTTCGACTATGCTGACGCATTTCTCAAATACTATGTATCCAATGGAAAGTTCAAAGGAGTTTGCCTATATTGCCTTTAATAAACTTGACTTGACTTAGTGTAAAAGAAAGCCTAAACATCCTTCGATTCCAGACTCAGAGTCCTCGAGGTTGTTACAAGTTGAAGAACAATTGTTAACCAAGGTGTTTATCGACTTTTTTTGGCTCATTGGTCGTCGTCAGCCACTCGAACCCGCAATCTCACATCCGGGCACCAGACATCTAATACAGGACTACTTGGATGCAAAGCACATAGACCAAACTCTCATTTATTAATTCAGTAGTATTTAAGTTGTCGGTGTACTGGGAGCACTAAAATCATCAGGTCGAATCCGGGTCGTTAGAAAAAGGCAGAAGGCACCTATGGATGGAATGGATTGTGTACATGATACTAGTTTGCTGGCTCAGGCAGCAGTTATCACTGATGCAGCCAGGGCTAGTGTTGTATGCGTCCAGTCTTGTCCAAAGGGAAGAGCAAGATAGTGAGACATTGAGAAGAAGACGACTCGATCGCTGGGACAATACTTTTGTCCGCCTGACGTTTCAAGCTTCGTCACGTATTCGTCCTCAGAGACATAGTCAGAGAGCAATAGCAGATTAGGGCGGCACATGCACAGGAGTTTGCAGTATTTTTAGGATAAAGTAATAACTGCAAACATACGACGACAATTAATCGTAATTGCCTTCGTGAGTGTTGTGATCTGTTGAACGACATGCGGGCTCTGACCTGCTGACCTTTCATCACGCGTGGTGGACTCGGGCGTGATGATTACCCGGCCATCTGGCCCTCCGGTTCTTGTATAGGGTGAAGCGGTGGCCTGTCCGTTCACCAAACGGCGACTTGCTTGGCCAAAATTGCCCATATGTTAAATCCGGATGTGTCAAACTGTGCAATTTAATGCCCCCGGAAGATAGTAATAAGTCTACAGACGACCCCCTTTGTTTTAACACAAGTTGCAGGCATATGCAAATACTCCACAACACGTAACCGCAAAAGGGTTCATTATTAAGCGACTCCTTCAACGGCGACTTGCTTGGGCCAAATTGAGTCTCAGCCCCAAATATGGATTGGGCAAATCGTTGCACTTGTTGATGGCTCGGGGGCCCGTGAAGCAGAACTCAAACAGTTCTCATCTCACCCGATTGTCACCTCTTGCGAGAATTTCGGCCTCATTAAATTGGAATATGCAGCCGGGTCTCGTCGAATGAACCGCATCTTGAGAATTAGCATCATTTTGCCGCACTGCTGCCGCGTGTTCACCAATTCACGTCTTGAGAAGCCTGCCAGTTTCGCCGACAAAGTTGCTTTGCCCGCAACTGCAACAGATCCTGTAGACGACTCCAGATGTTTCTTGCCGTAGTAGTTGGTCTTTCGGTTTCATTAGCTGACATTAGCCGCAGCCGCTTTCCAATTGGTGCGTGTGGCATTGCACGAGAGGCGTCGTGTCTGGTAGCGTATGCTGTATCGGCCAAGCATGGGAAAAGCGACATGTTCAAGTGACGCTTGAGCAAGTCCGACTTCTTGGTGCAAATATATGTGCGTGTGTGTGTGTGTGTATGCGTGTGTATGTGTGTGTGTGTGTGTGCACGTGGAAGCCAAACAAATGTCTACAGGTCCGCGCGCACTCGAAACTGCTCACTGCGATGTTGGATGACCTTGAGGCTGCTGGCCTTGAGCAAGGACGTCAGACACGGCGTAGCTGGGTGTCGGCTACACCTCCACTACGGTTGGCCGAGCCCTAGCAAAATGTTATGTTGCTCATTCGGCCAAGCATGCATGCAGCAGAATTTCCTCCTAAACTTTGAGTTAGTTGTCCATAGCCTCTTTTGAGCCTTCTATTTGCAGCTGTTATTCCCTATTTTCAGTGAGTAAACAGGTCTCATTCTAAATGACCCTTCTTCCTCCTACAGTGACCGCGCTAAGAGCTTCCTCGAGCAAATGAACCAATTAGCAGAAGTCAAAAAACTGTATGATGAGCTGGAAAACAGTGCGGTCTTCGGGAGCCTCGACAGTACAGACTTTCAAGTGGAAAAGCAACAGGTTAGTCAAAACCTGACTCTTAGTCGCGTGGCATTTGTGGTTAAATGTCTGGCCTGATTAAAGCACGGAATAGAGATCCTCTGCCTGTTCTTCAAGGTCCAGCTGACACTCCACACCGGTGGTCGCAGTGCACTGGCTGTAGAATAGTCAAGGCGCCTGAGTGACAGGGGGACTGACCTGGAAAATTTACTTCAAATTGCTGTCATAAGCCGAACCACACAACTTCTTCGCTGCAGAGGCCAAACAACAGTATTATCTTGATGGACCTGTAGTACGCATAGGTTCCAGCCCTAAGCCTTCGCCATTAAGGTGCAGTAGGCTGGTGGGGTTAAATATCTGTATATTGTGTATCACAATTCAACTTCAACTTTAACCATGTTTTTCATTCAGCTTCTTCAGATTCTCATTCAGCTTCTAATCAGGGGAAATTAGCAAATTCATGTTCTGTAGTGGAGATTTCGAAGACAAAAGCTGAATAGTCTGTAAGTGCAGGTCAAAGCCAACTCGCTCCAATACTATGCACCTAAATATGCCTGCGTTTTATTTGGTGGTGGGATCGAGAATGAAGAAGAAAGCCTCAGAGACTGGGATAACGCTTCTCTCTGCTGGTTAGCGTTACAAACTTAGCTGAATGCATTCACCGTCTTAATATTCGGAGCTGCAATTTGAAGTTAACCGTCCATTCCTTTTTTGTAGGGAAAGAAGGCAGCAAAGGTCAGGAAGTCTATATAAGAATTGTAATAGTCTATTATTGTGCCCTATGTTTGGGCTATTTTATTACAAAGCCTTGCTGGGAAGCGATTCATCGTGGGATCGTCAAATAAGAAAAGCCCCATGCCCAAGTTTCTTACGAAAGTCGTGGTTAAGGGTAAAGGCAGTGCGTGGAAAGCGCACAGTAGAAAATAAATTAATGCTGTTTGTAATTGTTTTACTGAACTAAAAATATATGTGGAAAGCATCAGGAAAGAGTAAAAGCCACCAACGTAAGGTCCTATTGTTCAGCAAAAGGATGCCTACTGACAAATAAGTATGTTAGAATGACTCCTATTAAGACAGTGAAGGAAGGAGTCGGATAGGCCAAAATTCAACCTACTAAACACATCTAAGTAAGTAGTTATTATCAATGCCAACCTTCAAATGGTCTCTCTATGGACCTCTGCCCCCTGCTGCTGCATCAAGGCTTTACAAACCAAGTAACTGAACATCAAATTTGCAATTCTCATCTTCCTTCTGTTTTTAATTATATTTATTTTCACAAACTTCTTATTTCGCTTTCTAGCTCACCAATAAGGTCGACACCCTAGCGAGGGATCACGAAATGATTTCCCAGGATATTCGAGCGGCGGCTGATAAAAGTAATCAAAATGCCCAAACGGCTCAACGACTGCTTCAGGACACAGAAGACGCACAACGAGGGGCAGTTAATTCGGAGCAGAGCTTGCAAAATTTAAATGTTTGCACGCTGTTTATTGCTTTACCATTCACACTTATGCTACAGCTCATGTTAGGTCAGCGGCTGAAAAAGCCAGTCACCAATTTTTTCTAGCTGGTGGTCCACTTACTTTTTTAAAATCTCAGTGGTATGCGAGCTTAAAACTGAAGTACTTCCTTTATTGGTATCGTTCCCATATACAAACCTACGGACAACTCGGAGTCCGGGTTTTGGCTAAGAAATGCCTGCGAGTACGTCAGAGAATTACTGCTATAATAGCGTACTTTTCCTACCCAGGTTGAGACAATTTCTGACCCACTCACTCTCATAAATATAAGTGGGGCAGTTTAAATGGACTTTTGGACAGAATAGCTTTCAGTATAAATCTTATTTTCAAAGCTCCGAACTAAAGAACTAAAGACAAAATAGACTAGCCTGATATAACTGACCACCTTAAACGTATTCTTATCTTATGTTAAAAACGGGAAATGATCCTCCTACTAACCAAATACACTGATGTATTATGGTAACAGAGGGGAATTCAAACATTTTGAACTAGAGGACAATTAAGTATCCACCCCTTTCTACCACTTAAGCTTATTGGCCAGAACCAGTCACACTTACTAAAACACAGTGCTGTAAACGCGAGACTGACCTCGAAGGGACAGCAGCCAAAGCTGCTTTATCGTTGTCTAATTACGCCTTGTGTGAGCCCCTATAGAATAACACGACAAGACGTGTACAAAAAGCCAAGGTCTTCAAGAAAACCTAGTACAGCATAATTTAAAGCAAGCGAACGCGTATGTATAAGGTTGGACCAATTAGATGGGGGTCACAATTAAGGCACGACTTCATTGGCTGTGTGAGTCATGCTGTTGGGCCTTAAACATAAAAAATACTTATTATTTATTATAATCGAACAAGATGATCAGCAACGCGCTCATAGGCTTGCGCAAAGTCGACTGAAATCTATGGCATCCAGTCGCATAAGATTGGCTTGGGTAGCTCCTGACTGTAGGACGGAAGTGATTAACTCCACTTCGGCCCACGCGTGCGTCCCAAATATTCGAGACGCTCCACAAGGGCAATACTAAAATCTACCACTCAGCATGTGGCACGCCATACGTCATTACACAAAATTGACAGGAATGTTCGAGAACGGCTACAATCTCATAATTAATCCGGGTTTGACGATATATGAAATCAACTGTTTCTTTAGATCTTGAATAAAGTTGTTGCTCCTAGTTACCGGCATCTTTTGTCTGTGTTTGCCTAACTGTCAGAGTATAACAATGCCAACCGAGGTTACGACGCTCGCCAGTGACTCCCATTCCAAGGAACTGTAATTGTCGTATTATAGATTTTGATTTGCATGCCATGCATGTTTAACTTGTCTTTAGACAGTCTGTATCTTTTTCTTTCATTGCAGAGCACGTTCAAACAAATAAGCGAAAAAATGGAAAGTATTAATGAAGCCATGAAGCATATGAATGGCAAGAATGGCACCCAAGACGGCAGCAGCGATGGTGGAGATTCTAGCGGCCTGGCAAAACAAGTTGACGAATACATTGAAAAGTTGGAGTCCTCCTTGAAGGCGATACAGGGTAAGTGCGAAACCAGCTGCATAGGTTTACTCTGTATAAACAAGACATTTTGCGAAGTTTGTGGTTGACATCTAGAAACGCTGCGTGAGACCCAGACATACGACACGAGAGCTTGTGGTACTGGAGTAAAAAGCAACATTAGACCTGTAAATTACAGGTGATGCAATTCTACCCAAAGGCAAGTAATTATAACCCCTAAAACGCCTGTACCAACGAGTCCATGAACTCCAAGGGCTACCAACTAACTCCATGCACGCCTAACTGCCGCTCAATTTCGGGAAACAATTGCAATGGAGAACGAATGGGGTTAAAATATTCTCAGTTTGTTAATACAACCGAAAATGCCCACTGGCTTAATTTGAAGCTCTCCTTTCCTTGAAAGATTCAGATTCCCCTGCTCCGTGCTTAAACGACCGGGCGACGGTAGGTCATATAATCCGCTATCGAGGAATTTGGGTAATTTAATGCTAACCCTAACGGCTACGATCTTCCATGCCCATTTCATTAGGAGAGGAGAAAAGTCATAGGAAAGCCGGAGTGGTAGGAGCAGTATGTTCTGTACAGAAGGAATTAAGAATTGGTAGGCGGACATTTGAGTCGAACGAATGCAGTCCGTTCCTAATTGGGTCGGGTTCGAAGTTATTTTTGGCGAAAGTCACACAATTGATATGTGTCTAGATGGATTAAAGTCAACCTACTAAATGAAGCTAGTTTACTAACGCAGGAATCTCTTTGGACGGATTGAGGTCACGCTACTGTGGATCGGGCTATGCGTACGTTCGCCAGCGCCAGTTTACGCCTGGGCGCTGAGGCATCGCGAGAGCTGCCTTCGCGCGAGGTCCTATGCAAGGAGTGACCTCGTTTGTGGCGTCACGTGTTAGTAGGGAGTCAGGCGCAGACACTATACCTCCTGATCCACCATTGATTCCGGGAGTATGGAAAACGGGGATGGTGGTAATGGCGCCTTTAAGGAGGAGCCTCATAGCTCATAAGCAGCGAAATGTAAGAAAGTATACATATAGGTGAATTATGGCCACATTTATTCTTATAGGCCTATGTATAGTAGTGGAGTGGAGATTAAGATCAACAAATGAACAAATTAAAAAATAAATTTGAATGTAGCAATAAACACGCGCAGCCTTGTTTTCCTTACTGTGAAATAGGATCTAGGGACTTTTATAACCTATCGGAAATGATGGAGCGACAAATTCAACATAAAATAAATTGACCTAAAGGGGATTCATATTAAGCCGTGCAATCCGCTGGCTGACATAAGAAGATCGTTAAGCCCACCAATGCCTTGTCATCTCTTCACCTGAAGGGAGGAACTGTATGCGTACCTCAAGATGGTTATTTAAAGGAGTCGGTCCACTGGGGATGGACTATTCATGTCCTTTCTCCGTCCTTCCACTTGGGGCCACCAACTTGAGACAGCAGTATGGTCCATTGAAAGATGTTAAAAATCGTGATCGGTTTAGTATATGTATGACTTTTTTACAGCAGTGAGTGCAGGACGACAGATAACCGTAGCACACACAATAGCGGATTTGAAATGAATTTGGCTTGAACGGCATATACATTAAAGAGGACTTTTTAAAAACTTGTTTGTTGAAGTCCTTAATCGTAATGGCACTGAAGTTAAATGTAAGGATAACATTAAAAATGGGTCTTTCAGAGAAAATAGAAACGAAATAGTGTAATTCACAGATAAGGCAAATAATTTCGCCAGAACGTTTTCGAACCCTCGTAAGCAGCGACTGAAATAGAAGGAAATTGATGATATGCAATTCCTTAATTTGTAATTTGCATTGTTAAAGCTGTCGAAAATATGTAGAGAAGACGACGATCTTTGGAGTACGAATAGGACCTCAATCACTGAACTGTTCACTGACAGCCTTAACTTTGTTGAACAGCGTTATTCGAATTTTGAGAAAGCCTAACGAGAGACTTTGGCCTTTGTTTAATATGAAGTTGACACTTACGACACTACCCTGAAAGGTTTTGCATATCACATATGTAGTGAACTGCTTTATCAAAGTCTTCATTTCAGCCGCAGTAGGTAGAATTATGGTAGGTAGAAATTGGCATTAATTATTAAATTATTCATCCATTTTTAAAGTTTCGCATGGTAGCCTTTTAGCATCACATATAACACAGAAATCAATTTGCTGTTTGTCGATCCAGTGCCAAAGTTGCATTTATTTTATTTTCGGCAGCGTAAAAAATTTGAACTGGGAAAGATTTAACCTACAAAAGTGACCTTCATCAAGCTCCCCACTTACTAGTCATGATCAGTCGCACATAAGCTGCTACTGTTATGACATAAACTTATAGTACTTTTAGTGCGCAAGTAAACGTTAATTTGTACTATTTTTCCTCTAACGGATGGCCATTTGAGTTCTGCACGCAGGCAGGCAGAATAATGCTTTTCAATTTTCTTTGTTCATCAGTGGATGTTCTTATACACTTTGTAACCAACATGGGTTTCAAATGCGTTCATATATGGAGTGGATTTGAAAAAGCAAAGGGAGACCGGAATGACCATTTCTGGTTTGTTAGCCGTCATCAATCAGTCATACCCAATCTTTATATTTGGAACCCCTGAGATTTAAATCCAGGACCTTTGGTCAGTGAGTTTAACGCTCTTTCATTGCCCCACGGGCCCGTTGATATTTTCGGTTGAGGTCGGGAATGCGATGGATATATGGACATCACCGATGTGGTTGAGGAACAATTAAGTTCCGGCTCGTTCTTTAGCTCACAATTAGAACCCACGCAGGCAGTCACATAGCGACTATAAAGATAGGATAGGAAGGATCCTGCAAAGCAAAGAGAGACCGGAATGGCCATTTCTGGCTTGTTCACCATCGTCAGCCAGTCCTACCCAATCTCACGAGTTGGAACCCCGGCGATTTGTACCCATTCGGTTATATTTTCCCTAATTAAACCAAACTGAACTAAATTGCGAAATCCGACAAATTAAGAACCGGTTTCTACAGCGTGAGCGTGTGTCATGATATATTCTTTTCATTTTTTCAGAGATACGAGGTCCGCTTGAGGAAATGGAACAGTCCACGAATGATCTTACGAGCAAGCTGCAACAAGTAGTGAAGACCTTCACCAGCCTTACCAATCAGCTGTCTGCACATACTAAACGGCACCGTTTCTGCAGTTAGAAATACTTATACGACGCCAACTAATGTAAACCATTTACTTCCGCTGACATCCGAGTGCTGGACTTCTCCCTTCATCTGAATGACAGCCCTCCGGGCTCTCATACTCCAACGTTTGAAAATCATAATAGAAGTGTAATTATGTAGATTTTCACTGCTCCAAAATTGGTCTTTTCTAAATACATTTTGCGATACTCTGAAATTTAACATGCGTTTTCTCTTTGGTACGTGAGGGCAGCTTCGCCAGTATCAGTCATGTTATAAGATGGAGTAGGAGGATTTTTCCCTGGCGAAACTAGTTGGCAAGGTCCCTTCTTGAACATCAGATTGGTTAACTTTGAAAGGATTTAAAAAACAAACTTGAGCAGTTCTGTTCCGAAGACTGGGACCCCTGGAGAAGTGGTTTTTACTGAATATGACTGAAGTGATCGCATGTCGCTTTCATCTCCGCATGACAATTATTCACTTTGCATATTCGACAGTGATGTTCCCTCCACGTACTCGACCTAAAACTTTGCCCTCAGCCCACTCCACGTCCCCCTCCTCCAGACCCAACGACCTAAGCACCATGCGAGCGGCGTTACAAACTTGTTTGAACTCTTCTATTTTAATTGTGCACGTAATTGAATAGGCCGGATGCTAAATTACTGCAAAAATGCGTTTGCCGAATTGAATTTTCAAGGTGGACATGGGAACGTGCGCAGAACTTGAACATTTTAACTCGAAAACGAACTCTGGAATTTTATGTAGTATTTTATGAGATCGGTCATGAGCTGTAATTAGTCAAACGCTAAATAAGACCTTCAGTAAAGCACACAATATTTTATTTATTTTAGGCAAGCCTTAAACACGAACTCTTCCAAGGCCCTGCAGACCACCGATTGCACTGTGTTCCTGTTTCACTCACTGAAAAGCCAGGGCTAATTTGACCCTGGGGGATTGTTGTCGGCCTGGGCCAGTTTGCATTATCCGGGCTTCCTCTGAGTAGGTTTTCATACACATTTCTACCGACTGGCTGTCAGCTTCTTACTGTGTCGTTACTCAGAAGGTACACGTTTGTCCGGCAGTCTATTCCGATTAGGTGCAACCGCTGTCGGATGGACACCAGAATGTGCGAAACCAAGTCGCCAAGTGCTAAGCAATATAGAACAGAAAGTGCTTATTTGGAAATATGCTACTTAGTTGAAAATCATTAGGAATGCAATGTGAGTTAGCAGTTAAAGGACGACATAGCAGACAATTAATGTCGTATTGAAAATTAGACCGTCGGATTCGACGAGGTCTGCCACGTGTTTCAAAAGGCCGAAGGCAACCGCAGTGATATTTAAATGGGTTTGTTTTAAGGAATAGTAGACTTGCAATGTATCTACCTATCTTTTACTTCCATTACCGGTCCCTGCCCGCTGTTATGCAAGAGTCTAGAAGGCCGGAAGCAGAATAAGTCGCGGGTGGCTGGTACGGTAAAATACGCGCCCAGGAGTTCCACCACAAACCTTGGCCAAAACCAACCACCTATCTAGGGTTTTAATGCGAGAGTAAAAAGTAAAGATTGAAGAACGGATCCTAACTGACACGGCCCGGGTCTCAGTGTCACACAGTCCATCATACATCACCTGGCCAAAGCCTACACCTGATCAGAAATTTGAATAACAACAAAAAACAAAATAACAACCCAGCCGTAGTGGCAGAAGATTGGCTAAAGCGCATTATCCATTGGGGATAAAGATGAAGCAAAGATTACAATTGGAGAAAGGAGCGGTAATTACCATTTCCACGAGAATATTTACTAATAGATTATGCGAAGCATATTATTTCAAATTAACTATTGTTTCTTAGATCAGAGACTTGGAAATTTGACAACATCCTTCTGGAAAGTGGTGCCAAAATACCGGTATTGAAAGCTGTCCCTGGATTATGCCCTGTTAAAAGGCACTGCTTAATTCATACCAACTTATATTGCCCCTCAAACAGGAAACAGGAAGAGGAGCGCCTCTTCCAAGTCATAAAGATGACCTTGTGCATAAAGCCAAGACGGTCAAACATTCTCATGCTTTAAATCAACACAAGCCCTAGCTTAAAACCAAACACTGGTCCTATTCCTGTCGATAATCCTTTTCTAAATCCTAACCCTGTAGGTAGCACTCACCCTAAACATAACCCCAAAACCTACCCAAAAATTAACTATAACGCCAAGCACATATTTGACCCTGTTTCTGCTGAAACGAAGGGCCAATTAACCTGTCTGGCATGTGGTATCTGTTCTGTTGCTGCGTCCCCTTGAAAGGGGACTTTGAGTAAAAGGGTCTTCTTTTCCACGGTGGGTGTTAAGGGTTTGCGTTCTCTCTCCATCATGTTCTTTTAATTAAATTTTTCAGGGTACCCGTTCTCTCGAAGCAGGTCCTGGATCTTCGTGAGCTCTCTTTCGATAGTATTGTCCGAGCAGATTTTTCTAGCCCTTTGCGTTAAACAGCGGACTAGATTACGCATCTGCTGGATGGGTATGAAACTGTGAAAGTTTGTGTACTGTCCGGACCAGGTTTTATTTCTATAAACGCTCCTTCGGAGGCTACCATCAGGTCGTCTGCTTAGGAGAACGTCCAAGAACGGAAGCGAACTTGCCGTTTCCATCTCCAATGTGAACTTTATGGAGGGGTGTGCTTGGCTGACAGTATTTAGAAGCGAGTCTATATAGGTGTCTGCTGGGGCGATAGCAAAGATATCATCGACATAGCGACCGTAGTGTTTAAATTCATGAAAATGGTCACTAAGTTGAAACTTCTCCAGCTTGCCCATGAAGATATTTGCTAGGAGAGGCCCAAAGGGGAGCCCACGGCGACGTCGTCTATCTGTCGATATAGTTGTTATCAAAAAGGAACTGCACATTTAATGTGCATTTTAGTAGAAGTTCATTCAGGGCTTCTATTGGAAGCCCTGTCCCTTGGGCCTCTCCTAGCAAATATCTTCATGGGCAAGCTGGAGAAGCTTCAACTTAGTGACCAGATTCATGAACTTAAACACAACGGTCGCTATGTCGATGATATCTTTGCTATTGCCCCAGCAGACACCAATATAGACTCGCTTCTAAATACTGTCAGCCAAGAACACCCCTCCATAAAGTTCACATTAGGGATGGAAACGGCAAGTTCGCTTCCGTTCTTAAACGTTCTCCTAAGCAGACGACCTGATGGTAGCCTCCGAAGGAGCGTTTATAGAAATAAAACCTGGTCCGGACAGTACACGAACTTTCACAGTTTCATACCCACCCAGCAGATGCGTAATCTAGTCCGCTGTTTAACGCAAAGGGCTAGAAAAATCTGCTCGGACGATACTATCGAAAGAGAGCTCACGAAGATCCAGGACCTGCTTCGAGAGAACGGGTACCCTGACAAGTTTATTCAGAAGAACATGATGGAGAGAGAAGGCAAACCCTTAACACCCACCGTGGAAAAGAAGACCCTTTTCCTCAAAGTCCCCTTTCAAGGGGATGCAACAAGTGAACTGTTAAGCCGACGCCTTAACCAAGTCGTATCACGAACCTTTCCAGCGGCGAAAGTTCGGGTTTTATTCTCAACAAACCATGTCCTACACGGCGAAGTTAAGGATAAGCTGCCAGCCCAGACCACTTCCATGTGCATTTACTCATTTACTTGTTCCTGTGGAGCAGGTTACATCGGTCGCACGAGCCGGCGCTTATCCAAGAGGATAGGCGGGGGGCATCTGCCAGCATGGCTTAACAAAGGCGAAGTCAGGAACATCAACAGTTCCATTCTTGCTCATATGGTGGACTCTGGACACCGTGTTGACCCGAACGAAGCCTTTAAGGTGATCTACAAGGTCTCACCAGATTACCCAAAGTCCCTGGGTCAACGGCTGCTGGCCACAGCGGAGGCCACGGCCATTCGCCTGATGAAGCCGGTGTTGTGCGCGCAGAAGAACCTTCTTCAGGCCCCAAGCCTAGCCTGGCCAATGGCCGCAGAACTATCAGCATTTTCCACGCAGTCTTTCCCCCCTTTCCTAATTACCCTGTCACTACCCCCTTTTTATCAACCCAAACCCCAAGCCCCCAGTCCCAAGACTACGTTGATAAGAACGATAATTAATTGATTGCTTGTCACCCTACTTTCCCCTTCCATATGAATGTAATGGCCCGAAGAGAATTTATCGAAAGTATACGTATGCTCGCCAACTGTCCTTCTGAATTATCGAATGGGGATTTTCTGAAATGTTATTAAGAAATTCGGCAACTGATATTTTGCACATTATATTGAACTTTTGCTATTTGATATCCAGTGCGAACAGTAAAGAAGCTGGTTGCTTGAGATAAAGTAACAATTCGCATCGAAAAAATGAAACGCGCAATGTTGACCACAATTGGCTGGACAATTGGGTAAAAAATAGTAAAGTGCTCGATAGAAATAATTCAACTCGAGAACCAAGCTGCTTTATTTGATAAGTCCAATTTATAATAATGACTTATTCGCTAAGGCATGTTACTGTCCATACACAAATTAAGACAACGACCAACTTGAAAGGGAAAATCGCACCGGTATGCCTTACTTAAAAACTCCTTCTAATGGTCAAGAGTCTGCTTTCGTAAGTAAATAATTAATTTAAGGTTAGGTGGCAACGGGGCAAGTTGATTGCGTTTTTATTACAAGCGGACATAGTGGATACGGATATATAATGAAAATTGCTTATTCCTAAAGAGCGACCTTTCCAAACAACCAAAAAATGTCAGTTTTTAATAGAACGACAAAGTCTGTGGTTTTTTTGGCATACTTGGTATCACAATCCATCCCAAGAAGAGCGTAATATCACAGAGCTCCCTAGAAGAGTACGGGTGTGGATAGGCAAAAATGCTTCTTTTGGGATACGATGGGTTCAATACCATGATTATATGGGGATCACTTACGCAAGCGAGCGTTCAATTAGCGTCAGGTGAAAAAACATTTGTCACGTCTATGTTAAATTCAGCAGCGTCGTTGATAGGAACCTTTTGCAGCCCCACTATGCTTATTGCAGTAGGTCCATTCACGATCTGAAATATAAAATGAACTACAGCAGGTCATGGAAGGCGTAATTATCACATACTACAATTTCTTGCTTTACATCTGAAGACGTGCAATGGAAAGAAAATGTGATACTACTGGTAAAGGCGTAAAATGACGCTTCTAAAAGATACAGCACATGCTGATGAGTTACTATTAAATTGAGCTCCTCTTTATGGAAGTCAGCCTAAACGTTCTATGGGGTACACGGCAGAGCTACCTTTAAAGGTACCAGATGCTTTGACCACCTGGCATTTTCGTTTGCATAAGGCAAAAGGGCGCTCCATACCACACCATGCGAACTGCTTTCGTATTATTAAACAGACCTAATATTTTACTGACATTGTTGCACCAAATCTGCTAAAAAATGGCTGAGCGGGACAAGTGAATTCCGTTAGCAGTCGGTGAAATATTTTGAACGAGATCAATATTTGCCCAAACCTTGACAGCACGCATGCAAAAGTCGACGGAATCAGCTTTCGGGGCAGATAGCACTGGTGAAAAAGACTGAAGTGCAGACTGGAGTGTCGACTGAAGTGGCCATTTTACATAAAGAAAAGCTTCACACCATAGGAACAAATTATTCCTGAGGTTGGGTAGGCTCTCAGCAGAAAACTTTTTGACACATATGTTTTCGAAAAAGGCAAAGATCACGAGCTTTGCAGGATTGTTTGACGTCATTTAATAACCTTTTATTCAACTGTAAACGATCGTTACTTCATAATAAGGTAAGTAACTAACAAATCAGACCGACTAAAAAGAATCTGCACTATAATTAATTGAGATATCAGGACCATATGAAAAAGGTATAAGGCGTAATTTGGTTTGTTTCTCGGAAAATGATTCAATTGGAGGAATAAATGCGACAAATAGCCTAATAGACATTTAAATATTTCATCTTTCTTGCAGTATTATTTCTGCGGTACTATAAACTACTCACCTTCGCGAGCGACTTCTTGGGCCCCAAACTGAAGTGCAAACTTAACAGATGAGTCGTAGTTAATTGGACCCACATCCTCTATAAATACCCCATTTTCGTTGCTGACGGTCGGATGACCGCTTACATTACTATAATTGTCCCCACCTCCTCAGTTTTATCACGGTTCATATATGCTGATCCTCGAAAGTTGATTGATGGACAAACACTATAATTAGACCTTCTTTTGTTGCTGTTTATTATCTTTGACGATGGACTCCTGTAAGAGTTCGAAAACTCGGAAAAACAAAAAACTTGATGCAATGCTTGGCCCTTCTTTATCATCCCCAATGCACATAGCTGGAACGCGAACCATTGCCTGTATTCAGGAGAGTAATTATTATGTTCTGTTAATCACGACTGTCCTGTGAACTTAAACATGACGTGGTATCACTCACTTTGTTAAAAAATGCCCTTAGAACAACATACTTACTTTTACTGAAGATATATGATAGTGTATGACTTTCTCTCTAGAAGGCCAGATCGACCTAGATTTCGTTTAACTTGTTAATGCTTGCGTCTTCTTCTGCACTCTTGTTAAGCTTTGCAATTTTTTTGACAAATGGGATATATTTTCTTGAGGAATAAGAGTTTCAGGTTTGCTGTGCAAAACATCGGTTTAAATTTAAACTGCGTTTAAAAGTAAAAACCCTGGCGGCCATAGATTTGCAGCAACTTGATACTAAACAAAATTCCAGAAAAACTATATTCTTATCACATATTTCGTAGCTTTCGTAAGCAGCAGGCTGAAGTCAAACACTGGATCCACGTTGGCATATATAACTTTCGTGGATTTTTCGATATTAACACCATCGTTAACAGGTTCCGAGACAAAAAGTGCTCCTGACGAGCCCAACTTCTACTAACGTTTATCTAATTAAAAATCTAGTTTAATCAGGGCCTCTGTGGAAACTACGTTATTGGGTTCAGCACCAGTAAGGCTGACATAGCAGTAGAATAGGAGTGTAAATATATTTTACTTTATAGTGCCCGTAGCTTTCACATGCAGCTTCCATATTTGGACCGCCACTTACTTCTGAAAAACAAAGCAAATGCAGAAAATAGCTGAGCCGCATATTAACCTAGATGGCCGATTTTCAGAAAAAAACCCGGGTTAAGAAGTTAAGCACTGAAACAGAAAAAAAGAAGAAACGCCAAATACAGCTACGAGCAAATGCGTAAAAATGCCATACACAGAAAGCTCTCAAAACCGAGGAAAAGTCATGGATGGGTTTAGTTTGGTAAGAAAATCAAATTACCGGAAGCATTTTCAGATATAAAACGGTGATAGTTGACTACTAGGGGAACAACGCATGGCAAGCCAAATTTTTGCCTGCCGCTTGTGATGATGTACATATTTATATTGAATTGACTGGAACATGTTTCTTTTTCTTCATTTACTGGACAACAAATGCATGTTTTTTTGAAATAAAGGACGGTGTTGTAATTAGTATAGCACTTGACACAAGCTTGCAAAAATGGAACTTACAGCAGATTCCCCATTGCATGAACTGTCAACTGAAATTCAAATACGTATTTTCGGCTTGAGCATAGTAGCTAAGCGTTGCTGCAAAAATAAGCATTAACGTGCAGCGTTATTTTAAAATAGTTCAGTCACCTTCTAATGCCTGCTTTTGCACAAGCTGCTTTCTGGCCGCTTGCAAAACGTATCTTCTAAAAAAGGGCTACTTAAATAGTATGCATTTTTCTCATCGATTTTCAATACGTTTATTAATTCAAATATATTTTGTGGAACCTTTGAACAAAAATATATTTTCTTGCAGTCGTTTTGGTGGAGAATTACGTTCACTTCAAATGTTATGCTTGAAGAAACTTAAATTCTAGGTGTAAGAAAATTTTCCATCATGAGCCTTTTTAACAACATGAAATGTACATTCATTAACTGACGTATATATTCATTTAGTAATGCTGCTCATAAATTGTACAACGTAGTCCACATGCATTACAAAATTTTATGATAAGTATGTTACTATGCAATATGTGCCTTTCCGTACAAAGAAGATATGCAACATGTATTATGGAGAGACTGAATTCAGATGTTACGGTCGGTAGGGTACACAATTATTCGGAATTTTTAGAAACTTGGACGCAGCAAACCCATCATGTTCACTCTATGTTCTAATAACTAATCACAACCACAGTATTTATAAGGAGTAAATATTTTAGTAGGTTATTCTGCACTGTGCAAAATGGGAAACATTCTTTGGAATAGTGATAACCCAGAACTAACGCATATTTTCCTAAAGATCAAACAAGGTTCAAAGGAACAAAAACGTTTTCGTGAATGCAGCCAAAATAAATTATTTACGTTAATCTACACAGTGATCCCCACTGAAAATGAAATTGTTATAACGGTGCGTTCCTCGGTTACCTGTTTGTTCCAAAATTGGTTCGCCCTGATGACCAAGTTGCTTTTAACAGCTTCCTTATCGTGGTATCGAGCAAAACCTCGTGGCAAGTCATTACCGAGTGGAAAACGGAAATTCACATTCAGGTTCATCTCGGCCTCCCTCGCAAGACAAATATTATATTTAACTTTAATCGCCAGACCTGTAAGCAAGACCACAGAAAAAAATTCGATTTGGCCCAGCGTACAGTTCTTTGAAGCACTCTGTAGGTAAAGAAATGCAAATAAATTCTGAGTGTGAGTCAGTGAGAGAATCAGATGGTTTAAAATATGCTGCACTAAACTGTGGGCAGATCAATTTTTTAAGCGTATTCCCGAAAAATTTGTAAGCAGCAAAGCAATCCTAGGTCACCCACCTTCTAAAACTTAACGACCTCGATATGTTCATACATTTATATATCAACACAAAAACTACCCTGTTAAAATGTTTTATTTCCTGAATAGTTATCACCAGTTTACCAAATCACAGCACTTCATTGGCCATAACGTTAAAAGTTGTATGTGAGTCCTCATGGAAGACCTAAATGTATCTTACGATTTTTGTTTCATCCTGCTTAAACATTTTTCGTTGGTTCAACAGTTTCATAAGTAATCTCACCATTACAACCGAGGAAAATTCTTCAGTGAAAAAAGGCTTCCCTTTAAGATGAGCCAGTGGGAGCCCGCGATTCCAGCGCCACCACGGTGAGTCACCTTGCCTTCGTCTACCTTGACTTGCATTCACGCGGGACAACTTATATCGCGTAGGCCTTACGCACGCTATCGATCGAATCGCTGCTTCATACGCATTCACGCTCGATGCCAACCAATACATCCGGCATCATCTGAGTGCTTATGCAAGTGAGAGAGCAATCATCACTCAAGCATAGCCTACCATCGGCGCACACTTTTTACGACCTCAGCTAGCCTGAGGACAGAGCTGGCAGGTGGCGCGTGACACAGCTCTTGTACAACCAATTTTCCTCGCAGTCAAAGCCGTTTCTGCCTACTTTGTCTGCCGTGAGTTTTGATTTATGAAAGCTTCGCTTTGATGCTACTATCACTTTCGACTATCGGTGACCCCGACGTGATATGAACACGCAACCTTCTGATCTGAAGTCAGCGCCAATAGGAAAAATATATCGCTCACTCTTCAAATCTACGTCCTTTTAGAGGTGACGTCATCCCGGTTATGTGGTTGAATCATCCTTATGACACAAGATTGAGCAGACGCGTACTCGAGTCAGAGGTGCTGGCGTGCTCAAAAAGCTTGTGGATGAAAGCATTGACTATGCAGTTAAACTTTTAATCAAACTTTTATGTCTACATGCATTAACTCAGCTTTCCACCAGATTATATGTAAAGGAAGCTCTTATATATACATATTTTATGGTAGCCAACATTCACGTGAATACAAATACTAGGAAATTAGAATTTTATCCAAGAAAATGGGAGTATATATGCAGGTGAATATTCAGCATTTTCAATTCTACATTCTGAGAGCTGTGAGTTTGTTGACATATTTTTATTTGTTTTGAAACAGACGTTACCCTTATAGGGCCAGCATGTGTGAACCTGTATCACAGTGCCTTAAGCAAAGCTTTAAAAAACAAAAAGAGTTTCACATCGATACTTCTAGTACGGTTCCGCGTAGCTATTCGAGATGGTTTACATTTTGTGTATCGAAGTTATTTGTGAATCATTTTACATCAGCTTCGGAGTTGCTTTTCTGTTGGCTGTCGGCCTGAGAATGCATGCCATTGCACTTAACTACGCATTTATGTGAATAGGCTCTGCGTGGACTTAAGGCATTGAATAGGTTGCCTGACTTATTGGACACCTGGAAGTATAAATTACGTGACACTTTTATTGCCACCAATAAGTATCTTTTATTGTGGCATTCCCACCTACATTTCTAATTTCTAATAAATTTTATTCTTAGAAGAAAATCTGTTTCAATATCTCAGCAAATATGAAAATATAAATTTGTTACCATTTTCCTATGTGGATTTATAAGGCTAGTCCTTAATCTGCATTTTCTACAGACGGGGCTAAGATTGAGTGAGTAACGGCTGTTCAGTTTCAATTCATACTTGAATGTGTATCAAATTTTAACTAATATCCTAATCGGATGAAAGTACTACACATATACGTTCAGTTGGAATATAAACCAGAGAAATTTCACTTACATGAAACCGCTAATGGAAAATATAGTCGGATATAACGAGCGAAACATAGCTGTCGTATTCTTTTATGCACCATTGTCAGGTTAGTGGATGGCCCGCTTTTAAGAATTTAAACGCGCCACCTCCTATCCTCGACAATAAAAGATCATAGTTCAAGATGCCAGGTTCATGCATTACCTGGCAACTGTTTTTAGTTTAAGTCGGCATTTGTCGGTGGCTCCAGATTTGTTGGGAGTGATCTTTGTAGCTTTCCTTATTACTGCTAATAATACTCTCTATTATAAACTTGCCACGAACGGGCATTGTTAATCGACACCTGTCGTGTAATGTGACATTAAAAATGATTTATCGACACATCAGAAAGAGACGAAAACCAAAAGTCTATTGGCCTGCAGGTATGAATTCTCGCATAAAATCATTATTAGAAACAACTGCAGAGAGCGGGGATAGAGGCACACAGTGCGCAGTGTTTATGGTGCGTAGTGGCAACGCGACCACTTTGCTGTTATTACCGTGTACATTGTGCCTCTATCACACTAAGCTGGGCTTGTTTCTAATGATAGGTTCGAGCAAGCACTCAAAAGACCAGGCAAGTAAACTTCTAATTGCAGCAGTCGCAGCTTATGTATCTGAACCGCTTGCGGGAAGTCCCCTCTTTGCTTATACCAGTTATCGGGGTCTAATTTATGAGTGCATTCAAAGGCTAGGGCCTACTTATATTCAGTAAAAATGCTGCCAAACAGCTTTTTTATGTTCCTCTCTGAGAGAAATCAGTGACAATTATAATTGCAGTTTTAACCTACCCACGGTCTTGCATCCTGGTTTTGTTCGACAGGTGGGACAGTCCTTTTCAACACGTATCTATTTTTCCTGCATTTGTTTAAGGTTAATGATACAAATTTTTTAAAACTTCTCCTCCTCCTTCAGTTTCATCCCCTGACAAAGGCTAGTCTGCTCTCTTGAAATATTAACTCCTGCAGCCACCAGGAAGCACAGCGTGAGCACACATTCCTCAGTCAAAACACCCATCACCATCATAGCCTAAGTTTGGGTGGGGGTTAAAACAAGGACATCGACGCTTATATACATGACCACGAGTGATTCAACCGTGCAGGAGACAATTGCTGCTACTTATGGGGTGCGCTTCGTCGATGCTAAGAGCCTGATTTATCTTTTCAATTGTATATCACAACGTGGAAAAAATACTGTTGGTGAGAGGGAGGGAGGCGGGCATGGGCCTCCTTTTTTCGTCCTCAATGCATTAGGACAAAAGTTGCCTGCAAAGTTCGTTTTTTTCCGCAAACACCTCCTTGGCGTGCACAGGAGTAACGAAATGGCTCAAATGCCTTTTTTTACCTGGTAGGCATTCTTGAAACGAACGAATAAAAATATTGCAGGAAAGTAGAAGAGGGGGGTCTATTGTAATGCAAACACACAAAATGTTACATATCTGCAGAGTGTCATTCCCATCGCCTTCTCTTAGCCGTCGACGGGATGCCTAGCAAAACATCAAAAAAGTTACAGTTTACTCTCAGAAGGAAACCATAAGCTGAGAAACAAAGGGCAACGAAGGAAAATGTGATGCATCTCTTCAAATTTTACGCGATGAAACTGTTGCTCTGCAATATTCTATTCAGGCGGTTGCCAACGTAAATGGCGGAAATTGCAGGATTCTAGGGTCTGTACGAGTTACTTTTAGGATCTGATGCAATGAGCCCATCTGGCTATCCGCACAGATCCAAAAAACCAGCAATACATGTACTAGGCTCTTGATCTATATTTTGAAAATATCACGTGTATGTGTAATGTAATTGGTACTATAAATATGAATTTAAAGGGCGTGTTGATGATTCCCGAGTCGTTTGAACCATGGCATTATGAACCACCTTGCTGCGGACAGGTTGGGTGAATTTCCTAAGAGGGTAGGATGGGTGTCAGAGGTGCGTTATGGTTTAGTCTATATTTGGGAAAAAAGCGGGGATAAGAGGTTATTTTATGTTAAGGCTTGATTTTTGTATAAGTTTTGGCGGATTTAGTCGCACCGATCGGTATCGGACTCCTTCGATTAGTATTCCAGGCAAATTGGCATTGCCGACAAGGACAAGGGAGAGTCCCTGCCAGTGTCCTTTGTTCTGCTGCTAAAATAAACAAATATTAAGCGCTTACTGAAGCAGGAAAAATTTAAGCAGAAAACAATTCTTTCTAGAAATAAAAAAAACTTGCTTGACCCAATTGTTGAAAAACTTGAAGCCTCGGTCCGAGTCTAGCCTACATGACAGAGCAAACTTTTGCGCAGCCAATATTCTTCCATTGAGCTACGAGGCCAACTCTGCGCTGTGAATTTAACCATATTTGGGTCGAATTGCTTGCCCCCCTTTATTGCACGTTTGGAACGGATGCAGTAAGCCGATCGCCAGGCAGGGTTTCCTAAATCACTGCATAAGTGGTATGTCCGAAGGAAGGGGAACGTGCATGCTGCCATGCTTGAGATGAAACATAAGATGTCTGACTTAGGTGAGGCTTTAATCGATCTGGTTACAGTCGGGAAAATGGAAAAGTGGAAATGATCGCTGTTACAACAACGTTGTCACGTCGACTTTTTAGATTCGTGTTCAAGCTCATTCGCAGAGATAACCACAATTATGTATTTTTCTGGATTCCTGCGCTCTCTCCTTCTCTAAAGACTCGTACTGAAGCCCTCTCATCCGGTCACAGAAGGACAACTGATTTTACACAGCTTTGCGTGGCGTAGCTGGTCATTTAGAAATTTGGTATTCGTCAGCCAATTTTGTCAGATCACTGCACATGAAGTCTAAAATTAGGCTGCAAGCTTGCTTTCTCATCGTTTCTGATCAAAAATACTAGGCCACTGGGGAAAGCCTGCTGAGGGACGCATTTGTGATTCACCATTAAAGTAGAACGGGAATCGTAAAGCCATGATCCTGCTTTTGGACATAAAGTATTGTCCAACAAGCATTCATATTTTTTAACACGACTAAATATGCTAGGGACAAAATGGTGCATAGTCCGTATAAAGTAGGCAGATGCATTCATATGGCGTCTTCGTTGAAAAAGTTTCACTATGGAATGAGATTTCACTGAGAACATTTCTTGTTGTTGGATGTAAAACCTGTCTTCGTAGTCATTGGACGATGGGCTCAATTTTCTACAGAGGACCCTGGTCGTCAATGTGTACGCGGATACATCGATTACGCTTATAGATAGTGTTGTGTCCCCCAGTTGTGCGCACGAGGAGGACAAAGAGGATAACCGAGAATAGTTTACTATAACAATTTCTGCGTACACATCAACTCTGCACGTGTCAGTTAGCTTGCCCCGTGTTCGCCAGCAAGTTGCCTGTCGTTACGTCACGGCGCACTCGGCTACAGCAAGTCCTGCCTCCCGTGTCCGCTCTCGCATTTGAAAGGCAATCAGTCCGTGCCCGCCTTGTCCCTTCTTATTGGCCTCTCCGGGCAGCCATCGGGTGCTGGTTGACCTCTCAAGGACATGCATAATTCGGCGGCCTTCAAGTCCGTGGTCACAGCTCCTTGTGTCTGTGCGTTTACCTCTGTTCGCGTGAACTTGGGGTGTCCGTCTGTCTGTCTGGATGGATGGCAAGGGGCGGCTCACTTGTTCGGCTGCCCTAACACATAGCTCTTGGATGTGAACTAAGTGGAGCCGTAAATTACAAGGGTCCTTGTTACCATCCAGCTCCAGCTCAAAAAGGATTTCGTATCCTCTATAATCGTGCGGGCACAACACATTAGCAGTTTACAAAGCCGTTGCCACTAAGCCCATTGTCTTTCTAGCTACGAAGATCTATGAAATTGGAGTGTCCTACTGGAAACCTCCAGCGTTATTCACAGGTTTCAATGCGATTTAAAACTATATTTTAGGTGTGCACTTATAGAGACAGCAGCCTGCCCGATCAGTGTAAGACTCATCAAAGCGTTTCTGCTATAAAGACAGTGAAATTCTGTAGGCTCGGTCAAGAAGCACTTAATGGACCTTAACCACAGCAAGGACTCATTTTAACACACAGTCGGCCTCCCCTGTGATATTTCTAAAGTCTCTGATAACAAGATAGAAAAATTAAGAGTTGTGAAAGTAACATATTTACCTGTTGAATCGTGCATTGCCTTGGTATTCCTCGTCCATATTTCTTCCATCAACGGTCACGAATAAATGTGTCCATTTTAAAATAAGTCAATACATTGCTGACACGTTTTATATGTCAATTTAACTGTTGTTGGACTGGTTAATGTTTTTATTAATTGTTACCGACGAATCAGACAGATGTAATGTATCAAAGGCCATCTCGTACGAAGCGAACGTTGTTTATCTTAGCCATAGGCGATAAATTCTGCGAATTCTGGAATTGGATGACTTTTCACCTTCAGCCGCCATTTGTTCTTCTCCCTCCATTCGCAAGTTAATTTTCTTGTATATACGCCCGTTTGCTACTTGGCCTCTTATGCTCCGATTTTCATCCCTCATCGTTTATTTGAACTACAATGAGATCACGTTTACGAGGTCACAACACTAGCACCTCTCCGGAGAGAGTCCAATTCGGTCTATTTTGGTCGAAAATTCCGCAGATACATAGAATGCAAAGACATTTTTTCATGCTAACAGAGGGTAAACATGTGGCTCGAGTGTGTAGAATTGGTTAATGCTATCTTTTTAAATGAGAATGCGCCTGATATATTCTGGTTGGTCGTTCGTCAGGTTTAAGCAAACGCCGGTGTCCAGTTCTAAGCAATTTACATTTGAGTGTTTTTTAATAGTTTTGTTAAAATAGAATGCGGCAAGACGGAAGTTATTTGCCATAAATAGACAGGCTTAAATGGTGCTATTGGTTTAACAATTCATATTCCTCCATTTTTGCTCATTTTCGAACTGAAAAGACGGTCTTCTCTACGTAAGAGAAGTAAAATATGGCTAATTATGTCCAAGCGAATTAGTATATAAACTGTAAGCCCTTATTTTCACATTCTGTTGATTTGCTAGATTGTACTGTTATTGCATGTAAGCGTCGAATATCAAATAATTTTAAAACTATAACATTGGGTAATATCTATATTTCCTGTCTAACTATTTAGGTGTTCAAGTCGGCTTTTTTGAGTTACCTTAACAAAATATAATCTTGCCAGTATTTTATTTTATCAACCTTTTAACATGTTTGCAATGCGTTCGTACACTAACCAGCATTACGTCACCCTTGTTAGTAAATTTGCGTCTAGAATGATCGTTTTTCCTTGCTAACTGTTAAATGTATTTTTTCCTATATGGCAATGTTTGATATGAATGGTCACCGTCACTGAGGATCCGGGTACTAAGAATAGGATCTGGATCGGTAAGCCGATAATCAGAGTCTTTGGCTTTTAAAAGTAACCTAAAATGACAGCTCTTGTTAACTTAAATTCAGCCTTTTTATTCTTTGAATGATATTGTGCCTGCGTATGCGCGACACAAAGGGGAAAACTGCTTCAAATTATTTTCAAAGTATGTTACTATTTAAAATAATACTAGAATGGGTCACGGACTGCCGTTTGCACTTCACAACTTCTACATGCAGTGCACTGCAAGGGTCATTAGCGACTTTGTTTGATACAATTAATGTATGTGCGCACGTGCATAGCCCTTGAGTCCCCTACACAGCTTACATTATACTTAAAAATGCGCAGACGCCGTGTTTCTGGACGTAGTTCACCAAATTCCCGACCATCGACAGTATCGTCAAAAAGCTGAAACTTCCAACTGTAGCGGACCCACAGTTGGCCTGAAAACAGGAGGCTTGCGAGACCTATAAGGGCCATCGCATGGCAATCATTTTTCTTTGTTTTAACGAGATTTTATTAAAGTTTATTGGGAGCAATGCTGAAGCATTATAAGGGATAATAAAATAGCCCAGCATCTTTAACCAACAACCAACGGCTGGCAGACACTTGCAGTTAGAACAGCGGCGTTCTTCTATTCTTCGATGAAACTTACTTTTCATAAGTAAAGTCAACCGCTAATTTTGAGTATAGATGAACTAGGTGCATTTTAAGGCATTGAATTGGCCCGTGTTTATTATAAAACTGAACGCTACTTACTGACTAAAATCGCAGCAGAAATTAACAATTACTTTAAATTCAAAAGGGTACTTGGTCAGTATGCGTAGCTTCCAAAAATATTGTCCGTTACATTGACCATGACATTTAAATGGGGGAGGATAAAAGGTAATATGCAGGCAATTATGTCCATCATTAAAGGCAAACTAGTCATAGGAATAGGGGAAGAGTGTTTGGGGTTGAAAGTATTCGGGTGGTTAAGAATCGATGAGGATTTGTTGAACCCGGATACCGGAAGGGACGGTGGAAGGGAGAGAGTGTGAAAAGATGCAGGAAGGTATGTAATCGTTAGCCAGGCCAAGCTTTAAGATACTTTGAGAGCTTCTTCAATGGCACACATACACAGCCATGTAAGTGATGCAAGTCCTGTTTAGATTAAGAGAGCAGTCAATCTGTAGCTTCGAATAGCTTGTTTGACGTTTGGGCCCATTTAAGGCAAAGTAAGGCAGCCTGCAGGTTTGGAATACTCATATACAGCAAAAGATTGTTATCTAGTCTGTCTTCGGAATTCTTGCTTGGAATATTTTTACGCGTGCATGTGCACAAGCAACCGCTGCTAATAACTCGTGGTACATAGTTAAACTTACAAAATGCCAAATTAAGAAGATCTCTCACCAACCTGGAGATTTTGCTTCTCTTGATGTTAAGCAGTTAAAAGTAGGTGATTACTTACATAAACGCCTCCTATGAGACCATTTTAGGCGAATAACCGGATACTTAGTTGACTAAAATAAAACGAATCTAAGTCAGATGTTCGTTGCCGAAATACACTGGCTGTTTGAGGTCCGTTTTTACAACCCGAAATGTTACTTTATTAAAATTAAACTGTAGGTTGTTCTCATAATTCCACAGGGGTTACCAGGGTTCTGACGTATTATCACGATGGAAGGTTAGCTGGTTTATAGCCGAATTCTCTCGAACAGTCCAGACGAATTGCACAGGCTGCAATGTTCTGTAAGAGTTAAGTATGAATGTCATTTGGAACAATGAGAGAGGCTGGCTCCAGCCTTGACCAACAACTCATGAATCGATTGCAAGTCTACACGAGACAGGTACGAAGACTTTAACTGCGAATGTCATTGACCTATCTACATGGACTTTTTTATTGGAAAAGGGACGGCATGCGACACAATTCTTGAAGCGTAAGATGCATTCCTAGCACATTCTGACGTGATATAGTCAGCCTGAAAGAGATAGCACCAACGTCCGGTAGGCACAGAAGAATCAAAAGGGTGTTAGAAGTTAAATTTATCTTGCCAAATTTAGTTTTCGCTTAGAGGAGATTCACGAACAGCGGACAGTGTACCACCGCAAGCACTGGAATACGCTGTAGGAATTTCCGCTAGAAAGCACGGCTGGTGTCACATAAACCACGAAAATGCGACAAGCACAATCTGTTTGTGCAAAAAATGTATGCGCACAACAAAGAAATACCAATCTCGGAGAGCCCGAGTATTCCGAGCTCGACCAGTCGACGCTGACACCTTTTGTGCATAAAGTAACGGATAATGTGTAAAATGTTAGACTTATCGACACCACTTACTAGTATAAAGTAGCCAAGTTTGGTTAATGAAAATATCTCATATAAAGTCTGATAACTAAATGTGCAGTTGGGTAGGCTTTTCAACTTAATGTGCATGTGCATAAGCAGCATTTGCAGGCAGCAATTATTATCAGGCACCTTTTCACAATAGCTCAAAAATAAAAGCACTTCAGCATTACCAGTCCGAGAATCCACTAACGAAGAGCCGAAATCCAATCCTCAACCTCTCTGCTGGTGATTCGTGGGCAACGTGAGCATACTCAAAGCTAACCGAGGGCAATGGCAGATTATAACAGCGACTTCATCTGTTACAAAAGTCTCAAGAAACTTCAGGACAATAAGAATATCACAGATCTCATTTTGCTACGGCGTCCCTGGGAAGCGACACGCTCCGTGGTCATCTGGTGCCCGGAATGTCAAATAGGCAAGCCAGTACCCGAAATTCGCGACACAGCTTGAACAACGGTTGTTGGAGTTTGCGGACATTGTTTGATGCCGGATGTCAAACACTTCTAGCGTGCGATTTGTAGGACTTTAAGATAGACGTTACTTGTCTGTCAGAAATTCGTCTCCCAGACTCCCCAACGAGAAAAATCAAGGCCCAACAAGAGGATGCTGCCTACTTGCTCCTCCGCATTGGCCCACATGCGAACACAGGACTGCTGGATGGCAACAGCCATGACAAAGCATGTGCATAATACTCTCTTAGCGTTTGAGTCTAACTCGGAGCGGATTGCCGCAGCCCGTTTCAAAGGCAGCCTAGTAAAAATTTTTGTGATTGCCATTTATGCCCCAACATTTCAAGCGGATGAAGCAGTTAACACTGATTTCTAAGAACGCTTTCAAGCAAAAGTGGCAAGAATACCCCTTAGAGACCTGCTGTTCATCGCCGGAGACTGAAATGCCAGGACTGGCCTACGAGATTCAACCACGAAGCACATCACTGGAAAATATGGACAGGGCCAACGTTACCACAACGGAGAACGATTGGTTACATTTGCTGATTAAAACTATCTCGTCGGTACAAACACTCGTTTTAAACACTCACATCTGTCTGGCGTAAGAAGCCTTAAAGCACACCGATGCCTTCTCACCTCTTCCTGTCACCTTACGCCCCGAGAGGAGGATCTGAGCAGCAAGCTGAGCCTAGAGAAAGCTCAAAGTTTAACGTTGTGACCGGCTCATTATGTGCATGATTCGTAGTGAGTGCATGACGACAAATATCTATGGTACAAACAGTAACGGGTTTAAAATGAAGTTTTCTTGAACGGCATATAAATTATAGGACTTTTTGAAAGTGTGTTACATCAATTCCTATATTTTAATTTATGTGAAGTTGAATGTTGGGATAACATAAAATTATGGGTCTTTGGGACGAAATACAAAAGATTAGTATGAGGCATACAATTTATCCTTCATAAGCAGCGACTGAAATAGAAGAAAATTGATAAATTTTAATTTCTTAATTTGCAGTTTGTATTGCTTCAATGATCGGCAACTTGTAGAAAATAAATCGATCGTTATAGAATATACACGATTTAAGCTACTCGACTGTACGCTGACGGCCTAAACTTTGTAGATCAACCGTTATTCAAATTCCAAGAAAGCAAAACTATGGATTTCGTCCTTTGCTAAATGTGAATGTAATACTGTACGGCAGTTGTCTGAAAGTTTTTAAACCTAACACCTGTAGAAAACTGCTTTCCATGTCCACAATTCGGCTACTGTAGGAAGTATAATTGTTGGCAGAAAAGGGCGTTAAAAAATCAATCACTCATACATTTTTAAATTTTGGCATGGTAATTTTCAGCATCGCATATAGTGCATCAATCAATTCACGGTTTGTCCAGTAACGCAGTTGCTTTATCCACATTTTTGGCGGCGTAACAAAGTACAGCCCGAACAAGTAAAACCTACCAATGAAGCATTTATAAGCTTTCCTACTTACTTCCTAAACTCGTTCACAAATAAGCCATTACTGTGATGAAATACGCTCATAGTGCTTAAAGTGTGCGGATAAAAGTTCGCGTGTACTCTTTTTCCTCTCACGGGCGGCTGCTGGATTTCTGCATGCAATCATGCAAAATCGATTTTTAAAATTGATTTACTGATCAATGCATGTTCTCAGTCACTTTGTAACAATTATGCATTCATCTATATTTTCTTTATTAAAACCGAAACGAACTGAATTGGAAAAGCCAATATATTGAGCGCCGGTCTCCAGGACATCCTGTGAGACGCGTGTCCTCGCATTTTCTTTTTAATATTTCATCGGTACGAGGCCTGCTTGAGGAAATAAAACAGTTCGCGAACGATCTCCCGAGCACGCTGCTAAAAGTGGTGAAGACCTTCATCAACCTTACCAACCAGCTGTCTGTACACACGTAAAAGCAACGTTTCTGCAGTAAGACATACTATGAGGAGGACGAATGTTAACCACTTACTTACGCTGGCACCCGAGTGCCGGACTTCTCCCTTCATGTGAATTAAACCCGTTGGAAGATCGTTATAGAGGTGTAATTATGTAGATTTTGACAGCTCTAAAATTGGTCCTTTCTAAATACATTCCGCGATACTCTGCAATTAAGCATGCAATTTCTCTATTGTTCTACAAAGTCAACTTGGCAAGAATAAGTCGTATAATTCGACGGAGTAGGGGAATACTTCTTTGGTTAAAGTAGTTTGCATGGTCCCTTTTTGATTGTAAGATGGTCTTCTTTGAAAGGAAAAAAAGAACACACCTGAAAAGCTCTATTCTTAAGACTGGGACCTCCGCTACAGTTGTGCTTACTGGACATGACTTCAATCACTGCCTGCAAAGCTAATGACTGCATCAAAATTGGTAAGATCGTAGACGTTTTTTAGTTCAGACGGTCGATTTGGTCATATTGAAAAGTCCCGCAAATATCAAAACACACTGCCGAGAAAAGTTAACGTCCAAAACAAACGTTACGTTCTTGTCCTTCTTGGCTCGTCAACCAAAACTTTCCAGATATATTAAACGGCAAAACTCAAGGTGTTGTGATGAGTTTATGGCGAAAATATATTTTCGCAGTGTGTCTCCCTTGGATCTGTTTGAAGCGGCACAACCTACTTTGCTAAGGGAGGAGGAGATATGTTAGACCATCAGATCCGTCAAATTCTATGGTGCAGAAATCAAGCACCAGTACATGGAGACCCCGTTTGCATTTTTCTGACGTCGAAGCTGTAGTGGAAAGTCAATTTCCAAGGGATGCAGGAGGCTAGGGGTCAGAAATTCCCGTCATTAGCAACAAAACAGAATCCAATCTTTGTTTCTTTTTCTAACAAAGAGCTCGCGACTATCAAAGTGATCTCTTTGACGTGAGACCATAAGGAATACCTGAAAGCGAAAGGTCCGGTTCTATAAACCATAGGACAGTAACCTTTTTTATTCGTGTTTATGATTGAGTTTTTGCTCTGGACTAAAAAAGGTACAGTTCTTCGCCTGTACATCCGTCTGCATACTATTGCCAGGAGTAGGACTCCAATACTTAAAAGGCCTCAGTTGCGACTATAAGACTGCCAGGCGACGGTGCTTTTTACACAGAGAACTGCAAATAGCAGGCCGTGCCCAACATCTACCACCATATTAGTTAGCAGCATCGGAAGTTGCCTGACCTCAATAAGGCCTGCCTCATTCAAAATACATAGTTTTTGGTAAAGCCCGAATTGGTGAACTTCGTAACACCGTGCTAGGATGTTACCCAATTTAATAAAACCTCTGGTCACAACTCCGTATATGAAAGCCGAAATGCATTGCCCAGTTTATGGGGATCCATTAGGTACTCGATTTGTTCAACTCTTTTACCACTTAGTCCAAACCTTGCTTATTGGGTCTTAAACAAATCTAATTTCGGTCTTTTAGGAGTGAATTATTAATGGAATTCAAGATTGCCTCTCCAAATGTCAACTGTTATCGGGCGATGATGTGTACACTAGACGAAGCGTTGCAAAGTTCCTCCGGTGAACATAAATTCAGTCCACTGCGATTACGCTAACAAATTTGCCCAAATAGCTGCACTGGACACAATGCCTCAGGTCCGCCAAAGGTTTCTCTTAAAACAAAGCTTGTTGCTTATAAGAGTGTTTTTTATTGCAATATTTTGTTTCTGAGCCCAAACCATGTAACTTCACTCGCATTAACAAGGGAAAATGGCTTTCGTAACAGCGACATTTTATTTCATTCCAAAGAAGAGAAGTTAACATGCAAACTCCTCTGCTACCGTGAACAACATATAGTAACAGTTGTACGTTCAGACACCATTTTACTACAAAAACTTAATTGTGCAGGCTTAGAAGTGAGGCCACCTAAGCACCATGATATCCTGGTGGAAAATTCCACTGAAGCAAACTGAAGAGGAATTGAATATACAAAAAGATTATCAGCAGGGGCACGATAAGGAAACTGCTTTAATTGACAAGGGGGAATTGTAATATTTAAATTTAACGCTGACATCCAATATGATTAAACTGGAAGATAGGACATCTGCTGAACTTGGCGGAAAAATAATTTTAATATCTAAAGGTGTTTGGAAAACGAAAGAATTTTCGGCGAGGACTATATAAATGGGCACCCAAACAGGATATGTAAATATGATTGTGCTTATCTGTTGTGTAGTCTGACCCGACAATTAAAACTAAAAATTAAATCAACTCAAAGTGAATCCTCATCCTAAAATTCGATCTTAGCTCTTTTGCTGTGGAATTTGACGCAGAACTTTATACATTGCGGGCAGTAATGTTCTCATGCCTCGTCTAATGGGCCACATTAGTAATTATTTTTGAATTTACTCCGAGAACTATTTTATAAGTGATAGGCTGTGACATTATATCAAGTTAACATACAGATGTTCAACCGGATTAATGCGCTTTGTAAATGTTCAAAGCTCATACGACAATTTGATGTGCAATATTAAACGCGCCGTTCGACTCTTTTTTCAGCCTTATTTAATAAAAAAAATTTCTTTCCACCGAGCAGATAAATGTGAGTACGTCTTGGATTCTACTGGCAAAGACGTTTCTGAATTCGCATAAATGGTTCTTTATCCTCTAGTTCTGCCCTCTGTCCAAGTGAACAAACGGAGAGGTTTTTTACAAGTGACTTCAAGCAGGAGGTTATTATGCATGTAAGCTCAGTAAAACTCTCATCCGCACAGAGTAGACGCAGAAACTATAGAATTTAAAGGACATATATTTCCAGTTTAGGTCTGGGTCTGTTGACACGAGCTGATAAAAGTTCGACGACCGCTAACAGGACTTACTCGTCCTGTTCGCCTTTATTGTGATTTCTCGGGCTAAAATAGCGGCTGCGCAGCAGCTAGCAGTCTAGGCAGATGGTAGACTGGACTTATTTTACCTACCGCACGTCTCCTGTCAGGGTCCGAGATATGAGACCCAGAGCAAAGCGGGACGAGTGAGTCCCGGTAGCGGTCGGCGAGCATTCACCAATAGGTAGAGCACTGCAGGGTGCAACGGGTTTAACAGACAAATGGACATCACAAATCTCTTGATAGAAACACCGTTATTTAAATTCGGTTTCGATTGGAAAGGAATACTTAAGTGTGGATTCGACAGTGATTATCATTAAGCATAATCCGTGAAATCCTAAGATCATACAAAGTTGTGGATTTCGGATGCATTTTCTCTCGGTCGGATTAAATTCATGCAGGGATAAGTGCCCTCTTATGCTGTCCTAATTTGAATGCAATTATGAGGGTCATTGCCTGCATGTTAACCGTCTCTCTCTTTCTCATATAAATGTAATGGTCCAATGAAAATGTATCGAAAGTCCACAAACGTGTCTTTTAAATTTAGATATTCCTCCTAGAAAATAAGAATCTTATATTGTTACTTGTGCTCATTTCTTAGCCATCATGTCTCCTTCAAAGCTGATGGTAATGACGTTAAATGTTATGGTAAATATGACTGGTGAAAGGAGTATTCAAATGGTATGGTGTCAACTTAATTATTTATCATACTGATAGCACAGGTACGAGCGTAATACTCAAAACATCTGTTTTCCGACTGCTGGGCACAGCTGCGGGTGTTCAGCTTAGTCTTTGGTCCACAGCGTTCCCCATTTGATTTCTAGTATATAAACTTCTGTTGCAGTGTGAATAGTTTAATTTCCAAGTTGGCGCGAAGTTGAACTGCACTATCCAGGCTCCATCTGTAATTTGATAGGAATGTTTGAGCTAAACTCCACTAGCTACTGTGGCATTAAGCATGCAATATTAGCAAACTGCCAAAGAATGTGTTTCGAGTCCGCGCATTAATTTCCCTAGGAACTAACCAATATAGGCATAGTATTTATCTGTTAATTAACGCACCTCAGGGCGTATATAACTTATTAATTATCCCTTTCAAATGTCATGAGATCTATATGATATCGTCGTAGTGACACAGAAAACTCTCAGTGATGATATCTTTTTAAGGATTCAGGTAGTCAAGTAAGAAAACGAACGTTCTCGATTATTTATCATCAGCCAAGTACAACAATATGAGTAAGGGTGGATTTAACACACTCGAACCAAGCTAACTTTGCGCTCCCTTATATTATTACACTGACCTGATGATGAATAACCGAAAACGGTCGTTCGTCTAACTTTATGTAGAAAAATGTAAACTTTTTCTCACAGTGTATGTATGAAACAACGGCTCTTTGGTGGTTGTCTTTCCCGAACATATATGTGTAAGCAACGCAGCTGCTCATATGTTCTGAACCTTCGTGTGCAGACTGAATTCCAGTTGGGAGCTGCGCAAAATGCGTCTAGTTTATACAGGCATATTCAACTCAGACATTCTGTGCGGATTGAAATATCAACTAATTTAACTCCAACATAACTGAAGACCCTCACTTAAGTACTCTTTCTTAGTTTGTAATGTCATTCCACCTCCACATTCAGGTGACAAGTATTCATTCTGCGTACTCGAAAGTGATGCTCACTCCGTGTAACCTAACTACCACTCTGCTCACAGCATCACTCCCTTCCAGGGTTTCAACGACATCATCAGTTCGAAAGCATCATGCAGCCGGCATTAGACTATATTGATAAACTATTTTCCACTCTCATATTTTAGGCCCGATGATGAACTCTGAAAATATAGGTTTGCCGAATTCACCTTTCAAGTTTGATATTTGAATATGCGCAGGACTTAAATTTTATTAATCAAAAAAGCACACCAGATTTTCGGTTAGTATTTCATGGGATTGGTCATTGGCTGCGCTTTTTCAAATATCATATACGACAAACTGTGTTTTGGTGTCCAGAAAAGTGTAGAAATACATACTGTTCCAAGGCCCTGCAGACCACCGATTGCACTGACTCCCCGTTTCCTTCTCTGAAAACCCAGGACTTAGTTGTTTCCTGGGTATTTTTGTCGACCGGACATGATCCGGGCTTCCTCTGAGTAGGTTTTCATACACATTTCTGCTAATTGGCTGCCAGCTTCTTCCTGTGTCGTTACTCAGAAGGTACGCGTTTGTCCGGCAGTCAAGTCCGATGAGGTGCAACCCCTGTCGGATGGACACCAGAATGTGCGAAACCAAGTCACCGAGTGCTAGAAATATAAAACAGAAAGTGCTTAAACGAAAATATGCTACGCAATTGAAAATCAGTGGGGATGCAAAGTGAAATAGCTGTTAAAGCACAAGTAAACAAACGGTTGCTGTCGCATCGACATTTTGACCTTTGGTTTCGACGATGTTCACCAAATGCTTCAGCAGACCGAAGGCAAATGCAGCGACTTGCAATTGCAGGGCCTTGCGCTGTATATAGCGCACGCTCTCCGTTCCCACCCGATCGCGATCAATTTCATGACAGAGGCATGAATACTAGGGCCGGCAGAAGTGAAAGTGACTGGTACGGTAAAATCCGCGCCCAAGCTTAAAATCACAAACATTGGTCAAAAACAAACACCTGGCCAGAACTTTCACGCGACAGTTAAAGGTTGGACGTGGTGGAACGAATTAAAAAATGTTGACCTCCGAGTCCCATAGCCCCATCATACGCCACATGTCTTAAGTTTACACTTGGTCGGGAATTCGAACAACAACAACAGCAAAAACAATCTGCCTGGGCGAATAAACGCTTTCCTAATCAAGGTAACACAAAAGCACGAGGAAAGGTCGCGTTAAGAAACGCTTAAGTAATCAATTAGTAGGAATTAGGGGGAAAGGTTTGAAGGGATCAAAGGGGTCATATTTTAGTCACCATTAGTGAACAGGTAGTGGAAAGGAGGGCAAGGGGTCCAAGGGGTCCTTTTATCAATTTACCATTGTTTTATGCATCGGAGACTTAATAGTTTGATAAGATTCTTCTATATTTGCCAATAAAGTAAACATGCGTGTCCCAGGAAGCAATTGAGAAGAAGAAGACTCCATTGCTCGGTCAATATGTTTATTCACCTGACGTTTCGATATCCGTCGCGGATTCGTCATCAGAGACATGAGTAGCAGAAATGTTAAGTATGCACAGACGTTTGCAGTATTTATAGGACACAGTCATTACTGCAAGCATACACCGACAATTAACGTTCATAACCTTCTTGTGCGTGGACTGCTTGTTGGACGGCACCTGTTGAAATTTCGTCATGGGTGGTGAGCTCGAGCATGATGATTGCTCGGCCGTCTGGCTCCCCGGTGTTGGCGTACGATGAAGCGGTGGCCTGCACGTTTCTCAAGTGACGACTTGCTTTGGCAAAATTAAATCTCAGAATTGAATATAGATTGGGCAAATCTTTGCACTTGTTGATGGATTGGGGGCCCGTGAACCATGACTCAAGTAGTTCTCGGCTCACCCGATTGTCACCTCTTGCGAAAATGTCGGCCTCATAAAATGTGAATGTGTGGCCGGGTCTCATCGAATGAGCCGCAACTTGTGAATTGGCATCATTTCGCCGCACTGCAGCCGCGTGTTCGGCAATTCGCGTCCTGCGAAGTCTGCCAGTTTCTCCGACATAGTTGCTTTGACCGCAACTGCACCAGATCCTGTAGACGACCGCAGATGTTCCTTGCCGTGGCAGTGGGTCTTTTGGCTTCATTATCTGACGCCTTATGGTGGCCTCCAGCCTGTGTGCGACTTCAACTCCAAGTGGTGTAAGAAGGCGGCCGACTGCTTCCGATACGTTTTTGACATACGGGATCGAACGCCAAATCTTGGGGTCGGTGCGTGTTTGTTGGCCAGCTCATTTGCACAAGCACCGGTTGACG
>JAYGXS010000001.1:94300717-94331994 GCA_036362985.1 Ligula intestinalis
CGTCAACCGGTGCTTGTGCAAATGAGCTGGCCAACAAACACGCACCGACCCCAAGATTTGGCGTTCGATCCCGTATGTCAAAAACGTATCGGAAGCAGTCGGCCGCCTTCTTACACCACTTGGAGTTGAAGTCGCACACAGGCTGGAGGCCACCATAAGGCGTCAGATAATGAAGCCAAAAGACCCACTGCCATGGCAAGGAACATCTGTGGTCGTCTACAGGATCTGGTGCAGTTGCGGTCAAAGCAACTATGTCGGAGAAACTGGCAGACTTCGCAGGACGCGAATTGCCGAACACGCGGCTGCAGTGCGGCGAAATGATGCCAATTCACAAGTTGCGGCTCATTCGATGAGACCCGGCCACACATTCACATTTTATGAGGCCGACATTTTCGCAAGAGGTGACAATCGGGTGAGCCGAGAACTACTTGAGTCATGGTTCACGGGCCCCCAATCCATCAACAAGTGCAAAGATTTGCCCAATCTATATTCAATTCTGAGATTTAATTTTGCCAAAGCAAGTCGTCACTTGAGAAACGTGCAGGCCACCGCTTCATCGTACGCCAACACCGGGGAGCCAGACGGCCGAGCAATCATCATGCTCGAGCTCACCACCCATGACGAAATTTCAACAGGTCAGAGCCCGCGTGCCGTCCAACAAGCAGTCCACGCACAAGAAGATTATGAACGTTAATTGTCGGTGTATGCTTGCAGTAATGACTGTGTCCTATAAATACTGCAAACGTCTGTGCATACTTAACATTTCTGCTACTCATGTCTCTGATGACGAATCCGCGACGGATATCAAAACGTCAGGCGAATAAACATTTTGTATAACTGATCGAGTCTTCTTCTCCTTCTTCTCAATCCTTCTGGATTTCTGTGCTCTACATAAGTTATAAGATGTCTCTGTGCATAATCTCACGAAGGGTTAATATTCCCATGCTCTAACCCCAACGCAAATCTTCTCATAAACTTAACCGTAGCCCTAATATTTACCTCAATCCTTCCCTCAATCCTTACCCTTTGAGTTAGCACAAACCCTAAGCGTAGTCGCAAACGTTCGTCTTATTTGCTTAACGCTTAAATCAATCCTTAACGCAAACCTTACCCTAAACCAAACTCTTCCGCCAGCCATAAACGTAGCTTTATTTCTGCTGGCATTAGGAGGTAGTGCACCTGTCTTGTGGGTGGTTTCTATACTTACGCCCTGCTAAGAGCCATATAATTCATCGTTACTGATCATTTCTAATGTACCTGACGTAACTTTTTAACTTATCAGTATATTTTCAGTCCATGTTTCTGTCAAAGTTCATGTGAGCTACCGTCGGCAGTTTGTTGCACAATGTGAATAGGAAAAACGATCCATTCGCTATAAGATACAAGGGGTCAGCTTGGCTCCTCAACGACTCTGAATAAGGCGCTTAACTGCATAAAATTCACTGCTAGGTTTATTTACTTGTATAATCCTACCCATGCGTGTATAGTGTCTCCCTCGCGCAAGGATTATACCGAAAAGGACAATTAGTGTGCATCCTATAGAAAGCGGTAAAAGTAAGTTGCATTTGCTTGGAGTGCTAAATGAGGCAGGCAAGGAGGATTCCAAAATTTGCTTAAACTTTATCAAGAGGAATCCTTATGGATAATGTCATGGTTAGAAAGTTTTCATGTTACGAAAAGCCTTGAAATAGACGACTACCAATCATGGCAACAAGTGTATCTATCGTCGGAAAGGCATCACTCGTTTTCGTCAGCTTTTGAGTTCCCAGCAATAACTTTGCTGAATGTGAAATTCTGACCACTCGTTGTGTTACAGTTGCGAGTTTCTTAAAATACATGAACGATCTGGAGCCGAATCGAGTTAAAATCTGAGTTCACCTTTCTTACATGAACCAGTGACTTCGGAAGTCAAGTTTGAAGCTACCTCACCCCATTTGCCGTGAAACGTAAATATAAGATTTTATCAAGCAGAACCTTGTTTGAAGAAGTGAACCAGCCAAGACAAGGAATATCGGCATATTCTCTATTAGGCTTGTTAGTCTTCATAAGTCACTCATACATAATCCAAGGGGTGGCGACCTCCAAGACTCAAACACGGGACCATTTTTATAGCATTAGGTTCTCGTTGTTTTTATTGTTTACGATCGGGCATATTAATAATGGTAGAGCGCTCATATAACTGGTAACGGAACAGGCACATACCGCTTTGTCGTGTAGCTTGTAGCATATGTTGAAGTGGAACCGAAAAGGACAAAAGGAACCCGGATGGCCATTTTTGGCCTTCAATGACAAAAGACTCCGGGTTCGAATCCCGGAGGTTGCCAACCGTGGGATTGGGGTGTTACTGGCTGATGACAGCATGCAGGCCAGATATCGCCATCCCAGGCTTCCTTGTCTGTGGGTTCTACTTCATCATATGCGATCAGTCAGTATCTGACTCCATGCGGGGGTTCTAGATTGAGGCCCATAGCAAAACAAAATGAGCAGGTTCTGTAACCAGATCGGTAATCACCCTACCTTTCATGACAATTTTGCTCACCTACGAAGTAAGAGTCACAGCGTCCATCGTATGTGTTCTGAGTAGCTGAGGGCAGCAAAACGAGGCAACTCTACACAAAATGCATATCGAAAGGTAAGACTCACATTCCCACTGCTTTGGTCGGGCATCAAAGGCGATGAAACATTCCCGGTGCCCGAAAAGAGGGTCGATCACGCCGGGCATGACATCGCAGTAGATAATAAAATGCCTATCATGCAGGAAAGAGCGCTGTAGTTTAAAGTGAAGGCATGGAGCATCGACGCTGGTCGCCACACTGGAGGGCCAGATATCTGAAAGATTAGACAATGGATTAAATGGATTAAGTAAGTCATTTGTAGAAATGACTTTAAAATAGCAAGCGCCCAGTCACAGTACATTTTAATCAAAAATATTTAAAAAAATTAATACTACAAGAGCAGGGAGACATGCGTAAGCGTGAACAGTCTTGTGACACAGGGGCCATATGGTGGCTGCACCACGGAAAATCGCTTCGGACATGCGCAAATTCAACAGCTCCTGAAGTCCTGTCTCAAGACGTAGTTCACGTTTAACGGAACAATCTACGAGCAGGTGAAGGGAACACGAATGGTTTCACCGATTTCAGGACTCAATGCTGAGGTGGCCCTACAACGGTTAGAATCGCTGTTCTTTTAACATCACAAACCGCAAGTTTGGGCGCAGAATTTGGATGATACCTTCGTCGTCATCGACTGGGTTGGGTGCTCACGTTTGAAGAACGTCTCAACAGCAACTTTCTCGGTATGCAATTGACGGCAAAAGCGGAAGAACACGACCTCTTGGCCTTCCTTGATTCCTTAGTCTGCCGCAAAGATTGTGGTGATCTTAAGATCGAATGTTCAGAAAAACGACAAACATGATGCAAGTACTGAATTACAACAGCAACCACCCAATCAGCCAAAAACGCAGTTGCGTTAGGGCGCTTTATCGGCGTGTTGGGATGCACTGAAGTGAGCTGGAAGACAATGTTGTCAACATCAAATATATTCGACTGATTTTCAGAGAAAATGGCTATCCACGTAAATTCATCAATTGTTGAATGCACAAACAAGGTGGGCAACAAACTCGAACCGAGTGATGCCATACTCCAAAAAATTATCGGAGACCTTCGATCATTTTCTCGCTCCACTTGGATTTAGACTAGGACACGGGCCCGGGACAACCATAAGGCCTCAAATACCGAAACCAAAAGACCCATTGTCACGGCAAGATACATTTGGAGTCATCAATAGTACCTGGTGCAGTTGCAGACAAAGCAACTAAATCGAAGAAGCTGGAAGGTCCCTCAAGACGCGAATTGCCAAACAGGCAGCAGCAGTGCGCAGAAATGCTGCCAATTCTCAAGTTGTGGCTCATTTGACGAGATCTGGCCACATATTCAAATTTAATGAGGCCGAGATTCTTGCGAAAGGTAACCATAGCTTGAGTCGCGAGTTACTTGAGTCATGAGTCACTGCCCTCCATTCTATTAACAAGTGCCATGACCTACCCAATTCTATATTCGGTGCTAAGGCTCAATTTGGCCAAAACAAGTCGCAACCTGGGGAACGCACTGGCCAACGCGTCATCCAACACCAACGGCGGGAAAGCAGATGGCCGAGCAATTATCACGTCCAACTTCACCACGTGTGATAAAAGTTCAGCATGTCACGGATCGCACTTCGGTCATCAAGCGATTAGAAGTGCACAAGCGGGCAAGTTTCTTTGATGAGGAAGTCGTTTTTTATCATGATTGTGTAGCATCATAGTGACCCTATCTTATGTGTACTGCTACACCCTGTGCATAAAGTACCCGATTCTGTCACTGTTTCTCGTGAGGGATCAGCGACAAATTTCGAAAGGCCAGAGGAATAAAAGCCTTTTCCAACAAGTTGCATCATTTTTTTGCACTAAACTAAGCTTAAACCAAACTCCACTTAATGCTAAGGTTAACCCTCCAAACCTAAATTTAAACATAACTCAACACCACCTCCAACCATAAACGTGGCCCTATTTTCGTGAAACTTGAAGCAAAAGCACCCATTGTCCAAGCGCCATATACTCTATCCTTACTATTTTGTATAATATAAAATCTACTTATAAGCACAGTCTAAAAATGGCCGTTCCGTGATAATCAACACTACTTTCAAAGTGGTGCAGTTGCTTAAAATTTAAACGATACACAAATTCCATTTGGGTTCCGAATTAAGACATTTCTGTTATTATCTAAGTGGCACTTTTACTAGAAAGTTCGATATTCGCAATACCTGCTCATGTATAACAGTGGCAATAGCTTTTTAATGAGGTTTGGAATCACAGCTGGCTAAGTAGGGGGGTGGGGTTCTAGGAAACAGTCGGAAGATGGAGCATGAAGTTTCAGATTCTCCCTCTTATGCATAATTCGAGAAAAGATAAGATAAAAGCAATTCATATAAATTGGGGACCTCTGACCACCACATGAACTTTGTTTAGTTCGGAAGCCTATTCGATTGGTGTTCGCAAATTTCTGAGTGAATATATATACATAAGATTAGCTTGCTATATCACAGCATGTGTATCAAACCTGTATGTCCCCGGGTTCACCGCAGTCGCACAAGGCGCTTTAACTCCGTAATTCTTTGAAGCCAGACCCATAGTTTCCAAAACTTATTTGGCGTAAGATTTCAAGTTGCGGCGTATTAGACGTACGTACGGCATCGTTAGCCAACATTTGGGGTGCGTGATTTTGTAACTCGCCTTACTTAAACATGCACCGGTTGACGAAGTTGTGCGAGAAGCCATTGCCTCTTAACACCGTTTGAAGATATTCGGTAACCTTGTCTTGAGGTTCACTGTTATTTATCTTAACACTTCGGTTAATCACCCTCACGCAACTGGACTTTGTGGATGAATTTGTAGTTGCTGTTGAAATTAAGTACTTGCGCCGTATTTTTTGTTCAAATTATCACCCTGGTCTTAGGGGGATCACAGTATTTGCGGTAGACAAGTACATTGAGGAAGACCAGCTGGCTGTTTTAATGCTTCTCTGTCGTAAATTGTAGACCCGGGAAGACGCTGTTAAGACGTCCTTTTAGTGTGAACGTCTGATGCCTTGCGACGACGACGGTGTCTTTCATAGATTTAGCTCAGAATTTTGTTTTCCAGTATCAGAAAAACAGCATCCCCAAACGCTGCATGCCCTCCTGGGCTGAGTACTGAAATTAGCGAACCCACGGGCGCGCCCTTCACCTGCTCGAAGATGGTGTCTGTCGGATGCAAAGTATGTCTCAAGACAAGATATCCGGAGTCTAAGAATTTTGGGTTTTTGTAAGATGAAGGGGACATCGTTGGAACAGAAACCTTACTTACCCCACATTTCTGATTCATACACGAACATATCATCAGAAACAGCATCAGCTCGGAAGAGCATTTTTGTACGTCAAAATGTCTCAAAGTTCGTCTGCCGTCATTTCGCATAGAGATAGGAGGCAGGTATATGGCGTCAGGTAATGAGAACAAAGGACTCAACAACAGGATTAGATGCATGTGAAGCCGTTTACCCTTTATGATGCAGTTGCAAGCAAATCAAATACGTTTGAGAAACTGGAAGACTACAGTGGAAGTGAATTGCAGCAGTGCGGAGAAATGACGCCAATTTTCAAGTCGCAGCTCATCCGACAAAACCCGGTAACTCGTTCAAGTTCGATGAGGATATAATGCTTCATTCTTGCTTAACAGGTCCCTGTTTGTTAATAAGTGCCCTGGCTCCCCAACCCATAACCGGTGCGGAGACTCAGGTTGACAAAAGCATTCAGCCCCTCGAGGAGCGTGCAGGCGAATACATTTGCCAAAACCAATATCAGTAAGCCAGCTGGCGGAATAATAATCAGTCCCAACCTCCAACACGAGTGGCGAAACTTCAGCAGATGTCCACACGCATCTCGGCCACTGAGGTGTTAGCCCACCAAGGGTAAACCATCCTCGAGGAGCGGCGCAGGGAGACGTTAGTTGTCATTAGGGTTTGCACTGGCATGGCAACACCATCCTATAAATAATCTAAATCCCTGCGTAAGAATTACGCTTATCTCATGCTGTCTCTGAGAGTAGATGTGAGCAGAAATCCAAAATATCAGACGAACTTTATTCTTGTCCCAACGATTGCGTCTCATCCTGCCCAATTACCTCCCGGCGCTCACATTTTCACTTGTCATGTTAGGGGACCGGACGGTTCCGATTATTTATCCTCAGGCAAATACAAAAAATAATGTAGGATAGAATGAACAAACATGGAAGCAACCAATCCGTAGTAATGAAGGGGAAGAGGTATTCAGGTAACAGGGGGTCACATTGTAATCATAATTTTGGACCAAAGCGGGGGGGTGAGGGGTCCGACCATTCGTTCATGTCACCCTGTCTTCACTGTCTCGCGTCGGGTTGAAAAGCGTCCGAACGCATGCTGTGACCGTCTCGCGAAGGGGGGGAGGCAGCAACGTGGCGATGCATGCTGTCACTGTCGGTGTCTTAAACTTTTGTTTACTCTACCCTCCCTTATACTGCCTTATTTGCCTGTTGACAAATAATCGAAAACTTTCGTTCGCCCGACCTTAACTCCTGCATGCTTACATGGGTTGTCTTGCCAAATTTTTCGTTTTATCGGTGCTTGAATCTCTCACAGGAAGTGATTCTTGAGTATTGTTTATTGGGGCGGAGTTCATAAATAGTGTGATCCGGCAGTCGCATTGCACAAATACCATGATTTGAGAAGGGGAACTAATAAGAGCGCTGGACACAGGAAACTTTTCTCAGTTTTCTTCTTTAAACTCACCATCGAACTCGGAGGTCTTAATGGAACTCGCGTTCAAGAAATACAGTGGGCCTTTAAAGGCCACACCTCGTTTTTCAGGCATGGCGATGTAACAGGTTAGCATAGCAGTAATATGGGCTTGGTGCATAGTAAAAGCCTGGGGTTTTGGTGGCTGATATTTGACCTCGGTCCACAAGTGAATCTTCTCGCCGAAGTGTAGATTTCCCGCCTGAAATGCAGATCGAAGCAGCATAAATTGAGGTCAACATTAAAAGTTCGACAAAAAGAACACCAGTAGTTTATTTTCATCGAAATGCCTAAGGGCGGACATCACCCAAATATTCTTCAGAAAAATATCCAATCGAGAAGTTTAGTCTGCATTGTTAGTCATTTGGCAGCTTCGCTGCATGTAGTAAAGAACACAAGGGGAAAATGCTTCTGAAAGATAGTCAGTAAAATATCCAAACAGTGTGCACAGGCCAAGGTTTTTCAAATAGCTTCAATGCAGTGCCAGGAACACCTCCATCAGGCCATTGTTAGGCATATGTGTTAGTTAATTTGTGAGCAGATACCACTCTCAACAAACTGGAATTCTAAAACACGAGCAGTTTTTTGAGATTTTCTTTAAAACACGTGAATGCGAAGATAAGTAATTTTAGCGAATATGGAAAGATCAAGGTCAGGTTTGAGTGGCCAGTCTTGATCGTTAAACCGTCGTCAATTGGCTTGTTTACGTTTTTCGTTCTGATGGCCCACAAGTGGAACGTGGGTTTCTGATCGTTAATCTTCTACTAATCCCTGTGCACACACCGTTTTGGTATCCAGTACAATCACTGGGCAATTGCTGAATGGTGATGAGCAGTCGTGACTCGCTTTACTTTATCACTATATATCCCAAAGATCACTATCTGTTAGAGTTCATAAAATATCTACGACAAGTAGTTCACATCTTCTTTTATATATTCCGATCACTTGAGAGTCCATTACGGTTCTATAATATTTCGTCGGAAATTAACGCAATTAACGCATTCTGTTACCTAATAAAGTAAGAAGATTAAATTATCTGTTAAAAGGCTAGGTCAATCGCGGAATTAGGCACCACGTCGAATTTACCAGTGGCAGAACACTAGATCGCAGGATGAGTAAATCCTGTCGTAAAAATAAAAACATGCTCGAATTGAAGTGAATGTTCACATCCCAGGTATGTGTGAATATAGAGAACGAGAATATGTTGCGATCACTGGAATCAAATTTTTACTTTTTCGAGCTTTTGGCCTCATTCTGAAGTTTATCGTCAAACATAAAAGGCGTGAAAGACTTACAAACAGCAGTTACAGGAGGCAGGGGCAAATCAACGGCTAAAGGGGGGGGGGGTGCGGGACAGTAAACTACGATTGCAATCAGTCTTGAGATGCCTTCGCAGGCCGATATATGCCGGCGCCAGATCGATATATTGATTGACTGAGTTGTCATTAGAGTCCCAGGCTTCAATTAATTCTCGGCCTATTTTGTTGCCGGCGTGCGCGATTATCCTCGCAGCTGCGAAGTTAAACTAGTGACCCATCTCGTGGGTGTGGGTGGCCCCTTGAAACCATGCGTCACGCCATCGAACAGCCAGCTTATGTTCGCGCATGCGCGAGTCAAGCATGCGTCTTGTCTGTCCTATGTAATTTCGGGGACAGTTCATTGATGGTATGCGATACAGTGAGATTTAATCGGTTCTTGATTCGCATGAACCGGCTGCGCATTGTAGTCTTGGGTCGGTGTGCAATTCTGACGCCTGGTCTTGCAACAATTTGCTCGGTCACTACTGTTTTATCCTTGATGTAGTGCAGTGCATGCAATGTCGCACGGCTTGGTTCTGCTTGAGTCCTCGGAGGGCAAGCACGTAGGCATCGGCTTATAAGGGATTAAGGAGAGCTATTCCGGGACACAATCGTTGACTCTATATCAACACTGTAGAGGTGACATAAAGATTACATAGAGGTGATATAGAACTGATGTAGAGACGACCATTGTGTCCAATTGGACTCTATTGAGCCATTTTAATTATAGTGCGCAAATATTCGGTTATTTAAATGAGCTATTTATGAACCTAATTTGAACTGTTACCGACGTTCGTTCAAGCGCTCAAACCTTCCTGGCTCAAGGTAGGACCTGAACCTGCATCTTACATGCATCCTGCCATGTAGTGTTACAGGAATGAAGCATGCATTGGCGAAGTTTACTCCCTTTCTTACCCCTACTAAGCCCAATAGATAAAAACTATGATAACCCCAGGTTCTGAATGTGTCCATATGATTTTATACCTCATCTTAACTGCAAAAAGTTCATTTTTTCTTATTTATTTGAATGCACGACCGTACATGACCCAACCTATTGTGCACGGCCGATGAGGAATTCATGGAACCGTTCGGGTACGATGCTTGCCTTCGCAAATATAGGAAATTTTAACAACCATGATATGGGTTTGGCCCCATACAACGGATTGATACCCTATCACCCTAACATTAACTAATAAAAAGTGAGTTACCGAAAAAAACATTCACACATCCCATTGGCTGTTTAAGTCAAAAACCTTGAATTTCAACTCACTGCTAGTAAGGTTACACCTTGACGAATAATCTCTTTTTCCTTTTGCTCTGTTGAATCTGAGTTTGCTAGAGAATTTACAGTAAAATTCAGCAATTCTCCATGCAGCAGCCAGAGGTTCATTTGTTGACACTGCTTCTTCGAGGTTTCCGCCAATTCTGCCTCAATCTTACACATGATGCTTAGAAAAAAGGTAAAGTAGACATGATATCAAAAGCAGTCTTAGTCCTCTGCATTTCATATCAATCGGCAAGGCTATAGTTGACAGAGGTAAGTTCAATAAATGGTCACTTATATGATTTAGGTAGGTATATAGTACTGTAGGTTAAATTCCGTTCAATCACCCTTCATGGACGTGGTACTTTAAATCTTATAAGGCGAGGATTTGGAATAAAACTATGGTACAGGCAAGCGTAGGTTAAGGATGCGGGTTTGGAAGGGAGGGCGCTAGGGACTCAGGCTTGCTGCATTAAGAGTTGTCCGCACTTTTGCTTTTTTAATGTTCTGTAGGACTGAATTTCTTCTTTAAGTTTAAGACTTGCGTTTGATGTGAGAACCAAATGCTTGATCGTAAGAAGTATTTTTAAACAACACTGCAATTTTTTACATAAAAAATCAATATTTTAAGTTATAAGTTTGTTTAGTTTAATCATTGTAATACTTGTTGATTGTTTAGTTTTATTAGTTTGATTTTGGTTTGATTTGTTTAATAGTAGTACATTTTAGCTCTTGTTTTGGTTTAGTTTTAGTTAGGCATAATTTTTATTTTACTATCTAGTTTACTTAAGTCATATGATGGTCCACTCAACTTTGAACAATTCGCAGCCTCTACCATTGAGCTACGAGGGTCATCGTGAATTTAATCACACTTGGGTTTACTTTATCCGCCTCCCCCCAAGGTCGCGAATTTTTCCCAATTGATTAAACTGAATTAAGCAATTCTGTCAACCCCCCTAACAATTTGTCTCATTAGTTTATTATTTCGTTTTTTCATTTCCTTTCCTTGTAATACCCTACCCACGTAAACTTATTTAACTCAGTCCCTGTTACCTAGACCTGATTTTTGTTACGGGTGTGTTGTTTATAAAAAAAGCTTTCCGATTCGGGTTAAGAATTAGAGTTTGGGGCCGGGGTCAGGAGTTTGCAAAAGAATAAATGTATGGGGTTACGGTTTAGGTATTTTGTTTGAGCTGACGTGTCTTCTGCCACTTGCATCACTTTCAGTCGGTTTGAGAAGTAAAGTTAGGGTGTAGTTGTGTAAGCCTAAGAGCCGGTGTAATGCAAGGCTCTAGTTTAGGCTTATAGTATGAATTGGGTTTAGCCTCGATGTTATGGTTGCGTTTGTTAAGGGTTAGGATTAAGCTTAGGAATAAGTAAAAGTTTTAGGTCAAATTTTCAGGTTTACGATTCAGAAAAAGTATTTTATGTAGTGCACCTTATATACCCCTAGTCTCAGCATGTTTTTCCACGGAAACGATGGCTTTAGGGTTTTTTGGGGTGGAAAAATAGGATAGGCAGAGAAGGAAATTTAAAGAGGAAGTGTAAGGTAAACAATGTAGTTGGTTTGTTTCCCGCGGTTGCTGGGAGTAAGTTGTTCTGCATGTTATTTGAAGGTGTGCGCCGAGCTTCGCGCCAAGGACAATACTAATATAACTCCAGAAGGGTGAGTTGGACCTCAGATAGGTTGAAGTAAATGACCTCTTAACCACAACTTCTATTTTTCAGACATTTCAAGAAACCTGCAATTTGATGATCGGGTTTTTGTCCACAAAACGTGAAACCATACAACAGTTATTGGAGTATATTTTACTCCCTATCCCAAATTTCTAACCACAAAACCCTATATCTACCGTTTTCGTAGAACAAAGTGCTGGGACGTGCTTTACATAAACTGCTGTTGCCTGAGATTCACTTAAATTATAAATAGGTTTAGCCCTTGAGTGTGGATTAGGCAAATTGTTTGGTTCGGTATTAGGGTAAGGGTTTGATGAGGGCTTGATTTAAGGGTAGATTGAAGGTTAGGTTAGATGAGTATTTTAGCCTCCATGTTATGGCTAGACTTAGAATTGAGGTAAGGTTTAAGGTTCAGATTTAGGTTTTGTGATGACATTGTGGTTTGAGGATAGATATAGATTCAGAGTTAAATGGAACCTTTATGGGCTATTTATAGGGAAGAGGTGGAATTTTTACTTAGGGTTAGGCTATTGAAGTCTACTGATAGCTTGAACACACCATGCTTGACTTCTTTGCCATGGTTGCATTCTCAAATTAAGTATTCAATCATCATTACTATATAAATTGTTTTGCATGCTTATTCTTGTATTTAGTCCTTCTTATTACACTCATTTGCTTATCTGATCACACAAATTATTACCATCGAGTCAGTCTTGCTTTGGGAAAAAAGGTTGCAGCATATTACAAAACACAGTTTTACTCAAAGCCAAGCGGAACGGTAATGTTACCTTTTCCCCCCATTTTCTTCTGTATGCTTGTCAATATTCACCCGAGTGTTAACACGTAAATCATCCGACGCAGAGGGAGTGAGCAAAAAGGTGATTTGCTTCTGTATCAAAACCCCATCGGCATTGACAGTGAGTGTGGCACCAACAGTGGAGCCTGCGATATTGGAATTGCTATAACTTCCCTGGACTTCTATGTCGATTTGAATGATGTCAGCGTTTGGCGGTGGTACCAGTCCGCGTTTATAAAAGTAACCTGAATATATTGCCAAAGGAATAGTGTTTAGGTGAGAGTTCCTTGCAAAGATTCAACAACATGAATTGATACTCCAGAATATTCAGCCATGCTTACCACGGTAATCGGAGACATTACAGGCTGCAGATCAAAAGGATGCGATTGCTGAGATGGTCATTTAATTATTCTGAGCTTTCACCTTAACATTAAGGGCTCTCATCAGAGAAATGCGATAACAGCAATCAGTGGCATGCTTTGTAATTTGGCTACGATTAAATGAACAGTGAGACAGGGGCGGTTCTCGTGATTGGTCCATGCTAACGGCGTTTCATCTTTTTATCACTGTGTGCGTCCTTGGTATCGTGTGTTGCACCATTGCGTGTCAGTATGCAATTCTTAGCATAAACGGGACATAATTATTCCTACCGCGCATAAAGGGCAAAATAACAAAGTTATATACCTACGTGAGTGTTAATGGATTTGGAGTCTCAAGTAGTTGTCGCCCCATCTTATTAGCGGCGCGTACCATTACCTACGGGCCCGTGAACTTGAATTCGTGGCTTTCTTCCAAAGTGTGAGGAGCGATTTGGAGCAGCGGCTCGCCTTTGCGCACTGCCCATCTGTGCCCCGTTATTCGCTAGTAAATTCATCGCCCGTTCTGTCCTGCATGACGGCAAGAACACTCCCGACATGGAAATTGATGAACGACGCCAGACTGTTCCAGTAGGTCTTTTATTTGCATGAATTGTGAACACATGGTAGCTGTCGGACGGTAAGCAATACCCATGCAGAGTTCTAAAGCGATTCATTCGGTTGCTTCTGACATCTTTTTGTGTACGGTAGCGGGTGCCAGCGTATTGGTGGCTCTCATTAATTTGTTCCCGTGGCCTCATTTTCTGGTAGCTACACTAAAAAGCATAAAACCACTATTTGTTTTGTTATTTCTTTGATGATGGCCTCTGCTATGAAGCCGAAAGCCAAAAATAATGCAACTTTCATCCCAGTGATCACGTTGTTTTCTTCTGTTCTTCTATTACAGGTTACAATTGGACTCAAGCTTGGGATTCTTTTAGCATGGTTTTGGAATTATTGATCAATAATGATGAAATATAGGACCAGGCAATCACTTCATTTTACCTCTTCGATGCTTTCTTACACTCTTCTTTATTGGTTTATTCTTTCCCTTTACAGAAGTCCTTCAAAATGTCAAATTTGGAACCTTATACAGAAAAAATTAACCGTGTTTTGATTGGCAACTTTCAAAACTATTTTATGTATAACAGAAAAAAAACAGAGGTACTCACAAGAAGAATTTTTAAGCTTATTTGCCATCGTCAGCTTGGGATACCCAACTCCAGTACAGCAGCGGAAATTGCCCCCACACTCGAGTTTCTAACTCGCGTCTTTCCCATCAGAGGCAAACGCCCTAACCAGGAGCCACGAGTTCGCTGTTTTTTCCGGCTTTTGATCGGGAGTATATATGGAAGTGGGATATTGTACACCGACCTGTTTCAGGATGTACCCATCCTGGTCAATGCCTTTGGCACCCTTGGCAGCTCGCGTCATTATTTGTTTTGAGAGAGCAGTTTGCTAAAAATTACACCAATCTCAGTGTGAATTGTAAACATTCTTCCCAGACTCAAATATATCTCAGGGGTTTTTATGAGAGAATAAGAAGGCTGGTTTAGCACCAGGCCAATGGATCTTTGAAAATGCACAGGTCAGACTGAACGCATGTTCTGATCTCGCAAACACTAACATAAGCTGGCCATGTAGCACGGCCACAAGTTACCGCAAGTTACCAAGCTCCGTTTTCCAGACGGCAATATACTTTTCTACGCTGGACACAGTGCAAGCCGATAATTAATTAACGCCTGCCCCTCGGACGAGAACTCAATCAGTCAAGTAGTGCTTCACCCGTGGTTAAAACACGCGACCTTGAAAGTTAGAAGTTCAACGGTCTAACCACTTTGTCACTGGTTCGTTGCTATGCCGGTTTTCAGCAGGAATATACACGGTGTCAGATAGGCCTTCACCGATGGGTCGCAGGAATCACTCGTCTCGTTTGTGCCTTCGGGGTCACTTTCATGTCCCGCTGGCAGCCTAGTGGACGCTAATTATAAAGGCAGTATGACATTACCGACAAAAATAAGAATATGAATGGATGATGGCGGCTAATGAGGCAGAAGGGTCCATTCCTGTCTCCCATGTATCTGCCATCAATGTCATTCTGCGTATATAATTAGCTGCTATGTCACTACTAGAGGTGCACGAGGGTCGACCCGAAGGCAAAAAGGGGAATAATGATTCCTGTGGCTGATTAGTGAGCGCTTAGCTGCCTCTAAATGGGCAACGCACATCTTTTAGAATACCAAGAAAAAATGCCTTTGAAGGATGAAATTTTAGGCGGCTTAACAGGATTGCCGAATCGTGTGAAGTGCGATCTAAAATAATTACGGACAAAACCAGAACAATTAGTGTCGGACGATTAAAGTGATAGGATTTATATTTGACATACCAAAGTTTGCAACTGGTCCAATCACCTGCTCCAGTGCGCTTGTTTGAAATGTGTCTAAGCGACTAAAGACATTAGCTTCAGAAGACTCTGGTTCAAGGCCCACGAGGTTCCCTCCGCGTTTGGTGTGAAGTGTCAACAATGTAATCGGCTCCTCGTCAAAGTCATGTGGATCAGTTTCAACAGCAATATTCAACCAGTCTATGTAAGAGTTAACGCCGATAAGAAGATCAAACGAAAACCGTTTGATCTCTCCGTTAAGCAAAGGGATTGGAAACGCACATCTTGGCGTCAATTTCAGGTCCTACAAATTGAAAAATATTGCTGTTAAAATGTACCACCGTCTCGAGTAAAATAAACACTCAAAATGATTTAGGCAATGAATTAAATATTTTAACCAAATTCTGAAAAACATACCAAGGGTAACTATACGGAAATCACAGAAAAAATTTAGAAGACGATACAGTTGTTGGAAAAAGAACAGCAGGACGCAATTTTCTGAAATTCGCAAAAGTTTGATAATCTCTCACGAAAAGGTATGAAGCAGGATTGTAGAACTGATTATCGCGCAGACTAATCGCCAGACCCTTCAGTCATGACAGAATGTTTGCTTTCCCAAAGACCTTCCTGAAAACTTTAAATACTTATTAACTGTAAAAAAATTATAATCTATATAGCAAGCATTTATAGCCCTGCTGTTTACTGCACTTATATTTTCAACTATATTCCATAGAAATGTTCGCAAATATATTCTTTCTTGTTCTCTTTCAAATGTTATGCTCAGAAAATACTACATTTAAAAATAAAATTTATAAATTGCTGAAGAGTTTTTCGAACCTATCGACAGTTACAACTGAATTTAACGTTTCAATACTGGGTGCTATGTTCATCCCGCGTAAGGCAATTCGCTTTTTTGCAATGATATGAAGAAGGATCACACATGTCTCATATAATTTAGCAATACTTGCGGATCATGCTGTATAGATTAGAGGCAACGTAAAGAAATTGACGGGTACGAGGCATTATAATTGATCGCCTTACAGTCGTTTAAAATCTAATAATCAGGAACTTGTTTGAAACCGAAATTAACTCTTCCCTTACATCTAAGATTAAAATGATGCTTAACATGTAGCTGGACGAGGACAAGAAGAAATAATTTTAAGAATGTTTTCTATGAGATAATTGGGTAGGATTATGTCGTGGGATCGTCTGGGTAAAGAGTGAAGCACGCCCTGCAGGCTCACGCGCACTTTGTTTCTGGGGAAAGGACGGGCGGGGCATGTCAGGGAAAAAATTAGATCACAATATATAAGTTAAATAAAAGAATTTACGAGGACAAGTTGGGTCGCGTACTCAAACCTTCGGAGAAGACACTAAATTGAGCTTTAATATCATCGCTAACCCCTGTCTGACCAACGGCGAACGCGTGTATGTAGGAAAAGTGTGCCCAAACCTCGGGCAAGGTAACTAAGATACATTTTACAGTGGTATCACCAACACCAACTAGGACAAAGTTTAACGACGTGCAGGAGTGGTTAGATCATGTAAATTACCCTACTTCAAATTTGTAAGTAAGCGATAATTTTCGCGGTAAATTCAAAAGGCCAACTTTTCTTAGTTCGTTGATTTTAGCAATTAAGGAATATGGTTGCCTTCGGGGACCGCTCTGAAGTTCAATGCCATCAGCAAATCCCAGCTGGATCGATGGATGGCGTGTAGAAAACTGAAAGACTTTAGCTAATCTAACCTAATTAAAAGTTTAGTAGGGGGCTATAATACCTAAGGAACTTTCAAAGACCTTACGACATAATCCCACCGGATAATTATCTAATATGCTTTGTGTTCCAGTGACTGCAGTTTGCCTGTTTTTTCTTCAATCAAAATATGAAGGTTACCTGAAACACGGCTGTTCGGTTCTATCGTGAAAAACCATAAGCATGAGTAATCACTGTAGGTTTTACCCTTTCCCTCTCTTCTTAATTTAGATTCTTGCCGAGTTATATGGGAGGAAGCTCAATGAGGTATGGAAAACATGCACAATAAGTGAAAATAATGAGAATCACTCATGTATTCAAACATTAGAAGAAGGAGTTCATGTTCAAGTAAAGAAGACAAACACATACTGAAGAGAATTACACAAATGATTTCACGCAAAACCCAACACCTTTTCACGATAACACGCAAATCGTATTATCCAAAACATAATCAGCATTGTGTTTAAAAAAAATGCTAAATGAGATCATTTTTTGTAGCAAACATGGAATTCTAGACAATGAATCCTCCAAATTGTTATTAAGTAGCTCCAGAACTTAGTGGTTACGCTGTTTATAGAGACTTATTCAGACAGCGAATAACTAATGTAATATGTTTTAAATTCTGCCCTTCGACAAATAGGAGGAAATAGAAAATCGGTAATTGCGAAATGTTGCTTAGAACACGTAACAATGTGCGCTACTATGGCCATCTATGGTAGTGAATAGAAACCCAGACAATTCAAATATTTTTCCAAGCAAAAAAAGTCGACGAAGAGACTGAGAACACAGGAATAAGAGTTCTATTTTCTGACCTTTCAGATTCCGTCGGGAATCCTTACTCTTAGGTTATGGTAGAATAAGCGGAGCAGTACACAGATAAGGGTGAAACGTGCACAGATTGCACGGTATTAACAGTTCATAAGCGTCATTCGTGTACGTACTATAATTATCCATCTGTCTTTTATACTCACTGCTTGTGGTCTTGTAGTTAGTGCGGTGATATTTTGACCGTTCGCGTTCGACTCACTAATTTCCACGATTTCTTTATCCGTGTTGGATGCGGACCTGGTAATTCCTGAACAATTATGCTCATTGCAATCTGAGTTGTTGCTGGTCCGGCTCTTTCTACGTGACTGATTATCATGCTCAGGCAATTTCTTAGGAAACAGTAGATAAAAGCCATATCGTTGCGTTTTTTGACGGACTGGGGGCCACAGAACTATAAATCGAGCAGCTCGTGGCTCACGCGGTTGTCAACAGTTGCGGGAATTTCAGCCTCGTTAAACTTGAAAATATGGCCGGGTCCCATCGAGCAAGCTGCAACCTAGGAGTTTGCGTCTTGCTTCCTCACTATCGCTGCATGTTCGGTTATTCGCATTCGCAGTAACTTCCATGTTTCTCGGTAATGGGACAACACTTTTGTCATAATTGAGCGGGATCATTTATTGACATTCAAAGAACATTTAAACGCCGTTCCCTTGACATTCATTTTACGAGGAGGAAGAAGAAGAAAACAGTAAGCTGGGCATTTCGGATGTCCTCATTTGTCACAAAGGCGTTGGTGTTCTAAAAACTTAAATGTTCAGGAAAGCAAGCAACACTATGCAAGTCCTGAACTTCAGCGGCAACTATCCAATCGGTCAAAATCGCAGCTGGGTAATAGCGCTATGCCTGCGCGTTGAGAAGCATTGCATCGAAGTGTAAGACAATGTTTCTGATTAAAAATACCTTCGATGTGTACTGGTAGCGAATGGTTACGCGCGCAGTTTTGTTAAGCAGTGCATACGCAGACGAGAGAACAAACAACATCCAACTGACCCGACATTTTAGCGAGCGCTCCCTTACGTGAACAATGCATCGGAAGCGGTCAGCCGTCTTCTCACCCCCCTTGGAGTTGGAGTTGCGCACAGGCCAGAAGCAACCATCAGGCGCCGGGTCATGGGACCGAAAGACTCACTGCCACGGCCAGAAACGGCTGGAGTCATTTACGGAATCCGGACAGTGCAATTACGTCGGAGAAACTGGATAATTACTGTGGTCGCAAACGACCAAGCATGCAGCGGCAGAGAGAAAGAAAGACGCCAACCCCCAGCTTACAGCCCACTCAACGGGACGTGGCCATATTTTGAAGCTTAAAGATTGGATACTTCCAACGAACCTTTTTCCGTATGCAGAGTACGACAAAACCCACCAAACGAGAGTTATATTTCGACCCTTTTTATTCAGATCACTATAATCCCATTATGCTGAAAACACCCGGAATAATTAATAGATGCCAGAATAAAAGGTAGCGGTATAGATCTTCCGAATGACTTATGAAAGTGACAGCACAAGTTCTACTGAAAAGCCTGGAGTCACATTTTCACAAACCCTGCACAGCTTAATAACCTGAACTAAAGTGTGCTCCCAATTAGTTACTTAAATTTCGTGATTTCAATCCAAAGGAAATGACAACAGGTTGCCTAGTTAGAGCTCAAATGCTAGAAAGCATATGGGAACACTGACAAACCTCTTCGTTGGCAAAATATGCCAATCTCGGATTTTACTTAAAACCCGTATCGTCAACGTGGCAAATATTTCAAAGCATATCCTTCCTTAAAACGAAATGGAGAAATTTTATGAACGAGAAAATAAGCTTACCGGTTTTGAAGAGGTGTAATTAAACGTAAACTGGCCTTCCCTCTGCAGCCAGATTTTTCTAGATACGCTGAATGGCTGCTGTCCGATTTCAGTTGCATCGATGTCAATATTTATTGGCTGAGATTTGCGTACTATCCCAGAGGCCAAAGTTGGACGAAGAATGACTTTGAAGATGATCTTGAGGTAATGATAACGAAAACCTCATATATACAGTCGCAAAACGTAGACAATTTACTAATATAATGCTCAATTTTCTTGTATTGCAGAAAACGCCCTGTCAACAGACTTGCCCTCACGAAAATCTGTAGGTTGCACATTAGTATTTGTAGCTCTGACAAATCACTATACTTGTGTAGGCTCAGAGAGTGTAAGATGGTGCATTCGAAATATTTGCTAAATTAGGTTGACGGGCTTTTCTGTGCCATTTAATGTGAATAAGTTAGGCCAAACTTCGTGCATGACATAACACGGTATTAGGTTTGATTTGCTCGACGATCACCAGCAGTGGAGAATAGCGGACATCCATTTTACCTAGGCGTTGTCAACAAATACCTTAACATGTCTGCAGCCGTTGTTTTATTGCTCATTAAAGTGATTATTCACTGCGTGTCCTTTAAAAGTATCATTGTATAACAGAGGATAGGGTCACTAAATGTTATCTGTTTATGTAACCATGATCGTTTGACCATAATTGTGGAAAAAGGTGATTACTAGGCAAATAGTATTGCAGAAATAGTGCTGAAACTTTGATTCCCATTTGGAAAACAAGAAGGCTCACTGCTCAGGTTTCGCGTAGTTGTCTAATTTACCCATCTTAAGAGAATGGATACTCTGTCTCATGGTCTTCGTCCTTATGTCATTCTATCTTCCATGTGCGCGTTCTACCAATCATGGTTGAGTCACTGGTAGAACACGCACATGGAAGGAAAAGTGCCATAAGGACGAAGACCATGCGCCAGAGTATTGATTTTCTGAAGATGGGTAAACGAGACGATTACCTGAATCGTCCGGCTTATAAAACACCTTTCCTGGTGAACGCTCCTCTGTCTTCTTTCTGCTCTAAGGGCAAATTGCCTAACATGAGACAGCGATATAAAGAAATGGCGCAAAGTCTCAACTGCGGTTCATTCGACGAGACCCAGGCACACATTCAAATTCGATGAGGTCTGCATGTATGCGAGGGATGATAATCATGTGAGCTGCGAGTTCCTTCAGTCGCGATTTCTGGGCCTCTATGACAGTAGCTAATGCAGTGGCCTCCCCAACCTATTTCGGTGCTTAGACTCAGCTAGGCCTGTACCGGTGAGCCATATGGCCAAGCAATCCTCACGCAAACATCCAGCAATGCTGCGAATTTTTGAGGAGGCGAAGGTCCGCATGCCAGCAACCAAACCATGAGCTTACCAGAGGCCACTTATTATCGGTGAGTGGAAGAGAAGTTAATTGTTATAGGTATGCAATAAGGAGGCGACTGCATCCTACCAATAACGCAGCTCACGGGGCCCGTATCTAATTACGCCTCAGCTCATGGGCTTGATAAGTGATCCGAAAACCTAGGCTACTAAATGATCTGTTCCATAAAACGCTTCTATTATTTCTCAGAGGAGGCGGTGCCCTTAAATGCAAGAGGAAATATGATGAATGAAAAACAAATTAAAATCTTAAGATAATTTTGGTTGCTGCTATGAGAGACAGGCACAGATATGTGCATGTGTCCGACTTTCCTACGATTACCTATGACTAAGAATCTCCAACAGAAACCGATCCGTTCGAAAATTAAAGCTCTTGTCCCACTGATCGCATCTTCTTTGTCTGAGTTAATTCGTTACCTGGGCTCTCAAATTTAGTAAAAATAAGGAGCTAATAGCGTGAAACAAAATGGCGTTGATAAGATGTTTTGTAATTTTTGCCCCACCCTCCACCCCAGAAAAAGTATCCAAAGAACAATTATGTGACATCCAGAAGGCGGGACATAAGATGCACGTTGGTAGTACAAACAAAATGTTTAAAATACAGCCTATCGCAGCAAGCAGCCCAGTATTCTACCTACCCATTCACTTCCAGATCTGGGATTGAGAAGGACACCGGGTGTAAATATTGCCGTTGCACTATTAGCCCTGTCAAAAGTTAGAAGAACATTGAAAAAAAAACAGTACTTAATACAAAACAAGCAATAAAGTAAAACTCCAGAGCTATGTTCTTAAAAGAAATTGAAAACAACATTTTGGTCATGTTCTACCTGGCAATGAAGTCAGATAGAGAACACAATGTCCAGTTTTCCGGATTGCAGTCGATACCAAATAGATCACATTCAGAATAAAATACGTATGGGCTGAAAAGCACATTTCCCGGAAATGACTGCAAAGGAACTAGTGTCCTGCTTTTTTTTCGATTTTACTGTTCTGATGTTTCATCGTCAGCAGCTTACAAGGCGCACTTAAAGCCTTTCGAAATCTCAAAAATGACAGTATGCCTTATAACCCGGAGCGCCTTATAAATTCACTAATTCTGGCTGTTGATTTCCTGGCAATCTATTTAAGACTAAAGTTCAACAATAAACTATTCATTAGGAATGTGAGAGAATACTCGTATTCCAGAAATGTCTATTGGTGAAGGAGATATATGGTCGATCAGCGGAACACAAGTTATTTTTTTCTAAGCTTTCGAACTCATACAAGAGCCCATCGTCAGAGGTGAAGAAACAGTAACAAATGTGGAAGCTACTTGGGGCGTGTGTACAATGAATAAAATTTTGAATGTGCAGAAAATCAATAATTGTGTGTGCTGCCGACTTGCCACTGAGGGCTGTGCTAGCCTGTCCCAGTAGGCCAGATCGACAATTTGGGTGGAAATATTTGCAGAAATAGAATCGGCAGCAAAATAAAAACTAGTTTTGGTGGAAGGGATGGGCAATTGAAAGGTCATAGAAGGGAAGGCGAATGAGAAGAGAGGGATTATGTAGGCTTGGGCACCGAATGGCCACGTCAGCATCGACAGTGGGATGATTATGGAGGATTTTGTGGTCAATTGATTGCGGCGGGCGTCTGGATGTGATCGTTTGCAAAAGCATAAGGCCCTGTACGCTGGGGCCAACTCAACACATCTGTTGACCGAATTCTCATCCGTGGACCAGGCTTCGATAAATTCTCTGCTCGTCTTGTTTCAAGCGTGGGCGAGTACCTTGCTGCCAAACGCCTAGAGTTTTTCACACTTGGGTCAACTCAACTTAATAATTAAGTCAGTCTAGTAGTCATTCTGGTGGATTCTAAGTGATTGCTTAGGAAATCCTGCTTGGGCAGTCAACTTGCTACCATATTGGTAGATTCCATATGAGCGAAAATTTGAGCGGGTAATATCGATCCAAGTGTGATTAAATTCAGGGCGTGAAGCGGGCGTTTTTAGCTTAGCGGTAGAGCATTAGCCTCCGGCAAAGGCTTTCTCTGATGCGGGGGTTCAAATCCCGCCAAATGCCTAGAGTTTTTCACACTTGGGTCAACTCAAATAAAGCAAATCTGCCAAACTAACTTAATGATTCTATTTCTGCAAATATTTATACCCAAATTGTTGATCTTGCCTACTGGCACAGGCTAGCACTGCCCTCAGTAGCAAGTCGGCAACACACACAATTATTGATTTTCTGTACGTTCAAACTTTTAGTTATTGTACACACACCCCAAGTAGCTTCCGCATTTGTTACTTTTTCTCCACCTCTGACGATGGGCACTTGTAAGAGCACGAAAGCTCAGGAAAAAATAAATTTTGTTCCAGTGATCAACCATACGTCTTCTTTACCAATAAACTATTCATTATCATTTTTTGAGATGCATACACTTTTTAACCACACTTTACATTGTGGAAATTATGGCTCTTAAAACTACTAAAGGAACAATTTTATAGAAGCCTTTTTTTCATTTTTTCATTTAGCCCAAATCATAAAACTCCTATGACTATCCCTCCAGGATAACACACTTAACTTTCCTTCGTTGTCTAAGTAGTGGTCGCTTTCCTCGAAGTAACTCGGGCAGATAACTATGAGAGTAATGCTTGCTGTACACGTTCAAGGTTATAACAGCAGCATTCGAAGGTACATTTTCTTCAAACAAAGAAAGAGAAACGATCTCTAGAATGAAAGTTTTATTTTGAGCTTTCGGCTCCACACGAGAAGCCATCGCCAGAGTAAATAAGAACAACAAGCCTCAGCTACGCATAGATGGGGTTGGTAGGGGGGGGGATGGCAACTATTGATTGGACCCTGTCCACGCCATATCCGAAAGCTCAGACCAAAACTATCGCTTTGGAGATCGCGTCTTCATCTTCTTTACAAAAAGAAACTGGAGCACGCATATTCGCTTCTTTTCGATATATTTTATTTTCATTTGAAAAAATTAACACCTTCTCTTTGCAGGATACTATTCGGTCACTTTAACGGCTGTTTTGTCCAACGGTTGGTTTGGTGTGTATAATTATAATAATTAAAGTTTTATATCCTTAGTCCCAGCATTCCTGCTCACACTATATGGCCAGTTTTTTGTCCATAACCATATCTCACTATGAATAGTGACACGATAACTCATAATAGTCCTCTGCTCACTGCAAAGCTTCTGGAAAGTTTTTTGAATGGTATCAACCAGTCGCGAACCATAGAAATGCGCCGATGGTATAAAAGCTTCCAATAATGAAACTTAAAAACTTTTTAGAAATTGTTGTTAGGATATAAATAAAGAAGTATGTGGCTTTCTCAATCCTACAGAATGTATTCAATCTTTAACAATCTAAGTTGTGGTTGTACTTGGATCAATAAAATCATGAAACCGAATCCCAGCTTGAAGGTAGAAGATGGAAGTCACCAGAATAAATGCTTTATTGTGCAGAAAACCCCATGTTGCTGTTTCAGGGAGCAGTGGCTGCTAGCCTACGTCCAGTAGTGCCCGAAAGTGTGTGTGTCTTGTGTGTGAGAGGTGATGATGGCAGCTGCTTTTACATGACTGTGATGCGAGTTCAAGTGGTCTGCTATTGGTGTCCTGCACTTGCCCGATGGGGGTGTGGACTGCACAGGCCCTCTGCTTTCTGGTTACGGGGTGGCTTACTGAAATAGCTTTTGAGGAACTGCAACTAGTTAGGGATGCGTACGCGTGCGTGTGTGCGCTCGTGCGTGTGATTAGGCTGAGGTCAACTGTTGAGGGCACCGTGCTTGGCGAAACACACGTTAGTCAGCGTGATTATCTTGGCCATCATGCTGCTGAAGGACGAGGGATATTGGTGCAGCTGTTGTCGGTTAGCCAGGAGCAGTTGCGAAGCCAAGCCTCGGGGAACAGACATTGAACGAGGAATTGGACAGCATTTGTTGGCCGCCTGCTACTAATCTCATGCACATTACAGTACTTTTAAATTGGAAACGTACTTGGTCTAGCCGGTTTTCGTCTATTCAGGCTGAAAAATTAACTAATTATTGAACGCTTCTGCGTGCAGGCCATCAAAAAACTAAACATTTTAACCTTCAAGCTTTTTCAGTAACGTTAATGGGAATTGTTTTGACCAATACTCCTAGCCTTGACCATTCATAAAGTTAAATTGTACTGATTTCACGTCACATGGCGCAAAGGTCGGATGCATATGCAGCATGAAACAAACCACCGTTGTTAATTCTCCTCGTCTCTTTAAAGTGTCTGTTTGTATAAGAGCACGTTTAGGCACAATTACATATTCCAACGCTTTATGTGTGGCAGTAGCCCAGGAGTTATAAACAGAACATTACTATGGCTGAAAAAACGCGTAGCAACAGGTCCCTCAGGTACTTTCCCACCCGTAAAACCACTCCGATAGAAAAACAAAAGACAGTGATCCGTTCCATCAGAAAAAATTTTGAAATGCACCCAGAAAAACAAGGAGCAATACTAGGCGGTTCTTACGTATTTATTATTCGACTGCATTGCATATTTGCGTGGTGGCTTATCAGCGCTTCCGATGAAACCTCACTGAAGGGCATCGAAAGGGTCATCTGTGAAGTCGGCCACACGCTGATGGAAAGATTGAGAAACACGGCACTCCTTCCCGGCAGGATGGCTCTAACAGCAACTATGAGAGGCTCGCCTGCATGTATTGGAGTTTTAACGTAGCCTCCCAGGAGATGTAGCTGATAGTCTATAAATATGACATCCTGGTGTTTTAAAAATAAAAAAAGATGAAATAAAATATGTTTAGTCAGAAATGGCTGTTATTTGTCATGAAGAAGTTCAAAGTAAGGCAAAAGAAGTGTCTTGAAAAATGACCCGAATATTTCAAGTTCCTGCACTTAAAAAAATCCAAACATAAATAAAATATGCCACAAATAGCAACGAGGATTGCGATGGCTGTTTTTTAATACTATTTAACATTGTCAAACGTTAACATTCGTTGCAATTATGTCCCTAGACGTAATTTTGACAATTTTTCTTATGAACCTAGAATAACGATAGCTGACCAGCAATTGGTCTCAAAGTTGAGATTAGTTGTTAAGATAGTAACAGGAAACAATTTACATGTACCTCGCACTTCACCGTGAATAGAGGATTGCAATTAAATTTAGACTTAAAAAGTATATTTGGCAGACATATGTTTTCAGAAACTCTTCATTAGGCCAGAACATTTGCAGGGATAATGAAAATTGCACTGTTGGACGGGGTTAATAAGTGTAATTTTATTACAACTCATCGTTTTCACTCCACCCCAAGATATGACGCATGTGTAGAGGTCCGTGTGTTGAGAGAGGGTGATGGGAAGACATTTGGTTAGGTTGTGGCCATTGGTTGGCGATCAGGTATATTGAGTGGCAATAACTGCGATTTGCACGAGAAAACGACTGTAAATAGTTAGTGGGGGGATGTGCGATCGCTGCCTAGCGTCGATAACAACGTTATCTGTAAAGTACAATTCGGCCTAGTGCGTGAGTGATAATAGAGTAGACAATCCTGGCTTGCGTAGCTAGCACCCAGATTACCCAGAGAAACTATTAAAATGTTTTATGCTTCAGAGACCATTTTGTTTTGACACATGCCATCTGGTTAATTTGCGCACATTGTTATTACTGGCAATATTTCGATGTATTTATTTTTTTACAATTAGTCTGCAAACATTGTTGTTGGCAACGTTTGTGCCAATAACAGTTAATTTTCCTGAAGTACTCCGACCAATAAATTTGCAAAAATGCGTCTATACGCCAGATTCAAATAATAGCAGGACGTACCTCATTTGGGTATGTTGGCGAGGCGTGCCCACGCACTGTAAAAGTCCTCGTATTCATCAGAGGGTACGTGCCGTTTGTAAATATGCAGCGAATTTCGTATAGTTCTTCGGATTTTAAAATTGGCATCACCGTCAGTGTAGCCCAGATGTTCCTGTGCAAGACAGCCGTTTGATTTGTTAAATCTAAATAAGATTCGAAATAATTAAGAACGCAGTTCAGTTTTGGAGGATTAACATCCAAAAAACATCCATTAAACGGACACCAAATAGTAGTATTGTGAACGGTACTGTTTGAATGGCAGTAAACGCGAACATGTTGATGTCCATTATGGCTTGTAAAACTTAGCTTAAGACCTGCCAATATAGTTCTTTGCGACCCTTGCGTATGGCAAGTGCTGCAAGAAAAATTCCAGAATTTAAAAAGGACTGGTAATTACTTGCAAAACAACATGGAGTAGGGTGGCAGTATTATTTATCATGCAGTCTTATTTCAATTTTTTCAGTCACAATAGGATGCCGACACTTTGATGAGCTTCTTTCTGACCGCTGCAAAAAAGGTGATTCTGTAAAAATGGATACTGAAATAGTATGCGCATTTATTATTGATTTTGACTGTCTTTTTAAATTAAAATATATTTTATGGAATGTATGGACGAAAAATCCTCTTTTGTACTTGCTTGATAGAAAATTCCATATTCTGTTAATTTGATTTACAAAGAAAGTATTTTCTTCGGTTTTTAGAAGGTTTCTTAATGACCAAATGCTCTGAAAGCCTACAGACTGCTAGAAATAAATTTTAGTTTTACAAGCTGAGTACAGTTCTTGTGTACGTGTTGAGAAAGCAGTCACATAGCTCTCATAGAATTTCGCAATAGACATGGATCATGCTGTATAAATTAGGGGGAGCAATAAGAAATTGACGAATACGATGTAGTATGAATGAACACCGCACAGTCGTAAAAAGCTCACAATAAGGCATTTTTTTCATAAGCGAATGAAACCTTTCCTCTAAAAACCGAGTATAAAGAAGGCATAATTTGCTATAAAAAAGTAAAAGCGAGGATTTTATCGTGCATGCTTTACAAAGACAATCAAAATCAGTAATAAATACGCAAACTAGTTCAGTTATCATTTTTTGCAGAATCTATTTTTTCGCAGCGGTCAAAAAGAAGCTCATCATAGAGTCGGCATACTTGCGTCACTGAAAAAAACTGGAATTGGACAATATGATGAAAAAGTCTTGCAGTCCTACTCGATGTCGTTTTACAAGTACTTATAAGTCTTTTGCTAATTCTGGAATGTCTCTTACGGCATTTACCATAATTTATTTAACGCAAGGGCTCTGGTCGCAAGGACCGATATTTTGAGGTAACGTATTGAAGTTTTACGAATCCTAATGGACATCAACATGTCCGCATTGACTGCTATTCAAAGAGTCCCGTTAAAAATCCTTAACTTCATGTTTAAGTAGGCATTTCAGGATTGAAAACACTACGCATGTTAAATTAGGTTTAAGCGTGCTAATGGATATCACGAACAAGTCAAAAGTACTCAACAAATGATTGGAACCAAATTCGGCTTTTAGGCGGATTAAAAGCATGCGTTCAAATTTGTTGAAAAGGATTGTAAATATTTATTTGATGGGTAAATTACAGACGAATTATTCACATTCTTATTAACAAGTATGTAGTGTTATCTTAAAAGTAGCATTTAACTTCAAAATGCCATCCACTTATGTTATAAATTTGTCCAAAAGGTGTTTATACGATTTAAAACCTTTTGCAAACAACTTTGAATTTGTGCCTTTATGTGCCTACAACTATTTTTGAAACCCCTACTAACTTCTGTCGACGTTTTTTATTGAGGTTTTTTTCATCATTTGGCAAGAAAAAAATTGTAGGTGTCTAGGTTTGACAGTTAAAGGGCGTGGTGTGGATTTGTTTGAATGTTTTTTTGCCAAAATGATTGATTCCAAAGTTTTTGATGACAAACTCGTTGTCATGATAAGGCGGGCTCCCCAGTCGGTTCACATCAGGTCTACTTTCTGCCTGTCTTGCAGAATCACTTCAGCATCTGCAGATATACATTTTGGTTCACTGTGGTTTTATGTGGCACAAAATTCACGAGACTAACTTTCCGGACATCAAAAAAGCCTATTACAGTGTAAATTCAATTATTTTCTTGACATTGAGCGATGACCTGAATGAGATTTATCTTCAAGTGACGTTTGTCAATTTCTGAACAAGAAAGAACCACGCGAGACTCTTGTTTGTAGAAAAAAATCCTTCTCATAAGCTTTTCGAAACACTGGATCTGCTTGCGTCATGGCTGGTTTTTACAGAAAACTGAATTTGATGCCGGTGTGTGGCTCCTCAAATCCTGCCATTTAAAAATATTTGAGAGCCTTCGGAGGGGGTTTACTGAAGAGGCTCTCTGACCGCTGTAAGGTGAAGAATGTTCGGCCAGTGGACCAGGACGAATGACTAGCAAAATTATTTGCTGGATGGTGCATCATCGACAGCGCATTCCCCTTTTCCCCTTTTTTTCGAATAACTCTTTTGCGGTACAAGTGAATTCTATTCAACATAAAAATTATCAAGCAAACTTAAAGCCGTTGGGTTTTCATAAAGACGTAAATATATCTTGGTGAAATATACAAATTAAAGTCAAATTTATACAGAAAATTGTGCATCTAAATGACCAGAGATTTTAATAATACTCATTTACACAGAGGAAACATAAAGCTATAAAAACGTCGAGAAAATATAAGTTTAATGGTCATGTAACATTTCAGCCATACTATTATCTTGATATTTATTTAATTTTCCTGACTGAAATGAATTTATAAATATGTGGCGCATTGTATAAGAAGTGATTTTAGATTGTTCTTATATTTTATACTAATTAAACTACCTTCTTCGATGAAGCAAGCTACTGTGCGAACATAAACTAAAGAAAATGATTTAGTAGAAGGGGAAGAGCGCATTGGTGTGCCTTACTTAATAATCCCTTGTAACTGCTCAAGGAAGAGTCCATTTTTGTAAATTAAACAGTAATTGCAAGAAAGATAGCAATAAAAATTTTATAACGAGCCAACATTGTTGACTGTGATATGAATTCAAACTTATTCTTCGTGAACAGTGATCTTTATATTATATCAAGGAAACATCACTTGTCACCGTGGTTTATTCTGGCATACTTGGTATCACAATCCATCCCAAGAGGAGTCTGGGATCACAAAGATCCCTAGAGGAGTACGGATTCGGATAGGTAAAAATGCTTCTTTCGGGATACGATGGGTTCAAAACCAAGGGCAGTCCAGGATCACTTTCGCAAGAGAGCGTATAATTAGCGTCAGGTGAAGAAATATTTGTCACCTCTATGGTGAATTCAGCAGCGTCATTGAGAGGCACATGCTCCGGTCCAGTTATGCTAATTTTAGTAGGCCCATCCACAATCTGAAAGATAAGAGGAACTATAGTAGTTCGTGGAAGGTATAATTATCACTTACTACGTTTTCTTGCTTTCCATCTGAAGATGTGCAATGGAGATAAAATGTGATGCTTCTGATGTAGGCGTTAAATAACGTTTTTAAAAGGTGCAGCATATGCCAATTGAGCCAGACCGATGTGTTATTTTTGAATCAGGCTCCTGTTTTTGGAAGCCAGCGTTACCAGTCCATGGGTTCCTCGGCCGATATCCATTTTAAGGCACTAGATGCTCTGAACTCCTGGAATTATCTTTTGCATAACGCAAAAAGACGCTCCACATGATACCATGGCGAAGCGTTTCTTAATGATTCAACATGGCTGATATATATAACTGGCATTGCTGCATAAATCTGCTTAACAAATATGCGGCGGGAAAACTGAGTTCCGTGAGCGGTTTGTTAAAATTCTTGAATGCGATAAATGTTTGCTCAAAGCTTGGACGCAAGTAGAAAAATGTCAACATGAATAGACTTTGAGGCAGAAAGCATTGCTGGAAAATTTGAAGACAGCGTATGCAGCATAATTTAATGGCACCATAAATTTCGCGAGAGCTTATCAGCCGCTTCCGCTCGCTGCATAAACAGATCAACGACTGATAAATTACAGAATTGAATTCATACATAAAAATCGATCCAAAACATCAAGGTCACTTGAGTTAGCCAAGAACAAATCAATAAAGTAGGAATTCAAACATTGTGGGCAGCAACAAACGCAGTAAACTGTCTAAGGCAAAAATGTGGGAAGGGGTGGGTAAACAAGGAGCCTGTGCTACCACGGCAGGGTTAGGTTCACCACATGCTCCAGCTGTTTACATAGGTCAGGTTTATACCGCCTTGTGTATGCTGGCTCCAGGTAGCGTAAGATACGAGTTGTTCGTGCCCGAACAAGTACTCGGAAGGATGTTTAAGGGTCAACAGAATGACCCGTATCCAATAGGTGTTCAGTGATAGAAGAACGGGGAGTCCTATTCTCCTGTCTTAATAACCAACTCGGCAAGTGCTCTTTTGCTCTGGCTGCAAATTGCCGTTGTGTTCGTCCTATGTACTTGCAT
>JAYGXS010000001.1:94332004-94418312 GCA_036362985.1 Ligula intestinalis
ATGCAAGTACATAGGACGAACACAACGGCAATTTGCAGCCAGAGCAAAAGAGCACTTGCCGAGTTGGTTATTAAGACAGGAGAATAGGACTCCCCGTTCTTCTATCACTGAACACCTATTGGATACGGGTCATTCTGTTGACCCCTAAACATCCTTCCGAGTACTTGTTCGGGCACGAACAACTTGTATCTTACGCTACCTGGAGCCAGCATACATAAGGCGGTTTAAACCTGACCTATGTAAACAGCTGGAGCATGTGGTGAACCTAACCCTGCCGTGGTAGCACAGGCTCCTTGTTTACCCACCCCTTCCCACATTTTTGCCTCAGACAGTTTACTGCGTTTGTTGCTGCCCTTGATGTTTTGGATCGATTTTTTTGTATGAATTCAATTCTGTAATTTATCAGTCATTGATCTGTTTATGCAGCGAGCGGAAGCGGCTGATGAGCGCTCACGAAATTTATGTAGCCATTAAATTCTGCTGCATACGCTGTTTTCAAATTTGTACCTGGGAAACGATGTTTCAAATTGCTGGAAATGACTGGGGTTTCAACTGAAGTGGTCATTTCTGGGTAATGAACCGTTGTCAGCCGGTCATACCCACTTCAATTGATGCACCGTTAGGGACTCGAACTAGCGACTTTTAGAAGAGAAGTTTTGCGATCTATCAATTGAGCCGGGAGCTCGCTTCTAGCAATGCTATCTGCCTTAACTACAAGCTGCGTGCCGACCAAGGCAGCTGGGACGAGAACGTTTATTTAACGATCGCTGAACGTTCATCAAGGAAATTGAGTCTTGTAGAACTATGAAATTGTAAAACAATAGCCAAAATCCTCTTCAGAGCGTTTGCCTGCGATAATCCCCCAAATAGTGCATTCGCTCATGTACTGACACCCTAAAAAAACAGCTTTGCACTGTATGGATAAATTAGTTCTGTAGATGAGAAGCCCCTCAGTGGAGCACGTTTTTAATTCTTTTTTTTTCGAAGAAGGCAAAGATTACGATATTAGCGGGAATTGTACACATCATATAATTTCTCGACCTTTTTTTTCAACTGCAAATGGTCGCCACATATTAATAAGAAAATTAACACTGCAATTGTATCAACTGAAGGCATTCTGCTTATGCACGTAGCATCAAACCGTGCTTACGAATTTACATTTAGGTACAGATATATCGGACGCAGCCAAAGGCAATTGGCAACGTGGTAAGCTGCGAGCACTGCAAACAATTATTTTAAATTTATAAATGTTTGAGTATTTCTCCCATACCAGCGGGAATGCATTTACGAAAACTTATAAATAATGATGAGCAACATTAGGCATATTTAGAAATTTAAAGAATTCTAAGAAGTGCTAGGTGTTTGTTTAGATAAATAAAAGTTTATCGATAATCCGCAGCCTGTAGGGACGTCGAAAATGGCTATAAATTAGATCAATAAAGTTGAATAGTTTGTAAGGTATAACACTTAAAGCAACCACTTTCTTGATGCAACAATAACTTGTGGTCAGTCAAAATATTTGTGCATATGGCTTTTATCGCTCACCTATATATTGAATATCGTTTAATAAATTGTCTCTTCATTTTGCTCCTTTTTAGTAGCTACAATGATAAGTTGTTAATTTTAAGTTCTGTTCGAGATTTTTTATCACATCCTTGAAAATAAGATGAAACTAAACAGCATTTTCGGAAACAACGAGATTTTAGATATAAGTTTGTATTCAGGTAGCGAAGATTAATAACAAAGTTTCCTAAATAGGTGCGCTCTTAAAAATTGCCTTTATCGAAAATAAAACTTACGAAATTATGTGTATATTAAGTTTTTGAAGGTTATATCACAATACAATTGGAGAACTTTGACAATTTCCTGCATTAACCTGAAACAAAACTATTTAATTTGACTGAAGATGAAGGAACATACCTTTCTCTTAACAGCGGATTATTTTTGCTTAAGTAGATATATTGCAAGATGCGGGATACAAGTCCGAATGCTAAACAACAGGCCACGCGATATATCATTTTTTGAAATACTCATTATTATTCTGTCTGTTCCAATTCAAAATAAAGCTTGAGCAGAACCTATTGTTCACTTAAAACTATATTTCTACATGAAAAACATTCAATAAATCTTTATGCTGGCTGTCTGCGTAGTAACATTTAGAAACCTTGTTTGCCCGTTTGACTAGCTGTGCAGTTAAAAATGTTCTACCATGATGTTTTTTGCTATTGCATTTTTGGAAAAAAATTCTCATAATAGCTAAAAATAAATTTTTCAACTTATATTGCTGGTTGATTCTGAAAATGAATGCGATTCCTTAAACTTTGCTATAGGTCTATTTGATCAACTTCACACAAACTTTACCGTACTGAAAGATATTATTATTCTACCTTTTCTTACACATTATGGAATTATTCCAAAGCACAATGTATATGAGCAGAAAGTTTTGTCCTGTCTTTCCTTACAGCATGCGGAATTCCTTTTATATAAACAAACTCACGATTAAGCAAAACTGAGAGCCTATTTATCCCAACACCTTTAAAAAGGACAGTTTTTCAAACCAACGGCCTTCTTATTATCAAATCCACTCAATTAATCAAAATAACCTGTCCAAATATATGACAGACTATCAATTTATATTTCATCTTGAATTCTGTTTGCTGCACTCGCAGAACTGTGTGCCGAAGTGATTGTCCAGGGCAGAACATGAAATACTTAGGAGGTCAATCACAAAGTACGTAGTTGACGCTGACTGCATTAAGCGTCATAATTTGGGCAACCACCGGTATTTGCCTACCATCTGCGGAGGACGCTGCAGTATAAAGCAGGACTACTGGAAGTCGGTAAGCACCTGGATCATGTAATCGACCAACTGTTACCGTGGTAATGGTCCATGAACTCATTCCCGCTCACGCTCCCTCGTCCTCTAAAGGACTAATTATGACCCTGTTCTCTGCTCCCACCCCCACATACAACTTCCCTTAGGCTTTCATGAAAATAAACTAACGTAAACTGCCACACTGTGACAATTTCCTCCCCTCCCATTTCCCACGCTCACCCTTCACTTACATGCTCTACTTTCTTAACGTATACAGTTACACCCTTAATTGGAGAAAAAACTTATGTTTTTACTAGGCCAAGACGGTTTCTAGTTGAATATGGCGTCGCAAAGTTATAGGACAGGAATAAATCATCCAACTTCCATGATCTTTGCCTTGTTCAACTATCTTCTGGGGAAAAAGTTCAACCTTTATTTTGGATCGGTCAGTGTCTAATGCATAGTTGCGAATTATTTTAGCCTTACATCACAAGTAACCGCAATAAATGAACTTTTCCATTTGTGCTTTGTATTTTCTTGTAACAAGCACGAAAACTACGGAAAAATGTAGCATACATAAGCGATGATGGGTGTTTTTTGAAAAAGGGTCATGCGCTTTTAGATGAAACGATTACTGTACGGGTAAATGTGATTAATACTGCAATAATTCACTTCACAGGTAGGAGCTTCTTGTAAAATTCTTTAAAATTCTACAACAGACACAAGCTGCTATCTTACTAAATGATGTTTGGCAGTTTGATAGGTTAAATGTCCTGAACAAATATGAGTGATTGACATATTTGAACCTATATTTCCTTATTTTCAAAGAGCATACGAATGTAAGCTGACAGGCGTTATTTGTTTGCAGCTTCATTGATTCTTCGTTAAAAAACAACAGATTTGCGAGTAAAAGAACAAGCGTACTTTTTAACTATAAGGAGTGGCTAACGTTCAGTAATGGTGTTATAAGATAATTTGCAAAATATTTCAGATCAGTACTTTATGGCATGAAGTTCAGTTTCAACAAAATAAAAAAACAATTGTGCGACAAGCTGCAAGTACTTACCGACACTTTGTCAGAGCACTGTACATTAAAAATTGTTTCACCTACTAGTGGAGGATTCTCACCCAACATGAACAGTTTTATGGGCTTTCCGCAAGAGGAGCTCTGATTGACGGTAAAGTATGCCTTCCATTCGCATTTGCCATATCGGTAAGTCATTCGCTGAGATGTTTAGTTTTCCGAGAAAAATCGTAATACTTTCGCTAGGCACAGTAACAAATAAAAGAAAAAAATGTTATGTAAAACAGAATTTTACTAGTTGGCAGTAAATGGGGGACAAATTATATTCACAAAATTCAGAGCAGCTCAAATTAATAATCATTTAGTTTATTAACTTAATTTTAGGTTTATTAAAGTCTAGTTTTTAGCTTAAGCATAAACCGCCAATGTAACATAAATTTTCTTAAATAGCAACTATATACAAATATCAATCACAAAAGCTAACTTAAATAAAAGCTAAACAAAACTTAGATAAAAAACAAGCGGCTAGTGGTGTCTAAGGAGCGCGACCAACATAAATCTTAAGGAATAAGTTATACATCATGCAAAGCAACACGTTGCCAGCTCAATCAAATTAACTTCACATTTGTGAGTTTTATCAGTAAGGTAACAGAAACATAACAAAATACATACTGTCCCAAAACGGGTTTCGGGTTTCCGAACTCGGCATTTTCAGCGGGACTTGTACAAGCAACGTAGAAAAAGTGACTCATAAATAGTCCTTGATGGAACAAAGGCGACTCAAATCGTAGTTGTAGACTATTTCCCGAAAAGTCTGATGGCAATTCGCTAATAATTCTAATTATTTGTGTCGTAAGGTTAGCAACTGCTCCGGTCGTAGGCAGTCCATAGATGATACTGAACTTCACCGTCTTGGTCTAAACGAAAAGAAAGGTTAAGCGTTTGATACAAGCTGAAACCATCGAAAGCACGGTTTTGAAACAAGTTAATATATTACAGGGTTTCTGTAATAAAATTTAGGCCTTATTCCGTGTAGTTTTCAGAAAGCCTTGTTTTCTGATAAGGTTTTGTCAATCGTACATGCCTGACATTAAGATACTTTCGCAAATACGGGTTTTTTGATGAAAAGTAAAACAATTTTCAGAAATATCGGCATTAAGTCCCAAAGTTACACACGATGGAATGAAAACATTTCTGGCAGAGTTAAGAGATCGCCAGAACGAGATAAGAAAAGGTAACTAGTGGTCTTTAAATGGATTGAACAGAATATATTCGGAAAATACAACACATTCTGTTGATTGGATATCCTGAATATTCCATTGCATTTTTTTCTATACAAGAGGTATTTGACATACTTAAATCTGTAGTGGATCGATAATGAAGATATTTATCCAATCCTGGAGTGGCCTTCGATCTTACTTAATTAGGATCCCTTACAGTCTAAAACCCACTTCGGCCATGCAAGCCCGCAGTGAGAGGAATTCTCCTGAAAACGGAAGTGAACACACGGTACTGGTATAAATCAGTTCATATAGTGGTAGCGGTTACAACAAAACTAAATTCTACACTCCTTTTTAAGTCAAAGTGACGTAGACAGCATTTTTAGGGGCAGGTTTCCACATAATTGTAGCATTAGCTATGAACGAACCGATCATCAAATAAACCCAGAAATATTCCATACCTTTTCCAGATAAATACTTTGAGTTGTATTCTGAATAGGCATTTGCCCACGGAGAAGCAGGTAGTGAATCTCAGGTAAAGGTTCATCCACTTTAAACATGGACGTAGAAATGCTAATTTTTATCAGGCTTTCGTTATTGGTTGAATTTGCAGCAAACGCGACTGAAATCGTTAAAAACAAAAAATGTTGATTACATAAGACAACTTTTGTAAAAATCTGAGGAAGGACATGTCTTTATAACATCGCAATGATTTGTTCAGTATCTTATTCATGCAATATTTACCCAATATTTCATGAACGTTTGTCTCCAAATGCTCTGCATGCTGCAACTTGAATAATAACAGGATAAGAGTAAACACGTAGATTTAAATTCAGTGTTTGAATTGCCCGATTTCTTGCATATTCGCAGGCGTTCACGCATACTTCAAGCACTAGGAAAGAGCCGTGTGCTCCTTCATATATGCACAGCGGTTGTTGCCTGTTTTTACACATCACGTAATTATAAAAGTATGCCAAGAGAATAAGTTATGTAGTCGGCTGTTAAGAGGCATCTTCAAATTGTCAACAACCTAAAAAAACAGTGGGGTGGCCCGTTTTAGATTACTAGTTCTCGTCAGCCAGCCATATTAAACTGCAGGTTGTGCACCACCCGATGATCGAACCTGTGGCCTCTTATTTAAAAGACCAAAGACCTGCCCAGTGGGATGCGGTCTCCAGCCTTGTCGGTTTAAACAAAGAAATTTGATTTTAGTAGAGGAATGCTTCACTAATCAATTACGCACCAACACTCCACCTATAATCCTGGCAGTTGGGCTCCGGCTTTCCGTGCTCAAGAGTTAGCTCCAGGAGTGAAGGGGACGGATAAATTCCGTAAGCGATAGACGAAGCATCTATCCACCCAAGTTTGGTAAAGGCATAAACCTGACCACTTGATTAAAGAGACAATGTCGACGAAAAAATAGGTATCCAAGATCACAGAATTTACAGCACCAACGAAGTCGTCTGAATGCATTCCAACACCACGCTGGCTGTGAAAAGAGCACACTTCTACGAGCCGAGAAAATCATTAAAAAAAGATGACTATCAATAAGCGTCTACTGAGAAGTTATAGTTTGTCAAGTAAACAAGGAAACACAAACAATCCAGGCAAGTAGTGGTGGAGCGTAGTACAAGTATGGAGTTCACGTCCTCTCGTGAACTACATGGTAACTGTCAAACTATAAGATGACAGCTCACGCATCCATAAGAGAATATTATTAAAACAGCGAAATAGTTTCTCGTCTTTGGGTCCCTTTACGGTTATGAAATATACAAACGCGTCGTTGGAGCCATTTGCTAGTTTTAGTGGAACATCCGTGAGGGATGCAGAGTGGCGTTTGAAGTCGAATGATGCCTTACTGTTTATCCACAACAGTCATGAGGTTAATATCGGCAAACAGGAGAATAAGAAGCAGATGAAGTTTGACGAGACCGTTACCTGATGCTGAAATTATCCGTTTTATATGCTAGCTTAAATGCCTATGGAAATACTCACGAAGTAAAAATGGTGGTCAGGTCAAGCGTAGGAATGACATGAACAGGCGCTGAGCGGTAACTTGCAGGGAGCATCATCAATCAGTTGAAGTGACAGAGAAACAGCGGTAATCTTGGCCTGTTATCCTGCGCCGATTGAGCGTGCATTAGTACACAGGCTCAGCTACTTATTTGGAGAAAGTGTGGTGGTTAGTGCAAGTTTATGTTGAACGTAAGTCGGAAGAAGATGGACGCGTAAGTGATGGACGGTTAAGTCACCTTTCCTACACCAAGATTTCGAGTCTAAGCTGGAGTGCTTACTTCAACAACAAGGGTTGGAAAAGAATCGATTGTTCCGTTAACAAACCTCAACCTCAGCATAGCCTGAATTTGAGAAGCTAATTTTCGGGGGTCTTTTTGACAAAAACCTTGATATGCATGATCCCGCATGACACCAGAAATTTACTTCCTTAAAGATAATTGATGGAATTTCTATTGAACTGGGAAATCAGCTATGAAGGCAAGGAAATGTAGCTTCACTATATGCGTCTTGCTTACCTAAAAAGTTTGCTCGAAAGCTGCTAAATTCTAGCAAATGAATCAAATATTTTTCTTTTTTCACTCCACCCACACAGCCAAGACGACAGTGTGATTATGCTTTATACTTAAATAACTGTCTGATCATGAAATTTAATCTGTTGTGCATTTAGCTTAAAATTTGCTATTTTTCAACAATTCTGGAGAACTCCAAATTCGGCTGACGCCTGAAATCTGTTTTTAGGTGAATATTTGGAGATAATTTTAAACAAAATAGCAACGCTGAAAATAGGTATATGGCTATAGCACTGACTAGGTCAACTAGCTTCGTAGCACTTATCCACAAATGGTATGAAAACTTTATTTCGCCGATTTAATTTAACCATTTGTGACATGTTGACTTGAAGTGTATCAACATTCTCCTTAACATTTTTATTTTCAAAAAATGCAAACGGCATTCATATGCACGACTGCGAAAACCTGTTTGATAAAACAAATCATCGATCACTTCAAAAATCCGAATTCGGCTATTTTTTCGCAAACAGAGAACTCAGTGGGATCACTGTACGGCTAGTAATGAGTAGGGGATAATTATGAGCCATTTTCTTTGTTGTAATCGGTTGGTAGAACTGTATGTCGTAAGAAAACCCCACTTTCGACGCCAAATTAATCAAGCAACATATATCAAGATAACATTCCGTCATTGAACTCCAGCGTTTACGGTATACCAATAATACGTTTCTGGAAATAGTATATCCAGAAAATGATGGTCTACTTTTATTGCAGGTATTTATATAAAGTTCCTTGCAACTAAATTTTGTCCGTACTTTACAAGTACCTTTTAAACATCCCCATCAATATGGTGTGTCAATATACTTAAATGTTTTAGAAAAAGCAATTTCCTATTTTTACTTAACTGACACAGGGTGAGGATCAATATCTGCATTCCAAAAAAGGGTGCGGTGAGACAGCCTAAACATTCTATAACGAATAACTTGCAGAATTCAGGTGAGTTCGAAAATAGGTATTCGACAAAATGTTCCTGGAGCAAATGCCTTAAATGAACTTTCAAATCTACTAGATATTCCGAAAATACGTCCTGCGATTATCCTCAGCCGATAGAGTAAACTGCATAGAAGGATATCAACGATATTCAGGCAAAAAACAATCAAAATTAAGAGGACAAACAGTTCCACGCATAAGGAGGTTAATGTTCCTTTGGCTTGCCTGTGTTAAAGTGTGGGCTTACCGATGCTTTCTTGCATTTCCAAGTATATAATCGCTGCAGATGTCTTCGAATCTTCCACTGACGTCCAATTTTGACTTCTTATTCTAACGAACTTCGGCGATTTTACTGAAACGTCTTTTACTTTTAAAGTCAGTGGTTTCGGAAAGAATACCTTCATCTGCGACAGAAAATATGCCAGTTATTATTTCAAGTTGGCATTTACGTAGAAGTTAAAGCAAAGATTTTAGAGATATTGTGGTGGTTATGTTAAATGGGTATCCGCAATGTAAATGCTTTATTTGTTTTTTGCTGATTTGATTTTAAATTGCAACGGCTAAACCTCTTTTGGTTCGTACTTTAACACATATTTAAAAAATGTATATGGAACGAGCGTTGTTCAGAAGAAAATGAATAACCAAATTGCATTATAGTCACCATGTGCTGTGGTAAAACAGACTGGTTGACAAACAGAGACCTAATATGCACTTAAAGCGTTGAATCGTAGAGACATTACAGACTGGGATGAATGTTTTGTGCATATTTATGGATGTCGGAATAATGAAAAGCCTGAAACCAATGTTTTATTTAGCTACGAGCTCTGAGGATATACTATTATCTGTTGAGATGCTAGAACCAAATAGATTAGGTATAATGTCTTTCTCAGGATACGATTCAGCTGTGGGATCAGCGCTACAAAGGCCCAAATGAACATTTAAACATGTCACATCGCTTTCTATATTTTATCCGCCGTACTTACAACTGTTCTTTTTCATCTTTGATTTCATGGGGCCCAAACTCAAGTTGAATTTTTAACAGGAGAGTAATCATTACGTTCTGTTTATCAGGGCTTTACTTTAAACATACATATCACGTGGTATTTATTATTTTGTTGAAAAATGCCTTATTAACAAAAACATAATTTTAATAAAAACACATTATAGTATATGACTTTCTCTCCAGAAAGCCAGATTGGCCTACGTTTTGTTTAACATTTTTATGTTCGCGCTTTCTTCTGCAATTTCGTTTAGCTTTGTTCTTTTCAAAAAAATTGATATATTTTTTTTGATGAACATCAGGTGCACGTTTAATATTCAAAAAACTAATTTAAATTTAAACAGTGTTCTAGAGTGGAAACCATGGCAGTCTTTGAGTGACAGCACCTCAATTCTAAACAATATCCCGGGAAAATGTATGCTTACCCAATATTTCACAGCCTTCGTAAGAAGAAGCCTGAATTCAAACATTGGATCCACATTGGCGTAAACAACTTTAGTGGAGTCTTCTAGATAAATAGCATCATGAAACAAGTTGTGGGACAAGTAGCGCCTCTGACCAGTCCATTTTTTACTAACGTTTGCCTCATCAAAATCTGTTTTAATCAGGGCCTCCGTGAAAACTGCGTTTTTGGGTGCAATGCCAGTAAAGTTGACATAGCAGTTAAATATGAGTTCGAGTTTATTCTCCTTTGTATTGCCAGTAGCTTTCACACGTATCTTCTTTATCTGGACCACCGTTTCTTTCTGAAAGTTTAAGCAGATGAGGGAAAAGCTTAGACGCATATTAACCTAGATGGCTGGTTTTCATAAAGAAAAAGCCCGGAGTATAGAGGTTGAGGGCTGAGGAAGAATAAAGGGAATATGCCAAGCATAGATATAAGCATAGGTGAAAAAAATTAATGCTCAGAAAGTTCTTAAGGCCGAAGGAAAGTTGCCTGCAGCTGGCAGTGTCCTAAAACCATCATACTCTCTGTTTGGCAATAAGGTGACATGTCATGTTTCTTCATAGACTGCGACAGCAAATGCAATTTGGAAAACGAAGATGCAATCACTGGAACAAGGGTTTTATTTGCCTGACGTTTCGGATTCCATCGGGAATCCTTAGGCATAGGTAATCGTACACAGGTCTGTGACATGCGCAGACCTGTGTACGATTACCTATGACTAAGGATTCCCGACGGAATCCAAAACGTCAGGCAAATAAAACCCTTGTTCCAGTGATCGCATCTTCGTCTTCTGAACTGCTTCCTGGGACTCGAATATTCGCTACTATTGGCAAATGCAATTTGTTCGAACTGAATGACGGTGTTGCAATAAGTATTACACTTGACAAAACGTTGCACGAAGGAAATTCACAGTAGATTCCCAATTGCACGAAATGTCAACCGAAATTTGGACATGTGTTTTCGGTTTGAACGTAGTAGCTACGTTTGGTTGCAACAATAATCATTATATTGCAGCCTTATTTAAAAAAATTTCCGTCTCTTTATACTGCCGGCTTTCAAACGAGCTGCTTTTTGGTCGCATGCAAAATGTATCTTTTACCAAAATGGCTACCTTAATAGCATGCATTTATCTCATTTATTTCAAATTCTTTTGTTAGCTCAAATATATTCTATAACAGGCATAAAAAAAGTATTGTTTCTTGTGCTCGATTGGTCCAAGCATTTTCGTTTGCTTCAAATTTTATACTTCAATAAGTAGTTACGTCCACTTTTATTACAGTTTTTATATTGATACTTGTTAAGACCGTTAATTGTGCACTAATAAACTGACGTAGCTATCCATTTAGTAATGATGCTTATAAATTACACACCATAGTCTACATCCATTGCAAAATTTTATGAGAACTATGTGACTTTGCGATCTGTTCCTTTCCATACACAGAAAATATACAAAATATATAAGGGAGACATTGAATGCAGGTGTAACAGGTGATACAGTGCACAATAATTTGGAAATTTTGAAACATTTCCTGAAATTAATTACAGCTTTTCTTCAAGTACAAAAAATGACAAAGACGCAAGTTAAAATTAAACAAGTATCTGGTGCCCATAATAAAATCCATGTGGCGCATCAAGCGGGGCTCGGACTGCGGCCTGTTGGGCAGAATTCCAACGTTCCAGTCCACTGCAACACGGCCCCGTTGGCTTGCCAGTTTCAATGGCAAATATTCACAGTGGTTAATAAGCGCTCGTCACTCCATTAAGGGACTCACTTTCCTCGTTTCACCTTACGCCGCACTATCACAAATAGTTATCTAGGGAAAACGCATTTGTGGCCGCTGGCGGAACTCGAAAGTAAGTATGAAGGCGGATGAGTAAGGGCCGTAACCAGTCAGTGAGTGGCGATCTACCATGCTTGAGAATCTTATTTTTATAGATATTGCTTGGCAGCGAGTTTAGCGGCTACAGAACAGTTGGATACTCGTAACTGACGACGACCCAAAAGCGAGCAATATTTATCATGTGTTTGCCCTGCCTTTGACAGAATACTACTACATTTACATAAAAATATATGTTACTGAAACTTAATTAGTAACATTACGATTAGAATCATTGCGAAAACACAAAATTAGTTGGCTCAAAATCGCAGGCATCAAGCCAGCATGGGAAAATCCTGAGGAGAGATCGGTGTACAATCAACCACTTTATAAAGACAAATGTTTGGCAAGTGAAGCTAACCATTATGAGATGCAATAAGGAATTATATTCTTAATGGCTGATAATACAACTTATTGCGAATCCAAAGTGCGTTATTTCGAAATTCGCACGTCGCTGCCGCATTTTACCCGCGCCACTACGCCTTTCATGCCATTACACTGCTCTCGTGTAGCATGGGATATCAACTGCGGGATTATAGGGCATTATTAAAATTCGATTGGGATTTACAGTAAGTTAGATATCGTGGTCTACTGAAATGTGGTAAATACCCTTTTCAGACGAGCATTTGGCGAGCACACGTGAGATTTCGGTAAATTTTCATCGGGCTTATTCTCATCGGGTTCGAAGGAAAAACATGCAAAAATTTAGTTTGATCCGAAGAAATCCACGGTTGTAAAGGGGACGCTGAGGGTCAATAAGAAACGGCTCCAGGAGGAAGAAGAGAGAGCTCGACCGAGGAAAAGTTCATATTATTGACTTACATGCGGTTGTTTAAAGTTCACGCAAGACCAGCTTCCTTATTTTGACAACGGTTGCTTCCGCTATCATAAGCTGATGCGGACCCTTGGACTTGAGCAATTTTAATGAAGGCCTTATAAATCACCCGGAAAAAACCGTCGTGGTTCAAACTATGTCCAAAATCAATCAGTTGCGCCTGATAAACACTGTTTAGGCTGCTGAGTTCATTCTAAATCATATGCCGAGGTGTTCCCTTGTTCTTTTTTTAATAAAAACGAAGATGCGAAACCAATATATCCTGCTCCACATGAGTAATAAAAATGAGTAGACGCATCTTGTGGCCATGTGTGCTGGTGATCTATTCTTTCCTTTCCCCGCAGATGGCTGGCTTGATTGAGAATAATAGCCGGACTGCCGCTGCTGAAAGGGTGCGGACTTTACTTGTCGCATTCCTTTGAAAGGTGGCAATGAGAAAAAACGTACTCTTTTCCATAGGTAAGTTTTACCAGTCGCGCGAAGCGGGACCTGGATTTTCTGAATTCTTTCTAAATACTGTCTGCCGAGCGCATTGTTCTAGCCCATAGCGTTAAACAGCGAACTATATTTTGTTTTGGTTAGATACATTCAAAAATTTAAACCAGGTTTTATTTCGATGGACACCCTTTTTGGACGCTTTCCTTAGGTATTGCTGTTAAAGGTTGTCTAAGAAAAGAAGCGAAGCAGCTGTTTTCACCTCCAGCGTGAACGTAAAGGACGGTTTTGCTTTATTGGCAGCACTTAAGTGTGCACTTAAATCGGTGTTCGTTGCGGCGATGGCAAAAATGACATCAACGTTTTGCCCGTACTGTCTTGAGTTATAAGTTACCTTAATGTGTAATCTTATATTCATCAACCACGGTGTGAATAGTTAATCAAAAAGTTCGCACTTTCCTAGTTTTTAAATCACGAAGGATCTGCAGACCTTATTTCCTTTATTTGATAACAGAAATGGGATTTTGACTCAGCGGACATATAAGGTTCCCTCCATGTCAATAGAGTTTCTGATAAAGAGTAAATCTTTAAGTAGACGACCCTGTATTATGTAAAATGGGCATCATAGATGAGAATCTTAATGCACGAGAACTAATTCACATTTTCATAGCGATGATACAATCTTCAAGGTAGAAAGAAACGTGTTCGCAAATACAGTCGACTTTAATTATCGATATTAATCTACCAGGAATTCCCACTGCAAATCAAAAAAGTTATGATGGTGCTTACCTCGGTTACCTTTCTGCTCCACAATTGGTTATCCCTGAAGACCAGGTTGCTTCCAACGTTCTCTTTGTCATAGTATCGAGCAATCCCTTGTGGAAAGCCATTACCAAGTGGACAACGCAAGTTCACCGTTAGGTCCATCTCGCCCTCCCTCGCAAGGCAAATATTAACTTTAACTTTGTTCGCCAGGCCTATAAATAAGATCTCGGAATACATTTCGATGTTGCCTAGCGAACACTTCTTTGAACCACTCTGGATGTAAGGAAGCGTAGATAAATAATAAGTATGTGTCAGTGGGAGAATCTGAAAACTTTAAATATGCTGCACTAGACTGCGGGCAGTTGAACTATTTTAACAGTATTCTTGAAAGGAATTGTAAATAGAATAGCAAAATATTATCGGACAGCCAGATCACTTGGCTTCTAAAACTTAACGTACTCAATATGTTAAGACATTCATATTTCAACGCAAAATTACTCTGTTCAATGTTTTATTTTCTGAAAAAAAATCATCAGTTTTCCAAATCGCTTCACTGGCTACAGCCTTAACATTATATAAACATCGTCATTAAGAGTATTAATATAATTGAGAATTTTGCTTACGTCGTGTGTTATATATATTTCGTTGGCTTACAAATCCCAACGATTACTTCATTATTATATCTTCGAAACCTTCAAATGAACACTAGCACTTCTGATGACGCAGTTGCTTTCGAGCATTGAACCAAATTTTGGCGACGCTTATCTAATAAAAGCAAATGGGTTTGCTGTTAAGCACGCCCCAGTCAACTCGAAAGAGAGTAGATAATTAGACTGCAGTGCATTGACCAGTGACTGATGAAACACCGTTTATCAAACCGCGGTCTCTCAGAAATCCTAAGCTACCTTTATACTACCTTTATCGGCAATTGGTTACCCCGACACAATATAAAACACGCAACCTCCTGCTATGGCGTCAGTACCTCTGCTATATCACAGAAACATCTGCCATTAGCAATAATAGATCGTCTAATCTTCCTCTCTTCGTCATTTCTGAGGCGATGGCATCCAGATTATGTGGGAAAATCATGCTTATGACACCAAATCGGGCAGACGCATAACCTCTGCTAAACTTTTTCTCTGATTTTGAGCCAAGGGAGCTGACGCGCACATAACACCTGCCGGTTAACAAGCATTTACTATGCACTTGAACTTTCAATGAAGCTTCGATGATTACATATTTTACTCATTTATCCCCCAAAATATGTTCAAGAGCCTCTTTGTATACACACATTATGGTAGCTAACTTCAACGTCAATGCGAATACCAGAAAATAGAAATTTTATAGCAGAATATTTCTGTGAATATTCACTACAAATTCTTCCTTTCTATAGCTTTGAGATTGTATACAAATTTGCAACCCTTTCAAAACAGATTTTAAATTAAAGGGCTAGCATATGGGAATCTGTATTACTGTGACTTTATTATACCTTAAAATCAGAAAAAAACAATCACGTAGATACTTCTAATACCGCTGAGCAGAGCATTTCAAGATGACTTCGATTTTGTATATATGGCTTAATTCTGAGTCTTTTCAATTGAAATTTCCATAAGCTCAATAAGCAAAAAAAGGCTTTCACTTCGCAGTCTTTTAATGTGTCAACGGCAAAAGGTGCTTATGTAATCCCACCCATATACCCCTAGTCCCAGCATTGTTTCCTACGAAGACGGTGGTAATGGGGTTCCGGGTGGTAGGGAAATAGGATAGGAAGAGTAAGACATTATTTTAAGTAAGGGTTGAGTGAGAACATGTAATCGAAGTTTTTTCCGCTAGGGGTAAGTTGTTCCGCATGTAATTTCAAGGTGTGCGTGGCACCTTTGCCACGTGTCATATTTATCTAACTCCAGAAACGTAAGTTGGACCTCAGGTAAGTTGAAGTAGACGAGCTACTTACCCCTATTTTTATTTTGCGGAGATTATAAGAAATCTGCAATTTGATACATTTTGTCCGTCAAAAATTTAAAGCAGGCAAAAACAGCAGGAATCATTTATATCAACAAATTTCGTGACAGTTTATCAGCTGCTACTTGTCGCTGCATAAGAAGGATTACGAGGACACACAGAGCAGGTGTGAATTTTAAAAAATTACTGGCAAGAGCAAGGCACGTGGGTCAGTTTAAAAAATGCATCGATAAAAGACAGGGTGGTAAGTCAAAATATGGGAAATAGTGGGTGACAGAAGGTGACGAAAAACACTTGGGAATTAAATTAAATGACCAATCACCAGGGCTTGTGGAGGTTAACCATACGGCCGAGCTTTTTGTATAGGTCAGGTTTCTCTCACCGTATATATGCAGCTTTCAAAAAGCAAAGAATACGGTTTGTTTGGGCCTGACCTTTGCAAGCAGCTTGACCATGTGGTTAACCTCCAATTGCCCTGCTGATTAGTCATTGAGTTCCCAAGTGTTTTTCTTTAACTTCTCTCACCCACTATTTCCCATATTTTGACTTACCGCCTTGTCCTTTATCGATTATTTTTTAAACTGACCAACGTTCTTTGCTGTTGCCAGTAACTCTGTGAACTTCACAACTGCTTTGTGGGTCCTCGTTATCCATCTTATGCAGCGACAAGTAGCAGCTGATAAGTTGTCACAAAATTTGCTGAATTCAATCAATCCGACTGTTCTTGCATGCTTCCAAATCGGCGAATTGATAATTGCGTTTTACCGCATTACGTGAAATAATAATAAAAATAAGGATAATCTACAGTCATATATTAATAGCACATTCAAATAAAGCTGAATTAAAATGCACGTAGTCTTTATTAAATATATAACTTTGCATATCCTTATTATCCAATAAAGAAAATCTACAGTTCTGCAATCCTGAAAGCAACTTTACTAAATTTGTAAATGTTTTATTATTTCTCCCATGCAAACAAAAAAGCATATCCGAAAACTTATAAATAATAATGAGCAGCATTACGCATATTAAGTACTTAGAAGAACTGTAAGAAGTATAAAGTGTTTTTTAAGCAAAATAAAATTTTTTCGATAATTCTAAGCTTGTGAAAACGTCAAAATAGCTAAAAATTAGAGCAATAAATGTAAATAGTTTGCTAAGTATAAATCTTAAAGCAACCATTTTCTTGATTCACAAAGAACTTGCCTTTAGTCAAAATATTTTGTGCATGTGGTAATGAATGAATACGTAGCCATTGAATATCGTGGAATAAAGTGTCTCTTTATTTCGCTAGTTTTCGGTGAGTTCATTGATAAGTTGACTTATTGCCCGTCTCTTCGACGTTAACAAGAAACCCTTGAAATAATATATAAGTAGACGGCCCTACCAAAAAAACGAGTTTTTGGAAATCATCTCCTGTGCAGATGGCATGTTGGTCAAATGTGGAAATGCTTCAAATCAGAAGACCACATTTTTCAGCATACAACATGTCTGCTAGATTCCACGCATATTGCTATTCGTAAGATTAATACAAAACCTTTTCATAATAGGTTACCTCTTTAAAAAGTGTCTTTGTTGGATATTTAGCTGACGAACTTCTGCATAGTATAACTTTTTTTCCAAGGTGATCTCGCAGGAAAATTTGGGGCGTTTGAAAATGTTTTTAATTTATCTGAAGAAAAACGAATAAATTTGACTCGAGTTGAATGATCATTCCTTTTTCTTTATGACGAATTATTGTTCGCTTAAGGATAGTTACTTTAAGATCCGTAATGTATGTGCGAATGCAAAAAAACACATTTGTATGAGCATTTTTTAAAATACTTATTATTTTTTCTTTGTGTTCTGTTTCTAGAAAACCCTTGGTCGGAACTTATTGTTTACAAAAAACTATATTTTTACATGAACTTCATTCAAGAAGGCGTTTTTTAGTTCCCCTTCGCGGTAACATGTATGGCAAAGTTTGGCTTTGTACACGGTCGGTGGTGAGGTTTAAATTAAACTCGATTAAATGTTTTTTGTTACTGCATTTTGTGCAAAAAGAACTTCACAGACTAGCTTAATATATTTTTATAAACTTTTAGTACCGCTTGTTTGTGAAAATTAATCCGATTCCTTTAAATTCACTTAAGTTCCATTTGATCAACATCACACAAAATGTTCCAGTACTTGAATCGATTATTATTCCAACTTTTTTACTAATTATGAAATTCTTCCAGAGCACTTTGTATGTGAAGAGAAAGTTTTGTCCTGTCTTTTTTATAGCATGGGGAATTTCTTTAATCTAAACATTCTCATAATTAAGCTAAATGAGAGCCTATTTCCGCCAATAGCTTTAAATAAGAGGGCAGTTTTCCAAACGAAAGCCCTTCTAATTATTCAATCTACTCAAATAATTAAAATAATCTGTGTAGGTATACGCTTAACTACAAAGTTAAATTTCGTCCTCGATGTTTTTTGCAGGATTTACAGAACTTTATACACACCGTTTTCAGAGGCTAAACTGCTAGAAGCAGAGATAAATAAGTGGTACTATGTACTCTTCTTTTGTCACGCAAAAAATGCTCGAAAACATCCTTATAACCGAGTGAACGCGCTGCCACACATCAGTTCAGTAGAGTGTGTTAAGGACAATATTTAGTTTCGCTTCAATTTTGTATGTGTGGATAAACATTTTCTTTTCTAACTTCATCACGTTTGACGCCTGTGTTGTCACCTCTCGATTTTTTATTCGTAAGCAGTCGTAAACCTCCTGGTTGACGCATAAATTGTGAGTACATAAGCACGAAACGGTGCCTTGTGCCAGTGTGTATTCTATTTAAGATTAACATAAAATGTTTACCCGAACAGAAGACCAAAATTTTTAATAATCACATTGGGCTGCTGCAAGATCCTGCTTCTGTTGCTTTTTGGAACTAAAATCAACGATCTTAAAGAGGATGGGAACTGTGATTTATTGATGGTCTGTAAAAATGCAGAGAAAATTGCCTTTAAAAGTATACAAATAAACCTTCACTGCCCGCAAACTGCCGATTCAGAAAAAAATATTTAGAATAAGAATAAAAGTTAAAGCCGTCTGGTTCTACTAGAAGCGACCTGTCGGATAAAAAGTGATTTCGTAGTCCAAATAACAGCTATGATCAGAAAATTCTGGAAATGATTGATGATCAAAGTAATTTAATTTTCTTTGGAAATGGTATATTCAGCTGTGGTTTAATCTTACAAAACCAAATTTCACTGTGTATATTGATTTTCTACAAATAAACAAGTCGGACATGTCGTTAGCCATTTGTAAGTAAATGAAGTACATTTTTACATTAACTCTCTGTGAAATTAAACGATAGAATGAAAGGTTATGATGTCCGTGGGAATTGTTTACTAGTTACGAGCAAACCTCCAGCAAGAATATATTATTACAAGCTGCCCACTGCTGCTTCTAGTCCTTTCGTTAACTCATAACTAACAGGCTGTTTTAAAACCTATCGTCTAATTTTACAAAACTTAAAAAAATTAATGCCAATCTGCATCGTGCCAGCATGGCTTAATAACTCCGACATTTAACTAAAGCTAAACATTGGGTAAAATATGCATCGTGTTTTTGCGTACTCTCTCCATTTGCGGATACTACTATCGCAAAACGCTTCCCTAGTATCCTACCACCGCATGTATAAAGAGAGTGATAGCTTTCAGAATGTTTGCCCTTTGTAGCTATGTGCCCGTGGAGGTATTTTTATCACTTTTACCAAAACCAAATGTGTACAGGGCCTGAATGAATTTGGTTTTACTAGTATCCGTTTTTGTTAACACCCTTTATAAGCTTAAACACTCTACACAAAATCTAGGTTTCTACATAGAGAAAGTTAGTGCACTTTTATCACTCACCAGATATGTTATCAAAAACCAACCGTTTTTACGTATCTTGGATTCTCTTTTCGACATACACTAATGACGGCAACCTTGAGATTTTTCGAACAAATACCAAGTTGCATGCCTACATTTTTGCCTGCATGTGTTATGTTTTTAATGGGCAATTGTCTTGGCTCAAGTCACCTCGGATGTTTGCGCAAGCCACGCAGGCTTGCTGTGTACATGCATAGCAGAGCAATTAGTTAAAACAATATAAAAAAGAGCATATTATCAATTGAAATATTACCACATCGGCGCTTTTGGTATCTTTTATCAGCCATATTGCAACTTTGGCTTCCCCAAAATCTTCTACAAATATTCTGCGATTTCGTGCAATCAGCCGTACTTCAGCTATGGGTTTGTCGAAGCGCGCGTCCTTTAGAGGTGCACTAGTTCGTAATATGCATGCATTTGGGTCAACTGTAAACAGTGCTGATGGGCCGGATAGGGCCTCCAGCGCATAGCCGACCGCCTGACAGTCCTGAAGGTCGGTTCCCGCTGTTGAACACAAATCCTGGTCGATGGCGGGTATGCAACCAAGCACTTGGCCCGCTGCAGCACTGGACGGCATTCGTAACGCATACGTCTTGGCAAGAAATCTAGGTGCATAGTTTACTGGAAACAGGCAAATGAAAGTATGTCAACATTGAAAATTATAGCAATAAAAGTAAATATCTAAGCCAAACAGTCAGTCAGCCGATCCAGAGTTATCCTCCTGTTGGCTGTTGGCTTGAGAATGCGTGTAGTTGCACCTACCTACGCATTTGCGTGAATATGCTCTGCGCTGAATTAAGATATTGAATAAGTTGCCTGACTTATTGGACATCTTGAATTATAAATAACGTGAAACCTTTATTGCCATCAATAAGTATATTTTATTGTGGAATTCTCACCTGCACTTTTATTTCTAGTGCATTTTTGTTAGTCTTAAGATCTGTCTCAACGTCTTAGCAACTTTTCAAAGTAAAAGCTTGTTCACATTTCCGCAGGTGGATTTTGATGCCCAGTCTCCCATTTTTATTTTCTCTACACGGAGATTAGAACATCTGAGAAACGCCTTCTCATTTCCAATTCCTGCATAGAAATTATCCATTCGTTAACTGAATCAATTTAGGATGAACTCACCGCAGAAATACAGTCAGGTAAAATATCAATTATAAAAGCTTCATTTATATGGGACCACCAATTGCAACTATAACCAGTAACAAAGTGCAAAATAAAGTTGTCATAAGTCGTAATGCAGCTTTTTTAGGTTAGTGAGTGTCTCAGTTTTAGAAATTTAAATACACTTTATCCTGTCGGCTACAGCGCGATGTCATAATTTAGATGGCGGACTCATTTAATGTCTAGGTTCTGTCGAATTTCACATTAATTGATGGCTTAGGATGTGATGGTGGTAGTTTTAGCTTCCCTTAACACTGCTTGTAGTACACTTCATGATAAACCTGACACTAATGAAAATCACTGATTAAGATCTGTAGTTTAATGAGATATTAGAATTAATGTACGAACCTATGATAATGAGAATATTCGATTGGTAGAACAATAAGTGCATTGTTCTTACAATTCTGACAGTCAGAAAAAGGCCACAGATAAAGGTAACAAAGACACAATGTATACATGAGACCACATTATTGTGCAATCTTTGTTCATATCATCCTTATATGCGGTTGTCGCTGATATTGGGTTTCAGCGAGCATCCGAAACCTCAGGCCCATAAACTTCTTGCTACAACGAGCCCAACTCCTCTGCCTGAAATGCTTCTGGAAGCACGCCTTTTCACATGTATCGGCTTCCAAAGTATAATTCGAGAGTTTATACAGATTGCTGAGTACATGCAGAGCATATACTAATTACAAAATAATGCTGCCTCTATAAATCATTTTTATTTCTCTTAGAAATAAGCCAAAAAACTTAAATTGCAGCTTCAACCTACCCATAGTCAGACATCCAGGTCCTGTTCGGCAGGCGGGACAGTCCTTTTCATAACGTACCCATTTTTTGCTGCATTTGTTTAAAGTTAATGATGCAATTATTTTAAGACTTGCTTTATCTCCTCCTCCTTCAGTTGCATCCCCTTACAAAATTCAGCCTGTTGTCTTGAAATATTAATTCCTGCAGCCACCAGAAAGCACAGCGTAAGCACACATTCCTCCGTCAAAACACCCATCGCCGTTACAGCCTAAGTGGATTGGGTGGTAAAACTAGGACATAGACGCTTATATACCTGGCCACGACTGGTTCAACCATGCGGGAGAGAATTTTTGCTACGTCTGAGATGTGTTTCGTCGATGTTTATGTTCAGTTGCACGTCCCATAGTGCAAAGACAAAGAAAAGTGGGGGGAGGGGGGATGGAGGGAGGCGGGGTGGCCTCCTGCGAAGTACGTTTTGTTTCTGCGTAACCTCCTTGGCGTATACAGAAGTAAAGAAATGGCCCAAGTTCCTTTTTTTTCACCTGATAGGCAACCTTGAAACGAAGGCACCAAAAGAACCTGCAGTGAACTAGGAGAGGGAAAGGGGTCTATTGTAATGCAAACACACAGGACGTAACTTAGGTGCACAGTGTCATCTACCCCTCTCCCTCACCCTCCCGAGGACGGGACGCCAAACAGAACATCAAGAGGTTACAGTTTACTCTCAGCAGGAGAACATATATGTGAGAAACAGAGAGCAAGGAAGGATAATTTGATGCAACTCTTCAAATTTTACACAATACAGATGTTGCCCTGCAATATTTTATTGAGGCAGTCGCAAACGCAAATAGTGGAAAGCGCTGAATTCCGGAAACTCTATGAGTTACTTTTAGGACCTTCTGGTGCGATGAGCCCATCTGACTATCCTCATAAATCCACAAAACTAGGAAAACATGTACTAGGCTCTTAGTTCATTGTTTTAAAATGTCACAGTTAAGTGTAGGGAATCGGTTCTATGAAGATAAATTCACAAGGCGTGTTGATGATTCCCGAGTCGACTGATCCAGCAAGCCATGTATTTATGAACTGCCTTATTGTCGGGAGGTTGTGTCAATTTCCCCAGAGAACAGGATGGATGCTAAGGGAGCGTTATTGTTTAGTCTATATTTGGGGTTGTAGTGGGGATTAGAGGTTATTTTATGTTTAGGCTTGGGTTTTGGAGAAGCATTGGTGAATGAAATCTCATCGATGGGTTTCGTCATCATTTAATTAGTATCCTAGGCAAATTCGCATTGCCGACAAGGACAAAGGAGATTACCTCTCAGCCTCCTCTGTCCTTGATGGCACTATTCTGCTGCTTATAAAAGTAAATATGAAACGTATATCTAAACAGGAAACGAGGAAGTAAATGTGGGTTGCTTTTCTTTGAAAACGTATCCAATTATGACAATAAATAAGATTGTGATGAATCCATTTGCAGAGCATCATAAATTCGCATTTTTAATGCAGTTAGAACGTAACCCTCATGGCTCACATTTACCAAAGTATGTTATGAGATGTGTATGAAGTCTGCTTAACACGTTTGATTAAATTTATGCGGAAGATATACTGCTTGAATTTTTGGAAAGTCTCTATGCAGATTTAAAAGCAGGTCAGGAAATAGAATAGAAAATAATATTTTATTCATACATATTAAAATTGGAAAATTATATGCAAGTAAAATTAAACTAAAAATTCTAGTAAAATATATTCAAGATTTAAATAAAATGATAAAGGAAGACGAAAACGTATCTATCAAACAAATTAATACAAAATTATATATAAATATATATTCCAGGTACGTCTGCATAAATAGTATTTTCATTTATAAGAGCTTAGAAAATAAATGGAAACATTTTCTGCTAGGCGATTAGAAAGCATTTAGAGTGTAGTTTTTGCAGCCGGTCCGAATGAAGCTCACTCCCTAGCCAACATCCTTAACTGACTGAAATATATAAGAATTATATTGCCAGATACTTAATATTAGAACAATTCTGCAAAAGGGTTTCTTTCCAATCCAAAGCACAGTTCAGAATTTTACTAAGCATTTAATGACATAGCCCTTATACTGTACGATTTAATGCACAACGCTGGGGCGAACATAAAAAAATTTAGCTTTGTACAGGTTGTTTTCGGTAGTCCAGACTCAGGGTAGTTCTCAGAACAGTCTAAAGAGTCCACACTGGTCAAGCCGTCTAACTGTCAAAATGGGTTTACCCAAATTCCCCCCTGTGTCGAATATCCTAAATTTTTACAGGTGTTTATATGTCATTGGCGCGAAATAATGTTTTCCACTAGTTGGTGATGCCACATAAACACCACTGAGTTGCCTTCAGGACGCACAAATAGGGTGAAATCAAGGGCGTGTTTGCGTTTTCTAATCAGGGGTGGTAACATTTTGAAAACAATAAAAATAAATCTTACAACCGATTTGTACGCATACCCAAGTCCTGTTGGGTGCCATGAAGTGTTAATGGCAATCTGTCTTCGAAAAACTTCTCTTCACACTTATTGTCCGTGTAGGTCGTACTTGAGCCTACAGCGGCAAAACTGCTCCAACTTATCCGCAGAATAACGTTTATCCTCATTTCTGTAAGAAATCGTTCCGTTGAATATCATCTGTTTGACTGCGAAGCCACTATTGGTTATACTGTCTACAATCTACGGAACATAACCCTGGAAAATAAACCCTTTATTAGTGTAATGCTTAACTCAGTCCCAGTTCCTGGCTGTTATTTGTAACAGGATCATCATGCCACACAGCTGATGACGCTTCTCTATGATCTTGGATATCTCGTGTTCAGCGCCACATTTGTGGGCTACCCCATCATAATTGGTCCCCAGTCCGGCAGCAACTGTGATCTCCTCGTGGACTGGATACGCATATCAAGTATCGCGGCCATCGCTAGCGATCGGATCCTACAGATAAACTTTGCCTCTCGCATGTTCGTTTTCCAGATGAAATTCATTGTGCCAAATGACGACTTACTGACTTCCTAGGTGCCCTCGTTCATGTTGGCTTCTACTGTCTTACCACCGAGCTGAACTCCATCGTTCACGCGCTCGGCAATTTTCTGAAAGCAACGGGTCGGAGCTGAGTCAGCATATTATTGAAGTAAGTCAAAAACAGAACACAAAGGCTTACGTGGTGTTGAAGTTGGCTAAGGCATTGAGTATCGAAGTCAATGGATTACAGATAAAAGCAGACCACAGGATCAGGGGGAATTCTGACTTTCTCGGACTTTTGGGAAGGGAAACAAACAAACCAGATGGTAAAATGTATTTATATTTATTAGCTTTTCGTGTTTTTACTAGGATAGGAAAACATTTAGCAAAAGAGGATAGATTTAAGTTCAGTAGACCACATTAGACGGGGGATTCAAGTAAATAGGGTTCCAAAACGAAATCCTTCAATAGCGATTTAGCTTTTGCACGATCCTTCTGGTGGTACAGATTCAGCCTGGGGACTGCTAATATACCTAAACCGGAAAATTGAAACAGCTATAAGAGCTCGCTGAGAATAACTGCTGAAACACATTTTTTCCTTTTGCTGGTATTTTAGAAATTCAGAAATTATGGCATATATTTTCTAGTTCTGTAAAAGTTGCACCGCAGGGGCAGGTGAACGAGTAAATGCGCATGCATGTGGCCTTCAACGGGGGGCAAACTTTACCTCTCAAACGTATGAGGGGAGAGTTCGTAAAAAACACACGTAGATTATCCGCGAGGAAAAAGTTTGTGATCACAGTTTCAGGCGTCATCTTACTAGCTCACTTGTTGCATCGCCGAACGAAGGCAGGTTTTACACGCATAAGCACTTTATTTTTATCGGTGGTTAAGGTAGCAGGCTCTTCAGCGCGTTCGCCAATTTTTCTGCGGAGGAACCTTTTTGGGTAACCATTTTCAAGAGGCATGTTATATACAAAGGTGACTGATCAAAAGCAGATATAGGCATTTCCACGCCCAAAACTATTTGATCACATGCGGACAGAGGATTCTGGTTAGGTTCTTTAGATAGAACGTTTTGGAGCGCTGATAACATTATGCTCAAATCCTATGTGCATGCAAAATTGTTAAATACTGCAGAAAATTATAAAATTTGTGTGCGTCATTTACTGGTGAATAAATGAATCTGAATATGGTTCATTTGTTTGGTGTTCATATTATTAGTTGTATTGATTTTGAAAATAAACTGCGATAGTAAGGAGTTTCACACCGTTGTGTACACTTTAGTTTAAACTCTACACAGTAACCCTTGCTATATATATTGTGCATAGACTGGCTCTACGCAGAGCAGGAGTCTATTTTAAGTCTTAGAAGTATGCTAACGATACATGGTTGGTGGAATGTGAATACTTTGTTGTTGATGAGGATCCCATCGCTGCCACTGGTTGGGACTTTTGGTGGACAGTGAACAAGCAGGGCAGAAGTGGATTTTTAGTAGGTATCAGTAACGAGGGTAGATCTGGGGGCCACATTGAAACATCAATCGGTTCACCGGGCACTTTAGTTCTTGATGCTGCAAATATGTGGCCCCAATTCTGCGTGCCGAGACCATTTACGATTTCAACTTAGACTACCAGTGGGAACCCTAGTTGTACCTCCAGTGGGTTGAGGTGAAGGGAGAGTGAGCGTAATCATCTTTTCTGGTTAATATTCGGTTTTGCACTCTCACGACATCTTGTTGATGATTGATGCTGAAAAGGGGTTAACCACAGAAGGCTTGCTGGTGACTCACAAGAGCTTTCACCATCGCACACTAACTTACAAAATTGTATGCGACTTTCATGGTGCGCTTGTTTTGATCTTTCCGGTCACCTTGCCTGTAAAATAGCGTCAACATATGCCAGAATACCGTTAACATAAATGTATTTTGTAAAACAATAAACAGAAGTTCTGACCAGAAAGTCGCTTGAGAGAGGAGGAATACGCTTTATTATCAGAGGTTATAGTGGCTCTAGCTTACAAAAGTAAACATTTATTAAAACTTATTTTTATTGCATAACACGCTCTTACACAAGGAGCCCCTTCTCAGTATAGAGGAAAAGTGAATTTAAGGCTGTGACCATCCAATGCCTAAGCAGACTTTGGTATCCAAATGCAGACACTAAATTCTGACTTGCCTTTCCTATCCTAACCTTCCAGTGTGGTGGCCGAATCACTGAAGTCTGGAAACTCGGTTGCACCCAAAACCTTCGACGAGGTGTCCATCTACTTCAGCGACATTGTTGAATTCACGACCACCTCAGCTCTCTCAACTCCATTGCAAGGGGTTGGTCTGCTAAATGACCTCTAGACAATGTTCGACGCGACCATTGAAAAATACGACGTCTACAAAGTAAGCAGTGCCTAAAAAGTTGACTTGCCATAATGCATGGACGTTAAATATTATTTGACTACGGGCACCACCTTGGGAGTTCCTATCACAGTCCAGTAAGATATAAAATTGTTTATTTTAAGTCTACTACAGATTGAGGTACACGCATATACGAAACTCAAGGTATGGCCGAATTCTTATGCACCTTGTAAGACTGCTCTTAAATAGGAGGTATTTATATTCTTCACATAACCATCACATCATTTCAAATGTCGAGTTTTAGCGCAACAGCCTTAACACTCAAAGTAAAACTATGTGCCATGACTTTCTTTCAGGTTAAAACCATTGGAGATGCCTACATGGTGGCCTCGGGGCTGCCCATAAGAAATGGTAGTCGCCACGCCGGAGAAATAGCCCTGATGTTCTTGGATTTGTTAAGTGGCTGCGGCACATTCCAAATTCGACACATGCCAAAAGTCCCCTTTCGACTACGAATTGGGCTGCATACATGTTTGCTAAAAACCACTTTGTCTTTCTCAGTGTTGATAGATATTGAACCAGACGCAAAATCTAATAAACTCTACAGTCTGCATTAGGAGCATATTAGAAAAAAAAATGGTATTTTGTTTTTATTTTTTCCCTGTGTGTTGGCTCAATGCCGGCATAGTTGGTCTGCCTTTGCATCTCGCATCGTAGGATATACTTCGAATCGTCTTTTACTGCCAAATATCAAGTTGAGAGAAGTATTGATGCGCTAAATGCCATTGTTTCTAAAGATATAGTAGAAAGTGGCACTAAAGACAAAAGTATGGCATAGTATGAGTGGAGGGCGGGGAGGAATTTGTGAAGATGAGCGGGTTTGGGTTGCAGTCCTTGCGCTTAACGAAGCTTTCATTTTCATTTGCTGCCTTCGTTTGTCCATCACCGATCATCGCTTTCAAGCCGCTTCCTTATTGCATAGAAAAAACTGTCAAAAAATCATAATTGTTCCTCGCTGAGCTGATATTGCCTTGAATACCACTGTTTACTGTAACTTAAGTCTGATCCAACTGATGACACCATTTTATCTTTCGTAACCGAAATCCTGGGTAGTTTCTTTTCTTCTCTCAGCAGCCATTTCAGCTGACAACATGGCATATTAATATTGTCTGGTATTACTTACCTATCATGTTCAATTTTCAAAGGCTATTTGACTATCGAACAGTTCCTTCTATGTACTTATAGCACGCAGTTAAATAAGGAGTCACGAAATTTTATTACGTCACTGAATCCTGCATATTTTGTGGTTCTTGCGCTGGGCAGATGACGCAGTTTCGAGGCCACCCCAACTAGTCACTGCATTATTGCGACGCTTTCAGTGATACTGTCTTCAGGTCGTTTGTGTCGCTTTTTTGCTCCCTCAATGTCTGTCAGGACAATCTAAATTATTTCCACGTTCCTTTTTGACGGGCGTATGCGAGGAAGTTTACTAATCTGTTAGCATATCAAACAATACATTGTTTCTTGAAATTTTAGGGCCATGCGTTGCCGGAGTGGTTGGTATAACCATGCCTCGTTACTGTTTGTTCGGGGTTAAAGTCAATACGGCAGCCAAAATGGAATCAACCGGAGTAGGTCTGTGCTTTTATTATCTTTATTACCTTTAAAACGACAAGCTTTTTAGCGTGAGAGGGAGAGGGAGAGAGAAGGTAAACATCTGCCGGATTGCTGTGCACATGCGGCATATTCTATGACTGTGCATCGTTCACCTTCTTCTGTTGAGCGAAGGACTTACCACAGATTTTCATCTTTCTGGCCCTAGCCTTTCGAATTAACATAAGTCAACCATTTAAAGAACTTCTAGACACGATTGGTGCCTACAAGACATAGTACAGTGGCACAGTAGAACTGGAGGGAGGCATTGAAATGCACTCATACTGGCTGCAAAACAGCGCGGAATTTCACAAGCCTCTGCCTACACCACCGCCACTCACCGCGTAAGTCCTGCTTTGTCGAAAGAAATTTCCCAAACGAAAGGCTTTTAAATCCATTTTTAAATCCTGGCGCCATACTGGATAACCAGGTACATCCCAGAGCTGCGGTACTGATCGATAATTTTGTGCTAGGTATCGGAAGTTGAACTTTATTTTTGCACATGTTTTAACATTAATTCGATTTATTGATGTCTTAGTCCTTCGACAATTTATATAGGATCGGCAAAAAGGAAATTTTTATCAGTAAGTGTACAGTTAAATAATGTCATCGAGTTGCTTCCCGCGGCCGCTGCGAGTAAATTGTTTCGCATGTAAATTTAAGGTGTGCGCGGAGCAAAGCACCGCGAAGTTTACTAATGTAACTTAAGAACGGTAAGTTGGACCTCAAGTATGTTGATGTAGGCAACCTACTTACCACGATTTCAATTTTTCGGGAGATTTAGGAAACCTGCAACTTGATAAGAGGATTTTACTGCAATAAAATAAACGATAATACAGATTAGGGTAATCTACAGATATAAATCAACAACACCTCTAAATGGAGTAAAATAAAAATGCACTTAACATTTATTAAAGTCTATTCCGCTGCATGTCCTACTTCTTCACCCATTAAACCCTATAACCACCATTTTCGTGGGAAAACATGCAGGGAGTAGGGATTAATGTGTGGGCCTACATAAGCTACTGTTGTTAATAGGACAAAAATCCTTAAAACTATACTTTGTTAAAAGGTTTGTCACTCAGAAAATTGAAAATGTCTATGAATATTTCACACTGTCAATTAACCTTAACTTTGTAGCAACACTTAAGTTGTAGTTAGAATGAACCTATTTCTGTGGATTCAGCAATACGCACGTGATGTTTTTCCCTATCAAGCAATCTTTCTTTGTCTTTTATACCAGGGGTAAAGATCACGGGTAAGCTCCTTGTAAAAGCTTTCGTGATTTTAATAATTACGCAGAGTTTTCGCTTTATAGAAATCTAAGACGAAATATGCATGCACGAAAACGACAGCAAGTGGTTCCACACACTTGCAAATAAGCGATTTATGCGGGTTTAATCCTAGATGAAATGAACCACATCTTGTGTTGGTTTCTGGGAATGGCACATCTGCTATGTCATTTATTGTCCCTCGGTGTTTATAGAGGGCTGACTTGCAGCCTTAAAGTAGGAAGACACATCCTGTTTTACGAGACTCTCCCAAAAACACCTGCGGATTACTGCACCAAAATTAAATATTAGCCACCTAATGACTCAGCCAGCCACATATTCCTACTCAAGGGGCTCCTTTACCATCATGTGGTACGTAAAAATTCGCCCGACAATTAATCTCCTACTTATTTATTCTCTGACAATGCATATATAATAGGAAGTAAATACATACAGGCCCATATTGTAGACAGCGGACCGACTTAAGGTACTTCTAGTATAGTCTGCATTTACGAAAACAGGCATCTCTACTGTCTATCAGTACAAGGCGAGGAAAATCAAACGCACCCAGGCGAATCTTCCAGGACGCCAGGGAACCATACCCAGACAGCCACTTATGAAACCAACTGAAAAGGAGAAGCCAACGATGAACGAGATGTGAAGCAGGAAAACATAGCCGGAGGTTGAGAGACGCCCGTATTTTTATACGTAGTTCAGTCGCCATTGCAATTTCAAGGCATGGGTCAGATTTGCGGGAAAATTCTAAATCCACCACCGATGGTGGGCGAGCATACTCCCTCACAGAATCCACGCTCGAGATTTCGGTATGAACACGATCTTGGTCATTTAATAAAACCCACAACTTTAGGACAATGCTCTGATGTACACCAAAGGCGATATTTCGTTGATTTAACTTTTTTCGCGTAAATCCGCCGTATCTCAACCAAGCTTACTATTATTCACAGCATGAAATAGGCAATATTTCGATATTTGGCACTAACAATGAGAAGAAATAATGCTATAAAAATGTTAGCAAATTTGCTTCCAGTAGACAACAGTAGTACAATTCAGGTTCTGGGAGACTAGAAATTCGAGCTGGCATCAGTTTTGCTTTGACCACTGCGTTACAAACTGACCCAGTTCAGCCGCGAATCAATGACTTAAATTTCCTTCAATCAAGATCTACAGTCAAGGCTAACCGATAAGACACGGAAATTTGAATGTCGCCCACCCAGCCCTACAAGTGACTTTGACCAAAATTACAGAATGGTTAAATACTTTCAAGTTCTAACTCAAACTCCAACCCGAATGCTGATCAAAAAAGCAAGTTTGCCCTAACCTTAACATTAACAGTAATCGCCCCTGCAATTAGAGCGAAACCTCTGGAATGGGGCCAACGTATTTCCATTTGTTGCTTGCCATTTTTATATGACTTAAATATTCAGGTGAGGGGAATGTATTTTAAACATTTTATTCTGTTATAAAATATTGTGCAGAATTGTTTTTGTCTAGTCTAGGTGTCTTCACACGTTTGAGATTCGGTTCACTGGCAGCCGGTTTCAACCCACCGAAGAAACCAGCGGAATATTCCTAAAGCTTTGTGTATCTTCTTCCTCGTTATAGGCTTGCATCATTTCTGCCAAATTTTGCGCCACACTTAGAAATGGACCCGATGGAGGCTGCGACCCCTCAAGCCACATCTGCGCACCCCAGCTCGGGGATAAAAGAGAACTAGCTCGCCCAGTTCCGGCAGTCTCATCACAACGAGACAAAGTAGGACAGTGCATGCTAATTGTCTTCATCAGCGTACAGTCCCATGCAACATTTTCCGTCCTGCATGTTCTTTTGCAGCATTCTGCTTTGCGCTATTAGAATTGAAAAGGATGAAAAATAAATGACATTTAGTCCCTTTTGCTGCTTTTGCTTGTTTGCGCCGATGAGATAAGCTGCGTGTTAAATGTTGTTTGGTGGAAAGTTATGCCAACAAGTTTTTTGTTGAGGACCGCCAACATTGCCGTATTCGTACGCATGATTTTCGCCCAGTGAGGATTTTGAGAGAGAGAACAGAGAGCAGGCTGGGACTAAAATGAACTCATCCTTCGGTAAACACCCACGACAGCCAGTATATATCAAGTCAGGATTGCACAAGGGATAGACTCAGTAGCAGAGCATATTTTAGCTTGTAAGTCTATATTTTGGCCTATATTGAAATTTGCTTGATTATAAGAATGATTGCTTTCGAAATGAGGTTAGTCGAGATGATCCCGTCTGTAAAAACACCCATACGATACTAAACTGTCAAAGCTTCTATCACGAGTAACTTCGAACAGGAGAAACTTCAAACGGCATGATTTTAGGCATGTCTGTGCGGTTAGTTGGAGAATGCATTTTATACAATTAAGAAATCATCGGTTGCATGATCGATTGATAAGCGCGACATACGTTTAACTCCTACGCTGCATAGGTATGTGTTGTTAGTCCTGATTTAAATTACTGTCTTCAAAAATGGAAGCCATTTTTGGTCATTGCAAAGGCATAATTTAGCAAACTGGCTCTACCTGATAAGATTATTGTCGGGTTCTGCCTATTTACAACCCGGATTCCCCTGTATACATTCAAATGACTTAAAAGTTTACTTCCCACCTGGTTCGAAATTTATGTCATCCTGCTCACTACCTTGAGAAGGCATGCGTTTATATTCAAGATGAAACGGGGTGGAATGGGCTCACGATATTTTCACAATATTTGTTTATGATGGCAAAGCTGTCTTCAAGGTTATACACGCGGTCAGCGTTACATCCAACCACATCACAACATAAGTCCCCTTTTGTACATAAACAGTACGAGCTCGATCTAATACCACAACAACTCCAAGCAACAGTGAAACAATCCTGCTCACCGTTTGTATATACTACTTTAATAGTGACCAATTTTACACGCGATTATTGCACGTGTCTTCTGTTGCCCCTGGAGAGTAGGAACTCAACACACGAGACAAGTATTTCTTGCAAAAACAATGCTACTCATTGTTTGCCAACAGTATTTTAATGGTGACAGTTGTACGCTTGCGTGTAGAGATGTTTAAGACCCACCGGCATGTTATAAATAGGGTTCTCAAAGGCAATGCCTATAACCCTCATAAACACGGGTACGAGGGCACAGGAGGGAAAATAAAATAAATAAACCAAACAAAACCAGGACATAGTACATAACAAACAAATATTTCGCAAATAAAAAATGTGAGGTAATCGAAAAAGAAATGACAAATAAAAAACGACAAATAATGAAATCATAATAATCAGTAAAACCGTAAATAATAAGCAAAAATGAATCACCATAACAACCGTTATCGCACTGCAGAATTCTGTGGGTTTGGTTTCCATGGTAAGCCGTAAACTAGACTATTACCTATTTTATGTTAATGCAACGAGTGTGCACGCAAACTAAGCTGGAATGACTAAAATGGATGAAAGCCTGATATGATTGTGAATAAGATGCCAATATGTTAAAATAATCGTATTAAATCGGAATAGAAATATAACATTGAAAAATCATTTTGGCCAATTTATCGATGCAGCTCGTGGCTATTACATATACTTAAGTAAACTGAAACATCTTTTATTCTACGCTGAAGGAAATGAGTGTACTTGCTGAAACCTTAGAAGCCAAGTAGATTTCTTGCACCCTGGTTGAAAGTAGTCATTTTAGGTAGAGTTGCAGATTCATATAAGACGTAAATACAAAGAGATTGAAAAAAACACTGATGAAAACTTTGGCTAATAATTAGAGCTGAAGGTGCGTTATGCGGCCACCTGCAAACTGTACACTTAAGATAAAATGACAATTTTATTTGTATGACTTCATATAATCGGGATTTTGGCGTTGGTATACATTCAAAGTGATCTGATAGAAAGCATGGAAAATTTTTTTTCCTTTTCTACACCAATTTTAGTGAAAACCATTTTAAAATTTTGCACCTGAACGAAGTGCACCTAAACAATTACGTTTGTGGCTGATTGGGTGGTTGCTGTTGTGTATCAGGACTTGCATCGTGTTTGTCACTTTCCTGAATACTTAATTCTTTAGACCACTACAATCTTTGCGACAGACAAGGATATAATGAAGGGCCAGCTTGTTGTTCATTTCTTTCTTCATCATAAATCGGATATCCTGGAAGACGCTGTCCCTTGAACGTGAGCACCTGATCCCATTCGATAATGACGAAGGTGTCATCCACATACCACGTCCAGAATTGTGGTCTGTGGTGTTGGAAAACCGGCGACTCCAGCCGGTGCTGGACCGCCTCGGCTATGAGTCCCGAAATCGGTGAACCCTTTGGTGTCCCCACGCGTAAGAAGGCAATTAACGTTAATTGTCGCTGTATGTTTGCAGTAATGGCTGTATCCTTTAAAAACTGCAAACGTCTCTACATACATTACTCGTTTCTGCTAGTGTTTCCTACGCATGGCTCTGATGATGAATCCGCGACGGATATCGAAACATCAGGCGAATAAGGTATTGTCCCAGCAATCGAGTCTTCTTTTCAATTGCTTCCTGGGACACGCATGTTCGCTTGTATTGGCACTAATGCTGAATGCCTGGTAGCATTTTGCGAGTATTAATCCCCTTTCCCAGAATACGTAACAGAAGCCACGTTTTCTCTCCTTGAGCAAATCTGGCTATCATGCATCTGATTTAGATCTGGAACATCATGTAGAAATTCTTCGCTATTGAACAAAGTGATTACTTTTCTCACGTTCGTTCTAGCAATTGTATCTGTCCAGCCTTTGCCACTAGCTTCTCCTTTATGCATCTCTTTTGCCATCACAAAAAGCATAGCAACCATTTTTACTGTTCATTAGCAGCATCTGTCGCTCCCACGTTCGTGTTCAGCGTCCACTGATAGCGTTTCTTTTTCCACATGCAACAATATCTCACTCACTGCTTTCATTCCTCCATAAGTAAGCCTTCGCTATTTTATTGCGTTCCCATTTGTCCGTCCCCGCTTTCCTCACAGGCCTCTTAACAGGTTTCTGTCTCTCTGTTTGTGTTCAGAAAGGGAAAGGTGGCGAAATGCCAAATTGAACTACTTATTAAGATGGCAGGGCTCTCTTCCTCAACAGTGCAGAAAAATTAAATCGTGTGTTCCTTCCTTCTTAAAGTTTGCGCGCCAATGAAACGGTGAAGAATGCCAGAAAGTAGTGTCTGAAGAGGAAGTTCATTTGGCGCCCCGTGGAGGCACTTTTTGCATGGGCCTAGAGCACCGTATTATTCTTGCGTTTATACTAGTTGTTACTGCGGGTGCCGTTGAGGACACAACGTTGCCTTCGATACCTCTCAAAATAATAATACTTGCACCAACCAGATGCATTCCGGAGACTGCTTTTTAATTATTCTGCCAGTTTTTTTCAGCCACTGGAGTATCTTCATACCCAAGTGCCCAACTGGAACATCGATATTACAGCCTACGTCCGATGGCTACATATTACGGGATGTTTTCTTCAAGAGTACAATCGGTCTTCCATTCTGGTTAGAGCACTCAACAGAGGAGTCGAAGAATTGGAGAATTCGACGGGCTTTACCGTCATCTTAAGGCCAACTCTGGGCGGCGAATGTATATTCGTCAGTAGCTGGATAGCCACTTCTTGTTTCACTGACATTTCCTATCACAATCTCCACCAATTTAATTATGCATGCCGTCCAAAGAACGAACACAGCCTCTTTATGGACCTGCTTACGAGAAGGAGCCTCTCCCTGGCTTTGAGGATCAAAATGTTAAACAGGAGCCTGGGGACGTTACTGCGATACGAAGGCTGGACTCAACTGTCCATTTTGTACGAGGTCAGCTCAAAGGAGACTTCTTTTAGGGCTTTAGGTCTGAATCTGCGGAGCCTACTCTCGAACGCAACCAGCAGTGGCCTTTCGCACATTAAAGTCCTACAGCATGGTAGTCTGCACGAGGACCCAAGCACAAAGGCATACGAATTGCCAATCTTGGCTGATCAGATACAAGGTTAGTGACATGGTGGCTAACACAGGTGAACATTTAGCTACCCCACATGTATATACATACAGTATGGCGAGTGCTGCATTCCACAATCCGAAAAAGACCGGTAATTTCTCGCATATCAACATTGAGTAGTGTTGCAATACTGTCTATCATGCAGTCAAATTTCAATTAGTTTCACTAACGCTAGAATGCCAACGCTGTGATGAGTCTCTTTTGCACCGCTGCGAAAAAGTTGATTCTGTAAACAAATTGCTTTTTAAATAGTATGCATTTTATCATTTATTTTGACTGCCTTTATAAATTCAAATATATTTTATGAAAATTTTGTATGAAAAAATTATGTCCTGTACTCTATTTGATAGGAGATTACGCCTTCTTTTAGAGGCTGATGCTTTAGTCCGTTATGTAAAAGCAAGTGAATCCAAGAAGAAAAAGTTGCATTTTCTCAGGAACAGTAACAAATATATTTTTTTTAATCATGTCTTCTTATATGTGAAGTTCATTTCCACAAAATGCAGAAGCAAAACTTTTTGGCAGCAGTTAGCGGAACCACATGAAATATTTGTGATTTAACCAACACTGCGCATATATTATCGCGAATATATGGTACAACCATTTTTTAAAAAATGTATAGCTTGTCGAGATGTGCTTCTTGTACACTTTAATTTTAGATTAATGCGTAACTTGGACATGAAACATGCAGAAGAATATTAAGTGTTAACGATATCGAAGCATATCCTCAGCAACTCTGCTTTTGCATTTTCAAGTTAAGAAAAGAGCCTCGAATTAAATCTTTATCGTAGAAAATCCTTCCGTTTAAAGACAGAAGTAAGTCCTATCATTTCCAGCCTTATTGTATCATTCTGTTTTAGGTAAACGAAATAACTGGTTAAAATTTTTCATTTTTACCTTGAAGTTATCTTCCGAACATTTAACATGCAAAATAACAAATTTTGTATTTTTCAAGAGGGATCTTATAATAGAAATTTGTTACTACATCTTAGAAATTGCAATATTGGTCTTTTGTTGTAGGCGTTCTTTTTGTTCAGTTACGTGTTTTGCTCTTTTAAGGAACTTATAAATATGGCCTCCCTTACCAGTTTCATATGAAGGAATATTCAAAAGTCACATTTAGGTTAATACTCAGAGGCATTGACTCAAAAGTCCTACATGCACAAGCAAATGATTCTACATTTATGGAGGATAGGTTAAAAACACTAAGAATAGTGGGGATGTAAAAGTACTTGTAATCCAATGACTGAATTACTTGTAGGGAAATTTGAAAGTGGAGAGTTTTTTCAAAATAAAGAAAATGACATGCTTCACCTAACGATTAAATTTATTTTTATCGGTCAGGTTTATAACTGTTTTCCACGCTTTCGGAACTTCAAATTTTTTCTATAAAAGTAAGTATTTCTATGCAAACAATTATAAATTTTATGTTTCTTTTAAGTTTTAAATTCGCTTTAGGTTTTTCATTACCATGTCAAGATGTTTGTACTTGAATTAATTTTGGTATTTCAATGTTTATAAATCTGTTGCAAATTATGGCATTTTGCAGGAGCTTTTCCCCAAAACTGATGAGGAACTATAAGTAGGCACGAGAATTTAGTGGTTCAATGTCCGACCTTCGCACATCAGTGAGATTGGTCCCTGCTGATTCATTGTGGTCCTCATGACACATTACCACTGCTTAAGTTCTGCTTCATGAAATAGAGTTGGGACCTGACCCATATAGTGTTTCATTTGATGTTTTGACTTATGGTTTGTCCGCCACTGTTCCCTTCCCTCCTTTCTGTCAATATTTATAGCAGAAAGTGAGGCACCTTCTGCAACGGAAGAGTTATCAGATGACTGCGGGCGAAAACCCGGTATTTTGCAGAATAATTTGAAAACTTGGGCAAATTTTTCGCGTGCTGATAGAAACGAACAGAAAGAAAACAGGATAATTGATGGAACCTGGCATTTACTGCTCTGACGTTTCGGATTCGCGTCCATCGTCAGGGGCAGTCGCAGACAAAGGTAGTGAGGGCTCAATATTCTGTGCTGAGACATTGCCTAGGTAAATTATTGCCAGGGCTGCACGAAACGTTCATGAAGAAATTTAAATTGGTAGTTAAGCATATATTTATTCAGGTTATTTTGAGTGGATTTAATAACTAAGAAGGCTTTATTTTTGAAAACTGCCCTTTTACTAGAAATTATAAAGCAAAATATAGTTTTTTGTAAACTATATGTTCCGCTTACGCGTTAATTGGAAACGGCACAGACAGAAGAAAAATAAGCATTTTAAAAATGGCCATATATATGGGCAGTTTTTTGCATTCGCAAGCTTTAAACAGATCGTGGAATTAATCCACTTATGCCGAAACAAGTGAAAAATAAGTTTGTTCATCTTTGGTCAAACTGAATCGTTTATCTACAGGTAACTTTAAGACATTTGCAAAAGTCTCCAATTTCATTGTGACATTTCCTTGGAAAATATATTGTACACAGAAATTCATCAGCGGAATATCTAAGCAAAGCAATTTTTTGAAGCGATAACCTTTATGGAAAGTTCTTACTTAATTTTAGGAATGAAAATATCAGAATTGAGTGGCGGACATTACTTTTTTACGACAATGTGATTTGCTGTTATGAGGCACTTTTTTAATATGAGCAACATGGCCATCCTCATGAAAAATAATATCAAAAAACACTTTAATTCGGTAAATGTCTTTTTATAGTTCTTATTTTGAAAGTTTTGGTGAGACATTCAAACAAAATCGAAATTTATCAATTTATCAATGAAGACACAACGTAAACGAGAAAAATATTGACAGACTTTATTCGACGGTGTTCAATAAATAGTTATCCACCTATGGTGATGGATACAAAATACTTTAATTAAAGAAACGTTGTTTTTATATAACCTTTCAACTTTGGCGGTCAAGATGTACAATGAAAATGAGTCACATTAGCAGTCAAGGAAATACAAAGGAAACTGAAATAACCATTTCTAGCCAATAAGGTGTCGCTAGCCAACGATTTCCAGCCTCAAATGATGTCAGACTTGAGGCTCCAACCAAGGACCTTTGCGCAGAAGTCTAAGGCTCCAACTACGTTTGGGGTACAACTTGGGGTTGGGTATGACTGGCTGATGACAGCTTATGAGCCAGAAATATCTTTTCAGTCTGTTTTGCCTTTGCTGGCAGTGCTACCTGCCTACCTAGCCGCTATAGGCTGCAGAGCAGACCGAGTGAGTTCTATTAGCGATTGGCGAACGATACTCAACGTATCAGCATCTCCATAAAATGCAATAGCAAGGATGTGATTTTGGCAAGTTACGAATCGAATACGAACTAGGGAGCAATCATTGTGTTAGTAACAACCAACAGCAATTAAAAATAAAATAAACAAATCGAAAATAAAATATTAAATTAAAATAAAACGTAAATTTCTTCTAAATTAATATAAAAACTAATATTTCGTTGCATTTTTTTTTCTATAAAGAATGTTTTAACTTTTCAAAAGGATTCAAGTACATTCATACTATGCACTTACAAGGAATTGCCGGAGTGTGGTTCTTGCAGACAACCTACAGGAAGCTCGTTCACTAGCCAACATCCTGAACTCACTAAAATATATAAAGATTATGCGGCCAGGTACTTAATAGTACAAGCCCACTGCAATAGTAATTTTTCCAATCAAAAGCGCTGTTGAGAATTTGACTAAGCATTATATGGCTTATCCTCTCTGTAGTACGATTTAGTATGCAACGCCATGGAGAACAGAAAAGGTGGTTGCTACGCGTAGGAATCATTAATTAGGCAAGGCCCAGGGTAGATCTCATAACAGTTTAAAAATCTCCGCCTGTCACTTCATCTTACCGTCAAAATTGGGCTCGCCGAAATTCGCCCTGCGTCGAATATCCTAAAAATTCACAGGTGTTTTCATTTTATTTGTTGGGAAACAATTAATAAGCACTATAGATCACATGGATGCCATAACCATAGAGATTGCAGGCTTTACTGTTCAGTTTGGTGTCCCAGTAAGGTAGAATGTGGTCTAGGCATTTATTGGATAGCCCAAAGGGCTTCCGCGGACCCCAGGAATGGATGGACTCTACCAGATGAGCTATATCTAACACAGCCAGAGGCAGTAAAATGTTGTTTTCTCCATGATGTTTTTAACCTTTTAAGAAAGATGCATTCATAAAAAACATGCACGTTACCATTCTTTTCCATGCTAACTGAGAAGCAAATTATATCCTCTTTAAATTGTTTACCAGAAGTAAGAAGGGCTATCGGTTGTGATATTGATTGTTACGTAGGCTATTCTGAAGTCATTTCAGTCACAGCTTTCAAAATGAGCTTTTTTCAAACCACAAACAAAAAAGTACGTACTGTAAGTAAGGGGTACTTTATTATTATTCATTTTTATCATTGATTTTGACTAATTTCATAAATTGAAATATATTTTATGGGAAAAATAAACTAATAATTTACTTTCGTACTCGTTTGGTAGCAAAATATGACATATATAAATTCTTAACTTCAAGAATAGATTTTTAACGGTTTTGAACATGTTTTAAGTTCCAAATAATTTTTAAACCTACTGACCACTACACTTGAATTCAAGGTTTACAAACTGCGCGCTGTGTACAGCTTTTTTTAGGAAAAGCAGGTCTTCGCCTAGGTGTCAGAAGCCGTTACAGCAGATATGAAAAACGCTTTTTAAATTCTCGGCAGCATTAATAAATTGACGGATATGATAAAGTATGAATGAACGCCTCGAAATCGTTAAAATACCCATAATTAGAAGGCTTTTGAAACTGCAAGATAACCTATGTTTAAGTGTAAAATTTAAAGAAGGCCTACATTGCTTCGAAACGAGTACAACGAATGATATATTATTTCTGTTTTTCATCAAATATATTTGAATTTATAAAGTAAAAAATACATACTACTGAAGTAACTAACTTTTACCGTACATAAGCTTTGTAATCGGCTAGAATAAAACTCGTTAAAATTTGGGCATTCTATCGCGACTGAAAGGGCTTCAGAATAGGCTACACGATAATTAGTCTTGCGACCTCAGGCAATACCAATAAGTGAAAGTATATCAGTCTATTGCATATGTTGGCATGTTACACGAATTTAAGGCTGTACTGTATATTTCTGCATTTTATTCCAGAATTCGCTTAATTTAATTTTTTCGTATTTTTGTTCACTGCAATATCTTTAAGTTCGGTAAGCTCATTTTAAAATGTCTTTATATTGTTTGAATAATAACACTAGATTTTTTCTTATGAAATTTCAAGCTAAATTCTGAAATGCGTTTCCGATTTGCAAACAATTACCTTAGTAGGATTCGAAACTTATGAGCGTTTGACATAATTTTCATAAATTTCAGTTAGTTCAGGCTGCAAAAGACTATCAGTATCAGTTAATTGAGGGAAAGATAGGCGAATGCCTTTGAACTCCCTGTTGGTAACAGGATGATAGAAAATAAGTTGATACAAAGACAAATTTAAAATGTGCGACAGTTACATGTTCCAGGAAAACAATCTTCAGAAAAATATGACAGACACATATATGGCTACCTACAAATCGCGAGTACTTTAATTTGATGCAGTGTATGTGATAAGCAATGTGATACATTGTAAAGTGATTCGTTGTTATCTCATGACGGAGTTTTTAACTTCATTGCGTTTGCGCTTGATACATGTCCAGTCTACTCTTAAATACATTGACACAAATGGAGAGGACTACCTCATCTGGAAGAGCGTTCCACGCTGAAACTACTCTGTTCGTAAAGAAGAATTTTCTTCCTTCGATCCTTGCTATGCCCGGGCGTAGTTAAGGGGAATGCCCGCGCAAAGTTGGCGTGTTAGCGTGGGCAAAGAAATCACCAGGAACGGAACAACAATGCAGGTTATTAATGATACGGAGGGTTAATAAGAGGTCCACTCGGATTGTTCCGTAGGAAAGGGGAAAAAGGTTTGAATGGACAGTCTGCTTTCATAGGGCAATGTTCTTAGACCTCTGACCATGTTTGTCGCTCGCATCTGGACCTTCTCTGAGACAGTACAATCTTTGACAGTCCATGGTCTCCATGCCTGTATAGCGAACTCCAGGTGCGGCCGAATAAAGCCTTCAAAGATTTTGGAAATGCTGTCTTTTTCAAGCCCCATAAAGGCTCGTCTTATAAGCTGTAACATATATCTGGCCGCCTAAATCTGTTAATAGTGACTTCTGAAATATTAATGATTTTTTAAAAATATTTTTCAACATTCCTTAAAATTCAGAAATAGTTGATAGAAAAAATATCGGTAGATGTTCTTTCTTGCAACCGTATGTTAGCACAGTAGTCGTCCTCGGTATGTTTTACTTAAAACAAAGTCATCTTTTGGTTTCAAAATTGTTTTCAATAGCCAAATTCTGTTGCATGCGAACTGCCACTACGCTTGCATTTAATATTTTCTTACTATATGCTGTATATTTACCGTTAAATGAAAATTACACAGTCTTTAAGCTGTAAAAAAGCATTCATAAAGTACTTGTAAAATTTTGCAGTAGATGTGAAACATAAACTATAATAATTAAAATAATAAAATTAAAATATGATAATTGGGAAATTCAGAACAAACTTTTTCAATTCCATTAATATAAATTTGGAAGAAGAATTAATTGACTACCATGCTAATCTAAGGGAGAAAATTTTCGTGCATGTTCACTGGAAACTGAAAGAAAGAATCAAAAATGAAAATATTGCACAAGGAATCATTTATTACTGAATTATTACATGAGTTCTGTAAACTATCTTTCAATTCATAAGAAGATTGAAAAAATAAATAACAAAAATAAATTCTTGTTTATTATCATATTTAGTGTATTCTTTTCAATCACCGGAAACATTTTGATCAATAGCCGGTATCCCATCCTGACTGAAAACTGTAAGGATAATCCTGCACAGTTATCATTTTTACAACCCGGCTTAAGTATTTTTTTCGAATCGAAAACAAATTTCAGGATTTAGGCCGGTAGTTTTTGAGCATGCAAATGTACTGCGTATTCCATGCGCATATATTAAAAACATAGTTTACTTATTGCTTCCTTACTGACCACTTGGGCCAGGTGAAAATTGCCTTGCAATAACAATCCTTGTATGCATTTAAATTAAAAGAACAATAAATATTATTCGACTGTCCTCCGATCATAGAACATTCCTTCATTCAGTAACTTCTGACAAAGTATCGCATTTTATGCTAAAACCTCCTTTTTTGGGCCATTTTTATCTACCTTTGATAACACTTATGCGAGGAAACTTTTCTGCTTTTGCTGTATGCAAATCGAGCTTTTACGTTGGTGTGAGTTTCAGTCACGCACAGTGTTCATGCATTAAAAAAACGAGCTACTAGGGAACTCCTTCGGGGCAGAACCCTTGCGTGCTTGACGTCAGCTATAGAAATAACCACTCCGTGGATGTGGATTGCGTAGCAAAAGTATGCGAAAGGCTGCATTTTCGATGTCCACTTCATGCTTCAGACGCCCATACAACAAAAAACTTTTTTTAACCAATAAACTCTAAGAAAGCTAGCTTTTAAGAGGAACTCCCTAGCGTGCTTGAATGCCTTATCGCCTTGTAATTTCTTGGCATTTCCACCTGCTACCGTCATGTCACGACAGAGTTCTTTCACTTTTCTTGTCTTCTACGGCCTCCTCTTCCAACGCCCTCTCTACGGACAGGTCAAACTGAACATCCTTATCACTGAAGGTATCTGTGGACCCACATTTGAACTCTTCGACTATCCTTTCAGTCTCGCCTTCCCTGTCGAAGCCCTTGACAGTTTGGAGGGCTGGAACCAACCTAGTACCCCACCAGCTGTGCAACTATCTTCCGGCTTCTTCAGCATTCCAGGCTGCACTCTGAGACAAGACGGACGAACTAGTGCTATGTTAGCCGCCCTGAGCACAATGAATGACACAGCAGTTCTAGGAAACGAGTTTTCTGTCTTCATTGGTCCACCCATGACAGGCGATTGTGGCCTTGTGTCTGACTGGATATCCCTGGGTAATCAGGAGGATGCGCTTAATCGTGGCGTCTATCAAATCAACTATGTTTGTCGTAGGAACGTTAGGGCTGAGGCTCTCACCACCGTAGTCGACGGTCGTGACAGAAAACCCATCGGAGCTTATATTAATTCCTTCAGTACGGTGATGAATACGAAGAAGTATCTGAAGGCTTTGAGTGCCTTGCTATACAGATATCGCTGCAAGTACATTGTTATCTTCTATGAACTCAGTGCCGATATAACAGACAATGAGTTTTTCGTCAATGAATTGTCAGTCTTATTGGCTAATGGTGAATATGGCAAGTTTGAAGTTGTCGGTGTGCATCGGTTGCGGCCAGGGAGAACAAAGTTCTCAGTCTACAGATTAATGAATGAAACTTATGACGGTTCGTATGCACCTTTCTGTTTAAGTTGCTTTTTGAGACATGCGGATAGTTTCAAATTTCATAAAATGTAGACCAACATTTCGAGATTTTTTAGTGGTACAAGTTACTGAATAATAACATTGATTAACATATCACATAATCCTAAAATACGTCACGGCAAGGTGCTTATGTGAAATGAAGAAGTTTGTCAAAGATTGATCAGTTCTCGCATACAAGCATGAACTCATTTACAAAAACTTAGAAATAATAATAAACAGCCTTAGGCACACTGGCTTGAAATAATTTTAAGTCTGAAATTCTTCCTTGGTTGTTCAAATAAATGTCATTTCTCAAGCTTGACTTTACATATATGTGAGCGACTTAGGACTTAATTTTACGGTTCCACAAGGATAAGGTTGTAAACTTTTCCTACTTATATTGTGGTTCTTCAATATTATAATAGATATTAATGGAAAGTTTGGTTCTGCTATATTTGATATCAGGTTACTCCCGATTAAGCAAAGACTAATTTCTTTTGCCGAAATACTCTCTCAGGATTAAATATACTCTGTGTATCATAATAACGCGACCAAATATATACTATACTAACAAGAAAATTTTCGCCATGCGTACATTTTACTTTCAATATATTTTGAATAAAAGATGCTTTACCCTATGCCTTTTTGTATTATCAAGATAGAAATACCGTTATTCGTACATTTTATCCTTTAAGTTTACGAACGACTTGGTTTAAAAGCTTTTTAAATTGCCGAATAACATTGAACTCTATAGGCTATTTACCTTGAATTCACTGTTCCGAATTCCCCGCTGTATGCAATCTGCCTGTAGAGTGTCCCAAGAAAGGTCACATAATTCTCATAATATTTTGTGGCGGATGAGGACTATATGAGAGAAAGCTATTTGCTTTACTCTGAAAAAATAATTCAAAAACTTTCAGCAAAAATTTTTCATGTTTAAAACTTTATTTGCAGCATTATAAAATGTATGGATACGATGTACTATGTGTGAAACAGCTCCCAATTTTACATTTTTTTTAAATTCAAAAAATTTCTTTTCCTCAAGTATGAAATGTGTAGAAGAGATAATCTGAAAACAAACAAGAACAAGACAAAAATTTTTTGTGAAGTTTTTTTACATACACTGGTACTTTTAAAGGCATTGAAAATAAATGAGAAATCTGCATGCTCATAAAGCACTCATTTTTAAGTAGTGTGCCTTTTGGCGGGAAGTGGGAAAGAGATTTGAGTAAAAGCAGGCATCCGTCCATGACTGACATATCTTCAGATTAGGCTGAATGCTAATAATTATTACAAGTAATTTGCATTTTTCGGATCATTTGACATTACAGGAGATAGTGCATCTTCTGCAAACAGTATTTAAAAAACAGATTCAGCAGTGTTTCATATCTGATTGCCTACTAAATCATCATGGTTTTCGTTTCCCACCGTTCTTTTTGCATCTAGAAAGAAACATCGATTTTCGGATCTATGGCAGTAAATCCTTGAATCTTCAAACAATCGCAACTTTGTGAATCGAGCGTTCGACTGACAGAGCACTGCCTGCCCTTGAAACTGCCTTCACTAACCCCAACATCAAGTCAAACATCAACTCTAATAGATATTACAGATTTGGCTCTAAACGTTATCAATGAAAAGAAAAATTATATAGATTCAAGGCTAGAGGATGACAAACAGCCCGACTTTATCAAGTGGGCCCACCATAAATTCTCGAATACTTTTTTATTCACTAACCTTCGGAAATTTAAATATCATGGTAAAAGTAATGTGTTTAAGGTTTAATTCAACTTGCGTACATAAAGTTTCTTATCTTATCTGAAAGCGTAGATTGGGACAGTGTTAAGATCCCCGCACTAGCCACGACGCATATGATGAGTTGCCGTATTAAAACGTCCCATGGAGGCTGGTCATTTGTTAACTCAGCCATTTGATGACCACATCTTTGTTTCTATTGCATTTAAAGCGGGAAAAATACCATATAGCCCTGAATAATAACTGTTTTAAGAATAAAATATAATTGTCAGATGGTATCATTATGTGCATATTAAGGCAGTTCGATTTCGGAAGATTTCTCTATAGATATTTCTGATATTGGTTAACAATTAGTTTCAGGTCGTTCTTAAACGTTCGGCAAATATTTTATAATTTTTCCTTTTTAAAAGCCTTTCTCAATAAAGTTAGATTTTTTTGAAGTGTTTATCAAAATCTCCAAAATAAGATATTTCTTAAAATGAATTTTTAGAAAGAAGTAATTCGTTTTTTCACCAAAACACCGAAACCCACTGCCGAGATAAAGAAACATCCATAAGTACTATGTCGTAGATCAATTAAACACGTTTAGGATAAGTGATCTCTTAAAAAAGCACCTTCATTAGGTATTTGGCTGACGAATAGCTCTGTAACTTGTATTTTTCAAAAAAAAGTCGAAGTAGCAATGGCAACTTTGACCATTTTTGAAATTTTCCTGAAATTTCGCGATACAATTTCGGCCAAAAATTAAGTAACTCACACTCTACCCTAAATTGGGTATTTCTCGTATTATTCGGCTATTTTTAGACTGTATTTTAAGATAAAAGCATGTCGGGTGGCTTCAAATCCTTACAATAATGCTGCATGTAATTGAAGTTTAGCCTGCAATTAGTGCGATTAACGTTTCCAATACGGAACCTTATGTCAAAAACATAGAAGAGCCGTATTAGTTGGCAGCTTTCGACGAGAACCATCTTCCAGGGTCGAATAACTTCAGTATAAAACTGTTTGCATTTAGTCAGTTTTATCAAAATCATCCTAAGCACCCAATCACCATTATCTATATCTGGTAGAAAGACGAACTTATGACAATGGAACCTTAGACCAATCGAATTGTGTACTATTTACTCCAGTCAACTTAAGAAACGTCACATGCGCTTACTTCCTCTCAGCAATCAGATTTAACGCACTCAAATGACCAGGTATAGTGTAATAAAGAGGCAACTGAACATAAATTTCGCTCGTAAAGACATCGCTGTCTTGCAACTCGGCGACTTTCAAATCCATCACGTCTTAGGCGTTAGGTGAACGACTTAAACAGCACTTTAACCGGTGTAAAATCGGGTTCTTCAGTCTAAGTCACTGCAGACTTGCAGATGATACGAAATCCAGCTTTTTTACCACCAAGAACATAGTTTAGTGCAACTGCAGTATTTATGGACACAGAACAGTGTCCCCTGACATCGTTTTATTCTAGGGCTGGACTGTTGCTATTTAGAGTCCTGACTTGAAAGTTTCTGTCAGAAATTCCATTGATCAAAAGGCAAGGATGGGAAGTACCACCGTAGCGAGAAATCATGAACTGGTGATTCTTGTTTTAAAGGAGAGGTGAGTTTAAATAGTAACGAATACAGGTAGAAATAATGCACGTCCCCAACACAAAACATAACTAATATTTACGCAATTCAGTTTACCAAACGGTATTTCATAGCAATTAAATGGCGAAGGCTCTATCATATCACTTATGACCACTAAGTCTGAATTTTCCGAAGATAAAATCAGTCGGCAATAGCTTATGTAATAACTTAATGATTTCAATAATTCTTATTAAATGTAAATTAATTTATTATTCAAAACTGAATTATGAGAGTACTGGATACCTTTTCAAGGGCTATTGATTGTCAGCAAACAAAACTGCTTGATAGTTCTATGCAATTTTCACTACTATTAAGTAGAGAGAGTTGGACAATAGCACAAAGACCATAGATTTCTTAGCTTAGCCTCAAAAACATATCATAAGTCAACCGCCCCTTTCTCCAGCAGGCTACTGACATATCACGGCACGAAACTTTTTACTAAAAAACGAAAAATCCACAATTACTAACAGGCCTACCGAATATGAGTTCAGTAGAAATGTAATAAACCAATGAAAAAGCAGAGGAGCGTTTGCAATATCGATTGAAGCCAGCCTTGCCCTTTTATTATTTTTTCAGCTATTATACTGCTTACCCGTCCAGTGTTAGCGAAAGAGTTCCTGCTCGAAACGCGCAATGTTCCCGCCATCAGAAAAGGCAAAGTTGCCATCATCCACGTTGATCCCACGGACATGCTGACCTATGATATCCACCGACTCTGGCGAAATGAACTGGAAAGCGGATTAGACCTTGGAGCGGCCGGGCAGAGTCTGATCATCATGACAATTCTGCCAACGAGAACTATGTACCAGCCCAACTCCTCCATTTATATGAACGTAAGTGAAGCGCACGTTTTTGAAACATTCTAATGGAAAGTTTGCAGGTTTCTGCAATATCCATATTCGTCTGAAAAGTGATTTCGAAGGTTTTGGTACTTACATGTGTCCATTGAACAAAGCAAATATGTTCAGTTATGTGAATGCTGAAGCGATCCAAATGGTGTCAAGCACACCAAGTTATTTCACTCACAGTTAAGGCAGACGGACTTGTAAAGATGCACGTTTTTCAGATAGAGAAAAAGACCCAAGCAAAAAGTTGAGTCTCAGGAAGTAACTGAGAAGAAGCAGATGTGATCCCTTGGAAAAGAACTTTATTCGCCTTTCAATTCCTACTCCATAACGGATCAATTGTCAGATACAATAGCAGAAATGGAAAATACATATATGGGGTGGTAGTATCTACAGGATGGAGTCTTTAGGCAACAGCCAACCTAGGACAATTAAACGCTCCCCCTATTGATTTTTGTTGCCCGTTTGTGCGCTAATTGCTTGATGTCGGGCCTCCGGATCGTGACCTGCTGAACTTTTGACATTCATGCTGGACTTGGGCGTGATGATTGCATGGCCGTGGCAGTAGCACATATTACGCTTTTGTGTGTGCGCTCCACGGGTGGCGAATTGATTTGTCCAAGCTGAACCTCAGCATCGAATACAGGTACGGCAGGTCATTGTACTTGTTTATGGACCAGAGGCCAGTGAAACATGATAAAGGTAATGCGTGTCTCACACGATCTTCGCCCCCCTCTTATGAGATAAGAATCCATGCTAGTAAGTTTAAAGCATATGTTAAGCCGGCGCCTTAACTATTCGATGTAAAAGGGCCCAATGGAAGCTGCGAGTTTAAGCACATTAAGCTCAATGTGCCTGGTCAACATACCGAAGCGTATGAGATCCATCAATTCTGGTACACACGGAAGAATACAACCAAGAAAGACAGGGATGACTGAGAAGGTTATTTCGGATTTCGAAACCGTCATCATTCAGAACTACTTAGCCCCACGAGGGTCCAACCCACGTCCTGATTACATAGGCAGAATGTCATAGCCTGTCCATCTATAATGAAGCAGAAGATTACTAGGCGCACAGTTTAAACTTTTTGCTCCTTTCCTCTTACCAGAGAATAAACCTGGCTGTTGCGGCTGCGGCAGGACTGGCAATGCGACTTACACAGTTAAACGTCGTGGCAGGCGGTGGAAAACTGGATCCAACAAAAGGCCTGTTTGCACCAATGAGCAGCCAGGACGTCTACGTGCCCATCACCCCGGAGATTACTTTCCGTTTTGAAAACTATGGGAAAAAGAAGATCCGCGGTCTTTACGACATGTTCATCTTCTCCCTCAACCTGCAAGTCTCATCCGGCAGTCTTAATGTCTCTCAGATGACAAATGATGAGATTTTCCTCCTGACCGATGTGATTCATTGGCCACTGATTGCGGTCCAGCGTGTGGCCGAAAAAGTTTGGCCTGGGGACAGCAACGGCCCTAATTGCAATCCCTGCCTAATTTACGACTGTGAAATTGGTAGGTTGAACAACCATGCTGTACTGGATGAGTGTGTTGGTTTATAATGTTCTCATATACACACTCTCTCCCTCTTTCATGTAATTTAGTCAGCAGTGCTCAAGAAATATGTCTTATTATTCTGGGAGGAGTAATAATCTTCGGTTTGACCAATGTCGGCAGGATTGCTTACGTCAGGTACGTTCGAAGGGGGCATGCTCAAGTATGCCAATCTTATTATCTATTTTTAATAACCTAAAGGTTGAACTGCTTACGCGAAGTCCGTGAGCATATTTTTGATCAGGTGTCTGGGTGGGACAAAAACCCTCTCTCATATAGAAATCAACCCTTGACTTGACAAATATCCCTCTCATTTGGAAATGCATAATAAGTCTTTGCTTTGGCTACCAAAACTGCATTTTTTCTAGCAAAATTCTTAAACAACGGACCAATTTCTCTTGGACGGTTATCACACCTATCAAGCTCAACTCTGCGTGACGTGATTTAACCGATAATTCAGCGTCCTAAGGTGACGAATATATCAAAGCAGAAAGGAAACCGGAGCTAGGTCCTCTGTACGCTTCTACGCACTAATAATCCAGATTCGAAATGTTCGAAAATATGCGAGGCTTAGGCAATTGAATAGAAGGCGGAAGAACGTTCTCTGGGACCAGTATTTTATTTTCTCGACGTTCCGGACCCTCACTCGAGGCCATTGTCAAAGGATTAAAATGTACAGCTCACTGCGTGATTAAGTCAGCTTTGCCGGGGGGACCTTGAGTTCCCATTGTTCGATCCGCTGCGAGTGAACTTCAGCCCTGCCATTGCTCGCGCAACGCAAGGTAGGCATCTGGGAGATCGACATGCCTATTAATAGCATCCGCGTGCGAGTACCATGCAGCTTGCGGTAGGCGTGAGACTCGGTCGTCCGACTGGCCTAGCATGCGCATGTGTTCGAAGTCGAAGCCGTGCCTTGGCGAGGATGCATGGGCGACGACCAAAGGTAACTTGTCCTTCCTTCGCACGGCAAGTTCATGCTCGTGCAGTGTCGTTGCAACTCGTTTGCCGGTTTCGCCAACATTAATGGCGTGACCAAATAAACAGTCAATTCGGTAAATAACATCCAATTTCTGGGTGATGGGTATTGGGTCCTTTAGGTGCATGAGTTGCCTGTGGATGGTCGCTTCCGGTCGGTGAGCAACGCAAGTCCTGAATTCGCTGACCAGTCGAGCGAATTCTTCGGATACGCCGGCATTATAGGGTATTGCTCACCAATGTGTTGGTTCTGGCTGCCCCATTGGGTTTTTTTATTTTCACTCCACCCCTGCATTTTTCGAAGTAGCTGTCGGGATACCCTTTCATTGTGGACAGTTCCCGCAGATAATTGACCTCGGCCTTTTGGCGGCTGGTTCGCTGCGGGGGGGGGGGGGGTTTCTCGTGGCCATATGGCGGTCGTACGCAGCTGCGTTTGTGCGTGACTGGATAGTTGCTGAGATAACTCGTTTCTTGCCAATAGCCTCGAGTAAGAGTCTGAAACATCGGGCAAATAAAATACTGGTCCCAGAGAAGGTTCTTCCGCCTTTTAATCCAGATTAAACAAAGTAAAAACTTGGCCAGTGGGCGCACGCACACCGGTTGGCTGAATTCCAACACTAGACTCCGGTCAATAAAGTGTTAGACCGTGTGCTTGGGTCGCACCCGTGTGCGGAACGATTTAAGGTAAAAGGAATGACCTTCAGTCTGAAGGACAACGTTGACTAATTGACCGAAAACAAAACTAGTTCAATGCAGGTGGTCGAGGAAGAAGAAACCAGAGTTAGGGAACAATAGGTCAGATAGCAGTTTACAGAAGACAGACGTGAAACGTTTCCTCAACTAACAGCAATCCTTCGTCTTTCCTGTAATGCAAAACCTTGAATCAAGATTTTTGGAAGGAAGGATGATTCATCAATACAAGCGAATATGCGTGTCTCAGGAAGTAATTTAGAAGAAGGGGACTCTACCGCTGAAATCATATTTTTGAGCCTAGTTTCGAGTTTAGTGTACCAATGGTGCCTGTGATAGGGTGCCTTATGTCGCCGCCCTGATACTTGCGTTTGTAGATTTATACGGTGGTGAGTGGTAGCCCCAGCCGTTTCATGATTTCTCCCACGACAAGAAGCGTTCGAACCCTCGCATGCCTTCATCGGCCCGTCGATCCTACCCCATATATACTTTTCATGAACGAATTTTTTTCCTCCTTAAAGATCCTAAAATCCTATTCAAACTGTAAAGCGTCCAAAAAATACGCAAGGAGTTTTCTTATTTACCACCTGCTTTTGCTTCTATTGTTCTACCGCATTGGCATATTTCATTTGGCATCGCCAGTACGCTGAGGTTCTAGGCCCAAAGTAACAGTTGTAAAACTTCTAAAATTTTGTGTGACTTGTTCGGTTCTTTTATTTGGACAAATATGTCGCTCTTCCTTGTATTTAACGTTATATTTTTTTAATTTGATACCACAACGTGTACGTTAACAAGTAGGGAGTTCTACGCTCCACGCCTACTGAACTGAACCCTTTGGAATTGTACAGGAGCCTAGCGTCAGAGTTTATGGAAGGGCAAAAACAAGTAAACACTTTCATAGTCTGATATTAAGGGAGGGAGGGTAGGGTGGAGAGGATTTGTCCACAGCCCGGCTGGATTCACGCACGAATGGCGTGGTGGTCATATGCGGCCTTGGCTGCGAACTGGGAATTGCCGTTTGATCACGTGAGCGTAGCATGTGGGAGCTGTATTGATGTGTTCGTGCCCCCCTAAACGGACCGCGTAGTAGATGCGTTGAACAAATAGGGGAAGGGGGATATGGGGGGCAGATCAGCGTCGGCAGGCGTTATTCGGGTTGCACTCCTATATCAAGTGCCGAAGAAGCCGAGAGGCGTGATGGCAGGCCTAGGGACGGCTTCGACCGTGCCAGCCAGTGCCTCCAGTGGCTCTCGTTCCGTGTTTATGCCTACCCACACCCTTATCCGGAGAAGAATCAGTGGCCCTCCTTCACATGCCAGTAGCGAATTGAGACTGCCGGTTTCCACCCCGAACAGCCCACTCGCAGTACAGCATTCGTGAGCTGAATCGCCGTACCTTTTGGCCAACCTAATGACAAGAACAGGTGGGAAAGGGGATGGGTAGGACTTGACAACCCACAACCGATTGCTTGCCTGCAACCAAACGATAATTCGTCGACACAGTCGTGGTACGCGAATGGCAGCTGACTGAGGCCAATGCGCTCTATTGCTTCGGACACGCTTTTATGTAAGGCAGAAAACAGCCCAGGTGTTTCTAACACCTTGAAAATCTCGTGATTTCTTGCAGTTGATTGACCTATGGCCACTATAATTACCCTCCTTTTTGGTTGCATTCTCATCTCTGAAGATGGATTCCTGTAAGTGTTAGAAAGCTCAGAACAATCAATCAATTGATCTGGTGCTCGACACGCCTTCTTCCTTGTCCATGCAAATACCTGTATCGCGAACCTTCTCATTCATTCAAGTATAAACCTTTTGGAAAACAATAATTCGACAGGTTTAGGGCCAAAGTGTGTGATAATTTGAACTGACCTTATTTGCAGTGATATTCTTCCATTAAAAAAGCTAACATGCTTCATTCCGATCGGCAAACAACAACCTAGCAATTCTCACTGTCATAGCAATCATTATAAAAATGACTAATTGATCAGATAAATTTTACAACATTGCACGCAAACATGTTGGAAGAAATATCTTGTTAAATAATATAGGCAAAAATAATTTTAGTCGTAGACGACAAGGTCCTCCGTGTGGCCCACTGAGCGGCTCTAGCGCCCGTAGCTTGCATGCGAATAAGTGAGGGAGAAAAACATTACCAGGACAGACAAGGGAAACAGTGATGGCCATACCAAGCTCATTAGCTGTCTTCAGACAGCCACACCCAATCACAATTTGAGCAACACCTAGGGCTCGAACTCAAAACCTGAGCCACGGGCCCGTTGTCCTTTTGGTTGCGATCAGGTATACTGGGCCTTGAAGCTCCCTCTCGAAACCCCCTATCAATCGTTCAGCGGCTAGTATATGATGGGTAGAATGCTGATACCAATCAGGATAAGGCAAACTGTAATGAACATTTCTGATGACCACTGAGTGCCCATGCACCATATCCAGCTGATTTTGACAAGACACAGTCAAGACGACTGATTGTGGCCTCAGCTGCATTGACTGACAGTCCGTCTGCGCATTTCTTACATGTTTTAATCCTTACGAAATGTACCAAATTTTAAAAAGGGGGTGGCTGTGACTGTTTGCGTTCGATATTCCAACAGGTAGATTTGCTTTGACGATGCGTCTATCGACTGCTTTGACGATTAAATTACTGATGTCAGAATTGTTTGACAGATACAAATGAAATTGATCCAATCACCTTCGTCACGCATCTGTTTCCGATTCATCAGCGTTTTCACGCCAATTATGCCTGTAATTCTCTTAGCCAACGTCAGTTTGATAAATAAATATTTGTATCAATGATAGTGCGATAAAAGAGAAAGAATTATACTGCAGCCACAAACTGTTCTCCTGCTCTGTTAAATGAGCCCACATGAGAGTAGGCTGACAGTTATAATCGCACTGAGCCACTCCTTACTATCGTGGACCTCATCGATTTTTACGGCAGTTCACCGTCGTGTCCAAGCATGCAAACCCACCAGCGCAGATACAACTCGATTACTTAAAAATAAGTTCCAATGGGCACAGGTAGTACGCAAGTCTCATAAGCTTTGACCAAATTAATTTTTTGTTTTTCCTAAAGGCCTCATTTAACTGGTCGAAAATACGTTAGCAATTTGGCAATACAAGCGAACATGCGAGTGACAGGAAGCAATTGAGAAGAAGACGACTAGATCACTGGGCTAATACGTTTATTCATCTGGCATTTCAAAATCTATCGCGGATTCGTCATCAAAGGCATAGTCAGCATGTCAGAGCCCTTATGCCGTTCAACAGACCACCAAACGCTAAAGAAGGCAATTATGGTTAACTAGCATAGAAGCCCGGCTTCGCCTTGGCTGCCTTACCCATTATTGTCCCTTTATGAAGGAAAAAGGTAAATGTCCTCTGCAGTAAAACCTTGTTAAACAATTAGTACGTACGAAGGATAAGCAGGCAGCAGTGAAGAACGGTATGGAAAGAAGGAGAACTGTAATCGTGGCAACGAAGAGAGTGACGTACCTACCCATTAAGGAAGACGTGGTAGACTTCAAAGGGAACAGTAAGGAGGACACACGTCAAACTTGTAATGGGAAGGATGGAGGAAAGGTAAAACAGCGAGGGTGGAACAAAGAGAGCCGAATTTTGAGTGACTGAGGAATTACAGTAGGGACGGTCGATGGGAGGATATTAAGAAGAACCGTAAGTAAGTGGAATATATAACCGTCATACCAATGCTTCATGGTAAACAACATTCTTCGAAATCCCGTTGGGTGCCCAGACATATAAATTCCGTTTTGAACCAATTTGAGTTATGGCAACGTAGAGTCGACCGTGGGAAAAGCGTGATTATTCAAGGTGAAGTCCAGCCACCTTGAAGATGTGACCTTGGGACATTTGATGGACATTGCAAAGCAAACATCCATGGGAAACTGCAGACGCCGGAAACTGAAGGTGGTATCGGACGGGATGATGGGAATGCGAGGAATGTAAACAACATCTCCTTTCGCACAACCGGTAATAATGGTGGCCTCTATCAGATAGCCCATCAGACGCTGTACAGTCTGCCTGGTACCATTGCATAGCCGTGGTGTGTCCAGATTTCTCATGAGCATAATCGGCGTGCCAACTTTCAGATTCCGCTTATGGAAAGGGACGCCAGGTACCTCCAAACTGTTCAGGAATTCAATTGGATACTTAACGTAATCTGCAGAAAAAAACTGTTGTATCGTAGGATTTGTACAGTTTTTTCACATCTGGCAGAATATGGGTTGGTTTCTAGTTAATGGCATTGACTAATTTGTGTGTGGGGGCCAGAATGCCGCGTTTGCAGAGCCACTTAACGACGGAGATATTAGTTTGGAGGTTACGGAACACTTTTTGTCTTAGGTCTTCGTCACTGCTCACCAAATTAGCAACAACACACAGGAATGCGTCCAGTTGCATCGGTTTCAATTTTACCTTCACCAATCTTCAAGATATTAGTGGATAACTCGTCGGACTCATGGTCAGCATTGAGGTGCACTCTCATATTGGTTGTGAGTTCCAATGGCTTTAGTGTAGACCATAACGGTGAATATTTCAGGCAGAACTTTACCTAATCACCTCTGATACCCCTTTAAATCATAGGTTGAGTCTGACGAAAATTGCCAAATATAACCATTGTGATGCCACCAAAAGGAGCGGTGTTTTCTGTGATATCACGCAGAGTTCTATCCAGCGCTTCTAGTGCAATCGTGTTTGCCCTTGTGCACTCTCCCCAAATTATTGCTGAACATCGCTTCAGCAATTCAGCTGAACCACTGCCTCTGCTTATTTGGCATGTTGCAGTACCATCGTCGGCTAACCTTAAGGGAAGCTTGAAGGTACTGTGAGCATTTCTTCCTCCAGGAAGCAACGTCGCTGCAATACCAGTCGATGCAACAGCTAAAACAATTTTGCCATCTTTGCGCAGTTTTGTCAAGGAGCAACTCGAGGACGAAAGTTTTGCCAGTCCCACCAGGAGCATCCAAAAAGGAAACGTGATCACCATTACTGCGGCCATGGACACTGTCAAGAATAGTGGTGAATGCGTGCAGTTGGGCGACCAGTAGCCTTGGTTTGTTCAGAGAAACGTACACTGCCAGCTCGGGAAGATTCTAGCAAAGCTCACACTGCAGTTCAGTGGGGAGCTGATTTCCAACGCTCCTGTAAAGCAGAGGGAATCCGTATGTATGAAGTTGCTCACCACCCATGCCAACCAAGATGTCCTCAATGGAAATTAGGGCCATGTTGAAGATGGCGGAATTAAATTCGATGTGAGCATTGCCATTTTGCAACTGCAGCTGATACCGGTAGTCTTCAGACATATCCCTTCTAAACTTTAACTACAGGCCACAAGGGAAGACCGACTCACAACTCCTACTGAACAAAGCAAGGAGGCACCGTAGTTGGTTTGGAGTGTTAGTAAGAACAGCCTCAGCAATTATATTCTCCAATGATTGTCATTTTCAGGTAAACTGCGCATCATTGCCGTTCAACAGACCACCAACACTAAAGAAGGCAACTATGGTTAATTTCGTCGTATGTTTGCAGCAATTACTGTATCCTATAAATAATACAAACTCCTGTAAATGTGGTACCCTATATGCTGTTGCTTTCTGGCTATTAGGGAGACGAAAACTGCATGCCAGTTAAGCCATGCCGCAGATTGGCCGCGCACGCCGTGAGTGCACGTGATGCCCACCACCCATTTGCACGGCAATGTTCTAGACCGTCCCACAGAGTGGGAAACCCCGCTAGAACTCCCACTCTCGTGCGATAGGCCAAAAACAGTCTAGAAGGACCAGCCCCTTTTAATAGGTTGGAGTGGACACGCTGATTCGTTCTTCTGCCGTCTCTGTATTGTCGTGCTTAGAGACTCTTGGGATCAGAACTGGCTTTGCTGCCTTCAACCTATTACTTTTGGGGGACATTTGTCTCTAATGACGAATTCGCGATGGATATGGAAACGTCATGCGCATAAAAGTAGTGTCCCAGTGATATAGTCGTCTTCTTCTCAATATTAGCAATTTTTTGACGTTTGGGGGTTTATAGTCCCCCAACTACAAGCAGAAAAGTTAAAAGCATCAAATTAACGCATACTTCAGACTAACGCTGCTCATCTTCAAAACACAAAGGAAGGAACCAGTCAACATGTATGCCAAACGAAGAAAGTCTCTGTTCATTATAGCCACAAGTTTCAATTCAAAGGTGTTCACATACGCTTCAGAGTTAATCTGCTTTCTGTGTTTAGGCGCCTACGACAACAGAAGAAGATTCTTGGAGGCAACGCGAAGCTTATTCTCTATGCTGATGATATAGCCTATTTGAAGGGAGGCAAACACGCATCTGCTGCATCAGTAAGCACTTTAAATTATGTACACTAAATAATAATTAGATTCCTTAATTGCTCCTTTCTGTCATTTTCCCGTTCCTTCCCTTCTGCATTATGGCTGTAAAGCATATGCAACTAGTCCAAAGTAAATCCTCATAGTTCTACCAGAACGATTTGTTGCGGAATGCTAACCGACTTAACGGAGGAATTTTAGCTTATGTTGACTTTAACGATAAACTTAGGCAATTGAGAGTAAATCCTAGTAATGATAAGCATAATAAAAAAAGATACACGATAAATTTGCGCCTTTACCAAATGTCATAGTTTAAATACCGTTTAGCATACGGTTCTGTCTGAGCAAGAAGAGAATAACATGTGGTATACAGATTCGAATGCCACGTGCCGTAGTTTAGGTCTGCATGTTCTGCCTGCTGCCATTTAGTGGAGTGCGGACTATTTGGACGACTTATGAACGAAGTTCAACCAATGCCTGACAGGCAGCAACCGTGGAGGAGGTGAATCAACTGCATGGAAATTCAACGCTTCGAGACTACGCAAAACGAAGTACATGTGAACGAAGCAGTGATTAGCCCCCTAGCAAAAAGTGGTGCAAAACCAAATGCTATATTCAAGGCGGGCTCCAGGTCTTGCAGCTTGCGTTGAAGCATCGCATTTGCATATTACATAGCTGACCAATCGCAGTGTCTTCTTTCTTATACCACCAGTAGGGATAGTCAGATAAGCAGAGACTATGAGTTGTTTGAGGACGTCAAAGTGAGGTCTTGTAAGAGCCCTCCGGTTTAACTGTAACCTGAAAAAAATTATATTGCGTTTAAATCTGGCCACTAATCATCAGATGGTTTTGTGTCTTACGCCTCTATAGGGAAACGGTATTCGCGTGTATTTTTTGTTTGTATTTACTTCAGCATTGGCCGCAATATGACAAATCACTACCAACATTTTTTCACACGTACACTTAAGCCTGTTTTTTGTCTACAGAGGAGAGAAAACCTAATACTTCCAACACATCATCTTTCGACCCTTTCGGTTAATTCAGGAAGCGGAGTAAGAACCTCCATGTCGTCCTTGGCAGACAGCGAACAGACAATTGACATGAACACTGCGGTTTTGAACGTCAGTTTGATTTGCTTGATATGCATATATTTAGCTTGCTTTGAATTGACATGACTATTTAACTTCACAAGAAACTAACTTCACTCTGGTCTTTTATGCTGTATAGGGCGATCCAATTCATATCAAACGTTTGGGGCTTCCAAACAAGCCGCTTAAAGCCAACATGATTGATTGGTTAAGGACGCTGCGCGATATACGAAATGAAAACGTCAACGCATTTTTTGGTTGTCTACTCGATGTGAATTCCTTCAGCGTGGTCCTGGAGCACTGCTCGCGTGGAAGCGTACAGGTAGGGCATTGACTTGTCTTTTTTGAAAATTTGGATAACATCAGTCGTCTCTTTCGGATGTAAAATGCGCCAAGGTGAATAGGTGCAGCCATTCATTGCGACTAGTTGGCGTCGCCGTTCTGAACTTCGACAATGCCAGAGGTTACAGGCGATTAAGGCATGGTTTTATTCAGTGAATTATTTGTGGTACTCAGTTGCACTCCTTGAGGAAATACAGATTTCAGTTGCTCTACAAAGCGTCTTCACAGTTCCCTCTAGTTTCAGTTGTTGGAGACAGCGACTATATAAAAGGTAGAACCACTTTCGTTATATATAGATGAATCAGAAAGGAAGATGCGATCGCTGGAACAAGGAGCTCATTGGTCTGCGGTTTCAGATTTCGCATGATCCCTTAATTAGAGACGATCGCAGATAAGAGTGATGGAGGCACTAGGAAGGCATTAGGTTTAGTCCGTATTTGGTCACGTGACCACATGCCTACTGTAAGAAAGAGCTCTCTTCATCACTGCTGGGGTCGTAATTGATGCAATTAGTTGAATAACGCAAGTATCCCGAGATAAGCAGGATTCATTGACGTCATATAATTTTGGGAATTCTTAATCAACCACAAATGGTCGTTGCCTATTAATTAGGCAATTAAATGTCCAAGAGAGGTTAAAATTGATAGGTAAAGAGTGTAGCAGCTATTAGTCACAGATGTGGGCGCTGGTGAGGGCATAGACGAGAGGTAGTTTTCAGAGCATGGCAGTTCATGTTAGTGTATGTTCATCAAAGCCTGTAGGAGTTGGTTTAAGGAGGAGGGCGGAGAGGCAGATAACACGGTAGCAGTCAGTCCTGAGGGGGACGAGGGGGCGTAAGCGGGAATGCGTTTATCGATGATTACCATGACAATGCGAGGTTGATCAGATGATCCAGCTGTTAACAGAATTCTGGTTGTCTTCTCCATATTGCAGAGGCCTCCACAAATCATAGGAGACGGCCGGTTTTACCCTTCTAGAGTGACAATTACTTAGACAGTTATTATCTTACTAATAGGTAACGACCGTTTGCAGTTGAATAAGAGATGGCGAAATTATATGACGTCAATAACCACGGTTAATCTCGTGATCTTTATATTGTTCTAATTTCTTCCGAGGAAAAAATGCTTCAATTTTCTGAAGAGGTGCGATTATTGTCGTGACTTCGTCGTACTTGTCGGAGGTTAACGTGATAATTACGCGGCAGTTTAGTTCGCTGGTCTTGTAATTGTTCGTCGTGCGCTCCCCCCTAATCTTATGTGATTAAGTACCCTGCTCAGACAAACGGTCAGTTGGGCATACTGGAACGGCAAGACATTGCGCTTGTTGATGGACTGCGGGCCTACGGCGCCTGAGCTGACGCAGTTGGCACCTGTTGCAAGGACACTGGTCTCGTTAAACTTGAAAATTTGGCCCGGTACCGTCAACTGAGCTGAAACCTGAGAGCTAGAATCTTCCCTCGTCCTCACCGCTGCTGCGCGCTCAAAAACTTGCACCAGGAGTAATCTCCCCGTTTCTGCGACCTAGTTGGTTTGTCCACAACTGCAACCGAACCAATAAACGAACCCCGGCGTTTCCTGTCATGTCGGTAATTCTTTTGGAACGTCAGCCGAATAAGCTTATTGTCCCTTCGATTACATCTTCCCTTTCTGAAGTCTTTCCTTGAACTCGCCTGTTCGCTTTTAGTAGTGATGCGGTAAAATGTTGGGGTTAAATGAGCCTGCAGTAACGATAACGAATATCTGCAAAAGGGACCAAAACTTCATTATTTACGCAAGCAGGTACAACCATTACGGAATAATAATTTAACTGCTGACTGACGATTCTAATCTCAATGTTGAATCACGTGCACTTTCCGCAATTGCGCAAACGTAGCCAGCGAGGTTGGCAGCATGGCATTGCACTCTGACCAGAAATAACATTAATATACCAATATTTACTATCGCTCAGTAGGCAGAATGAACTGTTAGATGATTGGATGAACGAGCAATAAAAATAACCGAATTCATTTGAGGGTTTTTTTAAAAAAATCTGTGAACTGGGTGGAATCTAAGCCCAGGAACTCAAGGGGCAGGCTTTAGTACAGCCAACGCTAAAGACATTGCAGAAGGCTGAACTGGCAACTTCAATCCTGCGTAATAAAGCTAGTGGCTTGCTATGAAGCCTCGTAGCTCAGGTGGTTAGAATCTTGGCTTTACTCACTCCTGTCCCTTACTGTCGTGGGTGTAAACCATAATGGGGTCGTTTAATTTTTTACGAATGGGTCAAATAAATAATTCTAATTTGCCAAGCCCCCTCCCCCTTACTGGTGCTGAATTGTTCCTGGTAACTTTTTCATCCGATGATGAGCTAATCAGCGATTTCAAAAGATCAGATAAATTATTCCGATGCACGCAAAGCGAAAATCCGTCGTTTTCTGTGGAGTATAATACCCCCAAAACTCAAATATTGGCGTCTTCACACAGCTTGTTGATAGTTAGGCCAACCTGACTCATTGATTGCACATTATCTGTTCACAATAGAATTCATTAATTAATCCCTTCTTCTGGAAGCCGTTAAATACTGTCGAAATAGTGCCCAGGAAACTGCACTTGCTTGTTAAATGTTTGAATTCAGCATTTTTCTCCATGAACTGCAGATACACGCACGTGTAAATTATCTGATTACTGGCGTGCGTGTGCGAAGTAAGCACTCATAGAAAGCTGACCCACATGTACATTTGCGATCTTATTTGGGTGTATGTCTCATGCATCTGCCTTCGCTGCCATCCTTTGGTGAAGGAATCTAAAATATTGCTCACTTCCAAAACCTAAGCTTTTAGTCTTGTTTAGATTATGCAGTGTATGAAAACGACTGCTATCTCTAGCGTTTAAAATACATAAAAATAACGGCGTCTTTGGTTCACATATGCTATATATTTTGATACTTTTTTTGCTTTAAAAAGTAGTAAGCTTTTTTCACGTAGTCAATTTTATTCTGATTTCTTTTGTTACTGAGTCAGCGCTTTAGCTCTAAAACACGTATCATATGATCGTTTTAAAGATTTTAATTTTACTTTAAGGATATGATCGCAAAGAAAAGCATAAATCTCGACTGGGAATTCAAGTTGTCGCTTTTGACCGACCTGATTAAGGTACGTCTACATACGATTGTTGGGTCTGGATGTGTTTTTGTCAAATGTTTGAGGTGAAAGGCTAGCATGTTGCGTTTCCATGATGTCATAATAACAGCTCCAACAGCTTATAGAATAATGCGCGTTATTTGACTTTATTATGTCGATTTAGACCTGTAACCTTATTTTCCAGCAAGATTTTTTCCGTAGACAGTGGGTTTTCTACAGTCTTGATCTTCCCTTGACAAACGTGATCTCGTGATTCAGAGAAAATATCAAAAATAGTGTTCAAATTCTTTGAAAGGGCTGATATAATTTACATTTGCATAGGACTGGCCAATTTCACAAGTCATAAAGAGGAAAGCTGAAAATCAAACCTTCTCTTTACGCCTGTTTGGTTTCTTTCAGGGCATGAAATTCATTCACGGCTCCAACCTTCGAGTCCATGGGAGGCTGAAGTCCAGAAACTGCGTTATTGACGGCCGCTGGGTGCTAAAGATTACGGACTTTGGCATACGCGAAATTTATGCCTTATACAATAGCTACCCGCCAGCAATGCCCGAGGGTGAGCAAGTATTCACTCGCGGTCTAAATAGTTAGCAAAATTAACTTATTTGACTAGCCAAAGTATAGTTGCGTTGGGTAGTCGTATACGACCAAAAAATAATTGGCACCGAAATGCTGATATCTGGCCCAGGTTAGGTTTACAATCAGAAATGCCTGACATTTTTGTCCATCCCGCTCCCGACCAGCAAAAAACCAAGACCGAAACCAAAGTAGGTCGTTACGGGGAAAGTATTAGAATACTGCTGTAAGTCGCCATAAGGTTATGCAATTCACGGTCACAATTCCATTTAAATAGCACAAGTTAAGAAGTGTTTTTTGATGATTTACTGTGTATCTCTCACGGAATGTAGTTACAAGTTGTTAATATTTACGTTGTATATTAGATACCAATAATGAATTGTCAAATTTATGTCAGCGGAATGGAGCCCCTTATCTACGGCAGGCATAATTTTGACATCCATATGCACATATGGGAATCAACTACGTACTAATCTTCCATTCAGAGCTTCGCACAGTCATTTATCCAAAATTACGTAGAAAAGTTGTTAGAGTGTGCTGTAAAAAGGAGATATTGCTGATGAAACCAGATGGGTACGTTATTTGATTCCAAATCTTCTAGCTTCTTGAGACATTATATCCGCATTTGCAGACAATTTCTGCCGGAAAGGAGCAACCTTTCTATGCTGAGTCAGGCCTAAGGTATATCGTACCGAAATGTTGGCATTTTCACAGAGTCAGTAGCAAAAATCGATGCTGACCGATGTGGCCCACACGACGACGATGTAGTTTGCGTGTGATTTTAAAAACGTTTTAGCAAGGCTGTTGCTTTTCCTTATAACCGAGGGAATAAACTCTTTATTGTATCCACAAGTTAATGCCCAATTTGTAGACCCCGCATTCCTCAAAATTGAGGTATATCAAAGAGACCTTGTAAAAATGGTATCCGCACATTTGATTACTTGAAATCCTGTTACTTAATTTTGCATGCACGCATTTTCTACGGTACATGCCCCCGTGAGGTCGAAAAACGTGGATCGTTATTCTTATAAGTTATCCTTCTTCTTGCTCATATGGATCAGGATATGCCTTCTAGCTTGATACGTTACAAAATATTCGAAAAATGCAATAGGCAGAAGTTAAGTACAAGATCTTTCCATGTCAAATTCGGAATAAAAGTAAGATTCGTTTTAGACGGATAATAATTCAAGTTTGAATTCATATAGGCCCATAGTGAACAAATTAGAATTTTGCGCTGCTTAAAAGGTGGATAGTAATTGAATGCATGGACATCAAGAACAAGAACTTCTATAAACTATTAGATTGATGATATTAGCAGTATATTCAATGTCGTAAACTATAAACGGCATAGAAACATCCTACGGAGCAATACCAATATGTATTCCTACGGCATACGTATATGCATTCGTTAGATGAGAATATACCAGCCGTATGCATGAACAAGGTGAGACAATTCTTGTCTATTTTATTTACACAGGGCCCGTTTCAGTGTAAGTCAGTGGTAATTTTTATTCATGTAGTTTACATGACAGACTGAGGAGGAGCTTGAGTTAAAAAACATCAGTCTTTGATGCACACACTTATTAAGTTGCGCTTGCACTTCGGTACTTTATTTTTATCTTAAAACGCGACGTAACATTGATGCTTCTTTCATTTTTTGAAAAATAAATGACGACACTGATGTATTTTTTAGGATTCCAATAAATTATCCACAAGTTATCTTCCCTCTGCAAGGGAGTGGATTTTTATGAACTCGGATAACAAAACTAGGCACACTCTTTTAATCTTCACAGACGCCTGGTGACCCAATTCTGAAGACCAGCTAGTATGTTGTAGGAGATAAGAATTGCAGTATAAAGTCAACAAGCCATTCCCAGTTAATTTCTCTTAAAAGTGGCTTGCGTTTTTATCTGGTGTGATTGATTTCAGTCCAAACGAAATCAAATCATCGATTAAGTTCATAACTTTGGGCTTTCCAATGTGCGGCACTGTTTGATCTGATTCGTCGGTTACAGCCAGTAGATGCAGATTCCGGTACTTTCATCCAAGACTTGAAGAGGCGATTTTTGCAGGCAATCGTTTTCGTTCACTCATCATCAAGACTTTACGTTGACATGGACAATAAAGTAGCCAATTAGGGGCAGGGCTGTTATGGTTCTCGGGTTTGGTGAGGAGGGGGAAGCAAAGGGGGTCATTGACTTCTGCGTTCTCACGTCTCCTCCTGGAGGCTGCGTATTGAGGACAAAAGTTTTCGCAGCTCGGGGGAGGGAGGGGCGTGCTCGCGGTAGACTGCATTTTAGGCTTGAACGTTAAGTAAATGCAGTGCGACTGTCCTCCGGGGCTTGGAGCGGCATGCGATTCTCACCTGTAGCCGCCAAGGGCGACAAACTACCTGTTTTATTCACTTTTGACAGCAGGAAGCTGTTTTTTAACAAAATCGCCATAGCCGTGGCCGTGGCTAGCACTTGTTTGCGTACGCCTTCAGAGTAGAGGGCTGGTACTTAGTTGGCACCCTAAAAGGCCACTCTCGTATCAGCTTGGTAGTTCACATCGATTATGTGTGCTAAAATTGAACTCGAAATTTTCTTTCAAGGGGATAAGGGGCACCATTAGGTACTTCCTACTTTTAAGGTTACTTAAAAATGAAGAAAACTGTTATAGAGGCGAGAAGTAAACGCCATTTAAGTCATGGCCGCAGGCCGCTGGCGCGCTCCGTTAGCTTACATGACGCCCTCTCCAACCCAAACTAACTGGGCTATAGCAAAAACCAGCCTAGTTTACCGTTCACCTAACAAATATAAAGTTAAGGTTGGGGCATCATTTTCTATTTCCAAATGGTGATTTTGAATTGAAAATTATGTGATATGGATCATTCATTTTCATACTGTCGATCGTTAAAGTAGACTTGTTTCCCGACAAATAAGTAAAAAAGGGGCTCGTCATTTTTTTGGTATGGTCAATTCGTGAAACGCTCAAGGTCTCTGGTTGTGGTACATTCATAACCTGTTGATAAACTCACGAAATAAACTACAAGCAATGAGTGCCATCTTAAAAGTAGACGAAAAAGGATAACAAAAAGCGACAAAGCCCGACTGAGCACAGTTAAATTCTATGCGGACCACCAATGCTGTCATTTTTATAATGGAACCAGTCTGGTGGTACTCACAAAATTGCCAGCGGTTTTTAACCAGATTTCACGCTTTTTTTCAAAATTGCGTTATCTCAACATTACTTTCTAGAATTTGAATACGCTTAACAGTTGTTTCTGGAAAAAATGTCGAGTTTGGTCTTTTATTGTTTTATTTATTTCAGACCAGTTGTGGACCGCACCCGAGCTACTGCGAGACGAGTCTGCAGCCTTCGTCGGAACACAGCGGGGCGACGTGTACTCGTTTGCCATCGTATTACACGAGATATTCTTCCGTACAGCTCCCTATGGACTACCGGACACACCTGCGGAGGAGATAATTGACAAGGTCTGCGCGGGAGATCCTCTCTTTCGTCCAGAGGTAGGAATGCCCTTTTGCATTATAAACATGGGGGTGTCATAGATGTTCACACCAGACGCAAGCAAACCTTGTGAGAATAGGCATGCTAAGACGTGCTTGCTAAGCCCGCTTTCCTTCGCTAGACTCGAGCATCTGATCGAACTAGACCCCGCTCCGCGGAATCTGTTCTCACTTAGGTAACAAATTTTTCAATACGCGAACCCAGAAGGCAGTTCGAAAGCCGCGGGCGATTATATCTATCGCAGTGGCTCAGGTTAACAGAGAAGAACCTTGCCACTGCCATCTTCATGTCCGGTTCTGTAGGGAAAAGAAGGAGTGTGGCGCTAGGGGGAAGAGAGAGAGTGTATTCTGTACCGAGTTAGTGAAGAATAGGTCGGAGGAAGTTGGCAGCCGGATGTGTGTTCGACTATACTCGGGAGCAGCGGCGTCTGAAATGAGAGAGCGTGGCAGCCGTCACAGTCAGGTTATGCGTAATTCAGTCTCAGGAAGCTGATTGGCCAGACCATATTGGAGTCGGAAGACACTTGTGCACACGCGCAAACGATCGCGAGAAGCAAGAGGTTGAGTGCTGCACTCAGAGTTGGGTTACTACATAAATATGGTGTATCCGCAGCATAACGGGCATGACGCCAGTGACTTGCGCATACATGTGGATGTTATTTTAAGCCATTACCCATTCAAGAGCATAGTTTGTCTATGCATTATTACGGCACCGGTTTCCGGACAATAGGATCTGTGAATATTCGAGGGTCTCGCAAATGCAAGAATTTAAATGCGCCTAAAATTCGAGTTGATATGTTAATGGCAATTCCTCTTTTGCGTCCTTTACGATAGTCGGCAGTTGTTTCTTGTGCTATATTGGTTTGCTTATTTTGTCTGTTACTTTTAGATTGCCAACACGGATATACCACCGGCCTATCTGGAAATCATGCAGAGAGCTTGGTCCGAAAAACCAGACCAAAGACCGACATTCGACGAAATGAACGAGCACTTGAAGCTCATGACCATGGGAAAGTATGTCCGTAATTTATCCTTCTTAACAAACTGAACTTATGATCGATAATTGGCACAATGGAAGTTTGACAGCAGCACGTGAAGAACATAGAAGTAGCATTCATTTTCTTGCCTGATGAAATCAATTAGTGGTTGATTACTAAGCCGATTGAAGACATCACAGTTTACGTTTAAATATTAACTTTGTCGAGATAAATACGATCATAGTTTTGATGTGCAGACAGCGAGTCCAACTAACAGAAAGTGACTGGTTCGTGACTAATCGAAAGAGAAGCAAGGAAACCTCGGGAGAAGCCTTACATTTACAGAGTTCTTAACGCTGGAATTGTGGATGTGTCGATTACTACGGGGTCTGCCTAACGAAAAGGCTTTTGAGCTTCAGCCTTCCACGTATGTAGCGCAGGTTGCCCGTCTCGCCTTTTTTGATTGGAGGTCAATTTCAAGTGTGTATAGACAAAATATTTTCTTGCATTAAGCCCATCAAAGTATGTTTTACGCTTTTCACCTGACGAGACGCGGTAATTCTCAGGCATTAATGATATCGTAAAATAAAGGAGATATGAGAGTTATGCAGATGGCACGAAGACTTAAAACGATTTCAAAATGCTTCCAGCGTAGTCTGCAGATGATTTCCTTACCGAAATTATTGGAGAGTTAAAATTCATTTACAATGAGAAAAATAGGGAACGAATGTTTATTTATTTCAATATTAAGCTTAAAAGGATGATGTTGCTAAGAAAAGATGGCCGCTCAATTTCTAAAGCCCGCCCTAATACATGAGCAAAAAGTTAAAATAAGCTTAACGCTAATTCTAAACTTTGCTGTGATCTTTATCTCCCTGAAACTTGGCGTAGGGTCACTTCTGCTACTAGACCTTTCTTATCCCATGCCCTACCTACAGTGGTGTAGGGGCAAATTTTCTAGTAGAAACACTAACCCGAACTAGAATAAAGGTTAATGAATGCAGACGTTTGAAGATTGTTGAATTCACCCCACTTAAAGGTGTAAGTAAGCGATTTTTTTGGTGGTTAATTCGAAAAGCCATTTTTGCTTAATATACTGACTTAAGCGGTAATTGTATGTGGTGGCCTTCCGAGGACAATGTCATCATCCCATCCCTACTGAGTCAACGGCCGGCCTGCAGAAAACGGAAAGATTGTGGGTAATTCAACCTTCATAAAATGTGTAAGTAGGTGGTTATAAAAATAAGGACCTTCTGCGGCCCCAGTAGGTACTCTCACCTCCTTTATATGAGAAAGAAATTAACTTATTAAAGTAGGTGTTTACACTCTGGGGCCTGGAGACTATTGATCCCCAGGGTGTGCTTGCAATTTCAGTGAAAGCTCTGTTGTGTATTTTGTTGTCATTAACGTCGTAAACAGTGTTTGCATATACAGCGCCTTTTTGAGAGTTGCTTTTCCGTCGATGTGAGTTACGGCACATTTGTTACCTAGTTCACAACATAAATCACAACAACAATGAAACATACTCTTTATCTGATAAAGCAGCTCTTAGGAAGACTCCCTGCGAATAAATTTTAACATTGAATTTTCATATATGAGTGTTCATGTTGTACCACATATCTTCTGTCCAAGTATGCTCAGATGAGAAAAAAATGAATCGACCTTCTACCAACTATCCAATGCCCTATCTGGTTGACTTTTCCTATCTACACTAAACTATATTCCCTTTTCTGCGTCTCCTATAGGAAAACGAATATTGTCGATCACATGTTTAAAATGATGGAGAAGTACTCCATAGACCTGGAGGAACAAGTCAACGCACGTACCGCAGAGCTGGAGTCGGAGAAGCGTAAAAAGGAATATCTCATAGCTCGACTTCTTCCACCGTAAGCAGTTCACTGAAAGAGCAACTTTTAAGATAAAAATAAATGCATCAGAAAGCCTGTCATCTGTAACGTAAAAGTATTACCTAAAGGTAACTGATCTTAAGCAGATCTAGGCCGTTCCGCCCAGTCCAACTTCTGAATGCATTTATTTTAACTGCCACACTTAAGACGCTATTGACACAGGTGGACAGACACACCGTCGGACGAATTAGGTATGCGTTCTTGTATGTGAGCTTTTGAAACGTTGTAAGCATTCCATGCTGGCCCAGAATGTGTGAGGAATTTATAAATACTGCGGGAAATTAGAGAAAATTGGTGGGCCCTTTAATAGTGGACAGTTGCGACCGCTGTTATTATTTGCTTGTGATATAAGTGCAAAGGGGACTATTTCGCACGTACTTTCAGCACGCTTACAGTATTTATGATTCAGGACGGTTCAAGAGTTTGCCTTTCATATGAATACGGTCGAAGAAACACTCATATTTAGAAGCTGTCGTGATCAGAGTTGAGAGTTTTATAACTTTAAATCCACTATAGTTTACCTGTCGTAATTATCGATAGTAACTTGTTTGATATTGCATACTGGCTGGCCCCCCACCATGCTCGGAATTGTAACAAGATACTATTTAAGGTTTAGAAATATGTTGGTTATAGACGCCTGGTGGAATACTACTACTTTGCAAATGATGAGGAACCAGTCATTGACTGTGGTTTGTGCTTCGGTGGACAGTGAACAAGAAGCACAAAGACAGAAGTTAATTTTTAGTAGATGGTGACGCAATTTAAGCAACAAAGGTGCATCTGGGAAGTAACATCGAGGTTATCGAGATGTCCCGCAGTGGTGCCCACACTGTCGCAGCTGAATGTGCGGTGGATGTGGAGGTGAACCTGCCTATCAGTGGAAATCCTAGTTGTATCTTCAATGAAGAGCGATTGGGCGTAATCACCGTCACTGTTGAGTATTCTGCTCTTGCAGTCCCGTGACCGCTGTTTGTCACTAGTTGACTCTGAGTAGTTGTCTACCACACAACGCCTGCCGGTGACCCATCAGTGCCTCTTCCGGTCCCTGACTGACTTTCGCGGTGTGTTTGTGTTGGTTGTTCTAGTCACCTCGTTTGCTTGAATGTACAACAGCATTAGCATGGGCTAGAATACCGCTAACGCAAGTGCACTTTAGGAAACACTACACAGAAAGCCTGACTACGAAGTCACTTCAGAAAGGACTACAGTTTATTTTAAGTAGTAACCTTAAAGACAGTAGTTCTGGTGTTTAGGAAGAAGGTATTCAGTAAACTTGTTTTGATTGCCTACGATGTTCATACAGAACGAACTCCTCCTCCTTGTAGGGAAAATTTGAATTTTAACGAGTTACCATCAATGCGTGAGCAGACTTCGTTATCCAAATGCAGATAATAATTACTAAATTTCCTTTTCTTTCCTAACCTTCCAGTGTGGTGGCCGAATCACTAAAGTCTGGAAAGTCGGTTGCGCCCGAAACCTTCGACGAGGTGTCCATCTACTTCAGCGACATTGTTGGATTCACGACCATCTCAGCTCACTCAACTCCATTGCAAGTGGTTGGTCTGTTGAATGACCTCTACACAATGTTTGACGCAACCGTTGATAACTACGACGTCTACAAAGTAAGCAATGCCTAAAAGTTTGACTTCTCATACTACGCGAAGTAAAAGAATGCTTTGGCTCCGATGAGAGTTAAGCAGCTGAATACATCACCTGCACAGTTTCTATCAGAGTCCAGTTATCTGTGAATTTGCCTCCTTCCAATGTGTTCCAGATTGAGTTGCGACCATATACGAAGTTCCGAAGATTGGGAAATGCTGGGCCCCCGCGTGCCATATATGACTGTTCTTAATTAGAAAGTAGATATATTCTTCACATAAACATTGCACGAGTTCAAATGACTAAAATTACCACCACCGCCTTACAAGCAACACAAAACCATGCACCATGCCTTTTTTAGGTGGAAACCATTGGAGACGCCTACATGGTGGCCTCTGGTTTGCCAATAAGAAATGGAAGTCGCCACGCCGGAGAAATAGCCCTGATGTCTTTGGACTTGCTCAGTGGTTGCGGCACATTTAAAATTCGACATATGCCCGATGTCCCACTTCGACTACGTATTGGACTGCATACAGGTTTGATGAAAGTTCATTTCTTTTTCTTCACTGTTAAGAAATACGGAACCAGACAAAAAATTCAGTTTACTGTAGAGTTTCCACGTTGACTATAATAGCGAAAAACCGGCATCCCTGTGATGCCCCTGTGTGCTGGCTAACTGTCCACACACAATCGCTGCCGTTTGCAGCTCACAGCTCACAGGAATACATTTAAAATCTCCCTTCGACGCCAGGTGTAAAATAAAGAGAATCATTTTTGCGTGTTTTCACCTTTCAGGAAGGGAAAAGCTCTAGGTCAGCCAACGCTCTAGCTAACTGAGCTATGAAACTGCCACCGGAAATCGTAGGCTCAATCACAGTTGGGTCGATTTACCCACCCAGCCTACTGCAACGTATGGAATCCATCAATTCTGATACAGTAGACTGACAACTGCCCAAACAGGATTTCCTAAATAATCAATCTAGCATCCACCAGGTGACTACCAGGCACAGTTAATTAGTGGATGAAAGGTAGGGTCGGAGGCCTCGTACTTCAGTAGCGTTGTGGTACCTTAATCTTCCCCGCTTGTTCACCTGGATTCGAATCTCGCCGAAGTAGTTGAGTTCTTAACAACTGGGTCAGCTAAATTATTCAAATCTGCCAATCCTTCCCTCCCCCCAACTTGTTAAGTGTAACTGGTAGTCATCCAATGAATTCTAGATTGATTGCGTAGGAAATCCTACGTAGGCAGTGAGCTTACTGTATCATAATTGGTGGATTCCCCATAAGTTGTAGTAAGCTGGACGCGTAATTCGATCCAGGTGAGATTAAACGCAAGGCTTCCCCTTATGTGACACTGTTTCTAGATTTAGTTGACACAATTGGGAAAAAACTCGTGGCATTCGGCGGGATTCGAACCCGCATAGGACAGTGGCCTTTTTAACCAAGCCAACGCTCTACCCACTTAAGCTGCGAATGTCGCGCTTCATACCGTGAGTTTAATCACATTTGGATCGACATTACCAGCCCAACTCTGCCGCTCACATGGAAATCACCAATGCGGGACAGCAAGTTGACTGCCCAAGCAGGATTTCCTAAGCAATCATCTGGAATCCACCAGAATGGCTAGTAGGCTGACTTCATTATTAAGTTGGTTTGGCAGATTAAGTTAAGTCATTTGAACTAATTGTAAATTAACTTGCAGCGCCCAGCCGGATTCAAACTAGCATAGAAGAGAATCCACCAGAATGATGAACCGCCCACAATACGTGCGGAATTGTGGGTTAACTTTACGGTTAGGCCTGAGTTTAGGGTTGGGATTAGGGCCAAGCTTATGTTGAGTGTTAATGTTCGACTTAACGCTAACTGTAGGGTTTAGCCCTCGGGTAGAGATAAGGCTGAAATTAAGTTTGCATCTTGCTTTGGTAAGAGTCTGTTATGAGTAACGCAACGGAAACTAAACCCCAGAATAGTGTAATACGGTACCTGTGGTTATGGAGGTTATACGAGTGAGGCATTACGAATAAGTAACACACAAATATAGGAAACAAAACAGGACACTAAAAAACTTAAAATTTTCGAAAACTTTTACATGATCACCTGTTTAAAGTAACTGGGGCGACTTCTGTTGGCGAATGATGTTTTGTTTTCAGCAAATAACTATCAGTCTTGTAAATTTACCTACAGGAAATTTCCTAGCTCATGAAATTGCAACCAAAATTCCAAAGTGTGTGTTCTATTCGAAAAAAATACTGAAGAACCGTTATACTATCGATTATTGTACAACTTAATCTCATGATACTTCAGTCATGTCAGGTTGAAATTTAATGAAATTTGGTGGAAATGCTAGTAAGCTGAAGGGATTTCTCAATCAAGCTAGCAGGCTGAGCCCCATGACGTCTCCACGCCAGCCCGTCTCCCGTAACGTGAGGTTAACCTCTGCTTCTGCTTTCTTCCCTCACAGTCCCCGACTCCTTGTCACGGCTTCAGCACAATCCCCATCCTGTTATGATGTTAGTTTATTGCCTTTCCGGAATTAATTTCACCAGGACAAAGGCGGTGAAATATGAAAAAGTTACTAAAGGCATACATTTATCGATCTTCTGTTCAACTGTACACGCAACTACAGCATATTAGTAGAAAAAACTGCTCAACAAGAAGACAGCTCGGGACTGTAAGACGTGATGGGTAAATAAAAACAGATAATGTTGATCTAACCTGTGGGTGGGCATGGCGTGATGGAGAGGGAAATTATCGGGATGAACACGCTCGGGTTACAGGGAAACCCAGTAAAGTGCAATTAGGACTGCACAGCATGGATCATTGATAGGTCATCTGGGGGAGGGAGAAGTGAGGGCAGTTCCATCATCAAATCTTACCCTGACAGTGGGACGTGGGTGAAGTTGTCCAACGGCTTACGCATTTCTGACCTTCTCTTCGGCATTGCAGTGTGTTCTGAAAAGTGCAGGAGATATCCAGTCATCCCCCAAAGTAGAACGCCAACCGTGGGTTCAGAATCCGGACAGTCTTCATCAGATATTTCGCAAGTAAAACCAGGGCAATCTTAATTATTTCGACGTTTCTTTTTGATAAAAATAGGTGTTCATGTTAGGGCTGGTTCTAACAATAGTCATGACAAAATTATGCGACAAAATGTTAAAAAATCGATATCGAATTCGGGCAACATTAGTTTATGTAGTGCAACTCATTAATGATTAGTCCCTGCATTTGTCCTACGAAAACGGTGGTTATAGGATTTTGTGGGTGATGAATTAGGAGAGACAGTGAAATATCCTTTAATAACTCCAATATGCATTTTTTATTGTTTTTTGGAAATGTAAGTGATTAATATCTGTAGAGTTTCCACATCTGCATTATCGTTTAACCTATCACGGAAAAATCCGATTATCAAATTGCAGGGTTCTTGAAATTCCTGAAAAATAGAAATGGTGGTTGGAAGGTCGTCTATTTCCACTTACTGTTCTGGAGTAAGATAATTATAGTCCATGGCGCTAAGCGCCGCGCACATATTAAATTTATATAAGGAACAACTTACTCCCAGCGGCCGCGGGAAGCAAATTCGACTTCATTTTTTCACTTTAAACTTACTTTTAAAAATATCCTTCCCTCCCTATATTATTTCTCCACCCCTAAACCCCATAATGACCATTGGCAGGAACTAGGAGTTTATAAGGTGCACTACGTAAACTACTTTTGCCTAAATTGCAATGTCAAAAAATGTTTTCTTGATGTTTTAGGTCCATGCGTTGCCGGAGTGGTTGGTATTACCATGCCTCGTTACTGTCTTTTCGGGGATACAGTCAATACGGCATCAAAGATGGAATCAACTGGCGCTGGTCTGTGCTGTTAATTTCTTTATTACGTTTTAAACGATAACCCTTTTTGCGAAAGAGAGAGAGAGAAAGAGTAAACACCTGCCGGATTGTTCTGCACGTAAAACATATTCTGCGAATACGCACCCTTTTGCCTTTATGTGTTGAGAAAACGACTAACGTAATATTTACAATTTCTTTTTGTGGCAAAAGCCTTTAGAATCCACATCAGTCAACCGTTTAAAGAGCTGCTGGACACGATTGGTGGCTACACGACAGAGTACCGCGGTACGGTAGAACTGGAGGGAGGCATTGAAATGAACTCATACTGGCTGCAGAACAGCAAGGACTTTCACAAGCCTCTGCCCACACCACCGCCACTCACTGGGTAATTTCTGATCCGCCGAAAGGCTTTAAATCCATTTTTAAATCTTGGTTAAATCAACGACGAGTAGATGCAGTGTATAGCTCTTGCGCCGTTTGACCAGTTGGTGTAAAGCATCGGTATTCGAACTGGAGGGTTATACCTATGTGCAACTGTAATTCAATCCATGGGTTTCTTTATCCTTCGACGGCTTTTTTTAAATCTGAGTGAGGTCGTCTTAGAAAGTAGGAATGAGGAAAAATCGATTGGTTTATGTTTGTATGGTTAACTTTAATTTAAGCGTAACTCGATGGAGGGCTGATTGTCTTTGGTGTACAGAACTGGGAGCGCAAGGCATTCCCCGATACCAGTTAACGTTTTAAACTTAATGATAAGAGCGTTTGACCAAAAGCGAAAACTTTATGCAATGTAGTATAGATGCCGGCCCATTGTTCATAACTGCAGACAAATTAGAACTTAACTTAGTAGACTAATAGACCACACTTAATCTCATGTGGGAATACATTTTATTTTCTTTGCCTGCCGAACCACAAGACCTCCGTCCTAATATTTGGCGTGGTGATTTCGAGCGAATGAAACATGATCTATGTTTCATAGACTGGACATCCACACCCTCCGACTACGTTGAAGAAGCTTGGGAACAGTTCAAAGGGATAGTCCATATACTCATCTCTAGCCACTGCCCTATCACTCGCCGAAAACTTACGAACAGGCCTCGCTGGGTGAATCCATCCTTAAAAACCGAAGTTAACAAGAAGGGAAAACAGTTTAAAAAGTACCGAAATGATAAGTCACCTGAATCTCTTAATAGGTACAAAATGCAGAGGAACCGCGTCAAACGTCTCATTGTCAGAGCTTGACAGCAGTTCGAAGAGGATCTGTTAAACCGAGCCATGGTTAACCTCAAACTCCTGTACAGTTATACAAAACAGAGCACGCGGTATAAGGATCGTATCTGCCTACTGCGAACTGCCAAAGGTACCAAAATCTCAGAGGACAAGTATAAAGCTGACCATCTCTCTCAGTTCTTCCGGTCCGTCGAGATGACTGAACCCGGTTTTCTATTCCATACTTATGAAGACAATTCGATCCCATCTTTTGATACAGTCCTCTTTACCGAAGACGTCGTTAAGAATGAGCTTCTTAATTTGGACGAATCGACCTCCCCAGGCCCCGATGTAATCCCGGCCAAGCTGTTGAAGGAGCTAGCTTCTGTAATGGCCAAGCCGCTAGCCCTTATCTTCCAGGCGTCATTTGTTACAGGCTGCCTTGCATCTGATTGGAAGACAGCGACAATCATCCCACTTTTCGATTGTGGAAGCCGAGCGTCCGCAAATAGCTACAGGCCAGTGAGCCTTACCTCCATTTGTTGCAAAATCATGAAAAAATCATTAAGAAGGCATTAATGCACTTCCTCGAGCAGAATCACCTCCCTTCCGATGCCCAACACGGTTTTCGCAGTGGTAGGTCCTGTCTTACCAATCTGCTATTCTCACTTGATAGCTGGACCAAAGCACGTGACGAGGGCGAAACGGTGCATGCGATCTACATTGACTTCAAAAAGGCGTTCGATACCGTCCCTCATCAATGCCTGCTGCTTAAGCTGCACAGTGCAGGCGTTCGCGGGAACCTCCTCCTATGGATCCAACACTTTTTGACAGGACGGTCACAGAGTCCAAGTCGGTCGCCAGCAGTCCTCGGGTTTACCTGCGGTGAGTGGCGTCCCACAGGGCTCAGTTTTAGGTCCCGTATTGTTCCTCGTTTTCATCAACGACTGTGTCAGGGATCTAGACTGTGAGTTCATCTTGTTCGCCGATGACATCAAATTATGGAAAGTTGTCCAAAGAACTGCAGACGAAAACCATCTACAAGCCAACTTGAACAGATTGGAGGACTGGTCAAAGCCTTGGCTAATGCCTTTCAATGTTAGAAAATGTAACTTTCTTCAACTTGGCAGTTGTAGAGCATCCTGCACGAAAGTTTATTCTTTAAACGGTACTCCGCTGCAATAAGTTGAGAGTCAGAAGGACTTGGGTGTGTGGATAACTTCTTCACTCAAACTAACGCTGAACTGTACGAAGGCGGCGAAGTCGGCCGGATCTATGTTACAGCTGATTAGATGAGCCTTTATGGGGTTTGAAACAGACAGATTTTCCAAAATCTTCGGATGCTTCATTCGGCCGCACCTGGAGTTCGCTATGCAGGCATGGAGACCATGGACTGCCGAAGATTGTGCTGTCTTAGATAAGGTCCAGGGGAGAGCGAGAAAGATGGTCCAAGGTCTAGGAACATTGCCCTATGAAAGCAGACTGTCCATTGGCGAGCAATTTCGCCTTTCCTACAGACAACTCCGAGGGGACCTCATATTAACCTTCCGTATTATGAATAACCTGCATTTTTGTTTCGTTCCGGGTGATTTCTTTGCCCAGGCTAACACGACAAATTTGCGCGGGCATTCCCTTAAACTACGCCCGGGCAAAGCAAGGATCGACGGAAAAATTTTCTTTACCAATCGAGTATTTTCAGCGTGGAATGCCCTTAAAGAAGAGGAAGTCCTCTCCACTTGTTTCAATACATTTAAGAATAGACTGGACATGTATCAAGCGCAAATGCAATGGAGGTAAAAACTCCGTCATCAAATAACAGTGAATCACTTTACAATGGATCACATTGCTTATCACATACACTGCATCAAATTAAACTACTCGCGATTTGTACGTAGCCATATATGTGTCTGTCATACTTTTCTGGAGATTGTTTTCCTGGAACATGTAGCTGTCGTAAATTTTTGAATTTTTCTTTGTATCAACTTATTTCCTATCATCCTGTTACCAACAGGGATTTCAAAGGCATTCGCTTATCTTTCCCTCAATAAACTGAAACTGATATATTTCTTAGGCAAGACTTAAGTAATCCATTTGTACAATGCCCCCGGTCGCTTGTCATAACTTTATTTTTGGATGACCTATCACGTTAAATTAATGACCTAGAGTCAAGAAACAAGTAACCTGACTCTGTTCTCCGGAAGCCACCCAAAAGCCTATGGATCCTACATTTTTGTTTACAACCCTAAAACCAAAATAGGACAATATTAATCAAAACAGTACCCTGCTAAAAACTTGTCAGTTAATGTCTTTGCTGTTTAAATAAATATACTTTTGAGGACTTATTTACATAAACATTATTTTTCGTTCATTAACCAGTATTTTTGTTTTTCTTTTATACCAGGGGTGCAAATCACGGGTAAGTTCCCTGAAGATGTTTTGCTGGTTTAATAAATACCCCAAGTTCCCTGCGATCGAAGTCTAGGACGAAATATGCATGCATAGAAAAGGGCAAGTAACTTTGCACGCTTGTAACTAATTTATCAATGCGAGTTTAAACCTAACCAGAGTGCACAAATGACATGTTCGTTTTATTTCACATGTCCGCAAAATAGCGCGTCAGTTATGTCATTCTTAGTGCCTCGTATGATTAGAAACCTAAGTTTTAGCCTAAAAATAAGAAGAAAAGTCCTGTTTGATGAGTCTCCTCTACAACGATTTCCGAGGCACAGTGCCTAAGTGGAACGCTTACCAGCAAGCCCCTAAACTAGTTAGTTACGATTGCTCAAGGCCCTTCTTCACAGTCCTGCAGCGTGTTTAAGTTCACCAGCCAATTGGTGTCCTGCTTATTATCCTTCTGACACCACGTAGACAACAGAGAGTAAATACACGCAGGCCCACGTTGTCGACAGCAGATCGACCTAAAGTACCCCTAGGATAGTCCGCGTTTCCGAACACAGGCGTCTGGATTGTTTATCAGTGCAAGGCGGAGAACATCGAAAGCACCCAGTGGAATCCTCCGGACAGCCATCTCAGATTTCAAATGAATAAAGGAATTCAATAAAGATCCAGGATTGCAGGATTACATTGCCATTCTCCTACAAACCTCCACGTCTTTCTACGTAGTTTAATTGACATTTCAATTTCCAGACGTGGATCATCTTTGAAGGCAAATTTCAAATCCACCAGCGTCGGCGGATGAGCATGCTTACCACAGAATCCAATGTCCAGATTGTGATATGAACTTAATCTTGGTCACTACATAAAGCCCACAAGTTTAGAATAATGCTCGAACGTTTGCCATGGACAATAGTTGACCGATTCAACTAAGTTCGAGCAAACTCAACTTGCCTTAACCAAACTTACTTATAACCAAAACATGAAAAGGGCAATATTTTGATAAACGTCACTGACAATGAGAAGGAAAACTTTTATAAGCATACTAGCACAGTTGCTTTCAGTAACCACCCATACTCAAATCACAGGTTCTAGGAGGCCAAGCATTTGGGCTGGCGTTAGCTTGGTCTTGATCACTTGATCGCACTCTGTGCCAGTCCAGTACTATATCCATGAATAACACGTCCTTCAATAAAGGTCTACTGTCAAGGCTACGCAATAAGACATGGAAACCGGAACATCACGTACCCAGTTATACAGATAACTTTGACCAAAATTCCAGAAGGGGTAAATACTGCGGAGTCTTAACTCCAACTCTAACCCAAAACTTATTTTTAAAAAAACTACCTTACCCGTGGCCCTAATAATAACATTTACCGTAAACTTCCCGGAAATTAGAGCAAAGTCACCGGAATAGTGCGTACATATTTCCGTATCTTGCCTGCCAATTTCATACACGGTAAATGTTAAACTGAGTGGAATCTAACGCCCGTTTCAAAAGACTCTGTAGCTTCAACTGAGGAGCAGCGCTTTCTACGGACAGTTCAGGTAACGAATGAGCAACTAACAGAAAAAATTGCTTCGACTTGCGAGCTTCCGCTCAGCTAAGGAGCTGTCAGTGCGTGCGAGTGCCACTGTCCGACGTTGAGTCTTACTCCCAGGATGTGGGTGCTCGGTCACCTGCAACCTCTCAGTGAACTCATGCTGTTTGATTGTTTTTTTCGCAAGACAAGCGTTTTATATGAAGAGCTCAGGGCCATAACGGATTAAACGTGTTAACCGATGTTCCATTGTACTACTCTCAGCGATATATTTGCGCAGAATTTAGAAGAAGAAGAAGAAGAAGAAGATGCGATCACTTTAACAAGAGTTTTGTTTACCTGAAGTTTCGGATTCTCTCGGGAATCCTCAATCGTAGGTGATGATAAGGTTGTAATGGTCCTTGTTTATCTCTTTTCTCGTTACAGACTCGCGTCAATTATTCCAAATTTTACACCACAACTGGAACTGCAACCGGTGGAAACTGCGACCCTTCGAGCCATACCTGCACACACCAGCCCGGAGAAGAAGGATTATTAGTTACGCCAGTCTCATCTTGGCTAGATGAAGTAGAAAGTACATGCATATCATGTTCACCAACGAACGCCGCCATAAAAATTTTCCGCTCTAAATACCTTGTGTCTTTTGCATAATTCTGATTGGTGCTATTAGAATTTAAGAATGATGAAGAATAAATGGCACGTAGTAAGCACTTCTACTTTTACCTCTTTTATCCTGATGATCTAATCTGCTTGATAAATGTTTTGTAATGGAAGATTACACCAATGAATTCAGTTAATTTTCGTTCATTAAGGATGCTGTGGAAGAACAGATAGCTTGGTGGGATAGCATGAATGCCGTCATTGGTATAAAAACTAACAGAGGTCGGGATATAACAGGTAAGGTTTACATCAATAACAGTCCCAATACTGCAAGCCATTTCGAATCAAAAGATGGAACACTATCCCATGTTAAAACTCGCTAAAATTGATGACCTATTTTTTCGAAGTTAGGGCAAATGAACCGCTGACGTCTGCCAAGGCACCTACTAGTGACTAAAATGTCAAAGCATTTCTCATGAGTATCTTCGACAAAGATGCCATAATTTTAGAAAAAAAGTTCCAGCTGCAGTTCTTTCAAGAACAGTTTTTAAAAAATTTACTACTCACCCGTCACACAATCACTAGAAAAGCGCGAGACAAGTACACGTCAAAGACGTACAGCAGGCGCTAAAGAGCATGCAAATTTCACAACCTTTTATAAGTTTGTTCATTAGTCGAATACCAATGTGAATTTATTTAGGAAAACTTAGCAATTAAAATTAACAGCACCAGGCATATTAAGTACTTAAAAGAACTATAGGAATTACTTAGTGTTTGTAAAGAAAAATAAAATTTTCTCCATAATCCTGTGGTTCTAGAGACGTAAAAAGAGCTATAAATTAGAACAATTAATTCAGATGTTGTGTTAGGTTGAAAAAGTAAAGCACACACTTTCTATACATAGAAATAATTTTGCTTGAGTCAAAATGTTCCCTTAATTTTACCGTTACTAGATAAGTAAATTCTGAATGTCGTCGAAAAAAGTGTGGCATCATTTTCCTTGTTTTGACTGTGTTCAGTGATAAATTTATAAATTGCGTATCTGTTCGAAGATTACTCCAAAACCTTTGAAATAAGATATACATAAAGAGCATTTACCGAAAGAAAGTGTTTTCCGATGAAAGTTTTAGTGCGTACGGCAACGTTTTTGTTATGAATAAATGCCTCAAAACAGCAAATCACATTGTCGAGAGTAAATCGTGTCCGCAGTGGACTTGTGAAACTATTGTTCCTAAGATTAAAAAAGAAAACTTTCCATTAAAGGTTACCTCTTAGAAAGTTATTTGATTAAATATTCAGCCGACGAACTTCTGCGTTTATTACCTTATTCTAACGTAATTTCACAATGAAATTGGAGAATTTTGAGAATTTCTTTAAGTTTTCTGAAGACAAACTATTCAATTTGACTGGAGATGAAAGAACTTTCTTTTCTCTTTATGATGGATTATTTTTTGCATAAGTGGATTAATTCGACAATCGCTTGTTAGCTTGTGAATTCTAAAAAACTGGCCACATACATTGCCATTTTTGAAAAACATATTATTCTTCTGCCTGTTTCATTTCTAAATAACCCAAAAGGGGAAAGTAAACTATACACAAAACTATATTTATTCATGACTTACATTAAATAAGACCTTCTTTGTCTTAAATTTGCATAAATATGTTCAAAATTTTGTTTTGTGTATGGACAAAATGAGCGTTACCAATGCATTCAGACAAATACTCTTCTGTTACTGCATTTTGTGCAAAACAACTTCACAGGATAGCTAAAAATGCTTTTTGAAATACAAATTTGGAATGTTAATGCAAATAAATGTGATTCCCTTAACTTGGCTTCAGATTCAAATTTGAATAATTTTGGACAAACTATTCCAGTTCTGGAAGAGATATCTTCTGTACCTATTTTACTTATTTTGGAGTTCCTTCATCGTATAATCAATATTAACATGCAATTTCGTCCTATTTTTCGTTATAGCGTATTAAATTTCTTCTGTATGAGACTACTCCCAAAGTCCCCAAATTAATGGTCATTTCTCTTAATAAATCTAACTAAAGTGACGATTTAATTTTGTAAAAGGCTTTCGCAGGATTCAATAAAATTAATGAATCAAAATAGTGTTATTAAATATAGGCTTAAGTACCAGTCAAATTTAATCATGAAAGTTGCATGGTCTTTGGCGACTTCTGTATACGTATGTGTTATTTCTCCTGATACAAATTATTCTCTTCAGAAACTACAACTGTATTCAGTCTATGCGAGAGCATCACCCTGCGCGGCTAAACAGAGGCGAAACTAAGTCGATATCAAGAGCAATTCTGGCTCATTTGGTAGACAGCGGTCATCGGTTAGACGTCAAATAAAGCATTTATAGTCGTCTATAAAGTTCCGGCCATACACTCTAAGTTCCTGCGTCAGCGGAAACTTGCGACGGCAGAAGCAGTCGCCATTCGCCTCACAAAGCCAATTTTATGTGCGCAGAAAGCATGTGTAGCGGCCTTAAGGCTTCCGTGGCCAGAGACTATTTCAACATCCACCCTCACGCCTTTTACTACGCCGGGAAAAAATGATGAGACAGCGGCATCAAGCATTTAAAGGCCACCCACACCGTCTCAAGACGTTGAAAACTTGCGTCCTCACACCTCCTAACAAAAGCGGAGACGAGGACCAGGGGATGACATTACTGTACACATCCTCCGTAATCTACTATATGCTTTAAGTTTTTAGTCTTAAAGTATAAAGTAGATTACGGAGAATGTGAACAGTATTCTTTAGAAATGCAAAAGGACAGCACTAACATACGATGACTTTCTGTTATGAACAGGCGTAAGTTGATGGAAGACTTGCCTTCAACATGAATTCTTACTAATCGGCAAAAAATAACAATAATCCAGAGATGTGTATGAAAATCAATTCTGAGGTCAAAAAGCATGACTTTTCAGAAGTTTTTTGATTTTGCGAGTGATTACCGTAACCTACTCCAACTATGATGCATTTTACATGTCAAGGGACATTTCTTATCATAAAATGAACACTTCCATCAGGGTCTTCGAATTCTGGTCACAAAAGGTCAACATAAATGTATAAGGACGCATGAAAGCTGGTCGGGTTTATACTATACACATAATACAGGCCTAGAGTTTTCACACTTGGGTCAACTCAAATTAAGCAAATCTGCCAAACCAACTTAGTATTTAGGAATGTTTACAACACATTTATACCTTCGCATCTGCAATATGAAATCCAGGCGTGGCTTAAGTAATTATGAACTGCTGTAAAGGGTTCAAGTAAAGGCATCGGCAATTGTAATTTATCCTATGCTTACAAGCAGATCCGAGGAGATCTCATACAGTCCTACTGGATTGTGAGGAACCGGGACTGCGGCCTGCGGTTTGACGATTTCTTCTCACTGGCCATAACATATTACCTGTGCGGGAATTCCATCAAACTCCGAGCGTATCCCATCCAGATACCCATTGCCACTTGTTTTCACAATGAATTGACCGTGTCTGGAATGAACTTCCTGCTGATGTTATACTGGTGGACACGACGGATATATTTAAAAATATAGTTACTGTTTACTTGCGCGAAAAATACAATTTATCCGGAAAGTATGTCTTTAATTCGAAAATTTGCTGATCTCGTCAGATACCGCTTTTATCTATTATTTGGTACAGTATACGCCTGTTCTTTCATAATGACTGCATTTATATCCCCCGTTACATAAATATTTTCTAAATATATATATATGTTACTCCCTATTTTATAGCAACGTTTTTAACATAAATACTTGTGTAAGTTTTTATGGGGCCTTCGAACAGAATGCCCCCCAAAACTAAGCATACTTAACCATCCCGAACCAATGCTGACGAAGAAGTTGCCTATAATGACGTTCTTTCATGCTCGCCAAATGGACAACTCTCTGAATTTGGGGGCATCGTTTGCCTCAAACGTAGCGTATTCTCTTGGGAATTCCATTCCGGATATGCCTGAATGAATCCCCGCACGAGGTTTGTCCGAAATAGTATCTTAATATGGAATGAAGCATTTGTCTAGAATTAAAGCCGTGAAGTTAGCTACTCCTGTGTGAAAGGAAATTTTTATCTGTTGTATCTTCAAAATAAGACGGTTTCCTTAGAGTTTTTTATGGACAGAAAGCATATTTGTTTCCCAGTTCTGAATTCTGCAATGAAAAATATGCTGAGGAATTGGCTTCATGAGTAAGTTTAATAGGCTCACACAGACAACTTTTCCTGCTTACCCATAGACAGTTTTCTGTTTTCTTGATCATTTACTCTGCAGGAGACAGATATTTTAGTGCTTTCACTTCAAGAATGCCATGGAGATCTTTATAGAATGATAATAGGAAGAAATGTATCAGAGTATCATGTGTACTTCCTACTTGGTTCATTTATTACTTATTAACAGCATTCAAAATAAGGATAATATGATAAAGTTGTTTTGAAACAAAATATCACTCGTGAAGAAACCAAAATATTCAACGGCAAAATAGACACTGCGTTATACCCAAGGAAACTGGCTATTCATACGATAGATTGTTTTAGCCTAAAATGGTCCAATGCAGCGTCTTCCAAAGTCTTAAAGTTATAAAGAAACGACCGTTCATAAACGGAAGGTACGGTTTGGTTTGTAAATATATATTTAAAAAATGAGAATAATTAATTTTTGAGTCAACTCACGGCTCCCGTTGGGAGACTCGTAGCTCCTTTAGTTAGAGCGTGGCCTATGCTAAGGCATTCCCGCCGATACCGCTGCGTTTTCCACAAGTTGGTCAAATCCATAAATATTTATTAAAACTGTATTCAGATAAAAACTAAATTAAAATCGCGCAATTTAGGCTTAACATACAACACTTAAGGAAGCGTGGCGCATAAAATTGAGAAAATAATGCAGAATAGTAACAAACAGAAAAGATCAGTATCTTTAAGGTTGCCCATAAGGGCTGTCAGACATGGAGATAGCCAAGTTTTCTATAATGGTTCGTTGAGTATGATTATTATGTGCCAGCTCAAGTTTTATTGCATGGCATGACTCTTCTTTGCCTTGTTCCCCTAAATTTTGAGAATTACAAAAAGAACTTCAGTTGAATCTACATCCGGGCTGTTGGCAAGAACAAAAACATCGTGGAGGCCGCATGCGGAGCGGCTGACTGCGGTCGTAAAAGTCGGCTTCCAGCTGCGAGATGAACGGGGCTACTACCACGTAATAATATAGCATCGATTCTGCGCATATCGTTGTAACAGAAGCAATCCTTAAGCGCCTTTTTTAATGGTGTCCGTAGTCGACCGCCAGCTTGGCGGATCCCACCTGAAATCGAGATTATTGAGCTTGCGAAGGCAGTTTGTGCACACAGG
>JAYGXS010000001.1:94433979-94615969 GCA_036362985.1 Ligula intestinalis
AGTGTCAGGACAATCAAACTCTTGTTACAGTGATCGCTTCTTCTTCTTCTTTTGAATAACTCTAAGAGAAATCCTAAATTACCTTACGCTAGCCTTAACCTAAACATAAACCTAACTTTATTTTCTCTGGAATGTGGCGTAGCAACACCTGCAGGACTTCTTCAGCAAAATATTTGCTATTGCGCATTACTGATTGTCGCCAAAGCGCTTGTGGGTGCACTAGGCAGTAACTCTCGTACATAACGCATCACCTCTATCATAGCCGGCAATTTAATCAGATCGCAGAATGACATGTGCATGTGAATTGAAATGTTTCCCACTGCAGCCAATGGGAAATGTGCATGTTGTTCTGCTAGCAAAGCGTTAAGCACAATGAGCTGCTCCCCAGTTTAACTGCTAACTGTCAAATAGTTCACCTTGTAGAATATAAACAGGGTACTGTGAATTATTGGACATGCTATTTCTTCAACATTATGTTGGTTCTAGAATGTCTTATTTTCACTCCAAATCTTTTCATTATGTTTATCGTACTAAAACAAACATACAAATCGCTTACAACTTACGCACACGCATTAAAATTTTGACATAAAGGGAGGGTAAATCCTAAGAGGCGTGTTTGAACGCATTTTAGCATTAAACCCGTGTTCATACCGCTTGGGTTTGGGATGCGCTCAGTCTGGCTGGTCATTTCAGCGTTCATGGAGCGCTCCATCTAATTGCAGGAATTATGATAATCATTCTCCGCATTAAGGAAGTCAAGTTAAGCGAACGAACGTTTTTGATTAATTCATCATCAGGCAATACAATAATATAAGGGAGGGTAGAGGAAACGAAAGTTTTAGGCAAACCAAGCAGTAGTAACAAGGGGGAAAGAGGGGGGAGAGGTGTAAGAGGATCAAGGGGGGATCAAGAGGATCAGATTCTAGTCTTAATTAGGGACAGAGAAATGGGGGTGGGGGGAGAGGGGAAGGGGAATGAGTCAGACAATTAGTTAGTGTCATCCAATGTTCCTCGTCTCAGGTTTTGTTGGGTTGTGTGAGGACGCAAGGTGGCAACGTCTTGAGACTGTGTCGGTGACGTTTGGATGCTTGATGACGCTGTCTCATCATTGTTTCGCGACGTAGTAAGAGGCGTGAGGGCAGATGTTGAAAAGGCTTTTGGCAGCGGGAGCCTTAGGGCCGTTACAAATGCTTTCTGCCTCTGTAGGTGACATCCCATCGGGTAATTGCAAGACACCAATAACAGAAAAATTGAACCTGCTCCGCAATCTTACTGAATCAGCTGTCCCCACTGTCTCAAGCTCTCTCAGGTCTGGCTGGTCGCAATCAACACTAGTCCTGGCTTTGCCAGTGGCCACTACCACCTGGGGCTGCAAATGGGAGTTCTGTACATAATAAATCACACCTTCTGATGACTTGTGTCTTTTAACTTCCAACCTGGGATTTGGCCTGATGATTTTAGTGATGCAAATACAGCCCACTACTTAGACCCCTAAAGAGTAACCAAAATCTGAAAATCTGAAAATCTTTGAAAGAGCCATACGCGATCATCAAAAGAGCCATATATGGCTTGCGAGCCATGGGTTGCCGACCCCTGGTCTAGGTGAATGAGCCAAAATGGTTAATGCAGTGCAACTTTGAGAAGTATGTCACATTGCGGCTCACACCGAAGAAGGCGAGCGTGATGGGCGACTCTCACACTTAAGTACTTGGTGGCAGGTGTCTGTCGAACGTACCCGAACAAAAAGGCATCGGAATCACTGTTTCGCCATCTTTGAAGCCGACCGTGCAATGTGTTAAGGCTGGTAAGAGGGTGAACAGTGTTCTGTTTGCCATTCAGCGAACTTTTGTTGACATCGATGAAGAAATATTTGGAAAAATGTACGGGAAATTTATTCGATCACATCTCGAATATGGAGTTCTGGCGAGCGCCTATGGCTGCAAAAAGACTACCAGCCGCTGGAAAGAGTCGAAAGGTAGGCCCTAAGTCTTCATCGAACGAATGTAGACTAGAAGCACTTAAAGTTTTTCCTCTTGATTACAAGCAAATCGGAGGTGACCTCATACAAACGTACCGGATCGTGAAGAACAGGGAGTGTGCCCTGCAGTTTGATGACTTCTTCGCATTGGCCACATCAACCAACCCCCTTGGGAATTCTCTCAAACTCAGGGGAACCTTATTCTATCTGGATGTTCGCAGCCATTCGTTTTCACAGCAAGTTATCGGTACGTGGAATGGATTGCTCGAGGAGGGCAGAATGGCGAACTCGACAGCTGCATTTAAACGCAATCTTGATTTATATTCACTTCACAGATACAGTTCATATGCACAGGAAAGCACTGTTAGCATACACCAAGGCTTCGCTCACGTATACAGATAAAAAAGTGTACACGCGTATATTTTACTCACCATTTTATAGCAAAATATTTGATTTTGGATATTTTAAGCAAACTGGATTCAATAAGGTCGTTAAAGGCATTGCCTACTGCCCTTAATATAATGAACTATATCATATTTCAGGCTAAACCTGCAGATGCTTGAATATACTGCTCTAGGCCGATTAAGAGATAAATTTGAGGAAATTGAAAAGCTAAAGACGTTAAAATCCCTGTTTGCAAAGGACAGGAGAAAGAGCCCGTGATTCAGTGACAGAGCATTTGATTCTATGACTAAAGATATTGAAACTGAGTACTAGGACCTCAGTCTAGATGCTAATTATGGTTAGTTGACGACATCTTAAAAGCCAAAAATGACCATTATGCTCTCCCGTTTTGCCGAATCTAATTTCTGCAGATATTCTCGCCCGATATGCGACTGTCTAGGCGGCCTCTTCACTGAGTCTCAATCACAACAAGATAAAACATGTCTAACAACCCAATCGAGGAGTGCCCCATCTATGATAATTTGCCCGTGCCCCTTTCTCAGAATACAAAACAGCAGCTAAGTTTTCCCTCCTTGGACAAACCCCATTTAGATCTTGAAACCATGTAGAAATTCTTCGCTGCGGAACACTGTACTTCTTATTCTCACGTTCGTCCTAGCAATTGTATCCGACCCGCTTTTGCCGCTAGCTTCTTCATCCTGCATCCCTTTTGCCAAAAAAACAGAAATAATACCCACTTCCAGTGTTCAATAGCAGTCTCTGTGGCCTCCCCTTTCGTGTTCGGCATCCATTTATACCGTTTCTTTTCCTACACGCAACGACATCCCACTTTCTGTTTTCACCCTTTCATAAGTAAGTCTTTTATATTTCTTCGCGCTTTCCTTCATTTGTCTCGCAAACCCGCCCCCTCCCCGAGGGGCCTTTTAACAGGTTTCTATTACTCTGCTTGTGTTTAGAAAGGGGAAGATGGTGACTCGATTAATACCACTACTCATAAAGTTGGCAGGGCTCACAACTGGAACAATGTGGTCCAATTTAACAGTGCGCTCCTTCCTCCTTGAAGTTTGCATGCCATTAAGACGGAGACGAACGCCGAAAAGTAGCGTCTGAAGACAGGTACTCACTTAGCGTTGAGTGGAGGCACGTTTTGCAGGGGCCTAGTAAGCAGTTTTCTTCTTAAGTTTATATTGGTTGTTGCTGCAGCTGCCGTTGAGGACACAACGTTGCCTTCGATACCCCTCAAAATAATAATCATACTTGCACCGAGCAGATACATTCCCGAAACTCTGTTTTTTTAATTATTCTGCCAGTTGGAATATCTGCATACCCAAGTGCCCAACTGGAACATCGATATTACAGCCTAGGTCCGAAGGCTACATATTCCGGGATGTTTTCTTCAAGATCACAATGGAGCTTACATTCCGGTTAGAGCATGCAACGGAAAAGTCGAATAATTGGACAATTAAACAGGCTTTTCCATCATTTTAGGGTCAACTCTGGGCGGCTAATGTCCATTCCTCAGCGGCTGGATAGCCACTTCCGGCTTCAGTGACATTTCCTATCACAGGCTCTATCGACTCAATTATGCTTGTCGCCCAGAGAACCAACACATGCTTTTTACGGACGGAGTATAGAGAAGGACAGCACATGTGAATGCTTCGAATTCGCAGAAAGTTTGTGCTCTTTCCCTGCCTTTGAGGATCCAAACGCTAGTCAGAACCCTGTGGACGTTCCTACGATACAACGGTTGGTCCCGACTGTCCATTCTTTTTGAGGTCAGCTCAAAGGAGACTTCCTATATGGCTTTGGGGTAGAATCTGCGTAGACTACTCTCAAACGCAACCAGCAGTGGCCTGTCACACATTGAAGTTCTGTAGTACGGCAGTCTGCACGGGGACCCACGCACGAAGGCATACGAATCGCCAATCTTGTCTGACCAGATACAGGGTTTATTGACATGGCAGCAACCATAGATTAAAATTGATCTATGTTATGCATATATAACTTTAAACCTCATGTAGAATGGTAGATATGAGAATGGCAGTCTTATGTTGGGGAGATTAAAGTGACAATACTACAGTAGCTAGAGAAAAGTCAAAAAATATATACAAGAAGGGCTTCTGTATCATATGCTAAAACCTTAACTTAGAGAAAGTACCGTCCTGTGGGGAGAAGAGAGGTGGATATTTTTACTTATCCCAGGGTGGACAACTAGTCATTGTAGTTCTGCCGATAATCTACCCATTCTAAATCCCTATATTTGGTATACTTTAGAAATTTTTTTAACACTGCTGTCCAGGCTGGAATTTCACCTAGTTCGATTGCTCGAAACTTGTAGAACAGGGGTTTTCTCTGGGGTCTGGTAAATCTTCAGAGTAGGGAGCCATAAAAATTTGCTGCTGTTATTTAATGATGGATCCATCATGGACTTCAACATGTCAGGTGGGTAAAAATTTTGTCCCTGGGATCATACCTGTTTCACTCAAAAATTGAAGCACTTGCAGCCTCTTATTTTTGTAACTGTCAATTTTTCCTAGGAACCGGCGTCCGTGCCAAGAGATTTCATAAGGCCGACAACAGTTTCTTATATATTTCGCTATAAATTAAGGTTTTTAAGTAAAAACTATATTGCTGAGACGCCTCCACAACCGTCGGCTAAATGACTACTAACAATCTTCGCCAAACCCACTTTCCGGTGAGTTTACCCCTTACCATGAATTTTTACACTGTCAGTGACTTAACATTTACGTTGATGAGTTGAACGCAGTAGATGAGAATATAAAGGGCAGTTATACCATATTATTCGAAATTATTACGTTAGGTCTCGACTAAAAGCAACTTCTTATATGAGGTCTTAATAACAATAATCCTGCCTCATGATACCCAACGATCTCATTCCCGTGACAACGCTGCATTGTAAATGAACTTCCTTTGAGCTGGCGCCGAAAAAGGCACTATAAAAATGCTTACTTGGAAAAATAAATCTGCTTATTAACATTCGATGGCCTTATACATTTTGGTACATTTTATAAAAAATTAATAAACGTATTCCATCTCTGATTCAGGTAACATATTACGTCTTAATCCACGTTCCTACTTGAACAGTGGGTCGTTTTTCTTTTTAAACGTTTTTCATTATGACATTAACTGAGCATGTGGTTACTCCATGTGTGGAGCATCATATCTGTGTCTTTTGGGGGCATTGGAACGTAAACCTTATGGCTCACATTCATTGAAAATGTTATGAGCTCTATACAAAGTCTGCTTAATAGCTTATAAAAATGATTAATTTTACTTACGAGGAAAATATATTGCCTGAAGCTGTTGAAAACCTGTATGCAGATGTAGCAGCAGGTCAGGTTAACATTTATTCGAAAAAAGAAAAAAATATTTGATTCATAAGTATAAAATTCAAAAAATTAATTTAAATATAATTAAACCAAAGGGTTCAGTGAAATAAAATCTGAATTTAAATAAAATTATAAAAGAAGAACAAAACGTATCTTTCTATTAAGTAAATACAAAATTTTATACATTGCAGGTATATCTGCATAAATTGTATTTGCTTTTATAAAGCCTAGAAAATAAATGGGGAAAAATGCATACTTAACAATTGGAATGCATTAACAGAGTGTGCTTTTTGCAGACGGCCCGAGGGTAGCTCGTTTTCCAGCCAACAACCTGACCTGACTGAAATATATTAGGATTATGTTCCCAGATACTTAATATTGCAACCCTACTACAATAGTCTTTTTCTCAAATCCAAAACACAGTTCAGAATTCGGCTTAACATTTTATGACATATCACTTCTACTGTATGATTTAGTGAGCAACGTTGGGGAGAACATAAAAATGTCAGCTTTGTAAAGGAATCTCTCGGTAGCTCAGCTTCCGGGTACGCATCAGAACAGTCTAAGATATCTACGCTGGTCACTCCGTCTCACTGCCAAAATGGGTTCGCCCAAATTCCCCCTGATGTCGAATATCCTAAATGTTTGCCGGTGTTAATAGGTCATTGGTGGTAATAATGTTTCATGCAGGTTGTTTACGCCGGAAAGACACCTCCTACTTGCCCTCAGGAGGCACGAATGGGGTGTCTTCGAGAGCGTGTTTGCCTTTTCTAGTAAGGAGCGTTAAAATTTTTCAAACAAAACAAATAACTTCTTCAGTCAGTTTGTAGGCACACGCAAGTCCTGCTCGGTGCCATGAAGTGTAAATGGCACTCTGTCTTCGAACAACTTCTCTTCACGTTCATTGTCCTTGGAGGTCGTACTAGAGCCTACAGTGGCGAAACCGCCCCAGCTTATCCGCAGAATAACGTGAACATGTTTGTCATCATTTCCAACCGCATTTGTTCCGTTGAATATCCTCTTTTTGACTACATAGCTGCTTTTAGTTATGCTGTCTACAATCTACGGAATATAACCCTGGAAGATGAACCTTTTATTGCTGTTATGCTTAACTTTGTCTCAGTCCCTGGCTGTAATTTGAAACAGGATCATCATGCCACACAGCTGATGACTCTCCTCTATGATCTTGGATACCTCGTGTTCAGCGCCGCATTTGAAGGCTATTCAGTCATAATTGGTCCCCAGTCCGGCAGCGACTGTGATCTTGTTACGGACTGGATACGCGTATCGGGTATCGCGGCCGTCGCGAGCGATCGGATCTTCCAGATCAACTTTGCCTGTCGCATGTTCGTTTTCCAGATGGAATTCATTGTGCCAAATGCGCTCTGTAAGCAACAGGACGTCTTTCTGCCCTTCCAGATGCCCTCCTTCATGTTGGCTTCTATCGCCTTACCCACCGAGCTGACTTCTATCGTTCACGCGCTCAGCGCCTTTCTGAGAGCAACGGGATGGAGCCGAGTCAGCATCTTCTTTGAAGTCAGTCAAAAACAGAACACAAACGCCGACGTGGCGTTGAAGTTGGTTAGCACATTGCTTATCGAAGTCAATGGATTGCAGATAATAAAGGAGCAAAGGATCAGGGAGAACTCCGACTTTGTCAAAATTGTGGAAAGCGGATCCGCCAAGCCAGATGGTAAAATTTGTCTAGATTATTTAGCAATTAGTGCTTTAGCTACGACAGGAAAACATTGGGAAATAGAGTGGAGATTTAAGTTCTATAGACCACATTAGACAGGGGAATCAAATAGATAGGGTTTTAGAATTACATCCTCCAATAGCGATTTATTTTTTGCACGATTCTTCTGGTGATACAACTTCAGTCTGGGGACTGCTAATATACCTTATCTGGAAAATTGAAACATCAATCAGAGTTTGCGGCAAACAGCTGTTGAAAAACATTTTTTTCCTTTTGCTAGTACTTTCGCAATTCAGGAATTATAGCATTTATTGTCCAGTTATATAAAATTTGCACCCAATAAGAATTCATTTGGTATGCATTAGCAAGGGTGAACAAAACCAGTAAACACCTTTATGAAGTGTTTATCAAGAAGTACGTGGGAGATTGAAGTAACCATCTTTGTCTTACCATCTCTAAACCATCCAACCCTTAATCGAGGTTGACAAAGACTAATGCAGTCCACGTAAAATTGGCCATCGAGAAATAAAATCAACCGTTCTACCCATGACATTCGCATCTCACCGACAGAAATCGATGAGCACTTGCTCGCCAAACTTCAGACCAAGAAGGTGGACACGCGTTGACTCGTACAAGCGTATTTTTATCTCACGTTTCGTTCTCACTCTTATCCATTATCGATGACTGAATCAGATAAGTCTACTAGTTTTTAAAAGTTTTGTGGTTTTTAATGACTACAACGGCAAGGATTATACACAGAAGTGGCAATAAAAATTCGAAAATGTGTTTCTACTTCGAGAAAATTAATTAAGAAGGACTCCATTGATGATTCTTGTGACGCCGAATTTCAAGAAATGGGAGTCACAACATAATGCAGGCTTCTGAGCGGACCTCTAGCTTACCACTTATAAATAGTAGTATGTTACAAATCTGTCGAAATGATTTGCAGTTTTTCGCCTTCTTGACTCTTCCGACTGTATTCAGCAGCCACGCGTACATCAAAACCAAGTATAACAAGTATCAAGGCAGTACGGTACTATTAAGCAAAATAGTAAAGGAATAATAGTGCACAAACCTCAGCAATGGGCAAACCAAGTCAAGAGCGAAGGGAGTCGGCCAAATTGCCTGACTCTATACAAGGGAACGACACAAGTTCAACAATAACGCCACGCAGGACGAAACTAGTGTTGGGAAAAATTGTGTGTGTTAGTGTAAGATGGGGGTAGCTCCACTTTAATATGATTTTACGAGGCAATTCATGTAGCATTAGGATTGGTGTGCAACACCAGCGTGAGAGGGGGGAGGTTCTTGAACAGAGGCAATTAGCAAGTGCCGGCGGTGGGGGGTGACTGGATGAGTGGTTCTCTGATTAACCAGGTCCAGAAGGGGGGAAGGAAGACGGACGGCTGGCTCGCCAATACGAAGTCAGTTCACGGGATTTAATCTCCATAGGAAAATAAAATTAGGATAACAATGGGAGGGAAAAGTTTTCATTCATGTGCAATCGAGTAAGAGAGGGTGGTCAGCATAAGAGTAAGGAAGGGAACATCTTTCGAAAGAAGTAAACAATCATTTGTAGGTCGGACGGGAGTTTGGCTGGAGACAGGATGTGGAAAATTCCAAACTTGCGCAGCCAGAAATAACATGAAGCCTTCCTATAATATTGCCCAATGCTACCTGTATGACCTGTAAAGGTTCTCATCGAAACCTTCTCCAGACAAACATCTCCTTCGAACCTGCAATATTCGCGTTGGCGGGAATACGGAAAAAATTACGTGCAAACACTGAGTATCTTTATTCAACTTAACATTAACCAAAATCCACGATTCATAAAAAATTATTAGCCTACAAAAACGAGAAATTTTGGTTGGAAGAAGCATCTAAGTCGCATTTATTAATATCTTGCATGTCAGCCAGTTATTTCGGCAGGGATTTCCTTGGCAGCACGTGAAAGTCATATTTATATTTGCATGCCTATTCAATGGATTCTAGTAGGCATACTTTTTTGCTTAGATGCTTACGAGTTGACTCAGTGCTGTACAGCTACTTTTTTAAAACCTGTCTGGCTTGGCAAGAAAGATGTAAAATCCTCGCCTACCTTTCAATTAACAGTTTGTGAAGGGATACATACACATATCTACTGGTCAACATCCTCACCTATCAGTTTTCATTTACGAAGGTTGCCCGTTGCAGAAGGAATACATACACATGACTTAGCTCAGGGAGTTAGAAGTGAAAGAGGGGTTGCTTCAATTTAGCTACCGGTTCACATTCTCGCCTATCATTTTAATTTACGAAGGCGTCCTCTGCTTAGGCCGTTGTTTGATACCAGTGTTACGTTAGAACTGACATTACTTTAGTCGCTCACTTCATCCACTACGTCAGCGCGCTCTTACCCGTAATTTTCGCAGTCCTCTTTCCTACTCTTCTTCAGAGGAAGTGCCATACCTCTACACTTACGAGTTCATTACGTTACCATCCATTCCTTGAAGGAGACTTCTTCGCATTAACCTAAACGACCACTAACTACACCACCCGAGTGCGCATTCACAGGTTCCACCACCAATTGTCTCTCATTTTGTACATTACACACCAGTCGCATACAACAAAAATGCTTAGCTTCTTTAGCTTCCTTATCGCACTCCCGCCTCTCCCCATGATTTACTTCCACAGACCTGTGATATCCACTCCGCTTTACGTTTACAGAGCACCTGTAATATGACACAATGGTGGAATCAGGGGTAAAATATCATAACGGACACTTCCACGCGTCTTTCTTCTATACACAGAGGGCACTACCTTCAAAACAACTTATGCGTGAATCCTGGCGTAAACGTACTTCATAAATAAACGCATTCTTCATACGCGACTTATGTTACCTCAACACACTTGCAAAACGCCATTGCCTTAAGATGCACTTCACACGTCACAACCGAACATTACCACAACTATTGATTACTTACATGGCACTGCCATACGTCAGAAACGAGTACTACGATCTAACTGCCATATTCTTCGTGTTTAAATCACACACATCACTGTTGCCATTTTTTACCCTTACCTAAAGCCATTTAGCCTTTTGCACACTTTCATCGTAGCACATCTTTTAGTCCGCATTTACAAACGATTCCACCGCTCAAATACGTGACACACAAACCACTCCTTAAAGCTTAGGGCCTCGTATAGATGTATAACACAACCCTTGGGGCTAGGCTCTCGATGGCTTGAAAAAATGGCGATATTCAGCATGGAGCCCGCGCGCACACGCCCTCCCACTGACTGCATGCAAAAACCCTTGCATCTCCGCTCCCCCTCTCTTTAAGTCCTGCTTTGACAGCTGTCAAATCCACTTAGGGCTAAGTCTCCCGATAAGAGACGCCTATGCAAGCGTGTCCGCCTTCAAACTCTTCAGAATTCTGATTAAAGTGGTCGCGAAATGAATGTGCAATAAAACCACTGCCAACATCAGCGATGTACTTCTGGTCATTCACTACTTTCTCACAGAAGATCATTATGGACCTGACTTCAAAGTATTTAACCATGCCAACAGCCTGCTTTATGCCATTGACTATCTTAATGCCCAATTTGATCCTCGCATCTCCTACGCACCCTCATTCGTCTTCCTCGAGGGATGCTCCCTCAGAAAGGCAAACAGAGCGGGCAAATTGATGGACGCTATGCACCACATGCATACCATCACCAGGCAGTTTGCGGGCTTCTCCGTACTGCTTGGTCCCCCGCTCACGGTGGACTGTGACCTAGTCATTGATTTGATAGCTATAGGGCTGCCACGGACCCCGGGCGTGGATAGGCTCTATCAGATAAGCTATGCCTGTCGTAGCCAGAGCCAGGAGACTGCCTTCGCTAAACAGCAGGAGACAATAGAAGAGAAGGAACGGGTGGTGAACCCCTGCAGACTGGACTCAAACCACTTTGCCGCCATCAGTCTGGTCCTCACTACCTCCACCCTCATCACGGGCATCAACACCCTGTTAAGCTACTATTGCTGGCACACAATGACAGTCTTCCATGAGGTCAGCCTGGAGGGTGGCGAGTCCGCGTTTCTGGCGCATCAGATTGATGTGACGTTGAGCGTCAGGGGTGCCAGCACGGGACCCTTTAAAGTTGCGCGTTGACAGGGCCTGCGTTAGGGCATGAATCATGCGGAACTACCGGCCGACAAATACAGCCAACTGGATGGTCAGCCTTCTATCTTGTGCTTCTTTTTATTATACGCCCACGAAATTGCTTTATTCGCCTCATGAAATGTTAGCCAAAAATATGAACAAGAGCTTTTGATTCAAGCATACTTTAATATGTTCAGTCACATTAGGATGTTGCCTCTTGAACGAGCTGCTTTGCAGTGGCCTGCCAAATATTTCTTAAGAAGTATGTTTTGTTTCTCACGGATGAGTGCTAATCTTTAAAGTTAGACACATTTTATGGAACACATGCATGAAAGTAGTCTTTCTTGTACTCACTTGGTAGAAAATTGCATCTTAGTGTATCTGTCAAGATGCCATTAAAAGCTTTATCAAGAGCCGGTATCCCATCGTTACTGAAATATCAAAGGATAAGCCCGCACGTTTATTAATGTAAGAACCAAGCTCAACTAATTTTTTTGTTTTAAATTGAAAACACATTTTATAATTTCGGCCAGCAGTTACGGAGGCCGCATCTCTACTGTATGTGGTGGTCCACACTTATTTGATCATCGTTTACTTTTTGCGTTATATTGCTTATTTTTCTCTACCATATTCACCTAATGAGCCACCTGAATATTTTTTTGCTGCAACAATCATCTCTTGCGTGCATTTAAAAGAGTAAAAACGATGCCGTGACTGTCTTGTAATCATGAGACGATTTGTCCCTTATTAATTTCGGCCAAATTATCGTATTTGGCAGGACTGACAAAGGTAGGCTCTGCTAAATAATCTTGTGTGCCCAATTCGTTTGAAAATTTTTATTTAAATTTCAAGCTGAAGCTTCATTTTCTCGGCTATTTTCACCTTCCTCTGCTAACATTTATGCGAGCCAATTTTTTTCCTTCGCTGCGTAAAAATGGGGTTTTGCGTTGGCGTGAGCCTCAGTCCCGTGAAGGGTTCACGCATTATGAGAAAAAAACTGATAACCCGAAAGTAATAACTCCGTCGCAGTAGCATTGTGTGCTAGAGGCCAGCTATAGAGCAAAGAAAGAACCACTCTGCGGATGTGGATTGCGTGGCATCTGCTTCAGATGCGCGGGTTCAAATCCCGCCAAACGCCTAGAGTTTGTCACACTTGGGTTAACTCAAATGAAGCATATCTGCCAAACCAACTTAATAAGTACGATTTTGCCAACCAGTAAAAACCCTGAGAAGGGGGACTTTGAAAAGGATCTCTCCAGCGTACGGGGAACCTAAATCATCTTGTTAGTACTCGGCGTGCACGTGTAATATCGTCATGTTAGGACCAAATCCATTGACTGCCCTTGTCTTCTGTAGTTTCTTCTTCCTACGCCCTTCTTCGGACAGCTCGGAGTGAGCTTCTTTTTCACTGAAGGAATCTATGGACCCGCTTTTACACTCTTTGACTATCCCTTCAGCGTCGTCTTCTCTGTCTAAGCCATGCAAAGTTTGGAGGGCCGGCACCAACCTGGTGCCCCACCAGCTGTGCAACTATCTGCCGGCTTCTTCAGAATTCCAGGTTGCAATCTGAGACAAAACAGTAGATCTAGCGCTATTTTAACCGCCTTGAGCACAGTAAATGGCACAACAGCCCTGCAGCGAGTTTGCTGTCTTCATTGGTCCACTTATGACAGGCGACTGTGGCCTTGTGTCTGACTGGATATCCCTGGGTGACCAAAGTGATTTGCAAGACCTTGGCCTTTATGAAATTAGCTATTTAGTTCAGTATATTTAGGGTAGTAGGCAATGCCTTTAAGGATTCTATTGAAAACAGTATGCTTCAAATATCCAACATAAAATATATCACTATTAACAGTGAGTAAAATATATACATGTACAAATTTTAACGTGCGCGTGTGAGCAGTCAGAATAGCAACTTGTTTGCATAATATATCAAGCATAAAATTTGTTCCTGTAAAATAGTGAGCAGCATATACAAATGTAAAGTTTTATCTTTCGGTATTTTTGGGGCGTAAATTATTTTTGCTTCCTTGTACATCAAAATGGTAACTGATAAGTAGGTGTTCATCCAGTTTCCGTTTAAACGCATCTGTGGAGTTCGCCATTACGACCTCCTCGGGCAGTTTGTTTCAGGCACCGAGGACTCGCTGTGAGAACGACTGCTTGCAGACCTCTATATGGGGTAGGGTTTTCCACAGTTTGAGAGAATTCCCACGGAGGTTGGTTGAAGTGGCGAAGGCGAAGATGTCATCAAACTTCATGGTACACTCCCGATTCCTCACGAGGCGGTACATCTTTGTGAGGTCGGCGCGGATTTGTCTATACTCAAGCGGGAAAACGTTAAGGGCTTCTAGTCTACATTCGTAAGATGAAGACTTAAGGCCCTTCCCAATTTCGTTGCCCTTTGCTGAATTCTTTCCAGCATCTGGTTATCTTTGTGCATCCATGGTCGCCACGCCTGAACGCCATACTCCAGATGTGAGTGAATAAATGTTCCATAGATTTTGCCGATTTTTGTCTATGTCGACAAAAGTTCGCTAAATGGCAAACAGAACACGGTTTGCCCTCTTGGCAGCCCTAGCACGCTGTAAAGACGGCTTCACGGATGGAACAATAGCCATGTTTAGATCTTTATGTTGATTGACTTTCGACAGGCACCTTCCATCGAGCACGTAGTTGTGTGAGTCATCCGTCGCGCTCACTTTCTTCGTCTGGAGCCGCAATGTGACACACTTCTCAAAGTTAAACCACATTAACAATTTTTGGACCATTTATCTAGGCGGTCAAGTCCTTTTTTGCAGAGTTTTTTCATCATAAGCGTTTCTGATGTGTTGCCATATCTTAATATCATCTGCAAACAAGACTTTATTACTGACCAGTCCATGCCTACTGTCGTTGACGTAGATTAGGAACAATAGTGGCCCAAGAACGGAGCCCTGGGGCATTCCTCTCGCAACTTATGTCGTAGGAACATAAGAGCTGAGACCCTTGCCACCGTAGTTGACAATGATGACCAGAAAACCTTTGGGGCCTATATGAACTCCTTTAGCACGGCGTTAAATAAAAGAAAGTACTTGAAGGTTTTGATGGCTTTGTTGTACAGATATCGCTGCAAGTACGTTGTTATGTTTTATGAGCTCAGTTCTAATATAAAGGATAATGAATTTTTTGCCAATGAGTTGTCAGTCTTATTGATCAATGGTGAATATGAGAATGTTGAATTTATCGATGTGTATCGGTTGCGGCCGGGGAAAACAAAGTTCTCAGTCCTCAGACTGGCAAATGAAACTTATGGCGGTTCGTACGCCCCTTTCTGGTTTAGTTGTTGTTCGAAACAAACGGGTGTTTTCATGTCTCTTTTAATGTCAACCGAAATTCAGAAATGTGTTAAAGATTAGGATAAAGTGCTAAAGTATGATTTTAATATTAATTTTTACAAAACAGCATCCAAAATATTTCACCAGCAGAAAGTATACCAGGCCCCAAGGTATTGAATCTAGACATTGACGTAGTAATGTTTCAAATCAGATAGCTTATAATGCCGTCATGGTCCATGCTTCTTGCATTTTATCCTTCATGCAAAAAGAGGCAGCAATCACGACAGTAACCCGTTAGCTTTACAAACAGGTGGAACTACGTTGAACGATCATTGGATCGGCCTAGCATTGCCCATCCATAAAACTGCCTACACTAACCCTAATCCCACACTTAACCCAAGCTCCTATAGTAGCTACCACTAGGTGTGAAGCTCTCGAACTTGTAATTAATCACCAATGGCTATTGTTCTTAATCAATGAGCGGACTTATTAGCATATCAATTAGTATGCTTATTAAAATATTGAATTATTGAATGACTTATCAATGGCTATTGAATTCCAACAGCAAAAGACTGCCTGATAATCCTAATAATTGTCATTGCTATTAGGTATAATCAGTTAGAAAATGGCGCGCACTCAAGCACTCCCCCAGTAGACAAATGACGCTGCTCGAAAAGACAATCTGCAAAAAAATTATCAGAAAGTACTAACGGGCCTACTGAATATGTGCTCAGTAGCAATGCAATAAACAAACGACAAAGTTGACCAGCGTTTTAAATCTCTGCCAAACATGACGTTGCTCTTCTTTATGTTTTTCAGCTATTATACTGCTTACGCGGCCGGCATTGGCGAAGAAGTTCTTGCTAGAAACGCGCAATGTTACTGACATCAAACAAGGCAAAATCGCCATTATCCACATCGAGCCCACGGACATGTTGACCTATGATATCCTGCGACTATGGCGAAATGAACTGGAAAGTGGAGTAGACCTGGGAGCGGCCGGGCAGAGTCTCATCATCATGACAGCTCTGCCAACGAGAACTATCTATCAGCCTAACTCTTCCATTTATACGAACGTAAGCGGAGCGCAGGATTTTTGAACATTCTACTGGAGAGCTCGCAAGTCTCTACAACATTCATTTTCTTCTGGGAAGATATTTGGAAAGACAAGGCCGTAGTGAAAATACCAACAATTTATATTGAGCTGACTCAAGTTTGCAAATATCGAAAGCCTCGATAGGATTAGAGCCTACGATTACAAGTACAAGGCTTGTGTTCAGCCAGCGCTCTAACTATCGGATGTACGGGGCTCCATTGACAGTCGCGATAGTAATGGGTCCAGTTGCCCGCCCAACACACTGCAGCAAATAGAATGCATAATTTTTGGTATGGAGAGAAGGACATTACCGGCAAAGATGAAGGGGTCTGCAATGGCCATTTCTGACATGTTATCCATCATCAGTCAGCCAAACTTAAACCTGGGTGTTGCCACTCTAACATGCGACCATATTGCCTAGGCCTTATTCCGTAAAAAATCAGAATAGAATCCACCAGATGACTACTAGGCGCACCTTTTATTCCCTTTACTCCTTTCCTCTCACCAGAAAATAAACCTAGCTGCTGCGGCTGCGGCTGGACTAGCAATGCGTCTCACTCAACTAAACGTCAAGGCGGGCGGTGGCAAACTGGATCCAACAAAAGGCCTGTTTGAACCAATGAAAAATCAGGACGTCTATGTGCCCATCACTCCGGAGATCACCTTCCGTTTTGAGAACTACGGTACCAATGAGATCCGCGGTCTGTACGACATGTTCATTTTCTCTCTTAATCTGGAGGTTTCACGCGGCCGCCGCAATGTCTCCCAGATGACTTTCGATGAGATTTTCCTCCTGACCGATGTGATTCTTTGGCCACTGATTGCGGTACAGCGTGTGGCCGACAAGGTTTGGCCTGGGGACAGCAATGGGCCTAGTCGCAACCCCTGCCTAATTTATGACTGTGAAATGGGTAGGTTGGACAACCATGTTTTCCTGGGCGAGTGCGTTGCTTTATCGGTTTCTCATATGCGCTCTCTCCTTTTGCATGCAATTTAGCCGGCAGCGTTCAGGAAATTACTCTGATTATGTTGGGAGGAATAATCATCATCGGGGTGGGCAATCTGGCCAGGATTGTCTACGTTAGGTAGGTTCCAATGAGGCATGTCCAAGTATGCGGGTCTTATTTTCTGTTTTTTTTAAAAATAACATAAAGGTAATGCTGTTGACATGAAGTCTGCGTGCTCGGTCGGGTCAGACACTTCTATGTACGGCATAAAACGGATAAACTATGAACCATTTGGAAAAATAGAAGCTGGCAGGTTTAGAGCCAAAACGAGTGATGTTCTTTCATTGCATACGTATGCCATGTTTTGTTCGGACCAAAAAAAGAGTACGTAAAAATTCTACTTGCTATAACATCTACTATCCAAAAGTGTAATCAATCGGATCAACCTTCCAATATGTTACGCGAATATATTGGAGGCTATTTGTTAATCAGTAAAATAGGCAATTACATGAAGATTATGATGGCTCAAGAGGCTCAAATGGCGACTCCTACGCGTGGCCCACAGAGCAGGTGAGGCGCGCCAGGCCTGCCCGCGAATTAGTGAGGCATATGAACATCATTGGCAAAGGCAGGGGAAATTAATGTGGCCACTTCCGGCTAATACTTAACCCCGATTTGTGCAACTCTTAAAGTTCGAATCCGTGACCTGTTGTCTGGAAACCAACGCCGGATACAGGTTTTCCTAAACACTGAAGACTTCTGTGATTGCGTCTGGCTCTGGTATAATGGGATACCAACTAGCATCCTCACTCAACTGGTCAGAAAGTATTTTAGGCAGTCCAGTAACGTTTTTTGACATGGTGACTTAAACAGCCGTCCATCTTCAAACGGAAAAGTTAAATACTTTGACGAAATTGGAAAAATTCACTGCAACTTAATGCAGATTCCATGCTGATACTGTTCCTATTGAAGCCTTTACAAAACAGATAACAAAACCAGAAGAATTCTGCCAATCTAACAATTCTCTTGCTCCCTATGACGTCAAATGTCGATTCTAAGGTGTCAACACATGCCAAAAGGTTAATCTACATTCTGTGTTTAGGCGTCTACGAGAAGAGAAGAGGGTTCTTGGAGGCAATGCGCAGCTTATTCTCTATGCCAATGATATATATTATATGAGAGAAGGCAAGCACGCATCTACCGCATCGGTAAGCATTCAAAATCATTTTCACTACATAATAATCCGACTATTCTTTTGCAATGGAGATAACTTTAAACTAAGACTGACTTCTTAAATTTGCCCTCCTGCCACTTTTTCGTCCCTCCTTACTACTTCGACATTGTGTAGTATAAGCAAGTAGCCTAAAATAAGTCTTCATAGTTCTACCAGAACGACATTTTGGGGAGATATTTTAGCCTTTGTATGTTGGCACCTGTAATAGCTCAGTATTTCGAACTCGACTTATAGGCAGAAGAAGCCGAGAGAGCGGTTCTGATAGGAGGCCTTTATTCAGGACACTACAGAGACAATAGAATCCTTAGCTTCTCCAATACAGCTTATTTATGAGGCTCTGGCTTTCTAGAATATTCCTAGCATAAGAGCATGCGACCGGTGTTTTGCCCTGCCACTGATCGATAGTTTGCCACGCCGTGTGGGTGGTCGTTACGTATGCCCTCAAATCGATAGTTCTCCGAGCTGTATGAACGGTCGTCGCGTGTGCACGCTGATCGATAAGTCCTCACGCTGTGTGAGTGCTCGTTGGCGTTCGCCGTTTGCTTGTGCGCACGACTTTAGGCCGGGGCCTCTGAGTGCATGGCCGCTGGCGTCCCTACAACAGCACCACGAAACCGACCTTAATGCTAGACTAAGTCGATTCGCAGTAATTCCTAGCATTGATAAGCACAGTAAAAACTGATACATGATATGGTAAGCCCCTACGTAAATGCCATTTAACATACAGTTCTGTCTAACCAAGGAGGAATAAAAGGTGATGCATCCACTCGAATACTGCGTGCCGTAATTTTACGTCTTGGTGTTCTGCCTTGTGCAATAGCATGTAGTGAGAAAACATGCCATTTGGCTGACTTATGGATGAACTTCATAGAATGCATGACAGGCAGCAAGCGCAGAAAAGCTGGATCAATAGCACACAATTTCAACTGTTCGAGACTGTGCGAAAGGAATGACGTGCGAAGGATCCAGAGATAGGTCACCTAGCACCAGTTGGTGCATAACCAAATATTATAATCAAGGCGGGCTCCTGGTCTTACAGACTCCTCTGAAGTATGGAAGTTGAATATTATACAATTGACCGATTGCAGTATCAGGAGTGATAGTCACCTAAGCAGAGACTATCAGTAATTGACGGAGACAGCTCATGGGAACCCTATAGATGAATCTAAGCAAAGGTCTGATATCAGTGTTATCCTTTAAAAATGATATTGTGTTTTACTCTGGTCAATAATTCCTTACTAGTTTTGAGTCTAACGTTTCTGCCGGGAAAAGCTATGCGTATGAATTATTTTTTTGTTTTTACCACGGTAGTGTTCAGAACATAACAAATCACTAATACCTTGTTTTGAAACACCTATTTTCGTCTACAGAGGACAGAAAACCTTCCACTTCCGACACTTCACCCTTCGAGCCTTTCGGTTAATTCAGGAAGCGGAGTAAGAACCTCCGTGTCGTCCTTGGCAGACAGCGAACCGACAATTTACATGAATACTGCGGTTTTGAACGTCAGTTTAATTTGCTTGATATGCATATATTTAGCTTGTCTTGAATTGACATGACTATTTAACTTCACAAGAAACTAACTTCACTTTGATTTTTATGCTGTTTAGGGTGATCCAATTCATATCAAACGTTTGGGGCTTTCAAACAAGCCGCTTAAAGCCAACATGATTGATTGGTTAAGGAAGCTGCGCGATATGCGAAATAAAAACGTCAACGTATTCATTGGTTGTCTACTCGATGTGGATTCCTTCAGCGTGGTCTTGGGTCATTGCTCGCGTGGAAGCGTACAGGTACAGTATTGAGTTGTCTTAATTCAAAATTCTCATTACGACAGTCGCTTCTTTGGAAAGCAAAATGCTCCTAGGCGAACTGGTGCAGCCATTCATTGTGGCCAGTTGGCATCGCCGTTCTGAAATTCCACAATGGCAATTAGAATAAATTTTAATTGACTTAATTGATTGTCGTGGTCAGTTGCGCTCTTGGAGGAACCATAGGTTTCAGTTGCTTTTCAAACCATTTTCACCTTTTCATGTAGTTCATTTTTTTCAAAACGGGGACTGTAAAGAATGTAGGGCCACTTTAGTTATATATAGACAAATCAAAAGGAGAAGATGCGATCGATGGAAAAGACGTTCTGCGAAAATTCGCATTTTACGATTGAAAAATCGTATTGGCAAGCAAGTGTTTTCGGTCATTCATCATCAGGCCGGTACATGGCATGGGGAATTAAAATGGACAGTTACTTGCAGCTTTTCCATATATATATATATATATATATGGAAGGATAAGGTAAGGCGATCTCTGGGGGAGAATGTTTATTAGTCTGAGCTTTCGCACTCATGCTCGAGCACATCATCGGAGATAGACATTTGGGTCAAGAACATGAGTTAAAATAGGGGCTCACTGCTAGCTGCTGGTTGGTCCACCGTCCCCTCGTCTTATTGGACCTCTTCTCGTGCGCATGTGCAACCGTGCGGCATCATATGGCTTGGGGAGGTCTATACTTCTGTTGATTGAGTTGCTGTCCGTTTTCCAGGCCTCAATAACTTCCTCGCCAGTTTGCTGTCGGCTCGGCCTATGACCTGGGCACCATCAAAGTCGAACCGGTGCTCGTTTTCTAGACAGTGCATGGCGATGTGTGAGCGTCCCTCCGTTCTGTCTACGGCTAAAGAATGCTCGTGCATGCGGTTTCTCAGTCGTTTGTCCGTCATGCCGCAGTAGTTGGCCCGACAGTCTAGACAGTTGACGCGGTAAACAATACCCGACGTATCTGCCGGTGCTAATCGGCCTTTGGGTTGCATTAGTAAGCGACAGATAGTAGCTTCTGGCCGGTGTCCCACGCCCACATTAAGCGGTCTGAGCACGCGCTCAATGGCCTCGGAGACGTTCTTCACGTAGGGTAGGCTACGAAAGGTTGCCGGCCTTTGTTTTTGCTCCTCCTCGTTCTTCGTGTGTCTTCGGTACAGGCATTTGTTTACGAAGCTACGCGGGTATCCATTAGTGCGAAACAGGTGCCAAAGGGTTTCCCGCTCTTCTAGCTTCTTGCTCTCCGTACTGCAGTGTGTTTGGATGCGGCGAAAGAGCGTCCGGACGCAACTGCGTTTATGCGAGCTGGGATGATTGCTGTTGTAGTGCAGAATCTTTTCCGTGTTTTTCGCTTTACGAAAAACGCCAGTCTGGAGCGTTCCGTCTGCCTGTCTTGATATCTGGACATCAAGAAATGGGAGCTTTGCGTCCTCTTCTTCTTCCATCGTGAACTGAATCTCTTGAAAGATCGAGTTCAGTTCTCTTTTAAAGTTATCTTTGGCGTCTCGGTGTAGGATGACAAAGGTGTCGTCTACGTAGCGCATTCAGAATTTTGGCTTGTAGGACTGAAATACCCGAGTTTCCAGTTCTTGCAAGACCGCCTCCGCTAGGTGGCCGGAGATGGGTGATCCCATCGGTGCTCCTTGGATTTGCTCATAAACGCAGTCGTTGAAAGTGAAGTATGTGCTTAGGCAGTACCCCAGTAGTTCCATGATGTGTTTCTTTTTGAAGGGCGTTTCCTCTTCGTCGTACCTTCTATCCAGTAGCTCGCTGACTACTCTCATCGCCAGTTCTTTAGGGATGGATGTGAATAGTGAGACAACGTCAAAGGACACCAGTATCTCGTCGGGAGCTATTGTGACGCCTTGGAGGTTTTCCAGGAAATGTGTTGACGAAACGGCTGTGTACTCGGAGCCTGCTGTCAGTTTCTTCAAATGTTTGGCAAGCCATTTCGCCAGTCCATAGGTAGGCGTGCCTTTCAGTGCTACGATGGGTCGAAGAGGAACATTGGGCTTGTGGATTTTGGGTAACCCATAGAACCGCGCTAAGGCTGCATCCTGTGGTTTGATTAGTCTCCAATCCTTTTCCGATATTGCCTTTTGCTTCCTCAGTTCATTCAAGCTTTTGTTGATTTTGCCGACTAGCGTTTTAATTGGGTCAGATACAATCACCCTGTATGACTGGCTGTCGTTTAGTAGCTCCAAGGCTTTTGCCACGTATGCTGATTTGTCCAAAACGACAGTTGCTCGTCCTTTGTCGGCTGGGACAATTACAATTTCTTCGTCCATCTTTAGTTCTTTGATGGCCTTTACCTCGTCTGGAAGGATCGTTCGGCGGGGCTTGTGGGCTATATATATATATATATATGATTTATATATATAAGTGATGCTCATGCACCACTTTGAGATCAATGAGTCTATATTCGTCAGGTTTGGGAGATAAAGGAAGGAAGGGGATACGTAGGTGAGTGAGTTAAATTAAGCATCTAAGTTTTGCCTCGTCGCCTTAATGCGGGCGCCCGTGAGGGCAGGACGTTGGTCGCGATGTGCAGAGAAGACAGAGGGGATGTTCTCATGGTCTGTATTCCAGCCGCGTATCTTGCGCTTAACTGTTCTCTGTGGCTTTATTTTCTGTGTTTTCAGCTGACGTTACTTAAAGAGGTGTGGGATTTCTACGCGCTGTCGGCCAAGGGAGGCAGATTGCTTGTACAAGCGCCTTTTGACAGCATCGAGTGGGTTTTGCTAACTGGATTGCCACTGCCTCTGCTGTGTCTAACACCCGTTTGCGCAGGCCTTTGAAGTGGTGTGTTCGCGTGCGGTTAATGACCCGAAAGGCTTCGTTCAAATCCAAGTGGTGGTTCGTGTCAATAAGGTGGGTGAGGACTGAGCTTGAACACGGTCTGTTCTCCCTTTTGCTGAGCCAGGCTGGTATTTGCTCGCGTATTCTCTTCTCCAGACGTCGCATTGTTCGGCCAATATAGCCCGCTCCGCAGGAACAGGTGAACGAAAAGATGCACATCGATGTGGCCTGAAACGGTAGTCTGTAGTAGTTCTAGTTGTATCCTCTCAATTTTCCACTTCTCGCTCGAAACCTGCATCAGAGGAAGTCGCCGATAGGGGCACTAAGTGCATTATTTTTTAGCCCATACTGGACTTGCGACCATATGCTTACAACAATTAGCAGCTCTCGTGATCAGCGCTGGGAGCCTTACTTGATGTGATGATAACTTGGTCGTCTGCGTTTAAGTGGTTAATTGTCGCGACTTCTTCCTTGTTTTGAAACTTTTGCATGATAATTCCACGAAATTTTGACCGGCTCTCGATGAAGTTGTTGGTCGATTGCACCCCACCCCCCCCCCAAGTGATTGATTATCCTGCTCAGAAAAACTGTGATACGGAGACTATAGGAACGGCACGACATTGCTTTCGTTGATTAACTGTGGGCTTACGAATCATGCTTCGAGTGGCTCATGGCTGACGCAGTTAGCATCCCTTGCAAGGATTTCGGTCTCGGGGCAAAAATATGCAATCAATGGAGCAAAAGTTTTATATGCCTGACGTTTCGGATTCGCCTGTGTGTGACCACCACATCATCTGCGCATTACGATGCCTATGCTTTCATCACCAATAATTAAGGGCTCCCGATGGAATCCGAAACGTCAGGCAAATAAAACTCTCGTTCCAGTAATCAACTTCTTCCTCTGAACTGCCTCCTGGGACTCAAAGATTTTGGAATCGTTTAACTTTAAAATTTGGCCAATTTCCATCGCCTTAGCGGAAGCCTGAGAACTGACGTCCTTCCTCTTCCTTTCCGCTGCTGCATGCTCGACCACTCGCGCCCAGAGTAATCTTCCGGCTTCTCCGACCTACTTAATTTGTCCACAATTGTACCAATTGCACGACTCCATATGTTTCTTGTCATGGCTGTGCATCTTTCCGAAACGTGAGATAAATAAGCGTCTTTTTTCAGCGATCGCGTCTTTCCCTTCTTAACCACTTTCTAGACCTCGCTTGTTCGTTTCTAGCAGCAGTACTGTGAACTTTTGGAATCAAAAGGAGCCTGTGGGGATAGCCTGCAAAGGAGACCAGAAATTATTGAACTCGGCAAGTTGGTTCAGCAATAAGAGAAGACGAGTGTTGCTGCTGACAGGCGATTTTGATCGCAGTAGTAAATCACGCGCACAGCCCGCAAACGCGCGAGGGTATTTCCCAAAGTTTCCAACATGACCTTGCGCTCTGACCGGAACTTCCGTCAAAATACGAAGATTTACTAGCGTCCACTGGGCACTTTCAGCCGGCACTGCCAATGGGAACTGTCAGCTGATTGGGTGGGCAATTTATAAATAGGGCCAAATTTATTTGGCGTATTGGTGAGAAAGTCGGTGGCCTTGGTGTGATTCAACAAAACGGCATCAAGCGAAAGGCTTTTGTACAACCATCGCTTTTGAACTCAAGGCAACAAGAAACCTAGTAAATCGCTTAAGAAACCCAGCTTACTATATTAGAAATGGTGGATTCCATACATTGCTGTGGGCTGGATGGATAACTTGAATCCTGTGAGTAAACAAGTGCCTCCGAGTGGGGCCTCGGAGCTCAGATTGTTAGAGTGCTGGCTGTAATCAAGCCTTTTTCTTACTGCGGTTGGACTTAATCGATCCTAGGTCGCCGACTTTTTTTACAAAGCGGTCAGATGAATTACTCAACTCTGCAAAATTTCTTTACTAATATTGAATCGCTACCTTTACCAGTTATAGTGTGGTTAGTCATTTCGAAAGATCGACATTTTGATCTCTTTATGCTTAGCAGTTTATGTCAACAAATGCACTCTTCGACGTTTAAAGTAGCTGGAAAAAAAATAGGCTTCTATGGCTCACAGACGCTGTATATTTCAATACTACGTTGTTTGAAACAATACAACGGCCTGTTCACTTATCCCATTTAACCCCGATTCCTTATTTCAGTCATTAAGTACAAAGGCTCTAAAATATGGCTCATATCATCATTTTTTGTCTTTCTTTTAGGATATAATTGCGAAGAAAAGCATTAACCTTGACTGGGAATTTAAGTTGTCACTTTTGACCGACCTGATTCGGGTGCGTCCTTTTTGAATTGTTGAACCTGGAAAGGATTTTTTGAGAAATGTTCAGAGTATAAAATTTGCATGCTGCGATTTCAGGGCGCTGTCGTTACAGCTGCAACAGCTGATAAAATACTGCCCATTATTTTCAGTTTATTGAGTCAATTTAGACCTGCGACCTTGGTCTCCTGCAAAATCATTGTCCATAATTCAGTATATATAATGAAAAGAGGCAGAACCTTTGAAAACCCTATTTACAGATAAATGCTGTCAGATCATGCACATTGTTCAAAGTCATATATGAACTATATAAATTGTTTTTGCCTTCCAAATTTATGAGCAGCGAGTAAATTAAGATCAAGCCTTCTTTTGAATGCGCCGATGCTTTCAGCAAGAACAACCGAGAAAGGAAGTTTATTCAAATCTTCAATGACCCGCTTTGAGAAGAAGTAGGCCCGCACTTCAAGTTTGGAGTAGTGTTTCTTCAGTTTGTGCGATGACCGCGTAGATGTATTGTTTGTGCAAAACGTCGGTCATCTGAAGAGAACAGTCTACTCCCCTGACGATTTTAAACACCATGATCATATCTCCTCTGTATTGCCTATAAAAGAGAGGAAAAGAATGAGCCTATCTATACGACCTTCTAAGCTTCTGACTAGCTTGGTAGCCTTTCTTTGCACTTTCTCGAGCATTGCATAATCTTTTTTCATCCAAGGGCACCACACCTGGACGCAGAACTCTTACATCGGCCGAACAAATGTTTCGAAGACTCGCCCAAAAAGCTTTTAATCAAAAGCGAGGAAGGACCTTCTGATTGCTCTGAGGATGCTCATAGCGTGTTTTAGCACAGTGAGATGATGGTTTGAGGTCGGGCATCATGCGTACACCTTGATACCGTAATTTGTTCACTAGCTCGAGTTGATGACCTCCAATCGAGTAGTCATACCCGAATGGCATCACCTTTCTGCAACTAGACCGTAAACTGATTACTTGGCATTTGTTGAAGTTCAGCTGCAGTAGCACACCACTTTTGCAAGCTATCCATCCTCTGAGCTTTCAATGAACTTCCAGATCTTTAGATTGTCTGCAAACATGACTTTCTCACAGGTGAGGCATTCAAGGCAGTCGTTCACATATACCAGAAATAGAATGGCACCCAGAACGCTTTCCTGCAAAACCCCACTGAATACGATTTTCCATTCTGTTTTGGTGTCTCCAATACAAACACACTGACGCCTGCCTGTCAGGAAGTCGGCTAACCAGTTGAGTAGGTTTCCAGTCACACCCATTTGATGCAGCTTTTATATAAGTCATCTGTGTGGAACTTTAGCGAATGCTTTGCTGAAGTCTATGTAGACTGCATCGACCGATGAACCAATTTCCAGAGATTTTGTTCAGCTTAAAATGGATGTTAGCAGGTTTGTGAGACAAGAGTAGCCATTTCAGAATCCATTTTGCGCTACCCTTAGCAAATGCTTCTCCTCAATATGTCTCATTAGTTCCGTTTTTATTAGTTTCTCCATTAATTTGCAACAAATGCTTGTGAGACTAACTGGTCTACAGCTATTATGGGAAGTTATCTCTTCTCCTTTCTAAATAAGGTGTTATGTTGGCCAGCTTCCAGTCAGTAGGCAGAGCCCCCTTTTTCATTGAACTTCCAAAGATCTTGGAAAGCGGGAAGGCCAGTTGTTCTGCGAGCTCATTTAGAAGTTTTGCTGATAATCCATCCGGACCAGGCGATTGAGTGGGCTTTAACTGTCTCAATGCTGTTCTTACAGTGTCTGTTGTGAACGATACCGTGCTAATTGTATACGCCGCTGGGACTTTAGATTGTTGTACATTCTCGTCAAAAGGTGGCTCCTCGGTATACACAGACATAAAGAAATTGGACAAGAGGTTCGCCTTATCTGAGTTATCCGTACACTTGTTTCCCTCGTTATCTTTCCGACAAGGGATGGGATCGCGATTCCGTTTGGCCTTATTTACAACAGAAAATATTTTTTTGGGTTATGAGCTATTCTCTTGACTAGTTCTGCGTCAAAGGCCATTCTTTCTTTTCGCATTAGTCGTTGGCATAAATTTTGCTGTTTTTTTAATTCTATGATGTGTGGGGGTTGTTGATATCGGTCGTATTTTCTCCACAGTCTTTTTTCTTCTTGAAGTTCCTGTTTGTGTTCGTTGTCACCCATTCCGGCCTAGAGATGCGCAAGCTTTTTAAGCCGGCAACAGTCCTCTACTAGATGCTGAGCTAAGTTCCTAAAGAAGCACCAGGCGTCGTTCGGGTCATGTACGTATGCAGGGCTCCAGTCAGTCACGTTAAGTTGTCATTTCATTTTCTTATAATCTCCTTTCCATACATTCCTCTCGTTTATTGCGTGAGCGACGGGTACCGAGAAATGGCTTTACTCCAAGACAAGAACACGGTGATCACTTCGGCCAAAAGGAGTCTGAGTATATAATCCAAGGATACAGTTTTCGTCTCTACTAATGACGAGATCCATGCAGCTAGATTGTTGGCCACCTCGAAACCGCGTGTCCATTGTGACATGCTTGGTAAGAAATTCGTCATTTACCAAGTGAAGTACTTACTGTTCGAATGAGTTCTCTGATGGCGAGCTGTGCATTAAATCCCAAACGATGTTCGGAGCGTTAAGATCTCCAAGTAAAAGGACATTTTTGCTACGGCAGATCTCTTTTACCTCAGAGATAAGAACATCGTTCGCTTCCGTTCTTTGCTTTGGTGGTCTGTATACCAGAGCTATATGGAGGTCAGGTTGGTTAGGTACTCCCAGTTTACAACTAATTTCTTCGCAGGAATTGTTTCTGTGTGATGACAGACTATCTGGGACGTAGTTAATACCAGCTCGTATGAACATCGCTATTCCCCACCCTAACGTCCTTTTTTGTCCATGCGGATAAGCTAAAAATCCTTCCACCCCGACTTCTGCATCTGCTATTTTCTCAGTTAACCATGTTTCAGTTAGCGCTATCAGGTCCGCTTGCAGATGGTCCACGGCGAATTTAAGTTCCTCCAGTTTTTTAAATAGATTCAGTACATTTGCGTGCATAAATGTCATGTTCTATGCTTCACTCGATCTCGCCTTGGTCACCTTTATTGCTGGTCGTGATTGCGAGATCCAGCCTTCATCGATTTTGTGGAGATTTTCACGTTGGGTTGATTGCCCGGCCGTATGACTTTTGTTAGGATGACGGGCGTCCTCCACAGAAAGGGCCTTTGACATCTGACAATTAACCCATTGCGTATTTCCAGGCCCTTCTCTCCTTTTTCTTTCAAGATGGATAAGTCTGCCTTTAAGGCCCTCCATTTCATCCTCTCCTTTACCGTGTTCTCTTATTGAAAAAAACCCGTCTTATGACGGGGTTCCTCCTGCCGTTCGCTCTAGCAGGAGATCTCTCTGAAGTTTACTCTCAACAATAAGTTTTAATGGCCTGGGTTTCCTCCCTTGAGAATTGGAATTTTCCTAGCTGTTTATTCGGAAATTCTTGAGCATCAAAAAGTTATCATCCTCAATAATTAGTCCTTTAAGCACTCCCTTAAGGCCTTGGTGTCCTCATCTTTTCTGCTCGTCGGACTATCATTATTTGATTTAGGAAGCCCATCTACAATAATTCACTGTGTACTATCCACGTCAACTTTGGGTCAAGGTATTTTTTGGATAATCCGGCTGATTTCAGCGCGGGCCTCAGTGCTATGGCCATGGGGATTTGTAAGGTCAGGTAGTTCCTCATAAGCTAAAATGGGGCGCAGAGTATCAGTCCTACAGACCGCTAGAGATGTTTCTGTAGGATCTTGATCACGGTGCTCCTCGTCGACGACAACTTGACCATTTATGTTACTTGCGTGATTATTTTTGTGCGTAGACGCTTCGGCGAGGGATGCTGCTGCGTACGTTAGGTACAGGGGGCATTCTGCGGCTGGCATCTTCCAAAGACAAACTGAATCCTGTGATCCGGAATAAATATATAAAATTTATGTACAAATTGTTTTAAAGGTTTTGATATAATTTGCATTCCCATTGGGCAGCCCAGTTCCCAAAGTCATAAAACTAGGAGCACCTTCTGCTAGCAAAGTTTAGTAATAATTGTGTTTTTCATTTCAGGGCATGAAATTCATTCACAGTTCAAACATCCGAGTGCATGGGAGGCTAAAGTCCAGAAACTGCGTTATTGACGGCCGCTGGGTGCTAAAGATTACAGACTTCGGCATACCCGAAATTTATGCCCTTTTCAACAACTATCCGGCAGCAATGCCCAAGGGTGCGCAAGTTTTTATTGTCTGTTTCAATAAAAGACAATATTAACTTATTTTACAAGCTAAAATGAATTCATGTTGGAGCATTGTAAAAAAACATACAGAAATGTGAACCGAAAATTATGATAGCTGGCTTTGGTTATTTCACCAAACGGAAGCCCCTGACATTTGTGTCAACCCCGCTTCCGACCAGTAAATATCGAAACCGAAACAAAAGTAGGTCATCATTAGGAAAGAACTAGAACACTGCTGCAAGCCGTCATAAGGATACGCAAGTCACGTCCCATTTTCACCTAAAAGAGTCGTATTCGAGAAGTAATCTGAGTTTGTATGTGGGCAACTGGTTGAACAGATAACTATCCATTGTTTATGGTTCAGTAATACTCTCTTTATGTTCGCATGATATGCACTACTAGGAAAGAGGTCCATCCTAAAAATAGACAAACGAAAAGGAATAAAAAAAGGACAAGGTTCGATTGGACCGCTAGTAACTTCTATGCAAACTACCAATGTTGTCATCCTAAGAACGAGTTCATCGGTACTGGCAAAATACCTGTAGGACTTTAACGACTGTCCGCGCTTCTTTTATCATTATTTTTTACCTGTTAGAGAAGCTTTCAAGTATTTTTGAAAAAACATCGTTGAGTTTTGTCGCTTACTGTTGCACACATTTTAGACCAGTTGTGGACCGCACCCGAACTACTGCGAGACGAGGCTGCAGCCTTCGTCGGAACACAGCGGGGCGACGTTTACTCGTTTGCAATCATACTGCACGAAATATTATTCCGCACAGCTCCTTATGGTTTACCATCCACGCCTGCGGAGGAAATATTTGACAAGGTCTGGGCGGGAGATCCTCTATTTCGTCCACAGGTAGGAAGGTCCTTTTGCATTAAAAACAGCATATAGTCACACGTTCGTGCCTCACGCACGCAGACCCTGTGTGAATAAGCATGCAAAGACATGTGTGCTAAGTCCTGTCTCCTTCAATAGACTCTGAAAGCTGATCGAAGTAGACCTTGCTTACCCTTCCCGGACGCTGATCCTTGTTAGGTGGCGGTTTTCTCAGGATGCGAACCAAAGCAGCAATCAGATTCGTGGGCGATAGTATCCACTGTGTTTCCGCAGCATGGCTGCTACGGAGCAGTGCCCTCCCTGCAAGCGACTTTGTTCCAGTGCAGACGCGGCATTTTCTCTCAATGCTTCGAGTATGTCGTTGACTTTACACTTAACAACATATAAAAGTAACCCAGCTAGTTACAAGAATTGGTGGTAAAAACAGTTAAGAGACACAGCTTGGACATGACTGTCCTCGTGGTGATACACTCAACGGTCAATTGGATTATGGCTCGAATAATAAACTCCCTGAAATTTGAATGCGATTGTCTATGCCTTACCACGTAAAGTAAGCCAGAAACGAGCAGCCCAGTTGCCCTGTGTGAAAAACCTTTTGAGGATCACTTCTATGGTGCCCATAACAAGACGCAGAAATAGGAGTGCGCTGCAAACGTAATAAGGATGGTTCTAGACACACTTGCAGGAAAGGCCAATATTCCAGTGTCCTAACTCTTCCGTAAGCCCTAACATAAACCTAAAATACCATCCTAATCTTAAACCTAAGCCTACCATAAACCTCTCCACCTAAAGAATAATGAAGCAAAATTGTCATTACGATGGAAGTGTCAGCGCAAGGCTGATCGCAGGACAGCTACAAACAGTTGGCAGATTGGCCATCGCGAAGACCGATGTCCAAGGTGAGCGTACGGATGATGACTAATGCCTGAATAAGTGTACGCTGATGGAGTATTTGCGTTGCACCTACCGCGCGCTCCCCTCCATCAACTAGCCGAACCAATTGTATTATGACTGCAGGCAAGTAATGACAGCCCGTCCGAGCCTGGATAAAAATCTTCCGATAGCTAGCCTTTGTGGCCAGGACCTTTGGAGTTCTGTGTTAAGGAGCTGGGTCTCTGTTAGATAAATTTCACTCGCACACCCCTTCACTTAGCACAATGTGTCAGTGGGAAATTGAAATAGACTAAACTAGACATTTTGAGATCGGGTTGACTGGCTGCCTTGGAGGAGGGTCCTCCATCACGGACGTTGTGTGAACGCGGCAGGATAGAGCTGTGCTATCGGGACAGCGGGTTCGACGGATAGAGGTAATACGGTGATATTTAGAGTGTGATTGAACCCTTGCAGCGGCCTCCGCAAAACGGAGTGTAATCACTAAGTCCTTAGTGGTCTCTGGCAGCACAGTCGATGAAACACTGCATTTAAGGTCGTATTTAGGGCGACGACCGGGCATCTTCTACGTTTTGCGGATGTCGCTGCAATACGCAGAAGAAAACCAGAACTCTGTAAGCAGCTGGACCATGTGACCATCCTCGCATTGGCGTGGTAACGATCGAAAAACTCATTCCCGCTTACGCCTTCGTCACCCTTAGGGCTGACTGCTACCCTGTCCCCTGTCCCTGCCCCAACCCCCGCCCCCTTTTAACCACGTCCTGCAGGCTTTCATGAACTGCCATGCTGTGACAATTGCTTCCCCCCTCCCGTACCCCTTATTATGCGCCCGCATCTATGACAAATTGTTTTTTACTCCATTTACTCAGCAAAGTTCGCCCTTCGAGACTGACATTTCATTGGACAGTTAATTCTCTTATTAATAGGCAATGACCGTCCACAGGTGATTGAGAGACGTCATGACGTCTTTGAATTTTTCTCAACTCATGATCCTCGCCATCGTCCCTTTACGGCTGCAAGAATTTGGGGAGTGCAGCATAAGCTGCTTTGGTGTAACAGATTTTCTTGTGAAACTCTTTAGATTTCATGAGTTCGGACAAGTGATGTTGGTGCCGGATTGGCCGCAAATGGGCTAATCTTCCGGTTCATCATGCAGCGGTTATTGTTTTCCTGATGAACTATATAGTCATTTCGAATTTATACACAAAGTTTTTTAGTTAAATTCTCGTTACCTATCCCCAAATTTTACGAATACACCAAAGAGTCATTGAGTAAAGTGAAAATCGTCTCACCTATTAAGATACTGATTTGTAAAATCAGGTAGGATTTTGATTTTGTGGAGGACATATAAAACTGAAATCTATTCACGAAGATGCCTGACTATGCATTATTTCAGCACTAGTTGCCTAGTGGTTAAAACATTAGACATTGTCGCAAATGCACGCAAGGGGCGTGCAATTCGATTCGTTATTTTAATTAAAATTGTTCTTTTGCCTGTTTTTGGCATTTGGCACTTATTACTTCTACTTTTGGTTTGCTTATTTGTTCCATGATTTTTAGCTTGCCAAGACGGATATACCACCGGCCTATCTGGAAATCATGCAGCGAGCTTGGTCCGAAAAACCGGATCACAGGCCGACATTCGATGAAATGAACGAGCACTTGAAGCTCATGACGATGGGAAAGTAAATCCGCAATTTATCCTTTGTAACAAACTAAACTTTTTATTGACAATTAACTGAAGGAAATGTGAGCACTAGCACGTAAAGAACAGATGGTTTTGTTTGTTTTGTTACTCAAAAAAAACAGAATTCTCGTCAGGGAAGTAATTGGCGATTGATTTCTAGGCCTGCGCAAGATATTGCAGGTTAAGTGTGAATATGAACTTCGTAAAGAGAAACGTGATGATCATTCAGGTGTACAGACAGCTTATCTGCTCATAACGTCCAACTAACAGAATTTTGCCGGTACAAGCGAACATGCGTGTCCCAGAAAGCAAATGAAAAAGAGAAGACTCGATCACTGGGACAATATGTTTATTCGCGGAAAGTTCCGATATCCGTTGCGGATTTATCATCAGAGACATAAATTTGCTACTGTTCATGTCTCCGATGATGAATCCGCGAAGGATGTCGAAACGTCAGGTGAATAAACATATTGTCCCAGCGATCGAGTATTCTCCTTCTTAACAAAATTTTCTCGATGTGCAGCTCATCGAAATAGGACAAAGGACGTATTCGTGGAAGCTTGGAATTCACAGAGATCCTCACGCTGGATTTGTGGCCGTCTAGATTAGTTTGGTGTCTACATAATTGAAAGATTGATGAGTCTCTGCTTTGCGTCTATCTAGCGAACGAAACCTGCCCCGGCTATTCTGGTTGGAGGTCCATTTTAAGTGTAGACAGGATAAACAATTGCTGTTTTAAGCGCATCAAAATATCCCTTTCACTTATCACTTTATAAGACGTGGTAATTCTTAGATACTGAGAATATCATTCGAGTAAAACATGCATGAGGATAACGATACATTATGCACTATAAAGGCTGCGTTATAGCCAACCCCTTATTCCCTGGAATGGGGCGGTAGACCACACGTTATTAGTAGAATTCCTTCTTCATGTCGTAGCCAAAGTCTTTTTGGAGGATGTTTCCATTGTAAGCCATGTTATAAGCCGTAATAAGGTGGCGTTCATAAAAAAGGAGAAAGGCACTGAATAAACGCCACTTTCACTGCACAAATTTATTTAAAGAGGCAAGACCTTTTTATGATGAAATAGTTATTTTTCGCTCTGGGTGCTGATGATTGTTGCGCCTCAGGGCATACTTGAATTGTCAGTAAGGTCTTTGTTGTTTTCAGTTTCCCTAACCCTGTGCCAGGAATGCATTATTATATATTTTGTGGTCCTTAATATCGTCAACAGTGTTTAAAACCTCTGGTATATAAAACGTGTTTTGGGCTCCTACATTTCCGCAAATGACCCTATGATCAAACTTGGTAAGTTTTCCGTACAATAAATCATAAGAACGAAGAAATATGCTCTTAATCTGATAAAACGGCTCTTAGTAATCCTTCCTGTGCATACTTTTTGGGAGGGAGCTTTTGCAGCTGAGTATCCATGTATTCCACACCTCTAAATCAACTATGTTCAGCGAAAAAAAGTCAACCAACCCTTTACCAACAGGCCAACATCTGCTTCCTTATCCCATAGGAAAACGAACATCGTTGATCACATGTTTAAAATGATGGAGAAGTACTCGACAGACCTGGAGGAACAAGTCAGTGCACGTACCGCACAGTTGGAGTCGGAGAAACGCAAAAAGGAATACCTCATAGCTCGACTCCTTCCTCCGTAAGCAGTACAGCGAAATCACAACATCTCCCACAGATTTTAATATATATCAGAAAGCTTTTCAGTTGTGGTTATCAGGATGACAGCGTAAAATTATTGCCTAAAAGCGACTGATCGTAAGCAGACCTAGGCATTTCCACCTTGTCCCACTTCTGAATGTTTTGATTTTTTCCTGGTACGCCAAAAACAATGCGATTCAGTCATCAACTGTGGTTTAGATTTTGGCAAACAGCAAACAAGAAATACAAAGGCTGAAGTGGATCTTTAATAGATAGTGACGCTATATCAGCGGTAGGTATCAGCAGCGAAGGTGGATTCGGGGCTACGCTTAACATTCAATCCGTTCACTTGACGCTTAAGTCCCAGGTGCTGTAAGTTTGTGATCCCAAATCTGCACGCCGAGACCGCATGCTTCTCAGGCTTAAACTGTCATGAAGTACGTTGAATAATTTGTCTGGGGTCGATCGTTTGTGTGGATATAGACTTGGAGGTCGCCAAATGTAGCGACACTTCTAAGAAAGTCTGATGGTGTAGTCACTTTATAGAGGATAATGGTTTATTATCAGTGGTCGCTTTAAAGCCATTGGTTCTAGTTTAGAGGAGGTAGGTATTTACTAAGCTAAGTTGCATTCCATACGACGCCCTTAAAAAACGATCGCCTTTTCGATGTAGAGGAAAACTGATTCTGCAACTGTAACCATCCAATGCCTAAATTAACTATTTTATCCAAAGGCCGATAATAATTACTGCATTTTCTTTCCTGTCTGAACCATCCAGTGTGGTGGCCGAATCACTGAAGTCTGGAAAGTCGGTTGCGCCCGAAACCTTCGACGAGGTTTCCATTTACTTTAGCGACATTGTCGGATTCACGACTATCTCAGCTCTTTCAACTCCACTGCAAGTGGTTGGTCTGCTGAATGACCTCTACACAATGTTTGATGCAACCATTGATAACTACGACGTCTATAAAGTAAGCAATGCCTAAAAGCATGAATTTTCATACTACACGGACTTTAAAAAAGTATTTGACTTTGATGATAATTTAACAGCTGGAGACATCACCCTTGAAGGTTGTTACACAGTCCAGTTACTTGTGACTCGGTCTCCTTCCAGGTTTTTCCAGATTGGGGTACGCCCACTCTTCTCTTAATTATATGAAGCTCGGATTAAGGGGTCATGCTAGGCTCTTACACGCCTAAGGTTATAACTTGAAGACAAATCGAAATTAATCATGTGAGTCCAAAAACTGTTGCATGAATGCAAATTACCAGTCTTAGCACAACTGCCTTATCACTCAACAGAAAAATATTTGTCACTGACTATGCCGTGCATTTCTCTAAGGTGGAAACCATTGGAGATGCCTACATGGTGGCCTCCGGGCTGCCCATACGAAATGGTAGTCGCCACGCCGGAGAAATAGCCCTGATGTCCTTGGACTTGCTTAGTGGCTGCGGTACCTTCAAAATTCGACACATGCCGAACGTCCCTCTTCGACTACGCATTGGACTGCATACAGGTTTGCTAAAAGATGACTTCATCTTCTTCAGTATTAATAAATATTGAATCAGGAGCAAAATCTGGTACACTCTACAGTCTTCATTTGGAGTATGTTAGCGTAAACGTACCCCTGTGCGTTGGCTCACTGTCCGCATACTTGGTCTGTGTGTAACAGCTCACAGCTTCGCATAAATTTCGGATCATCCTTCTGTGCCAAATATCAAGTCGAAGAAATCATTGTTGCTTGGCGTGTAATTGTTTCTAAAGATAGATGAGGCATAATTGTCACGCAATTATCAGACCTTTAGTTGACCCAACTGTGGAAAAACTCCCGCCGATTGTCGCGATTTTTTTCACATTTGGGTCAACTAAATTAACTAAATCTGCCCAACTAACTTAACAATTATCAGACCCGCATCTCACGCAGACAATGCAATTGTGGCAGTAAGTGAGTCGAGCGCGAAGTTTCAAGAAAGTACTGCATCAATTAAGACCCAAGTGGTGTCTACAGAAGGAAAAAATTATCACACACACGCGGATGACCACTATGAACTATAAATAACGTTCAACCTGACCTTATCTTCGCAAGAACATGATTTTGTTATCATCACCTGTGATTAAGGATTCCCGTCGGAATCCGAAACGTCAGGCAGATAGAATTCTTGTTCCATTGATCGCATCCTCTTCTTCTGAACTGCTTCCTGGAACTCGCATTTCCTCTACTATTTTGAATTTTATCCTGTCATTATGAAGTGAATGATGTAATCCAATTGATGAGATCGTTTTGACTTTCGTAACCGAACTCCTGGATAACCGATTTTCTACTCCTAACAGCCATTCGAGCTTACCTTCAGCTGACAAAATGTCAGAGCAACATTCTCTCTTTTTCTACACCTATCACTTTGGAATTTTCCAGGCCATATGCTTATCCAACAGTTTCTTCGATGTAATTATCACACGCAGGGGCCACAAACTTTTGCAATGTCACTGAATCCTTCATAGTTCTTCTATCTTGTCCGTGGGCAGTTGACACCAATTCGGGGCCGCCCCAACTGGACAATGAATTATTGCAACGCGCTCAGTAAAACGGTCTTGGGGGTTGTTTGTGCCGCTTGTCGCGCCTTCTATGCCTGTCAGGGGAATCTGACTAATTTCGATCTTTCTTTTTAACGAGCGTCAGCGTTTGTGTTGTCTCTACCTCTACTAATGAACAAAGTAGGCGACGAATTTCACTTACCTGTAAACCATCAAACAAGTTTTTGTGAAATTTTAGGCCCTTGTGTGGCTGGTGTTGTTGGTCTCACCATGCCTCGTTACTGTCTTTTCGGGGACACAGTCAATACGGCAGCCAAAATGGAATCAACTGGTGCAGGTCTGAGCTTTAATTATCTTTATTATATTTTATGTGTGATTGTGGGAGTAAATGCCTGTCGGATTGCTGTGCACATGCAACATATTCTGCAAATATGCACCGTTTTTCATTTATCTGTTGAGTGAAAGACTTACATCAGGTTTCCAATGTATTTTTTGTAAAAGCCTTTAGAATCCACATCAGTCAACCCTTTAAAGAGCTGCTGGACGCGATTGGTGGCTACACGACAGAGTACCGTGGCACTGTAGATCTGGAGGGAGGCATTGAAATTATCTCTTATTGGCTGCAGAACAGCGCGGCCTTTCATAAGCCTCTGCCTACACCACCGCCACTCACTGGGTAAGTTATATGCAGCCGAAATAAATTTGCTAAATTAAAGGCTTTTAAATCCTCGTTTTTAAAATCCTGTTCATAAAACGCGATAAAAAGATACCACGCAGAGCTATTGTGTTGATCCCTAACTTGATGCTAGACATAAGTAGTCGAAATTGAATGTCCACACGTGTAACTTTAATTCGAGTTGTTGGGTGCTTTTTCCTTTGATTTCCTTTTGAATTCAGAGTAAGGCAGTATCAACTTCGGAGTTGCCTTAAAACGTGGAAATGCAGTAATAACGCCCTGTTCATGGTTGTAAGTTAAACTCCGCTTAAAGCGCAACACAAAAGAGCCCGGTTGTCTTCGATAAATAGAACTGAGTACGAAAAGTGTTCACCGATACCACTAAACTTTATAATAGCTGATTTTGACCGAAATCGAAAACCTTATGTAATCTAGCACAGTTGCCTACCCATAGGGGATAACTCTAAAAAAACTTACCTTACCCGTATAATAGACCACACGAAATGACAAATAGTAGGAGAGGCTAACATTATTTTATTTTTGGATGACCTATCCCGTTAAATTAATGACCGCACTCAAGAGGCGGCAGGTGAACTGACTCTGATCTTTAACGATTATCGATAAATTTATGAATCTTCAATCAATATTTACATCTCTAAAACCAAAATAGGATAATAATACTTCAAACCGAATTAGGTTAAAAGCTTTGTATTTAGGTTTATTAAAGAATGTCCATTACTTTTTTACATTGTCAATTAACCTTATATTTGTAGTTATATTTTAGTCGTAGTAAAAATGAAACTATTTCTGAGGATTTATTAATATGCACATCATGTTTCGCTTATCAATCAATCGTTGTTTTTATTTTATATCAGGGGTGCCAATCACGGGTAAGTTCCTTGGAAATGCTTATTTTTGGATAATAGATGGTGCAGAAGCTTTAAACTAGTCTAAGTATGTCACCATGCTTGAGAGTCCGGCCAACGATCGGTTCAACTGAGCGCAGTCTCAATAAACTCCATTAGCTAGCAGAACATTCCAAAAGCCTTGTTTGTCTCCTTTCTCGTTACAGGCTCTCATCACTTCTGCCAAATTTTGCGCCGCAATTAGAAATGCACCCAGTGGAAGCTGCAACCCCTCAAGCAACACCTGCATACACCGGCCTGCAGAAGGAAGAAAACTAGCTCGCGCCGTCAGTCTCATCACAACTAGACTAAGTAGGACAGTGCATGTTTGTCGTGTTCATTAGCGTAGAGTCCCATCCAAAATTTTCCGTCCTGCACCTTCTGCAGCATTCTAATTTGCGCTATTAGAATTTAGTACGATGTAAAATAAATGACCTGTAGTGATTTTGTCTGCTTTTGCTTCTTTGCACCGATGAGATAAGCTGCGTGCTAATTTTGCTTGGTGGAAGCTTATTCCAACCAGTTTTTGTTGAGGATCGCCATATAGACTAATTCATACACCTAATTTTTGCTTCGTGAGGATTTTGAGGAGAACAGAGATCAGGCTGGGTCGAAAATGAATTCGTCCTTCATTGAACACTCACGACGGTTAGAAAATCACAGATCGAGGTTGCATAAGGAATATTTCCAGGAGCACGGACAATTCTGGACCGAAAGCCTAAAATTCGGCCTATACTGGCAGTTACCAATTTCAACGAATCATGTTACTGAAGTGAGTTCAGTTGAACTGATCTCAGCTGTAAAAACAACTGGTAAATTAATTAATTAATTAATTAATTAATAATGAACGATGAAATCATCATCACTGCCCAGAGGTCATTCCTCTGGAGACAGCCAATAACATTGAGTTTTATGAACAAAAACTAGATCCAAACTCAGGCATAAATGAATCAATAATTTGTATATTTAAGGCCCAAGGGGCCCTGTCGTTACAAACTACGTGCTATCGTGAAAATAAAAGTAATTATGATAACCAGTGAACTCTTATAAAATAATTGTCATCGGCAGTTAAAAAAACTCCTAAATCAGTGGATGAGTTCAGCCGGCCAGCGAGTTCCAAAAAACTATAGGCTTAAAAACTGCCTGAACAGGTAACGGGGTTTGATGTGTTTAAATTGGGACCTGATATTGAGGGTTCGGGGCGTTTATAGTCATGGGAAAAAATAATATATCGTTGAGTGAAGAAGGGGTCGTCCGGGACAACAGGAGAAGGCAGTAGATGTCACGGCAATATCATCGAGTTGTGACTCACCAGATTCTAGAGTCAAACTCGAAGACCACAGCGAAGGTTGCAAAAACAGAGGAAATTATGTAGATAATCCGCAAAACCTTTCCTCTACCTCGACCCACAAATCGGTCAAAAATCTATACCGGCGAAACTGCGTTTTGTTTGTTCGAACGCACAGAGTGCGCTTCAAAAGGTTGATGAGCTTAAAGTTTGTGTAGGTGAACTACAGCCGAATGTCATATTCTTTACAAAGACCTGGTTACAGGCCGATGTAATGGATGTCGAGATTGTACCCAGGATTTAACAAGTTTTTCGTCGGGACCGGATGCATAGAAGAGGAAAAGGAATAATAGTTTTTCTCAAGAGGGGCATAATTGCGTTAGAAAGCAAAATTAGTTTCTCCCAAATTTGCAAAGCTCTATGGCTTAAACTTTAAACGAATGGTGCACCCACTTTACATTTCATGACTATGTGCAGGGTGCCAAATTAATCTCCCGAGGTTGACGAGACCATGTTTGGCCTAATGACAGAATCGTCCAAAATGAAAACGCACTTATTGATGGAGATTTTAATGTCCCACTGATCGACTGGGACGGGTTATCAGTAAAATGTTCGCGTCTTTCAGCTCCAGACTATTAAAACTAACAGGAACCTTCTTTCTCGTGTAGAATGTGGTATTGCCAAGAATAATCAGTGGCACAAACAGCGAACTATCTAGACCCCGTGCTTTCAAAAGAGCCAAATAATGCAGATGAACCCAGGTCAATCGCACCGCTTGGCAAGAGCGACCGTGTAATTGTTTTGTGGGAATGCTATTAAAACATCAATCAAGCGACAAAAGGGCCGACAGCCGCGAGCGAAGAAGATGAAAACGCTCATAAGGCACACGAACAATGTGACACATCTCATGGAGGCACCCGCGAGGCCGAGAACATTTCAAACAGCTACCAGCAATCGATCGGTACAATCAATGTGGCGCATCGAGGACGTGTGTTTTTCCAAAAGAGCTGGACAAAAACTAACACGCATGCCACCTAGCTTAATTTTGCTGGTAACGGCAGCCTGATGCATTGAATTTATTAAGCAGACAAGCCTCTCCCATCACCCTACATCATCACATTTCTGTTATTCCAGATTCCGTCAAGTTTGAAATCGACGCTGATTCAGTTGTTAAACTAATCAATGAGGCCTTTCTTTAGAAAATGCCCCACCTTATTCCAACTCACTCCATTGGACAGGACGTAGACATTTGAGGGGTTTTACGGCCGAAGTTGAGCAGGATGGTGAACTCGATTACTTGCCAGTTCACGTTTCTAGAGAAAGCCGACGAGCATGTCTCCTCGGACGGGAATTGTTTTAGTGTATGCCTACAGTGCTGTCCTTCATGAATCGACTAAGAGTTAATTCCACTCTAGATTCTCTCTCATTGGAGCATTAAGAACCTTATCGTAACGAGTACACTAAGCGCTAGTTCACTCCATCATTTAAATTGTATTTTTAATCAGAATTTCAACCCCAGTTATTCAAGCCTTGTTCTGTCTAAAATGAAGTTGCATCTAAGGTCGAAGAAGGGTCAGATCGCTTATTAAGCCTGTACAGTACTCAAAGTGGGCAGCCCCAATAGCCCCTGTCGCTAATCCCGGTGGGTTCGTATGCATTTATGGTGACTAAAAACTATCAACTTAGCAATCAAACTACATTTTTATCCTCTCTCACAAATCGAAGACCTGTATGCATTCCTTTCAGGCGGCCAGTGATTTACAGCTGTGGACTTGAATCACGCCCGCAATCAAGCCGTCGTGAATGCAAAATCCCGGAAGGCCACCACCATTAGTATAGACCGGGGTTTGTTTCGATACAAAAGACTACTTGGTTTATTTAAATTCCAATGGATAGCCTCATGAAGGCCATATCTCTCGTCCATGCATAGCTTGCTGATATATAAGTCACAGGCCCGTCTGAACATAGCCGTTTGCATACTCTTACTCGATTGCTAACACGTTTAGAAGACGTCTGTTTCAAACTCAGGAGAGATAAATGCACTTTCTTTGTTGATTAGATAGAATACCTTGACTTTAAGGCAGATTAAACTAGCCTCGAACCACTCAACCATAAGCCTAAAGCCTTTGAGATGGCGCCGTGTCCCAAAAACGTCAGTAAACTACGTCCATCTCTAGGAATGATTATCCCATTAGTCGCTTTGTGAATCAATCACTACAATTGTGAAGCACGTTTTAAATACTACTAGAAAAGAATTGTTGCTGAAACTGGCCGGAGGTCGAACGATGCACTTTCGAACAAGCAAAGGCAGCCCTCACCCCATCCTCTCTTTATCCATTCCGACTTCAAAAAACCTATCATACTGATATGCGATGGTTTCTCGCGTTGGTTCCCTGTCGTGCATGAAAGTCAGATATTTGTTTTCGGACCACCGCAGTTCACGAAGGGCCTTTGAACTGTCGGTGAGTGTCGCCGGCCACGCGTAATTTTGTGTGCTTCAGACTCGGCAGTGCATCCTATCCATCCCCCCTCAGAGCAAAAACAATAATAACAATTATCAGGTAAGCCCATTCGGTAAAAACTAATGAGATATAATCGTTGAACATAATTAAATATACCCGTTTCTCAAGACTGAAGTGAATGATATTTGCCCATCTCTTCGGTGTTAAATATATATTATCTTGCTCTTAAAACCGAGAACTTTCCTATTTTATGGAAGGAATCTCACGTACTGTCTTTACCAAAGCACGTCATTTGATGACTTTAGGCAAATTAGTACATTTCCCGCACTCAAAGATTCCGGAAACGTTTATCAAAGACAAGATGGTATGTCACCTAACAGAGAGCAGCCGACTTAATATAGCTCACCATGGGTTCCTCGATAAGATCTTGTGACACATGCCAGCTCATTTTCTTTTATTGTGCGCTAAAATCTTAAGACAATGGACTCACCCTTAGCTATTTTGGTTTCAATTAGGCCTTTGATTTTGTTGAACATTATTTCCTCCTCCTGAAACTTGCCTCTTCCGAAATAGGTAAGTAACTTCTGAATTTAATATCTTCTTGTTTAGATAATCACAAATATTGAAAATTTTCGATGTTGTCTCCAACTCCACAGGTGTGAGGAGAGTAATTATTCGGGGTAGCTCGCTTGACTCACCCTTTTTGTCTTTTTAACACCCAGGTTCCTGATTGTTTACAATATGTTCAACCCTTTATGTACGTTGACGATTTAAGACTTTTCGATCGATATAATCTGGCAGACTGCAGCATCATGCTCGAACTTAATTAGGTATCTTCAGACCTTTGCACAGTGGTGTTGCATATGACGCCTTTCCATTTCTTGGCACAAATGCTCCCTTATGTTTTTTTGGCGACGACCATCAGGCTGAAATAAGTATCGACGGGCACGATCTAAATATGCTCAGGTTTATTGACGATCTGTGCACAGCGTATTCGAAAAGTCTTAATTTGTCGTATAAATCTGCCCTTATTGTCTCAAAAGCATGCCCAAATAACGGATTTATTCTAAGAAATTTTTGGAACCATCAAGGCTATATCTAGCCTTTATAATATGTGTGTAAGTCCCACTGTGGAATACTGCTCGTGTCTGTGTAGCCTTCTGCGCACAAGTGAACGGAAGAAAATGGAAACAGTCCAACTTTTTTCTTCTGAAACAGTTTTCTCTGCAGAACACCGTGACCTGTCCTACTAAAAGCTTTGTGAATTGACTAACCTCGATCCTTTGTGGCTCCGTAGATTACAGAAGGGACTATTTTTAATCTTAAGGCTTTCAACCTGCCATAATTTTGATCCCCTCAATGCTCTGAGGCAGGTTGACCACTCTCGGTGCACAAGCCACTAAGATGTATTTTTATTTTCTCATACGACACGTACAGTTCGATACCGTCAGTTTTTTTAGTAAATGTCATTACCATCCGGAATACGCTACGACGAAGAATCAAAACTCAGCACATGCATCCCTTGTGTAAGAGGGCTATAACTGGTATTTCATATTCAGGACTAATTTCACGAATTTTTGGGGTTGACTTGATAGAACCTCCCCTCCACTCTGATGGCGTTCGTGGATTTTAAAACCTATTCGTGGCTGCATGCAGAGTCAAGAGGACAGTGGTGCTGAAACTGCAGCGCACGATTGGTTAATTCTTCAGCTGACAGTGAGCAGCCGTCCGCTTAAATATAATCCTCTGGCGCAAAGTATAGAAACCATAACTTGCAAGGGAGACTGAGAACACTGCGTTCATGTGTCAGCCCTTCCCCGGTCCGAACTTCAATAATTCAAATAGCTGCAGTTTTTTCTACCGAAGAGCCCCAGAAAAAAACTTTTTTCAATATCAGCTCGATTTATAACTGCACATTTCTTGTGACCTTGCTTGTAGAATAGCGATAGTTACATAAATAAGTATATTTACGTAGTTTACATTTATTGTTAAAATATTAATGTTTCTAAAAGGTTTAAAAGTACTTTTCCTTGAGTCTGTTTTCCAAGCCAGATCAAATAAGACAAATCGCGTGGTCAGTCAGTCAGCGCTTGCAGTCTACACCTCGGCAGCCGAAGACATATAAATGTGGTTCAGTTGTTTAAACGTTTCAAAGGCAAATTGTGAAACCTTGTTCGCTAACCTATGGGCGTAAACTTAAACTTGTTGCTCGTTTGTTTTCTTTGCATAATGTAAGAGATTTGGAACGTCTATGTACTTGAGTTGCAGGGAGGAATCCCATCCGAAAAGCTCGACCGAGCATAAACTTTCTGATTCAATGAAATCACGGTCAATCTCCTCCTACGACCTCAGTGAATCACAGACCATCTGTCAGGAATTGAAGAGTTTCTGTTCCGAGCCACGGTTTTTTGGCCCTGCATCCTATGGATCAAGGTACCCTACTAGTTGTATCAAATTTTCAGAAATTTTCTTGTGGGAAGCTTTGGCGGAAGTTCGGGTTCAATGCTTGGGCAAAACGAATTGGAGAAACGATTTCCTAATAGAAAAATGACTCTGCGCATAATCAGTTGGAATATGGCAGCGCAACATCCACTTGTAAACTTTGCGTTTTTTAATTTCTTAGTTTTGTATCGAATATTTTATTGAATTACTGTCGGCTGGCACCGATTCTTCGCCGGCGGAAATACTTGTATTCTGCGCACAAGAAGCACCAAGTAATAGGTATGCAAATCAATCATATCACCATTTGTTTCATTAAGATATTCTGCAGTTCATATTGTAGCTCAGTTTCTTTGACTTTAGTCACGTAAGGTTGGTAGCAGTTCTATAATTATTACCCGGTCAGCTCACGGCCCCAGCGTTGGTGGGGCCCCAGGCGGGGCCAGGGGGGACAATTCGGGGCTAAGGGTGAACTACGTGCATTGTAAAAATTCTCGAAATCCACTTTTGTCACAAAAAATATCAATTATCATTAGTTTACACCTTATTCTTTGATAAAACAATGAAATCAAGGGTAGAAACGGGAAAATGGGGGCGCACACTGCGAAAATATTTTCTGTAGGTGGGGCTTAACGAGTCAAATTTGGCCCCGTCTAATTCAGTCCACGTGCCACTAAATCAGACGGGGCCAAATACAACCCATTAAGCCCCACCATTGGAAAATATTTTCGCAGCGTTCACCCCCGCTTTCCCGTTTCAATCCCCGATTTCATTGTTTTATCAAATAAGAAGATGTAAACTCATGGTTATTGATACTTTTTTGACAAAAAATGGATATTGAGAGTTTTTTCAAATGCATGTAGTTCACCCTTAGCCCCGGATCGCCCCGCCTGGCCCCGGGTATTTAGATGGGGCCGGGCGGGGCTGGTGCTGATAGGGTAATAATTTAAAACGCATAATACTATCTAACAAATCCTTATAGTACTATACTGTTTTTTTAGAATGAAGACTAACGGTTTCAATTCAAACAATGTGGTGTCGTTGTGATTCTTATAATACCATATCCGATTCAGTCCGATTCGTTATAATTATAAGCTACATATTACATATCATAGTAAAACATTCGTTATTTTTCCCGGTTAAATTATACTTTGCTTAGGTTGCGTTTCGGATTTTTCATTTTGGATACTCATTAGGTTCCCATATTTTTACCGTTATCAATGCTTACCTACTTTGAGACTAGGCACTGTAAGCTGCAGGCATATGGTCTGAAACATTGCCAAAAAATTCACCTGGTATTTTTAACGTGCTTCTTCATATGCGCGTGCCTCTAGGCCAGGTGTCTAGCGATAGCTTTCTTTATGAATTCCAGCCCAACTAAAAATGGGTAACGGCTTTTGTCGACATGACTGTTTTATTGTACCTAACACTGGTATATGCTCCTGGGCATCTTTTTAGGACATGTTTTGTCTTCTGATTATGGAAACATAATTTGTGTATTTTGCCAAATATTCAGACGCATGTGCTCCTTTTTAAGTCACTTTATAAACAACTGATGAAAATTTGGTTTCATAGCTCTGTCCAAAGAGAGATCTGTCATAAATGCGACACCTTATATTTTTGCACATAAATGACTGTTCTTTGACTCTTTGGGTGCAAGCAAATGTGTTTTCAGAGAATGCAAATACAAAAATAAAATTTAAAAACACCTTCCAAACTATGACCTTAGACTACGTATTCTACTTTTGGAGAAAAATATGCCCAAATATACTTGTTCCCTATCATCTTCCTTAATGTATCCATGATATGATCAAGCATGTCCAGCGTGCACGGAAGTTGCATTACGTCTAGATGAAACACTTGATGACAGACTTAATAAACTAGGACAACGCATTGTAGTTGAACATAATAGAGGAATATGGATCCAACTTTGTCGTCCATTTCACGTTCAAGTTTGCTAAACAATCTTTTTGGCCTCACAGCCTGCGCTTGGTATAATACAACACTTTAGGGTGTGAACTGCTTTATAGTTTGCGTTAGCGCTCGCGTTTAACATATTAAGGCATTAATTGTTGTGAGATCATATGCCGATGTTGAAAGTACCTTAGCTCTATCACGTTACGCATTTCTGAGCTTTCCAGTTGGTTCACTACCTAGTGGCAAATAAGGTGGCTGTTTTTCTAAACATTCGGTTTTCTAGTCATTGCCTCTTTAACGTATCAATTTTTTGATTGTCTGAATAGTCAATGCTCCCTCACAATTACTGCACACTACCTCAAATGCTGCTTTATGACAAATCCATTTACGTTTTGTAGACGTGAAATCCTTGTGCAAATGCAGAGCGTCCTTGGTCCGAATTATGTCCTTTTTGCTCATGCATCGAATGGTTCATTGGATACTAGCATTTTTCTTCATCGCGATTTGATTTGGTATATTTCAGGTAAGACGTTCCTTTTGTTTCAGACGTCTATCTTTGCGTGAACGTGGACCTAATACTTTGAGGTGCATCGCAATATTTTTTTCATTCAAGTAACCATTTGTGGTAAAAAATCATAAATATGCAAATTGGAATTAGGACTGAAGCGTTAATCCGCAAATTTTAGACCATGGGCATGTCAGCACATTTTTTGATCCTACTTTGTTGTTGTAATCTAGTGTGTTCCTGTGTCAACACTGGTTATGTTCCCCCAGTATGTGTTAAGAAAAGAAGACAGAATGGGATAACAACTAGTACTTTACTGTCACTTGTACAAGTAAATCAACTCTGTTTCCGTATGTCTAGCAGCTTGCCTTCTGTGGTCGGTCTCGCTTCGGCAGCCGTATCGGGTCGTCGGCAGCGTGTCTCACAACAGTCCCCGTTCTGCTCGCAGCCTCGGTATTTAATTGGCAGTCGTTGCTCCCCAATGGCTCTTCAAGTGGCCATATGCGCACTCGATAACGTGCGCCGTGCAGCGTGACCTCACTGATAGCAGCAACTCGGCTCCAGGGCCGTCTGGCTTCGGGTGAGCCTTCTTCGTCCTGGCATAATGTCCGCCTTTTGAAGGTTGCGTGACTTGGCTCGTTCCGACGTGACCTCAGACTGTCTGTCTGTCTGGGTGAAGTTTTCGGTCATCCTAACACTTCCCGCTGTTACAAGGTTGACGTGTCCGGCGTGACCTCAGATGTCTGTCTGTTTGGGTATTGGTATTCAAGGGAACCTTCTTATTATTGCCATCTGACTTAAACGTACGGATTTATTTTGAGGGCTCAACAAGTCTGTAGATTTACAAAAATAAAACATATATTATCGCATAAATTATTGATGTATTTTTGCTGCCTGACTTCCTGATTTACTACGCCATTACAAATTGAAACTTTTGTAATTTGTATGTTTTAAACCTCCAAGGCAATAACGTTCTCAAGTCCTATAAAATTCCGATCGGAATAAGGCGTCTTATAACTTCGTGTGACACCAACTTTGCTCGCTACTGCCTTTTTTAACTTTTCCTGACTTCTAATAAAATATTTACGTGGTAAAATGCAGAATATTTGATGATTAGCAAGAAGAAGGGCAGTATGCACACCTTTACTTCACTGGTAAACTCAGGTCTTACTTTTGCTATTATTATGTTTATTATTACCTTGAGTTCACTGCTGTTCACACGGGTCAAGTGTTATCCTGGAAGCCATGACTAACCCTGGCAGGCCCTGCAATGAATACAATATTTTGCATTTTTTCGATATTTGTCGATTAGACTGACGTGACAGTCCATACCTAACTTTCTCTAACCAATGGGTTTTTGTCATTTAACAATTTTACCTTGGATATTGGCTGGAGAGTACGCCTGTTCTTTTAGGTTCTGTGCGTTTCTTAAACCCAAAGCAGCAGTGCGTGGGCTCTGAAGTGTTTCCTCTTTTCAGTCCCTCAGTGCAGTAGTATTTGCACAAGATCAGCTGTCCAAACTAAAGGAGCTGTTGCACTTTCCTTCATCCTCTTTGGGACTTCGTTTGCGGTGATAAATTCTCATTTTAAAGGTATATGACTGCAAATTTTACGACCTTTTCGTATCGTTTTTGTGACAATTCGATATTTCGTTCTAACTTATACTAATCAGTCTTAAGAGAGATCTCGTTTTGCTGTATTGTTGTCCTGAAAATAGACTTTCATATTTTCATTACGTTTTGATGCTCGTCAAACGGACATGTGTGAATACATATGATTTGTAGAATTAGGACCTGGATCTAGCATTGTGTGGCACGTATCAGTATCAGTATCAGTATATTGAGGGTATGTAGGAAAAATTCCTTTGAGTGCCCTATTATAAATAGCAAACGTGAATGGATATAAAAATTAATACTACTGAAAAATTGGAAGTAGCATTATTGTTATTGCAAATTGTCAGTTCCGATCATCGTGCACTGCTATATCGATCCAGTTTTTGCTTAAAACCCTCTAGCGATTCCGACATAACAACGTCCTGAGGGAGCGCATTCCACGCTCCGACCACCCTTTTTGAAAAGAAGTGTTTCCGAGCGTCCAGCCTGGCCCCTGTCACCTTTAATTTGAGGGGATGACCCCTCAGATTCGTGGTCGTTGCTAATTCGAAAAAATCCCCTGATATAAGACAGCAGTCTTGAAGACGTAATACGCGGAATGCTAGTATCAGGTCCCCCCGAAGCTGCCTGTAGCGCAAAGGGAAGAGGTTGAGATTCGACAGCCGTGTTTCATAAGGCTGTGAGCCCTGCCCCATAACAAGTTTGGTTGCGCGCCGTTGTACCTTTTCCAGGATGTTGATGTCTTTCCTGGCCCAGGGTCTCCAAGCTTGGATAGCGGATTCTAGGTGCGGTCGTACGAAGGTTCCGAAGACTTTTGTGAAGCACTCTTCATTGAAGGTAGAAAAAGCTCGTTTGACGAGGTATAGGATCGACATCGCGGACTTGGCTACCTTTGTGCAATGCAGGGATGGTTTAAGCGAGGGTGTGATCCAGACTCCCAAGTCTTTCTGGGCGTTCACTTCCTTCAATGGTATGTCATTCAGTCGGTAAGCCGTGCCGTTTGAAGAACCGGATTTGCCAACTCGAATGGTGGTGCACTTGCTCTCATTGAACGGTAAGAGCCAGTCCGCCGACCATTTTTGAAGTCTATTTAAATTTTCCTGTAAGTGCACTTCGTCAGCCACAGTTCGAATTTCGCTCCAAAGTTTTATATCATCGGCAAACATGGCGATGCCGCAATCCAGTTCGCGGACACAGTCGTTGATGTAGATAACAAACAAAATAGGGCCGAGAACGGAGCCTTGGGGAACACCACTCTCAACCTCAACCTTGGCTGACTGTTTGTCGCTGATGTGGACAGTTTGCGAGCGACCGATTAGGAAGCTTTTTATCCACGTAAGGAGCCTACCCCTTACTCCTATGCGGCTGACTTTATAAAGGAGGCGGTGGTGCGGCACGCTATCAAAAGCCTTTTTGAAGTCAATATAGACAGCATGCACTGAGTTTCCACTATCGACTGCCTCAGTCCACCGTTCTAAACAGTAGAGCAAGTTTGTAACGCAGGACCTACCTCTACGAAAACCATGCTGAGCATCCGATAACAGATGGTTTTGTTCCAGGAATTGCACAAATTGTTGCTTGATAATTTTTTCCATGATTTTGCAACAGATTGCAGTAAGGCTGACTGGTCGGTAGTTATTCGCTGAGACCCGGCTTCCCCCCTTGTATAGCGGTGTAATCCTCGCGGATTTCCAATCTACTGGTAGGCATCCTGTTTCGAAGGAGGTTTGGAAGAGCATAGAGAGTGGTTTGGCCAACTCATTGGCGAGCTCCTTCAAAATCTTGGCTGGAACGTTGTCGGGACCTGGTGACTTAGATTCTTTTAAGCTTAAGAGTTCCTTAAGAACAGCAGCCTCGGGGAATCGGACAGTCTCAACTACTGTATCCGCTTCGGTGTCGTGGGTGGGGTGATCGTATGCCGTTTCCTTTGTGAAGACTGATCGCAAACATTTCGAAAGATGATCAGCCTTCGCTTCATCATCTATCAAGTCTCTTCCCTCAGCGGTCCTTAGCGGGGGTATCGGATCTTTGTTTTTGGTACTCTGCCTGAGATAACTGTAAAACAGTTTGGGGTTCACTGTGGCCCGGTTTAGCAAGTCTGCTTCGAAAGCCCGTCTTGTTTTGAGAATAAGACCCTTGACCCGGTTTCTCTGAGTTTTGTAGGCACAGACAGATGCAGGAGTCCTGTCTGTTAGCATTTTTTTACACAGCTTCCGCTTTTTGTTCACTTCTATTTTTAAGGCCTGCGTAAGCCATTGCGGTCTAGTGTTCACCTTTTTCCGCGAAATCGGACAGTGGTTGTCGATGAGTCTGTGCAGTGTGGTCCGGAACGCTTCCCAGTCCGCAGTTATCTTTCCAGAAAATAGAGTTTCCCAATCGGCGCGCGTGAGTTCGGTCTTCATTCGATCGAAATCGCCTCGCCAAATATTTCGTCTGGCTGTTGAGGGTCTCTCCGGTATTGAGAATGACGAGTGCTCCCATAGCAGTACAACATGGTCGCTTTTACCTAGTGGTGGGAGACATGACACTTCGTCGATGCTGTCCTGCGATTTCGTGAGAACGAGGTCCAGACAGTTGGACTGTTGGCCATCGCGCATCCTTGTCGGAAAAGTGACGTGTTGCGTGAGAAATAACTTCAGAGTCATGCTCAGAAGGCAGCTGTCGAAGGTTAGATCGGAGCTATGTGCGCAGGCCGCACCCCAGTCGATGTGAGGCGCGTTAAAGTCCCCCACAATCAGGATGTCCGATTGTGCAGTAATCTTTTCCAGCTCCTCTAGCAAGGAGGCATCCACTACTGGCTCTCTTCTCGGTGGTCAGTAGAGTGTCAGTACATCGAGGTTGGGTGCACCGGGTACTTTAATGGACAGCCAGATGGCCTCGGAAGTACACGCCAGTTTATCCGTTTTGTCTAAAACTGTGAGTCCATTTTTCACGTATGTTGCTACGCCACCGCCTTGACGACCTTCTCTGTCTTTTCTGAACAGTCGATAGCCAGGCATGGATACCTCGCCGTCGGCTACCTGTTCAGACAGCCAAGTTTCCGTTATTGAAACTATATCTGGTGATAACTCAAAGGCATGAATCTTCAGCTCGTCAAGCTTTGAAAGCATACTCTGTGCATTTGTGTACATGAAAGTTAACTTTCATGATGGATATGTGCATTATAATTTCTTTATTTTCAAGTTATACTTTCCTAATTACTACTTCTTAACTCACGATCGTGCTTCGGTGTCAGGAGTTATATATACCCAAAAATGGTATACTTATCGTTTCTGTTAATATTCCGTAGATATTTTGCCGAACATGGTACGCAGTTTTGGCCTCTACGACCACAAAATGGAAGATATATGGCTGTTATCCCTGTAGTTGAATAGGTTATATTATAGAAATGATAATTGTGACCTATTTAAGGAACATTGTCATAATACACCTCTTTTAATCAACTTTAATCCATGTTTTACTCTGGAAGCTAATGAACGGAATTTTAATCAACGCCTGCAGGACTACAACAAAATCCTGGAAGACTTTGATCTGCCCAAACAGGGCTTCACTAGTGGTTACCGACACAAATGTAAGTCTGACTTAACATTTAGCGCCCTTTGCTTTTCTACTTGAATTTCACACCAATAAACTGGGCACAGAGTATTTAAGCCAAAGGAACTTTCATCTTTATCAGATGAGATTGGTAACAATGAAATGATCATCAACAAACCATCTTGACTGGAGAGCGGATTACGAGCAGTTCTGATATTCTTTCTAATCACAATATGAGAATAAAAGTTAGGGCGCCGACTTTGGGTGGGTGGCATTCACGAATCTCCTGAGTGAACCTACCCGTTCCGTTGTGTCTTGGGGCTCGATCTAGATCTCCACATGTAGCTGTACGGTGACTAGTCATGCTGGGCGGAAGACAGTACCGACAAAGAGAGGGGCGCCGTTATAGCCATTTCGGGTTATTCGCCGCGGTCAGGCAGCCATATCCAACTGCAGGTGTTGCACTAACCGAGGCTCAAACCCGTGAAGACTAAAACCGTTCTTGGACTTTTCTCTCTGGTCAGCTGCAATACATACTTATTCGAAAAACGCCCTGACAGCACAGCCACTCTTGTGCACTCTTGGATAGTTGTTATGGTAACAGTAGCTTATGTAGGCCCACTCATTATTCCCTACTCCCTGCATGTTTTCCTACGGAAACGGTGATTATGGGGTTTTATGGGTGGGGAATTAGGGCACACAGTGAAATATACATTAATAAATGCTAAATGAATTTTTATTTTACTGTATTTAGAAGTGTTTTGATTTATATCTGTATATTTTCCTGATCTGCATTATCGTTAAGCTTATTGCAGATAAACCCGATTATCAAATTACAGGTTTCTTAAATTTTCCAGAAAATTAAAATGGTGGTTAGGAGGTCGTCTACTTCAACTTACCTAAAGTCCAAATTACCGTTCTAGAGTTAGATTTGTATAGTCCGCGGCACGAAGCGCAGTGCACACCTTCAATTTACATGCGGCCGCAGGAAGCAACTTCAACATCTTTTTTTTTCACTCTACACTTTCTTCTAAAAAATTCTTTTCTGTCTATCCTATTTCCCCACCCCCCAAAACTCTATAACCACCGTTTTTGCAGGACAAATGCTGGAACTAAGAGTATATGAGTGGGTCTACATCAGGTATTTTTGCCTGATACCGGAGGGCCTGGGTCCGCGAGTTGTCCTTCTGTACACTGGTGTTAATTTCAGCATCGACTCTGTGCGTGACGAGGTCACGACTGACTAACTGTTTGGCCTACTGTTCTTTTGTGAATCCAAGGTCGGAAAAGATGTACGTAGGCAAGTCTTGAAACGTTGAGGCCCTGCCCTTAGCGATTGCGACCAAAATTGTCGTCTACGTAGCTGTGGCAAACCAGGAGCTCATATTGATTGAAACTTTCTTTTCAGTTCCTGCAGGTCCAATTATGCAGCTAGGCCCGATAACGCGCTGGCATGCCTAGAACTTGTTCGTAGTTAGGTAGTTAGTCTGCAGCTGGTCTTTGTGTCCAGGGTTGCAAACCTGGAGTTAGGTATGACTGTCTGATGACAAAGAATAATCCAGAAAGGACGGGCTGAGTCTCTGTTGTTTCGTTGTTGGCTATGCCATCTCAACGGTGGTCTTGCCTACAGTTATATAAAGGTAGTCAGCTGGGCTGACTAATCCACAAAGGGTTTTGGGGCTAACTGAATCTCCTAATCTTTATGGTTACCTTGTTTTGATAAGGGTTTTTCAAGCGCAAATAATTGCACTCATCTCTTCACCAATCGACTTACTTTTTGTTTACTCCGTAGGAGTGGTGTTTTTGAGTATCTCTTCTCCTACACATGTGCTAACCAGAGTTGATGGTTCAAAATTGGTGCAGTCTGATTGTTACTTTTATCCCCCACATCTTTTGGAATTAAGTTTATCTGATTTCTGAATGTCAATCGTATGTAAATTGTGATATTGTTTACGTGCCATACGTTCTGATTCTTACAAAGCAGAAGAAACATGCTTAATAGCAGAACGTAGTGTGAATAAGCGTTTTCCGTTTTCCGAAAGGCGCAAACCCGATGGATCGATTTGACCACGTCTTGTGGGTGGGTGATTTGAACTTTCGTGTCAACAAAAGTCGCGCAGAGGTGGACCAACTTCTGACAGGTCCTAACGCACTGCGGCATGTGAAGTCTCTCTTGGAAGCAGATGAACTTCGAAAAGCAATGGAAAGCGGTAATTTATGGTTATACATCATCAGTGTTTTAACCTGAGTCACCCCGGTTAGAGGTGGCAATTAAGCGACTTATACTTCCGAAACAGCCGGAGAGGAAATGTCAGATTCCATTTGCCTTTATTATTGACGTTGGCTGATTATTTACTGCTCATTACTATGTGACAGATTTAGTCTAGCGCTTCAAGTCCAAATTTAGTCGTTCTCACTGCTTCCTGACCCCAGCGCAGATAACAATAAGTCTCTTCAACTTACCCTTGTCTTGGTATTGATTTTCTTTGAAGGTAAAATCTTCGAGGGCTTTGAGGAAGGAGATATATGCTTCCTACCAACTTTCAAGTTCGACATAAATTCTGATGCCTACGATACTTCGGAAAAGCAGCGGGTCCCCTCTTATACGGTAATATTTTACTTTTAAGCTTTAAGTATTATTTCTACTTAACGAGGGGTTAAGAATTTCCATAAAACAAAATTACAGTGCTTACTTCTAATGGGCTGAGTTTAGCAGTTGAGAAAGGGCAACCAGATGTAAAATTACAATATCATCTCCATCGCCCTGCCTCTTGTTTCTTTATTTTATGTCTACTAAAATATTGACAATAGGCTTTTTTGCGTAGCTTTAGAACCACTAATTAAGTTTGATGTACTTATTTACTCACAGGTTTGGGTATCCTAAGCGTTGCGGATGTCACTACCGGCAAAAACAGGCAGGCTGGAATAGCCCTTTCTGGTTCATTAGCCGCCATCAGCTGGTTATACCCAACCTCGGGTGGTCCCCCACTCCAAGCCTGGAACCCGCGACCTTTTTTTATCAGAAAACGAACGCTCTAACTGTTGAGCCACGGCTTGAGCCTAGGACGGGGTATCACAGTGGGTTGAGTTAATAGGACAAAACCCTTACCGCGGCGACTTTCATACCCGGTTCTATAGAAATAGTTATACGCCAAGTGGAAGGAATAGTTTATTCTGTACTAAATTAGTGGCGAATAGGTAGGAGGAAGTCAACTGTCGGACCATTACAGGCCCGGCCGCGAGAGAATTTGGTTCGAAGTGAGTGAATGAGTGTGGCAATCACCACAACGTCTAAGAGCGGTCTTTGTTTGAGTCAGCCTTGGAAGGTGGTTGGCCAGCCAGTTTGGATGAGACAGGCGTTGCTGTGCGCGCTTATTAGCCACTGTGAAATGTAGAGCGTTGGCGCAGTTTGCAGCTCCCGTGATTGGCTTTCCCACGGGCGACCGAGATTGAAATCACGTGATCTCCTGTGTGGCGTGACGCAGGAGGCAGGCGCCACTACAGAGAGTTGGGTATGACTGGCTAATGACGGTTAACGAGCCATACGTTTCCATTTCAGTCGCCCTTGTCTGTCTAGACTACTAGACACTGTGCGGCTGCTGGCGGTGCTCAAGAGTGAGCCCCAAAAATGAGTGAGTTCCGTTAACGATCGATGAACGTTAATCAACGAGTGCCTTTGCGTATGTATCTGCCCTCAAACGGTTCCTTAACGAGAATCTAGTTTTTGGAAACGCTTGAGCTAAATAACGTGAGGCCCGCATATTTGCCTCTATTCGGGTTTGTTTTTTTTCAACATATACTGCAGGCTCTGCGTCTCGGAAAAACTGCTTAATAGTATCGGATAATTTAACCAGCTTGCCACTTTTAGGCACCTTCCTTTCATGTAACCAACAACGATTTCTGGTATCGGCGACGATGACGCCATTTGGTTCTCCTCGTAAGACATTCCCGACTCTTTTAATTATGGCTCTAGAATAACCGGTAATAACACTCATAAGTCACCGCAACAGTGCATAACCATACTGTTTGAAATTATAAGCCATGCTAGTACGAACCAATGCAACCTAATAGGTGAAGCACACCGTGCGCCACAAACTCATCTTCCTGCTAATAACGAATAGGCCCACCAATGACATGTCACCGGTGGATGAAGAGATGATGAAGTGATTAAAAATGAACAAGGCCGACAAGAGAAGAGCAACAGTCGTGATGGACCGCTGCGATTACAACGTGAAAGCATAAACCCTCCTTGACGACCAACACTCCTCCAAATCCACACCTTCCTCACAGGCTTAATCGATGATCAGCCAGCTTACTGGTCTCCTGAACCGACTCTGAAGTAGCAGCGTGATATCCCAAGAAGAATGGCGACAAACCAAACCAACCGACACAGCACTGGTCTGGTTTTACGGATTACACAAAATTGCCCATCTTCGGGACGAACTGGCCAGGAATGAGTACCCGAATGACTTCGTCAGCCGCTACCTCCGAACGCGCCCATGGAGAACAACCGAAGGAGAACCACCAAGGGTCTTGCACCCATTACCGTACATACAAAATGTGTCAGAAGCAACTGAACGTATCGCTGCAGACCTCGGCGTGGGTATTGTTCATCGTCTGACAGCTACCACACTTTCGTGATTCATGCAAATGAAAGACCCACTGGATGTAGGTGAACAGTCTGTCGTTGTTTATCAGGTGCCATTTCGCGACTGTTCTTGCTATTATACAGGGCAGACTGGGTGGTGACTAAGGTCATGAATAACGGAACACAAACGGGCAGTGCGGAGAGGTGATCCACTGTTTCAGATCGCTACCTAAACTCTGGAAGAAGACCACGAATTCCACTTCTGGGGCACACGGATAATGGCACGCGCCGCTAACAAGACGGGGCAAGAACTACTGGAAGCCTGATTATCAGACTCCAACTCTAACAACTGGCATGTGGATATACCGCCCTGTTATTTTGCCATCCGTGCTCGCGATCAGAAACCACGGTCCAGTTCCTGTCAAAGCACGCAGGCTGCCACGTCAAGGTCACACGACATCACTCCAGGGGCGCGCGCAGGGGAGACATGATAAGATATTGCGAGCATGGACGTGGCGTGGGCATTGACCAATCAAAAGGTCCACCACCTCCCACTCCCATTTATGCGTAGCCAACTTTTGCTGCTCTCTAAATTTATCTGATGAGGTCTTCTCGTGTGATGCCGAAAGCTCAGAAGAATAACATTGCCGTTCCACAGATCGCGTTTTCTTCTTCTTTACAATTATAAGTATAAAATGAGCTTCAAATTCTTCTGGCTTTAAGGTGAATGAACAGGTCTACATTTAACTTTGCACCGACCTTCCTTAGCCAGATATGCAACCATTTAAATACCATATTCGCACGGCAAAATTGTTGACCTGAATTTTAGTAACCGTGATCTTTTCACGAAAACAGCTAGGCCCAGGAAACTGCATCTACCATTTTTCTGTCAGTATGGATAAACTCAACTCCGAAGGCATTTGACATGGCCCAGTTTGGAGCTTTTCAATGTACCTAGGTGGTTTGTTTCCATAGGGAACGCATAAGGAATCTAGAAAAAACTTGAATTTTCCAAAGGCTTATGTTTCGACAGAAGAGCTTAGCAATATTTTTTACATTGCGAAGGACTTGGTATAGACAATGGCAATAAATTTAGGCCGACGGTTTTTTGAGGTTTATTGGAGCTGGAGAATTGTGACGGTCAGACAACTTGAAGATCCTGGAGTACCCTATTAAATATCAAGTCAATAAGCCACTTACGCTCTATCCCGCCTCTGGTCTTCTTGACTGTGTCTTGAAACCGGACTCGAGCGAGTGTGGGAACACAGAGTGTGGTAGATGTAGCGTGAGTCTACTACAGTAGTCGCCGGCTATTAAGTCCGCCGCTTATTAAGCCCAATTGGGTCTGGGCCCGGAGTGAGCTTAATAGCCGGCGACTACTGTATCACCTAAAGATAATCCACGCGCCAGTCACCGTCCCTGCACTACCATTCTGTGGAGCACACGGTGGACCTCGAGGAAAGCGACGGTCGAACTTGGTGGACGACCTGTTACGAGGGTTATCCTCCGCCGCCAGCTTTAAATTTGGCCCTCAAGTGGTTTGCTGTGTTTTGGGATTTAGACTTCGTCCTCCTCGAATGAATATCGACCGGTCAGACAGCTGGCTTTGGTGTTAGTGCATTTTAATTCGCACATTCCTGGTCTCTAAAACGCAGAAACTCTGAATTGGATTATTTTTACTGGGAAGCAAGCAGATGGATTAAAGATCAGATTGATTAACTAGGCATATTTCTCTGTCTGCGCCTATATAAGTAAATCTAATTAACGGTTTACCAGAAATTTTTCAAATTAAACTTTCTTGCGAAGACAGTCCTCCCGGATCGACCCCCTTAGGAAACGAACGTCCAGCTTTTTTTTCAACTTCCCTTCCACCCGCACTTCTGTCCGTCGCTACTCACATGGTTAGGCAGTTGATCTGAGTAGCCTTAACAGTCAGATCCACCTTACAGCACACCCTTTCGGTACAATTTTAATAACGGGCAAGCGTCAACATCTTCACTTAGTATCTATTCTTTCCAAGTAGGCGAGAGGAAACCGATGACAGAATTCCCCAACCCTCTGAAGATAGTCGACTCCTAAAGCGACGTCAAAGTTCGATTGGCAAGGACACCTGGTAATCCCTGCAATACACATACTACCCTAAATTTCCAGGGTAGTGTGTGGTAGGTCAAACGCAGTAAAGACATTGCCAACAACTGTTCTTTCGCTTGACTTCTCTCCCTCCAAATTCCGAAGGAGGGTTGACTGCTTTCATTTCTTGAGGCTGCACATTCGAGGCGCCTGACATCAGGGTTGGCTGGCGCCCCCCGTATTGATAATTATAAATGGCACCAGAAAGCTTAATGAAAGAGGAGGCGCTGTCTTCGGAATCTGCATTATATTTTTAAGAATACTTCGGAAATATCGCAGATTCCCGTAATGATTGGTTCTATTTTGAAAAGATTTTTGATCTATGCTTTTAAGGATCGCATTCTGTACCGATCGAAAAAGAAAGAGGATGTCAAATGCCTCGCCTATGACTCTTTATCTCATGTTCGATGTTCCGATCATCGGCCGGTATATGCAGTCTTCACTGTCAGTCTGAAGCCTGGACGAGACAAGTAAGTGCAAATTGATTTCTACCTAACTGAACTAATATTTTTCACGAATCAAAAAGGTTTGCTAAACAACGTATAATAGTGATAGCAGTGCATTCATGTGTTTATGGAACATTTTTCGCCCTGTTTCGTCTAGAACTTTTGCAGCCAGTCGCATAGCGACCTGTCGTATATTATGAAGTGTAACCGGCAGAGACAAGGGGGACTGGAATGGCCATTTCTGGCTTATTAGCCGTCGTCAGTCAGTCACACTCAGACCCAAGTGGCGTCTCACCCGAGCCTAAACTCGCAGCCTCTTTGATCAGAGTCAAACGCCCTAACCACGAGTTAGTTGTCTTGATGGGCTAGGTTTGGGGATGTTGACGCTTACTGATGAGCGCTCACCGGTTTGGATCTCTTGGGCCGCCACCATTGGGAGTTGGGTAGGACTGACGGGTGACTGCTAATAAGTTAGAAGTAATCATTCCAGTCTCCCCTTTATTGCCGTTTTCACTTCATCATAAAATACAAGTTTGACTGCCTGTGAGGACTCTAGATGGAGCTCCAGGGCAATTTGGGGCGAGCATGTTTCGTAACCAGCTCGCTGAGCGTCCTACTATCATCATATTCTCGATCGCGACCGTTGAAAATACGGAACCCGTCGTGCAGTAGTAGTGTTGTAGTCAATAACCAAATGTCGCGGGTTCGAATCTCGGGAGTCGTCATCCCTGAGGTTGGGTGTGACGGCTAGAGACAGAAATAGCCATTCCGATTTCCCTTGTCTTTTTCGATTTACTTCATTACAATGAACAATAATTTATGGCTCGGTAAGAGACATTTCTTTAAAGAGAAGAAGGCGCAGTTCTGAGCCCGCTGATGAGTGCGTCACAAGCGACCAGGGGGTTAGCAGCTGATATAACAAGTTATGCGCCGAAAGTTTAGAATTCTCACCAGAACTCACCGTCAGAGAGCACAGCTACAGATATAGGTGGTGGATGCTCACAAGCACGATATTTACAGAAAGCAGTTGCCATACGACCACAAGCCTGTCTTTATTGGCAGTAATCTTTTTTGTTGAATAAATATAATTCTGAATGGTCCAGAGTACGCTAGGCCTGGGTAATTCAACAGAAGATGGTAAAGCGCCCACTGGGACCAGTAATTTATTTGTCTGTTTCGAACTCTCACAGGAACCAGATAATGTCTTCCGGTACTTCGATTTAAGCAACTGTATGTAACAGCTGGCCAGAAATACTTCAAAATCTGTAATTACAAAACTCGTCAAAAGTACGAGCTAAGACTGTTTCAGTCTGCCTTAAACAGCTGGTCCCGCCGGAAAAATCAGATTACAGATGTTTACCTATCCAAAAGATCGTCACAGCTGCCTCTGTAGTTCGAGCATTACAGATTCTGACCATCCCACGGGAAGTGTAACACAGTGAGTGGTTGAATTGTGGAACGCTCTGTCGGAGAATGTTCTCTCTCTGCGAATTCGTTTAAGAGTGAACATGCATCAAACTTCTCACTCATCAGCTACGTGCTATTTCATATGGCCAGACAATTATGTAATTATACTACTCGTAATCAGTGAGTAGTCGTGTATGTTTACCCTTCCCGATTAACCGGCCGCTACTCGTCTTTTGAAATCTTCTTCTGTCTATATGCATTTTTTGGCCAGTTTGTTACCAAAAAGGAACTTAAAGGCGTTTGCCTATATTTCTTTCGGAGCAACCCACATTTTCTCTCTAACCTCGGCTACTCCCAATTTTTCTTTAGCATCGCCCTTTCAGCTGGAGCATTCCACCGCGAAATTTACATAGAAGGTAAGCTTATTTCTTCCAAAAATGCGTTATGATAGTAGTTATACGTTTAAGTTCTGATACACTGCCGTAAAATTAGTGCTGTGTGCAGGCAGAATAAGCGCTAAATTGTCATAAACCGCATTATAGCCGTACAGGTTGTCGTAGAATGGGATCTAGTATATCATTAGATGACAAGCGCTAATCGGTTTACGCCTAATTTGATCGACCGTACCAGCCACTAATCCGAAGATATATCGAAGGCGGAGGCCAACTCTGCGTGTTCCCCGTTTCACTGAAAACTACAGCTTGCTGAAGCACGTGGTGAACATTGTCGAAACCGACAGCCGAACAACTACCTCAATGTACTTTTGTAAGGGCTTTACGCCGTGTTTGTACTCAGATCACTACAATCCTCATGCCACGACTCAGGTTGTAGGTAGAAAAAAAGGCACCAAAGTGTCGACTCTACTGTGCATATATCCCCGAGTTGCTATCCCAGACAGCAGTAGCCACTGGCGAAATCAGAGCTAGTGTCAACTGTGTTCAGTCAGATAACTACAATACAACGGAAACTGACAGTGTTATCTGTTGTCACGAACATACAAACCTAGTCTAGGGCACCTGAATTGCGTAGTTGCTGGCAGTTAGAACCCATTCGTTGATCCAGTATGGGGCCATCTCATTTACGGGAATTCAAACTGAGATTCTTTTTGTTTTTTAGGCAACAGGCGACGCGCCCTACAATTTGATCTCGCACCGAAAAAGACTCCCCTCCAGAAAAACAAGACGTGTTCAATTCAGTGAAAATTGGGTCCAGGAAATCGAACGGATTACCCTTCCCTACAGATTGTGAGTGTGTGCAGTGGTTACGTACGAACACACGGGCCGGCGAAAGCCATGTCAACTTACGAAGAATTCCGCACTGTTCAGTTTTTGTCGAATAACTCTGTCTGTCTTTCTAATATGAACACACGTTGACCATCGGAGATTTTTAACGGCAAACAATTTTTATGCGATTCGCCATTAGAAAAAAGCAGAGATTCTCGTAATTGTTTCTTTTTCGTTTTTAAAGGCCTGAATATAAACCCGGCAAAATCCCACGCACCTTTCTGCACACAGTTTTCAAAGTTCAATCACGTAAACGTGACTGCCAAAAGAAGTAGCGGGCACTTCTCGGTGACTAACCTTCAATAAAAAAGCAGCGACTGACAAAAATGGCGTAGAAAAGGCGAGGTAGGCGAAAGCAGACAAGAACACAAGGCACAGCTAACAGAAATTCCTAAAATTGTTAAGCAGCAAGTCCAAGGATTCCATCAAGGTAGTTTAAAAGACGTCGTGGATCGCCCCGGTAGAAAGGTACGAGTCCTGCACTTTCTGGTGAGGAAGACGGGCCTAATAATTTTTTCATGTCAAGATCGGCTGAAAGTTCTCTCTGAAAGGAGAAAAAACAATTCTGGGTAAGACCTATGAGAAGGCTTATTCAGCGTCATTGGCGGCACGACATCATTCAAAGGCGTAATCGTTGGAAAAGGAGATTCCAGAGTATGACTTATGCTGTTTCTGCTCCAGCTGCTATGTGCCACTCAATTTAATGAACCTTAACTATGACAGTTTGCCATTTTTTTCTCTATGTTGATAAACGGCAACATTACACAAGAAGCACAGTTGACGGTGGGTTCGTGGCAGCGCTCATCAATACAAGTCGAATCGTATCCCAGTAGAAGGGCGTCACTATTTGTCTTGAAACTTCCACTCTCTACCCAAACAGACGGTAAAGAAAGGATTCACAATGAACATTCACGAATTATTTAGATGGGTTACATTCTAGTTGGTTATTGATCCCACACCTGGATTCACTATAGCAGACCGATGCGTGATAACAAAACCGGTATCAGACATGTGTCTGACCATACTCTCCTTCACGCAAGCCGAGAATTTCCGCAACTGTTTCTGTTTTTGTCTGTAATGAAGGATCCGTGACGGCTTTCCAAACACCGGGCGAGTAAGAGTGTTGCCCCAGCAATTATTTCCTCTTCTTATCGACTCATTTCTCATCTACACTACAAAAGTCACATGCAATACGCTTTGATGTCACAAAACGACGATAGCCGAGCACCGCCGAGGCCGAGACAATAATCCGGTATCGTTTTCCGACTGGGACAGCTGATAAAATGCTTAGTAGCCCGGCGGCGTCGCAGTGATTGTACCAACAGAACCTTGCAGTTTCCTGCCCAGACGGCTTAAGCCAGGTTTTTCAACAATTATCCAGCTGCTCCGAAAGACGGCGGTAACGTTAGCTGCTGATTACCGAAGGCAATATTTGACCGAAATAGCGATTTCTGTCAAGACGGCCTTTATCGCTGTTGAGACTCTAAACTACTAAATTGTTTGTCAGGTTAATAGTTAACTCTCTGTAATCAGTGGGTTTGTTAGGGCTGTGAAGAACGACTTAATCGCTAGAAATTTGGCCAATGTCGACCGTTGACGTTAGCTCTTCGAGTGCCTCCTCATGATTCATGATCACACCCTCGTCCTCGCCTACAAGAGTCTTTATCTTTTGCTCTAGACTACGTAGTGTCGTGCGATCTTCCTTCTCAGGGAGAAATCGCCGCTGCAGTACGCAGACCGCACAGAAACGCGCTGGGAGATGAAGGGTACTCTTATTGAATCCAAAAGCCTTGTGTTGAAACTGGCGACTTGATTGTGTGAAGAGACTGAGCAAACGAGAGAAAATGAGATTATTCCTAATGACTGGGATTCGAGCATCTTTGTACCGGTCTTTAAGGTAGACAAGAGAAGGTACGATAACTATCATTGCCTAAGCATTACTGTCGTTGTTTTTGTTTTTTTTAGGAGATTCAACGCTGTTCGTGAATCTAGCACAATATTCAACCAGGCCGCGTTCCAAGCTGGGCGGGGACGCACAGGCCAGATTTGCACACTGAATTCTACAACGACTACCAGCACCATCGGCTTTGTTAACTTTTTGTCGCTAGTTTTAACTACGCCCGTCGTGAGTCGCTGTGATATGCTGGAAAAAATCATTACCTCTTTATCTTTGCGTGCGTTCTGTTTCATTACAGTCCGTCTCAGTCGTTCTACATTTAATTTGGCGCTCGACAAGATTGCATCCTGTTGCCCATTTTTGTTAAAATACGTCATAGGTGGTATTTTCGAAAGTTTGGAAAGTGTTGGGTTTGCCCAAGAATGCTGGGTGTCAGACTCGGTACGAAAGTTAATACGAAGATATGAATAAAAATCAATCAGCTACCGTAGACCAATGCGTAACTGACAGCACATATATTAGTTCAAAGCAGGATTAGTGGAGCGAGGGAGCACTTAAGCCCCATTATAAACAAGCGAGCGACTTCGTCAGCTGTTTCATACTAACCGTCAGAGCCTAAACGTTTCCAAACTAGCATAAAAGCTCCCCAGTATTATGCATGACGGAGGCCGACTGTAAAGTCTCTTTTTCAGTGTGGTCTTTACGACCCCTTTTGCATGTAGATGATTGGATGCTCATCTTCTTTCCAACCGATCGGACCGAACAACCACACCCATATCCCGCGAACAGTCTCTATATATAAACTGCGCATCATGGCTGTTAGCGAAACCGACTTGTCCGAACAATGGAAACCAAACGAGGTAGATAAGTAACATGCTCTCCTTTGGAACGGATGTCTAAAGAAGAGGTCAAAAGTACAAATTTCTTTAGCTAGCATTAACGGGGACTAAGGAATCCTCCAAAGAAAATGCGAATCACACCCTGCAAGGAGGAAATCCCTATAAATAGCGCGTCTGCATCAACAAGTACGAGTCATGAAGACACAAAGGACACATTCCGCCTATACTCTTTGTATCTACGCTGAAGGCGAGAAAATGTGTTCGTTTTCATGACTCCAGCGCCCGAGTAAGCACAGTTCGTGCTTTATATGTCTATTTGAAGAGTAGGGTGGGCAGCTGTCATGAAATATTAAAACAGGGTTCACACTAGAGGCAACAAATATTCAGTTTAAGCTTATGCAGATTGTGTAACATCAAACTGCGCAAATGGGCACATGCATTTTCAAAAATTTTAATATTCCGTCTTCAACTAAGCCTTCTAGCATACTATTCGCCTAGGGCGTTGGACAAAGTGAATGGAGGGCATTACTTCCCGAAGATACTGCAGTACAGGATTACATACCAGAATCAAATACGCTGATATCAAAAACGGCTTGAACTATTTGACTGAGGTTGTAATCCTATGCGGGGATTAACTTACTTCATGGCAGTTCCCGGCATTAATGTTACGGTATACTGATAAGGCTTCATGGTACTTGATGAGGCAATCTGAGTGTCAGAGCTTAGCCCTCCGTGCCCTGGTAGCACTGTCTCAGTTGGTGTGCGACTACTTAGCTGACTGGTTCACGGATGACCTTGACAGCCGGATCTATCCAGCCACCAACATGGTTTCAGGTCGGGTTGTGGCACAACGGCTCTTTTCGAGCTCAGCGACGCCATCCTCGAGGGCTTCGATCAACAGAAGCCCGCTTTGCGTATCGTGGCAGTCTCAATTGACCTGTCACAAGCCTTTGACTGCGTCCGCCACGATCAGCTCCTGCAGGACTTGGTCTCCCTGAACGTCCCGACTGGCCTGGTCCGATAGTTGGCGGCTTACATCCGTGGCCGCCACGATCGTGTCCTTTTCCGCAGCACTCTCTCCAAGCCCCGTAAGCAGACCTGCAGTGTTCCTCAAGTCTCTGTGCTCAGCCCAACGCTGTTCAACACTTACATGCGGGAACTCCCACCAGCACCCGCCAAAGTGGTATCATACGCGGATGATGGCACCTTCTTCTGCCAACACCATAACATTGATCAGGCTGCACAGATCCTCTTGGAATTCATGCCTAATATTGTGGGCTACCTCACTCGGCGCGGGATGTCGATCTCGGCGGCCAAGTCGTCCGTCACTATTTTCACGCTGGACCCGAAGGAGTTGAATCGTCACCCGGATATCATCGTCAACGGTGAGGCTTTACCGTTGGTCCGTAAGAAGCTCCTCGGCGTCCGTTTCGATCCTCTCTTCACGTTCGCAGACTATGCGAGGGATGTCGCAAGCAAAGTGAGCCGGAGCACCAAGGTCCTCAAGGCTCTCGCGGGCACTTCCTGGGGTTGCTCGAAAAAGTTGCTGACGACCACATTCAATGCAATGGCCAAGCCGCATCTCACCTATGCGGCACCAATCTGGTCTCCCACAATCAGCTCCTCCAGCCTCCGCCGCCTTCAGTCAGCACAGAACAGTGCCCTCCGCACGATCACGAGCTGCTATAAAATGTCGCCCACCGATCACCTTCATGCGGAGGCTTCTGTCCTGCCGGTCGCAACACACAACAAACTCCTCGGACAACAGTTCTGGTTGACTTGTTCACAACCTGGCCATCCGAACCATCATCGTTGCAACGCTCCCGGGCCTAGGTGTAACGTTCGGAGGTCTATACGAGGTCTCCACAAGGCAGCTGTCTTCTTGTCTCTTTCGGATTTACCCGTTGATGGCTCCGCCATCAGGACAGGCTACCAGCACCTTCACCAGAGAGCCAGCTACCATCCCCCGGTCCTTCTGGGTAGCTATCCACCTCTGATTACCACCTCGCAACGCCAGCTCCCCCGGGTGACTCGCTGTACACTGGAGCAGCTTCGCAGTAGCTACTGCATGCTCCTTCGCCAGTACCAACACCGGCTGGATCCGTCTATACCCGACTGCTGTACAACTGCGGCGGCTCGCCACATGACTGCCGTCACCTCTTCGCCTGCAGTTTCCGGCCAGGCACCCAGCACACCCCCAAAGACCTTTGGCTCAAGCCAGCCGAGGTCGCGGCTTTTCTCCGTCTCCCAACTGCATCCAGTTTGGAGTCCGGCGGGTACCCCTGATCCAACATGGGCTACCAACTAACCGCCGGTCGTATTGCTACCAGCCCGCTGATGACGCTCTAAGTAGCTTGTTAACTTAACCGGGAAAACCTCGAACAGAAGAGGAACAGGAACAGGAATCTTTACAAACTCTTGCGATGCTCACAGAAAAACAGTAAATAACCTTTGTAATTTTTAGCCGCGAAAATAGGTTTACTGGACGGTCTGCTGGTACATGAGTATGCAGTATGTGAAAGCACGTACTTATCTGTGAAATATGACAAGATTCTTGAATCTTCATAACATTGTAATTTTAATACTGAGTCCCCCGAATTAATTATGAATGCATCCAGAGCAAAGATATGTGAGTACTAGAAGACAATTACTTGTAGATTATGGACGGCAGGACACTAAAAAGCTGAAGTATCAAGATTAGATATGGTACAAAAACACGTTCATGAACTTGTGTTTAAACTATATGTTTCGGCGCGTCAAAATGCCTAAGGCTCTGAAGAAGCGCGAAGTCTGCCCAATCAAGTCATGTTCGGTCAAATGTAATATTGTCCAAAAGGCAAGTTTTAAAGAAAACGAGACGCGCTTAGCTCTTTGGCTTACCGGTAGATCGGGGAGTACGTGCTGCTGCCCTGTAGTCAAGAAACTGACCAGATCACTGGGCCTTGTAACGAAGGCGTGTTTGCGCGTATATAAAGCAGCGGCCAATTCCAATTGGTGGTTATGCATGAGAGCTTCATTTATGACAATAACAAGTTTCCGAATTCCAGGCGGCGTAAGAGCCTCCAGACATGTGCCTGCACCACCGTGGCTGATAACAAGCTCACATTGGGAAAAGAATTCACCGAGATTATCATGGTATCGAAAAGAATGCACTTCCAGTGTTGAGTGCAACCGTTCGCACTCCAAAAAATCTGCATTTTTAAGGGGGAAGGGGGTTGCAGAAGGCTCGATAAAACCGTTCCCATACTGTACAAACATTTTCTTGTAGCCCAAACGAAGCAAAGCCGAATGAAATGCAGGAGAATTCACTTTTTCGATCAGCTCATCAAAAGACGTGGTACCCACCGTTACGAATACGGCCATGGTTAGTCTGAATTTTCAAAACGCCTTCCTCGCAGTCTAGTGCGTTTATCCAGCTCAAAAGATAGGACAAAATGATTCATTCTTACAATTTCCGCTCTACAGCGATCGAAGTTATGTCTCGCAACCGCACACTCGGTGGGGAAATAATCTTTCTCCAAGCACTGGCGTGGGGTTTTATTTAACTGCCACCATAAGGCATGAAAAACACATACTTTTTTACAGCAATCGCTCTTCAGGAGGCAGAAAAGTAAGTCGATCGTCTGGTCTCTACAGCGTAGCTCGTGTTCGAACATTAGCTTCGCCGCGTTTCTTTAGCGCGCGTTCATAAGGACCTCAAAAAAAGAGTTTGGGGCAAGCTAACAATAATTAGTGAGGTACAAACTGAAAACAAGAACAAAATTTCTTTTTAAGTTTTTCTTACGAAAAACGTTGACGCATTCCAAAGAAGACTTGATGATCATACATTAAGCAGATCACATCGATTCATACAAGGAGCGAAGATTGAAGTTGTTTGCGAATTTCAAGTCTGTCGAGCTTACGTGTTTTTAGTCTCTATCTCAGTATAGAAGACACGCTTCTTGGAAATTATTCAAGAATTGACTATAAATTTCCAAAGTTTGGAATTTTCTACGTGGAAATCTGAATCCGGTTGCTCTGAAAAATTCCTCCGCTGTGAATTCTTTCCAAAGTTTGGAAATTGCTTCTTGGACGTGTCGATTTTGTGAAAAACTCCTCTGCGCCACAAAAATCTGCACATCTCTGAATTTCACGCCGAGGCTGAGTCCTTATATCACTGTGTTGTTATGTACCCTTATCCTAATATTGTCATAATATTTAGGATAATAGTGACTCTCACGTTAGGATAAAAGTGACTCTCACGTTATTCCTAAGAAAATTTTTAACCAAACACATTTTATTGTATCTGTCAGGAACTCAATATTTTACTCTGACTTGCTGTAACCTGCTTGTCTCAGTAAATTTGCACTATCAGGCCAATCGATCTTCTCTCCGCCTCACTCCTACGGGCTCTTTGATTTGGCTTCCGACTTAATTGGCAGTATCATAAGCAGGTCGCAACACAAAAAATCTTACATAACATGGAGACTTTAGATGCTACAATTCCGTTAGCACGAAACGTTTCGCCTCCGCCGGATCTTGAACCCGGGTCGCCAAATCTGGTTATCAGCGGTGTTAGCACCTCAGGCAGCCCGGCCACTTCGACACGGGCCTTTGACAACCATGTTAAGATACGACCAGAAAGTTATTGCCGATATGGCCACTTAGATAATTTTATAAATTCTCCACCTCCCGCAAAACGGTCAATATGTCTACTACGTTTACCGAAGTTAGACTGTGAGGACTTCGTCCTCCGCCAGGAGTTTTCGGAGATGAAGCAGGAACTTTACCACGAGGTAAATAAACTGAAACAAGAGATAGCCCATCTAAAAACGCATATTTCTTATACAGCGGTTAAAACAGCCCTTGTCGGCCAAAAACTGGGGATAAATAAAAGTACATATGCTCAGATAGCCTCGGCCGGTAAACCTGAAACTCGCATATCATCTGCCGAACCAAGTTAACCAGCGGGCGTCTCACTCGATCGCAAAGAATCTAAAATAAATCCGCAGTCTACGCCATTGTTACTCTGCTCAGGCAGCACTAACAATGATTTGCATTTGCGTCCTAGCGTCACATCGTTGCTTGATGCTGCACTAGAAAGCGACGATACAGAGGTCGATAAGATCATGAAGCCAAAAAAGCATAGGGCTGGAAAGGGTCAAAAGTCTAAATGGGCCAGGAATGCGCAGTCAGCTAACCCAAAAACCGGCACATCAGGACCCATCAAACCTTTAGTACCGGATATAGATGGCCGCTTGGTCGGAACTCGTGAGCTCGCAACAGATGCACCAGTGAGTCACAAGCAGAATATAGTTGTAAAAGGGGCTCTAGCAATAGCGTCAACAATTGCACAAGATCGAGTTGACGCTGATATTGACTTGGATTTGGACATGTCTGTCGACACGCCTGAAACCTGCATATCGGACCATGTGTCAAGCCCACGGGCTACACCATCGTCACTCGGCTTAAGTGACAGTAGCAATTATCGGGATTTGCATCCTAGCACCACATCGTTGCTCGACTCTGCACAAGAAAGTGATGACCAAGAGTTTGACAAGATCATAACTCAAAAGAGGCATAAGCCTAAGAAAGCCAAACGGTTCACGGGTTTGCATTCAGCTTACCCAATAGCCAGTACATCAGAACCGCGTGTACCGGATAAAATTGCTCCCTCGGCTGAAACACGTGAGTTTGCAACATATGCCCCATTGAGTCGCAAGCAGAAAATAGTTGTAAAGGGGGCCCCAGAGTCAGAGTTGTCAATTGCACAAGAACGAATTCACCATGACGTGGGTCTTATGCGGGTGTACGCCAAACCGTTGCTAAAACCAGGCGAGTCTTTCCGCATTCTTAAGGCATTTCAAATAGGGAGGGCTCCAACAGCTCCAGAATCTATTTCTCGGCCACGACCTCTAAAAGTTATTTTAGAAACTGAAGCACAGGCGAAACTCTTGCTAGAGCGCAAACCATCCTTACGGAGTCTGCATTCGCAAGTTTTTTTTTCAGCCGGATTACGAGTTGAAAGAGCGGAGAAAGATGAGATAGCTAATAATTGAGCTGGAAAAACGGAGAACCAATGGCGAGACAAATCTCAAAATAAGAGAGGGAAAAATAGTTCAGGTCAAAAGGACATCGCTCTGGTCGAAGCCGGTAACAGTGACGGCCTATATATCCCGCCACCGAAACCTCAGACATGCCCTCTTAAATTGGTCGTTTTAAATGCCAGATCACTGATTAATAAAATGCCTCTGCTCCAGACTATGGTTTTCGTCAACCGCCCAGACATTGTTATGGTAACTGAGACATGGGCATCGGCCACTGTAGCTGACTCAGAACTCTCTGTTCTAGGCTATGAATGCGTTCAGAACGATCGAAACAATGGCCGTGGCGGAGGAAGCTGCATCTATATTAAGCAGCCACTTGCATTTCTCCCGTTGGACTATCCACAATTCACAGCGGTGGAGGAGAGCTGCTGGCTACGAGTTGTTCTAAAAAACAAATACTCTTTACTTGTTGGCTGTGTTTATCGCCCACCTAATGCCAATGCAGACTACGATCTTTGTCTCTCGCAGGCATTTCATGCCGCAGCTGACTTGAATCTTAAGTATTGCTTGATTGCAGGCGATTTTAACCTTCCTGACGTGCGATGGTTTCCACCATCCGGTCCTTCAAAGTTTGAGAACTTACTTGAGGCAATAGATATCGGCATGTGGGATCAGGTAGTCGATTTTCCCAATCGAGGAGCAAACATACTCGACTTAATTTTTTGTAGGGGGTGCGAACCACTTTCAATGTCCTCCTTAGACGCACTTGGGAGTTCAGACCATCTTACAGTTGTTAGTGAACTAGAACTGGAGGCGGATGAAAAATTTTCCCAAAAGTATAGTTTTTATCATGACTTCCGATGAGCAAAGACAGCAGACCTACTGGCACATCTAAACGCTCTTGACTGGTCTGAATTTTTCCAATGTTTGGATGTAAATATTTGTACCGATGCACTGTACAAAGTGTTGGATCCACTCATCCTCCAATTTTTCCCCCGTAAGAAAGTAATACATGTCAAGGATGAAGTGTACCTTCCTCTGTCTTTCCGTCGTAGGCTGCGTAAACTCTCTCGTCGTTTGCATCGGCAGAACGACACTTCCGTTCTGCCCTTGATCACACTGATCTTTGAGCAGGCCAAGAAGCTCTCCGAAGAAAAGCAGATAGCCGATGAGGCTCACTTCGCTGAAAATCCTTCCCTTAATGTTGCGAAACTCTTTTCGCGTACAGTAAAAGCGCAGAGGAAAACGCAACACCCCATTCTTCAAGATGCTTTAGGAAACCCCATAGCTGACGCTTAGTTGACCGCCGATAGCTTCAATGCGTTCCTATCCAAAACGTTTAGTGAAAGCTCGTTCGCTGCACCTCCGGTTATCCGGGCTTGGACGGGTGCCATACTCGAAACCATAAGTTTTACTGTCTGGGATGTGACTGTAGCCATTCGTCGTTATCGTCAATCCTATAGTCCAGGAGCAGATGGCGTCCCAGTTAGCCTTCTAAAAGCTGAAGCAAATGATATCTTTCCGTCTATTCTTTGTAAGGTATTTAATCTTGCTCTTGAGAGCGAAACCTTTCCTCCGTTGTGGAAGGAATCGCACATAATGCCTATTCGCAAGCATGGCCGATCGACCTCATTCGACAACTTTAGGCCAATAAATACACTTCCCGCAGCCTCGAAGATCTTGGAGACCTTAATCAAAGAAAAGATTATGCGTCACTTGACAGAAAACAACCTGCTCAATACAGCTCAACATGGCTTTATCGAGAAACGATCTTGTGACACCTGTCAGCTTTCTTTCTTTGATTATGTGCTGCAATCTAGAGACAGCGGTTTTGCCACTTATAGCGTCTATTTTGATTTTACTAAGGCCTTTGATCGGGTCGATCATAACCTCCTCTTTCTGAAACTAGCCTCCTTCGGCATAGGTAGCAAGCCACTGAACTTCATATCTTCCTATTTGGGTGCTCGCACACAACGAGTAAAAATTTCCAATGTTATCTCCAACCCCACGCATGTGAGGAGTGGAGTTATACAGGGTAGTGTACTGGGTCCGCTCCTATTTTGCCTGTTTGTCAACTACGTTTCAGATTGTTTTCAGTATGGCAGACCCTTCATGTACGCTGATGATTTAAAAGTCGCTTATCGATATAAACCGGCAGATTGCAACATCGTGCTCGAGCTGATAAAAAAGGATCTTCAGGCCTTCGCCCAGTGGTGTTGCACATGGCGCCTCAACCTTTCATGGCACAAATGTTCCATTATGGTTGTTGGCGACGATCATCAACCGGAATTAAGCATTAACGGCCACGAATTAAATGTCCCAGGAGTTATCAAGGATTTGGGCATATCCTACTCTAATAGTCTCAATTTGTCAGAGCACTGTGCCCTGATAGTCTCGAAAGCACGCCGAACCACCGGATTTATCCTTAGAAATTTTAAGACTATCAAGGTTAGAACTAGCCTTTATAATATGTACGTGAGACCTAGTCTTGAATACTGCTCGCCTCTATTCAGTCTTCTGCGCACTAGTGAAGGGAAGAAAATAGAATCGGTGCAGCACTTCTTCACTAGAAGAGTTTTCACTACAGAACACCGTAACTTAACCTACCAACAAAGGTGCGAACTTATAAAGCTGGATTCCCTATGGCTTCGTCGATTGCAGAAGGGTCTTTTTTACTGTTTAAATTTTTGAATGGTCAAACCTTTAATCCCCTTAGTACAATAAGGCAGCTTGAGCACTCTCGACGCGCCAGTCATCGAGACGTATTTTTATTTCTTCCTATGGCACGTACAGTTAAGTACCGGCAATTCTTTTCAGTAAATGCCATATCAATCTGGAATAAGCTGCCCAAAAGTATTAAAACCCAGCAAAACTACCCTATGTTTAAGAGAGCTATAACTCGTTTTCTACATTCAGGGCAACTTTCACGAATTGTGGGTGCTGACTCGGTGGAATCTCTCTTTCACTCTGATGGCGTTCGTGGACTTTGAAACCCGTCAGGCTTCATGCTGAAGATAATGCTGCTGAAGCAGCAGCCCACCGTCTGCTAACCCTTCAGCCGATAGCGCGCAACTTTTGCCGACAACCATTGAAGGAAGACTGAGAACACTGTGTTCTTGTGCCAACCCTCTCCGTCTTGAACTAATGTTTTTAAACGATATGAAACAGTTCTCCTGCTGATGAGTCAACTCAGCTTACAACTGTACATTTATTCAGTTTGTATCATACCTTCGAAGGCAGGTTTTTTTCACTTGAAACAAACTCCCTATCTCGCCCAGTATTGACAAAACAAAAAACCTGAAGCAAAACCAATACTGGCCGCAACATAGGGAGTTTGTTTTAGGTTTTTTCCGGTCTTCTAGGTGTTGGAAGGCGCCCAAGAGTTGCATTACCAACTCTTTACAATTGCCTGTAAACTGGCATAATAAACATATTATTATTATTGAAAGGAAAGGCGTCCTTTGGGTAAATGAGTAAATTTACTGGTTTTTCCAAAGGACGCCTTTCCTTAAAATATAATTTCTCGAGATGCTTGCGCTCCAGTTTATGCGAAACAAGGAACATATATGACTCCGAAACAGTTGGACGATTTGCCAGAGTCTTTCTGCAATTAGGCTTCTCGAAGGCTCTGCCTATCTCCCTTATAAAGAGATAATTATACAACATATTTGCTTGCATGTGGTTGATGTCATCCACTAATATTCTCCGGTTTCATTATCTGATCTTACCATAAGGGTGAGTTTGCTTTTGTTGCCTTAAATGAACTGATTTTGAATGCGCAATCCCTTTTCAGTAGGTGTTGTGAAGTTTTCCATACTATGCATACATTCAAGTGATAACTTGCAACACATTTTATGTGATTTACCGTACTCACAGCTATATTAGTAGGTTGAAGCACACACCTGAGTTACACAACTGTGAGCGTTTTCTGTAAAAATTATCTGTCCCCATTCCAGCGATGTGGACATTGAGCAACCCCTCACTCAGAAGCAACCGATAAAACGCTTCTCAGGCTGGCCTTCGTTTTCTGTACACATTCAGTAGACACTGTTATGTTTAATTCTTTTGAGTCGCGATCGGCCTTCACCTCTCCTACTCCACCGGCTCCAACGATATCTCATTCGACGTTTTCATGTTTTGAAGGCTTTTGTTAAACAAGGGTACGAATTGAATCGGCAAAACCTATATGTGATGAGGTCAGACCGCTCGACTTCTCTTATTTAATTCCAATTTCTCAAGGCCTAAAGGCATAACAGTCGGTTTATCAACAGGACTCGGATTGGCTGCGATAGGACTGCTCCACTTTCCTAATGCAGTTTCACTTAGCAAAGGAAATGATATATTAGCTGAAGAGAACGCTGTACTGCTCAGCAAATTGGAGCTGGTCCTTGCTTGCGTTGTCGGTGAAACTGACGATGGCGTCTGCTGCAGTGCACCACGCACAAGACGTCTTTCATCGGAAGGTCTCTGTTCAGAGTGTTCACTGGTAGGTTGGAATTATTTTCATCGCATTCAGAAGCCATCCGATAACACGCAGTAATTCACCATTTCCAGCCGAATCGATCCGTAAAACCGCAATTTAATGTCTTCACGGATCTCGAGACGTCTAGGTGGTTAAGGAAAACGTTGGTTCACTGCCGATAAGAGAAAATAGTTTGATTTATTTCATTTGTGAAACCTACTTTACTCCTGGTCGAAGATGTTCACCTGCTAGCTATCCAGAACTGCATCAGTCAGAGAACACGGTAAGCATCAGCGTGTGTACTGTCCCTAATGCCGAACAATCAGGCTAAGTCCCTTCGTCTAGCGTCTGCAGTCAGACTGTTAAGTGTTTAGTCAGCTGCTGGTCATTATCAAAGGGCTTCTAGGTGAGGGCCGTCATTGCATGCAGTCAGTCAGTCAGTATATCTGAGGGAAAACAGGCTTGCGCCTTTAAACTCCCTATTTGTCACATCAAAATCTCAAGAGTTGTAAACAATATTAACAAGTTTTCAGTCAGGAAAATATCGACGATCACATGGTGCAGTCATGTTTCTAGGCTTATTTGTCCCATAGTTCCCGTTGTGCTGCAGCATATGTATATCAAGTCAGTCTTTGAATGTTTTCACAGATTGGGACATAACAGTCGCCTCGATAAGGTTATTCCACGGGTCCACGACCCGATTAGAAAAAAAATACTTCCTTACATCCAATCGTTCTTGGGGCACGAAGAGTTTGAAGGGATGCCCCCGGAGATTACTTTTAGTGGCGAGCTGGAAGAAATCGTCACATATAAGAGCGCAGTCCAAGCCATGTACAATACGGAAGGTTTGTATCAAATCTCCGCGTAACTGCCTATAACTAAGAGGATACAGATTAAGATTATTTAGGCGGATCTCATAAAGTACTGAACCTTGGCCTATTACTAATTTTGTGGCCCGCCGCTGCACCTTTTCAAGTGCGGTTTCCAGGCTTGATCACATATTCAAGATGTGGCCTTATGAAGGTGACGTAAATTTTCGAGGAACGGTCTTCGTCAAAAACCGTGCATGTCCGCTTGATGGCGTACACCATTGAAGTTGCAGTTTTAGCGGCCTTACAACATTGTGTAGAAGGCTTGAGGTTGTCTGTCATCTAGATGCCAAGGTCTTTTTGTATTTATGTTTCATGGATATGGGATTCCATTCAGATGATAGGTTCGCGCATCAGGGACCGAATTTCGATTTCCCGGTTGCAGCAGAGTGCATTTGTTCGAATTGAAGGACAGGAGCCATCTTTGCGACCAATCGTTCAATCGACAAAGGTTTTCCTGGAAGTTATCTTCATCGGCAGCACACTTGATGACCCTCCATATGTTTACATCATCTGCAAACATAGCACACTTACAGGCCAATTCCTGTACACAATCATTAACGAACACGTGAAAGTGGATGGGTCCGAGTACTGAACCTTGAGGGACTCCACTATCGATGACTATCGGCCATGATTGTTGTCGGCCTACACACAGTTTGGTCATGTCTAGTGAGGAAATTGTCAATCCACGTAAGAAGTCTGCCTCCGATACCCATCAGTCTCAACTTGTACAGGAAATTTTGGTGTGTTGCACTGTCGAAGGCCTTCCGGAAATCAATGTAGGCTGCATGTACCGTTTCTGTTGCATCAATTGCCCTTGTCCAGCTTTGCATCGTGTAAAGCAAGTTTGTTACACATGACCTACCCTTGCGAAAGCCATATTGTGCATTCGACAAAATATTGGGAGAAACACAAGATATCATCAATTGCTTGTTGATGATCTTATACATTACTTTGCAGCATATGGAGGTCAGACTCATGGATCTGTAGTTGTTCGCAGACGCATGACTACCGCTTTTGTAAAGTGGTGTAATATGCGCAGTTTGCCAGTCCAGAGGAAGTACTCCAGTATCAAATAATTTCTGGTACGTCATGGAAAGTGGTTTAGACAGCTCCCTAGCAAGTTCCTCGAACAATTTCGCAGGAATCTCATCTGGACCTGGAGATTCACATTTCTTCAAGCTTTTTAGTTTTTGGAATATTGTCTCTTCTCCAAACAAAATATCTTCAATATTTGGTGCTCACGCGACCACGTCAACAGTTATGACGAAGGCAGGTTCTATGATGAACACCGACTGAAAGAACTTAGCAAAATTTTCTGCTTTCGGAGATTTCGAGATCATCATCATTTTGTATAACAGGGATCGGGTTCCTGTTGCGTGTGCTTTTCCTTAAATAACTGTATAGCAACTTTGGGCTTTTAAGAGCTCGACAGATTAAGTCGCTCTCGAAGTCCCATTATCCTTTGAAAACCATTTGTTTTACCTTTTTCCGCTGGATTTTGTACTGTCGGACAGTTGAATACATAACTTTTTTTTATTTCAGGACCGGGAGCCTGATACTTACAAACTTAGTGCTGTGGTAAAAGAACAAGAAGTGGATAATTACTGGTCTGTGTGAACATTCACATAAGCAGCAGAACCATTTGTTATGGTAGGCATATAATTTTATATCCCTCAACATATCCTCATGTTAAAGTAATGGTTAATACTCTCTGAAAATATGGTGAACTAAGAAGGAAGTAGCAAATAATCTCCTTTCCTGAAAGCGGGAACAGAGCTCAGCGAACTCCCACTTTATAAGAAGGAGACGTAGGAAAAAATTCGGCTCTGTAATAATTTAGAGGTAGATTGCTAAAATGGTTGTGATAGAGTGCGATAGAATCGTGGTATCAATGAGAACGTTTGAGGATTCGAAAAGCTTTTTGTGGTTGTGAAAATCGTATAGCAGCCAATGCTACTGTTCACCGTCCAACTGGCTACATGAACACCTTTCAGGTAGGTGAGGCTGGAGGAACTTACTGCGGACTCCAGGGTCGAAAAGATCAGGAACAGTAGAGGTCATGAGATCACTACCGAAATGCCGGCTATGTGGGCACACGGACTGCAGAGCCAACCAATAAGCTGAAGAAAACAGACGAACATACCATAGACCGCGAAGATCATTTTAAAAAGATTTCGCAATTTCCAGCAAGATTCAGTTTACACTTGTTGCAATATCAATCGAGTGAGTTTTCATCCAGCGTAGACTCGTCAATTTTATTCTCTGTATAAGAGAAACTTTCTTGCATAGCCTTGATTAAAAATATATCTAACTGCATATCCTTCTGATATTTTAAACTTCAATATGAAATTACAGTCAGTTTTTAGACGAAAATCCCCCCTTAACGACCCTCTTGGTGTTAAATTTTTCCAAGATCAACCCGTCTTAAATATTAAAAAACTGAATCTTGACGCTTTGGACACGTTTAATAATTTCATGTCTCAATATGGATGTTTGCTTACGGTTCTCAGTACCATCTTTGATGGAAATGTCTCTTCGCTCACTTATCAGCAATGTGAGAAATTAGAGCCCTTGATCAATTTGGTGTCTACTGAGACCTGTGACCGGCAAAAAAGAAGTTTTAATTTTCTTTTAAAGAATGTCCCAAAAAGTAAAATTCCGCTAGACGTCGCCTGCCAATTCCTTTACTCGTGTGGCTTTAACTTTAAGGTCGCAGAAGCTAAAAGATTGTCCTCTCGAAGCAAATATCCGCCGATTTTGGTAAAACTTTTTTCGGCGATAGAAGTTGACAACCCCTTCTCTCAGCATGAGCGTTCAGCTCAATACCTGAAAAAACATAAGCTTTTTATATGTAGGGATAAAACCCCCATGGAACGTAGTATTTCGCCTGCATCTGCAAAAACTAGGCCCACTCCTACCCCTACTATTCCAAATGTGGTATCTGAGGTCGACGCAAGTTCACGTCCCTCCGGATCAGGGACAACGAAAATTTCACCCGAAAACTCACCCGCAATCTTTACTCCTGGCTCGAGTGAAATTCCATCGCCTTCCGAGTGAACCTCGCCTGCTAATGAGGCTTAACCTAATAGACCTAAACGTGCCCCCGTAAATTTCGGAATCTATATTTTTCAGCGCCGGTACGGCGCTATCTATAAAAAGTTAATTTCGAACAAATAAAAATTCAAAAAATAATTTAACAATATGTGCAAGTAGACATAGGATGTCGTAGTAATGTCAGCAGAACTTGTTCTTTTGGGGCAACATTTAGCTGTGTTTTGCAGGTAATTTTGAACTAAAACCAAAAAAGTATGGCAGTTAAAAAAACTCTTACAGTGAAAATGGAGACAGTGTTTAACGGGCTTCCATGTTTAAAAAGTGTGCAAGAGAAAAAAACTGCTTAGAAAGATAGTAGTAGGAACATAATAGTAGAGCACAAATTGGTGTGGGTGCTCTGATGAAGGTGAGTAGTCAACGAAACTGCAGCATTTTAGACTGAGTACTTCCGCGTGGCTTCGTTTGATTCAGCGGTGGTTAATGGAAACATCTAGGTTCTTGGGGGACACGAGGCAGAGAGAATAGTTTCAAGCAGATCTCGTTAATTCCCAATGGTCCTTTCTCGGAATCATGGAGAAAGCTGCTCGGAAAAGATGAAGAGTAAAGAAGGTTAATAGAATCAGTGTTAAGATAAATGTGCAGTCTCCGCTTGAAAGCAGACAGTCTAGTTAACGAACTAATTTCGATTGGCAAGTTATTCCAAAGAAAGCTATATCTGGAAGCAAAAAACAAAGAGCGTTTACATGAGGAAGATGCAGAAGTGCCGAGTATTTTAGGTTGTAGGGACGGCTGACGGGGATAATGACAGAATTCCTGGGTAAATGTGTGCTATTATTAGGCCGAAAAAGGAGACAAAAGCCTGCTTCCAATCTCCTGACCCAAAGGAACCTTAGTTTCGTTAATTGACATCTATTTGTGTAACAAGAATTAGAAGCTGTCGGATACAGCAGCTTTCGTGTGAAATTTTTTTGAATTTGTTCAATTTTTAAACGGCTACCGTCATTCATGAGACCGAAAAAGGGGCAACAGTATTCTAAGATGGGAAGCACGAACATACGATAAAGTCTGAATTTCATTTCAGGAAGATAGAAATTATAAGAGATAAAGCTGCAAATCTGTGCGGCTTTGGCTGTAATTCTATCGGCATGAGGAGAAAGGTCTAATTTATTGGTGTAGCTTAATCCTAGGTCCTTTATACTGGAACATTCATTCATTGGGTAACCTTCCCAAGAATTATGCTTACGCTTATCATAATCATTTTTTACGACCGCCTCCTACTTTTCTTACGCCACAAAACGGGCACCCTTTCCTCAATTTTCAAGCAAATCTTCCACCATACCATAATCCTAATATATTAAACAATTATATTTCAGCGAATTGTAGACCACAGCAATCTTGCTTTCGCCTTTTGTTTCTCCCATGTCAGTTCCCTTTCCGCCACCAAGTTTTCCTTTTTTATAAATACAGATGAGCGTAACCTGCATCTCAGGGATACGCTCAGTATAGTTTCCCTGAATGCGAGATCAGTTGTAAATAAAATGACAGAGCTCAGAACAGTAGCTTTTGAGCTTGATCCAGATGTTATTTGTATCACTGAATCTTGGGCTCACTCTCTTATCCCTGACTCAACGCTCGCTATAGATAATTTTAGTTTGTACCGACAAGACCGCATTGAAAAACGTGGCGGTGGTTGCCTTCTTTATATCAAATCATCTTTTGTACATTTCCCGTTTCATCAGAGCATTTCATCGTTTTCGGGAGATGTTTGCTTTATTTCAGTCATCCTCCCGCACAATAAAAATCCGTAATTGGCTGTGTTTATAATCCCCCATGTTATTCTGGTAATGAAAGTGCGCTCTGCAAACTGTTTGCAAAAGTTGCAGAAGCTGAAGTTGATGTCAAAATAATCAAAGGTGATTTCAATCTGCCAGACGTTGACTGGGAGGCAAATACTTGCCCGCCAAAATTTCAAAAATTGGTAGAAACTATTAACTTTGCAAACATGTCACAACTGGTCAGTTCAGTGACTAGAAATGAGAGCATATTAGATTGAATTTTTACAAATGACGTCCACCCTCTCTTTATGAATTTTCATCGTGATCTCTTTACAAGTGACCACGCATTAATTCAGTGTTGTTTTCCAGTCTCTCTTTCAAAAAAGCCTGAGGTAAAATGCAATAACCTCGATTTTGCTAACGCAAACCTTGAACCCATAAGTGACTTCGTAAGTACTCTAGATTGGCATACTATTTTTTCAACTAATGATCCAATCTTTTTTAATGAACTTTTACAAAACCTTACAAAAAAAATTCAGACTTTTATCCCATTTAAGCCTATTAAATCAAATTCAGCTTCCTCTACCGTTCCACATTTTCTCCAAAATAAACTTAAAAAATTACGGAAGCAACTTAAGCATCCGTCTAATATCTCTTTGCCGGTGCAATTAAGGATAGCACAAATATTTGAATTAGCGCTAAAAATCAGGCTTGCAGGAGATAGGCGTAGAGAGTCCCTGGCACTAAATGATGCTAACTCTTCCAAATCCGTTGCTCAAGTCTTCCGTTTTCGGTCATCCGCTAAGCTTCAGAAAGTCATTCCGCCTTTACTCGATAGTAGTAATCATTTTGTTACAGAGAATTTGGCCAAAGCAGAAATGTTAAATTCCTTCTTCGCCAAGTTCTTTACAATTGAAACTTGTCCAACACCTGAAATACCTCTGATGTGTGATGCAAATCTCACTTCGATGGATTTCTCACCTACAAGTATTCATAAAGAAATAGCTCGTCTCAACTATTCACATTCAGTCGGGACGGATAACATTCCAAACTCATTTATTAAGCAACTAAGAGATTTTCCTCCTTTACTGAGCAAATTATTTACAATATTTCTCGAAAACGGTCTTTTTCCTGATTCTTGGAAAACTTCTATTGTAATTCCAGTTTTTAAATCTGGTTCCAGATCTAACATTAAAAATTATCGCGGTGTTCATAAAACACCTTCCTTAGCTAAACTGTTTGAAAAATTAATCGCCAATAAAATTACAGATATTTGCATAAGCAATCAAATATTAAATATATCTCAGCATGGTCTTTTACCAGACCGATCTTGTGAAACATGCCATATGTCTTTTCTTAATCTCCTCACGTCTCTTCGTAACGATCATTTATCTGTGGTGGTCATCTATTTTGATCTTAGTAAGGCATTTGATAAAGTACCTCATAGGAGACTACTAGCCAAACTAGAGGCTATAGGATTTTGTAGTCCTCTCATTGACTTTATTAGATCATATCTTTCTAATCGGAAACAACAGGTCTTAGTGGGGTCCTCATACTCTACCCCTACCGCTATTTTAAGCAGTGTCCTTCAAGGTACCGTTCTGGGCCCCCTGTTGTTCCTGCTTTATATAAATGATATTTCAACAATAGTTAAACACTCTCAATCGTATATATACGCGGACGACTTGAAATGTGTATACTCCTTCTCTAATTCTACGGCTGAGGAATGCTTAGAACGCATTCATTCGGATTTGGACGCTCTATCTGCGTGGAGCTCCACTTGGTAGATGGATTTCTCGCCTTCTAAGTGCCAGTTCATATGTTTTGGACCTGAAAGGCTGCCACAGCCTATCATTTTTCAAGGTTGCCCCATGACTGAATGTTCTAACATTAAGGACTTAGGTTTAAGTTACACCAATAAATAAGATCTTTCACCTCACGCTGATAGAATTACAGCAAAAGCTGCTCAGATATGCGGCTTCATCTCTTATAATTTCTTCCTTCCCGAAATGAAGCTAAGACTTTATCGTATGTATGTGCTTCCTAATCTCGAATACTGTTGTCCATTCTTCGGTCTAATGAATGAATCTAGCCGTTCAAAAATTGAAAGTGTCCAAAGAAGATTCACTAAAAAGGTCCTCTATCCGGCATTTTCAGATACTTCATACTCAGATAGATGTGAGATAACGAAACTGAAATTTCTTTGGGTCAGGAGACTGGAAGCAGGGTTTTGTCTCCTGTTTCGCCTTAATAATAGTTCAAATCTCCCCAAGATTTCTGCCCTTACTCCCGTTACTCGCCCTTACAACCTAAGAAATTCAACGTTGATTAAACCTCCTCCTGCTTCTTCCACTTCTAAGCGATCTCTATTTTTTGCTTTTAGGTATAGCTATCTTTGGAATAATTTGCCGATTGATATTCGGGCATTGACTAGTCTATGTGCATTCAAGCAAAGACTGCAAATTTATCTTAACACTAAATCTATAAACCTTTTGTTTTCCTCATCTTTTCCAAGCAGCTTTCTCCACAATCCGGAGAAAGGACCATCAGGAATTTAGGATCCCTTCTTAAAACTACCTTCCTCTGACTCATGTACCCCGGAATCAGGACGCAGTCTTGACGGCTCTCGTTTCGCTGGTCATCAACTATCATCATGGCCTTATATTTGGTCACATCTCAGACATCTCCATTGATGGTCTTGTAGATTTAAAAGACTTTTGGATCTCATACAGCGGTGCCCATCACGATCATAAACTGGTGGGTTCCTTATGTTCCATTATGCCGCACCGGTTTGGGAACCCGAGTGTAGTGCCGGGAACCCGTCTATACCAGTAATGTTTCGTTAATACCTATTGTTCTGCCCCACACTCAGCTTCGACTGAGTTTGCTTCCAAGCCCCTCCCCCTTACTAACAGAGGCAGTGGGTACCAGAATACATAGTCAGAATTCTAGATAACGATGTGGCTCATCTGTGTGTGCCCTTGAATTTCACCTTCCGCATGACACTGCTATATTCATTTTTTTCGAATCTAACAAATTCGCTTCTTAACAGTTATACTCGTCTTATAGCTATAGACTACGGATACTGTTTGTGAAACCAATTATTTCTAGTACTTCGTGTTATCGAATTTTCGGTTTATTGATGAGGCCCATTGGGCCTGAAATATACAACTTATTATCATCGTCAGGGTTGCAAAACTGAAAATTATTGTGACTATCTGGCAATGCTGGTTGAGAAGAGTAAGGGATAAAAAACTATAGCAAAACTTGACACTCTAATAGGGTAATATAAACACATATGGAAACCAATTAAATGTAGAGCAAATTGGTTCATTTACCGCTAAGACCATTTTTCAAAGTCCAAAATGTGGGTGTTTGGAAGGGAAACGGATGATAAGGACTGCATGTTTTCGGAAGTTAAATATTTGCGTAATTTGGTTTTGTGAACTGCTAATGTAGACGAAAATCAATTTTTGAGGGAAATATTTTTACAGGAGAAAGAATTTCTGGATACAGAAAAAGAGCATGGTTAGATATTTGGAATTTACATTTTTCAGCGCCGGTACGGCAATATCTGTACAACGTTAATTTCAAAAAAATAAAAATTCAAAAACGAATTTAACAGTATGTGCAAGAAGACGTAGAAAGTTGTGATAATGTCAGCAGAAATTGTCCTTTTGGAGCAACATTTAGCAATGTTTTGCAGGTAATTTTGAACTAAAAACGAAAACTTATGGCAGTTAAAAAACTCTTAAAGTGAAAATGGAGAGAGTGTTTCATGGGCCTCCATTTTCAAAAAGCGCGTAAAAGAAAAAAACTGCTCAGGAAGATAGTAGTAGGAACATAGAAGTAGAGCAGAAATAGGTGTGGGTGGTCTGATGAAAGAGAGTAGTCAAAGAAACTGCAACATTTTAGACTGAGTACTTCCGCGTGGCTTCGTTTGATTCAGCGGTGGTTAATGAAAACATCTAGGTTCTCGGGGGACACGAGGCAGAGAGAATAGTTTCGAGCGGATCTCCTAAATTCCCGATGGTCCTTTCTCGGAGTCATGGAGAAAGCTGCTCGGAAAAGATGAGAAGAATCGAAGGTTAATAGAATCAGTGCAAAGATAAATGTGCAGTCTCCGTGTGAAAGCAGACAGTCTACTCAACAACCTCATTTAGATTGGCAAGTTATTCGAAAGAAAGCTATATCTGAAAGCAAAAAACAAAGAGCACTTACATGAGGAATATGCAGGAGGGGGGTACAACAAGTGCCGAGTTTCTTAGGTTTGTGGGCTCTTGGCCCTACTTACGTGTTGTTTAAATTTATCAATAACCAAGTTTGTTAAAACTAAATACAACACTTTTTCACACTTTCGGTTTTGACGCGTGCTAGCAACTATCTTGCTAATCACCCTCCACAGCTCAATTCTCTCCTCACTTGCCGCTGTTTATTTTGCCCTTCAACGACACCTCTCTGGTGATCACTCTCGGGCTCCAGGAGAATCCAGCGACAATTTGCAAACGAGTTTTCTCCCCATTTTGCAACTCACAGCCCAACGAACTTGGATCCAGTCCTCGCAGAGTTATCCTTTGGCAAGTCGACTACTTGACTACTGCCGACTAGGATCGTGAAGGATCTAAGTGAGTTGTATCATTTCTAATCTTCATCGTCAATCTCTTTACTGGATTTTGCGACTTTTCCACTAGAATAGTCTGGTAAATCCCTTATTAGCAGTTAGTCTACCCTCGAAAGTTTTCATCGCGTATTTGCTAAGACGTTTTGTATATTTGTAGTGATAAAGCCTCTACAGGTTAAAGGGACGGCTGACGGGGGATATGACAGAAGTCCTGGGTAAATTTGTGCAATTATTAAGCCGAAAAAGGAGACAAAAGCCTGCTTCCAATCTCCTGACCCAATGGAACCTAAGTTTCGTTAATTGACATCTATTTGAGTAACACGTATTAGAAGTTGTTGGATCTAGCAGTTTTCGTGTGATTTTTTTTGAATTTGTTTATTTTTTGGACGGCTAACTTCATTCAGGGGACCGAAAAAGGGGCAACAGTATACTGAGATGGGATGCACGAACAAACAATAAAGCCTTTAAATCATTTCAGGAAGATAGAAATTATAAGAGATAAAGCCGCAAATCTGTGCGGCTTTGGCTGTAATTCTATCGGCGTGAGGAGAAAGGTCTAATTTATTGGTGTAGCTTAATCCTAGGTCCTTGATACTGGAACATTCAGTCATTGGGTAACCTTGAAAAATAACAGGTTGTGGCAGCCTTTGAGGCCCAAAGCACATGAATCGGCACTTAGAAGTTGACAACTCCATCTGCTATGTTGAGCTCCACGCCGAAAGAGCGTGCAGATCAGAATGAATTTGTTATAGGCATCTCGCGGCCGTAGAGTTAAAGAAGGAGTAAACACACTTGAGATCACCTGCATAAATATAAGATTGGGAGTGTTTAAGACTCAATGAGATATCATTTATGCAAAGCAAGAAGAGCAGAGGACCTAGCACGGTACCTTGAAGGACACCACTCAAAATTGCGGTAGGAGAAGAGTATGAGGATCCCACTAAGACTTTTTGTTGTCATTTTGAAAGATAAGATCTGCTGAAGTCAGTAAGAGGACTACGAAATCCTATAGCCTCTAGTTTGGCTAATAGCCTCCTGTGAGGAACTATATCAAATGCTTTACTAAGGTCAAAATAGATAACTACCTCAGATAGATGATCATTACGAAGAGAAGTAAGTAGATTGAGAAGAGATATGTGGCATGTTTCACAAGATCGGTCCGGTAAAAAGCCATGCTGTGAGGAGCTGAGAATGTTATTGTTCATGCAGAAATCTGTGATTTTTTTGGCAATTAGTTTTTCAAAAAGTTTAGCCAGAGAGGGCTTTAGTGGGATCCTCATACTCTTCTCCTACCGCAATTTTGAGTGGTGTCCTTCAAGGTACCGTGCTAGGTCCTCTGCTCTTCTTGCTTTGCATAAATGATATCTCATTGAGTCTTAAACACTCCCAATCTTATATTTATGCAGGTGATCTCAAGTGTGTTTACTCCTTCTTTAACTCTACGGCCGCGAGATGCCTATAACAAATTCATTCTGATCTGCACGCTCTTTCGGCGTGGAGCTCAACATAGCAGATGGAGTTGTCAACTTCTAAGTGCCGATTCATATGCTTTGGGCCTCAAAGGCTGCCACAACCTGTTATTTTTCAAGGTTACCCAATGACTGAATGTTCCAGTATCAAGGACCTAGGATTAAGCTACACCAATAAATTAGACCTTTCTCCTCACGCCGATAGAATTACAGCCAAAGCCGCACAGATTTGCGGCTTTATCTCTTATAATTTCTATCTTCCTGAAATGATTTAAAGGCTTTATTGTTTGTTCGTGCATCCCATCTCAGTATACTGTTGCCCCTTTTTCGGTCCCCTGAATGAAGTTAGCCGTCCAAAAAATAAACAAATTCAAAAAAAATCACACGAAAACTGCTAGATCCAACAACTTCTAATACGTGTTACTCAAATAGATGTCAATTAACGAAACTTAGGTTCCATTGGGTCAGGAGATTGGAAGCAGGCTTTTGTCTCCTTTTTCGGCTTAATAATTGCACAAATTTACCCAGGACTTCTGTCATATCCCCCGTCAGCCGTCCCTTCAACCTAAGAAACTCGGCACTTGTTATACCCCCCTCCTGCAGCTTCCTCATGTAAGCGCTCTTTGTTTTTTGCTTCCATATATAGCTTTCTTTGGAATAACTGGCCAATCGAAATGAGGTTGTTAAGGAGACTGTCGGCTTTCAAACAGAGACTGAACATTTATCTTTGCACTGATTCTATTAACCTTCCGTTCTCCTCATCTTTTCCGAGCAGCTTTCTCCATGACTCCGAGAAAGGACCATCGGGAATTTAGGAGATCCGCTTGAAACTATTCTCTCTACCTCGAGTCCCCCGAGAACCTAGATGTTTTCATTAACCACCGCAGAATCAAACGAAGCCACGCGGATGTACTGAGTCAAAAATGCTTATGTTTCGTTGGATACTCACCTTCATCAGACCACCCACACCAATTTCTGCTCTACTACTATGTTCCTACTACTATCTTCCTTAGCAGATTTTTTCTCTTGCACACTTTTTCAACATGGAGGCTATGGAACACTGTCTCCATTTTAACCGTAAGAGTTTTTTAACCGCCATAAGTTTTCGTTTTTAGTTCAAAATTACCTGCAAAACATTGCTAAATGTTGCTCCAAAAGGACAATTTCTGCTGACATTATCACAACTTTCTACGTCTACTTGCACATATTGTCAAATTATTTTTTGAATTTTTATTTTTTCGAAATTAATTTACATAGATAGTGCCGTACCGGCGCTGAAAAATATAAAAATATAAATTCCAAAATGATAAAGTGCTATTGGACGTATCCTTAAGTTGTTTATGTAATCTCTTCAGTCTATTTTGGAGAAAATGTGGCACAGTAGAAGAAGCTGTATTTGATTTAAATATCTTAAGTGAGAAAAGAGCTTGAATATTTTCTGTAAGGTTTTGCAATAGCTCCTGCGGTCTTGTCTGTACAAACTATAATTATCTATGGCGAGTGTCGAGTCAGAAATAAGAGTGTGTCCAGGATTCAGTGACACAGAGAACATCTGGATCAAACTTAAATACTACTGTTTTAAGTTCTGTCATCTCATTAACAGCTGATCTCACATTGAGTGAGACTATACTGAGTGTATCCTTCGGATGCAGGTAACGCTTGTCAGTATTTATAAAAAAGAAAACTTGGTGGCGGAAAGGGAAACAGCATGGGAGAAACAAAAGGCGGAAAGCAAACTGGCCCTGGTCTATAGTTTCTCAAGTAATTATTAACAAATGAACGGTGCATATTGTAGAAAGGCATATTAGAGGGGGATCCATAGAAAGGACGGCTGAAGTTTGGCATGGGAAAACCAGAAGGGAGCATAAAAATAGGATTTTGAAGCATTATATCATAATTTGACGGAAAATTTGCCGTCAAAATTGCATGACTGGTTTTGAAAAACGGTTAATTTTATTAGCTGGCTGAATTATTTGGGGATGTTGATGAGGTTTGGGGATAGGAAAAACGCTAGCTTGAGCAGTTGGGTCTTTGTTAGATACTGAGTTATTATCGCTTATCATATTGCCGACTTTGAATACTGACGTAGATTTACTAGGGGCGTTCCAAGGATTATCGGAATTTAAAGCTATCACAGACGTGGTTGACTTAGAAGGAAAACGACTTGACGAGGCTACAATCTCACTCGAATCACGAGTAAGGTGAAAGGGAGAAGTATCAGGGGAAACTGACATTGATCCAGAGGGATGTGGGCTTACCTGAGCGGGAGGGCCGGCCTCAGAGACAACTTTTGGTTTTGTTGAAGCAGAGCCAGTGTTCTCATTTGCTACTTTGGATAAAACCCGACGCTCCATTGGCGTTTTATCCCTGCAGATGAAAAGTTTATTTTCCTTTAAATAGTTGGCTGACCGCAAATTATGAGAGAATATAAGGTCTACTTCTATCACCGAAAAATAGTTGTACGAGAATCGGCGGGTTTTTAAGAGTATTTTAGCTTCTGCAACTTTAAAATTAAAGCCACAAGAGTAAGGAAACTGAACAGCAACATCTATAGATTATTTATCTTTTGAAAAATATTTTAAAAGAAAATTAAAATTCTTTTTTTGCCGATCACGGGTCTCAGTAGAAACCATATTGGCGAAAGGCTCCTATTTCTCACATTGCTTAGAAGTGAGCGTATATACATTTCCATCAAAGATGGTGCCAAGGACCGTAAACAGACAAGCATATTGGTTATAAAACTTAATAAAGTTGTCTTAAGCATCAAGATCAAGTTTCTTCATGCTTAAGATGGGTTTATGTTTAGGAGGATTGGTATGACGGGTTAGTTTACGTCTCAGTTGTGGCTTAGGTATCATATTGAATAGAAGTTGAGTGAAAGGATATGTTCTAAGCAAAGTTGTGCACAAAATTTTGACGGAAAATTTGAATTACCGAAGAGGCTACGCAGGATGAAAATTATCTCAAATAGTATATCGAGAAATGCAAACAATTTCTTGATTAAAAATCGATATATTACCCAAATTTTCAGATATTATTTAGCATTAACGCAATAGATTACATGCTTTTTACGTGAATCTACTGGAACAAGGATGAGGCTATGTCGGTGAAACAGCATAAAAATGCATATTTTGACCTATCGGTAAAAAGACAACTACCGGCATGTGCAGTGGCAAAGGGTTGGATACACAAATAAGCAACAACAATTAAGCTAGTAACTCAGCAAGTAACGATGCAATCTGATAAAATTATATATTTCACTTAGCTTTGAAAGATAAGTTGCGCGCCCTGACCTTGACCTTGACCTATGGAGCTAAAGGGTGGTGGAATTAGCATCGAGGAAATATGAGTTAGAGCGTTCATTCGTGGGAGATTAGGGCTAGAATTAACGCAAAACAATAAGCAGAGGCAGGCTTCGAGTCTTCTACCACACGGTAATGTAATGATAGCAAACTGACATCTATCCGTGTAAGAATCATTTTGTCGAGAAATATAAAATAGTCTTCAAGTAAAAACTCTTAACATTTTCAAGCTCATCGTAGTCATAGGCATTCAACAGGCCAAATGGCAGGCAGCCGCATTATAATCCAATATAATTCCATTTATATAAGGGAGATAGACAAAGCCTTTTAAAACCCTATTTGCAGGTAGATTCTGCCAAATCATACAGACGTATGCTTATATCGATTGCTGGTATCTAGCTAATAAATGACCATCAAGTAAATTTTTATCAATGTCCTTGCATACCTTCCTCGGGCACGCAGAGTTATGTACCGTGAAAGATCTTTCCAGTTAACTCCATATCAACCTGGAAAAGGCTACTTAGAAAAATCAAAATTCAGCAAGGCCATTATTTGAGGAATCGTTCTTCCACTCTGATGGCGTTCACAGTTTTAGAGCCATGTGCCAGAGCAGTATTGCTTACCCTGCCGTCCGTAAACAGCTAATTTTGCATTTGTCAGCGAGCAACCATTAGCTGACAAGCCACTATCTGGTATAGAATACCGGTTTCATAACCGTGCATTTATGCATTAAACATGCACGAATTTTGGACTTTGAAAGGGTCCCCCTGATATTTGTGGTGTTTATATTCAGATTCAATTGCTATCCTTATATTGAAAAGTCGTGTTGGCAAACGATCGTTTTCGGTCATTCCTCGTCAGGCCAGTACATGACATGGGGAATGAAATTGGTCAAATAATTACAGCTTTTATATAATCGTCAGATTACGGAGGGGGAGGGGGAGGAAAAGAGTGATAGTAATAAAGCAGCTTAGTTTTCCCTCATCTCCTGAACTCAGGCGCCTACGCGGGTAGGACGCTGGTTGCTATGCCCAGATGAGACAGGGGGCTGTTCTCATGGTCCGTGGGTTGAGTTCTGTATGTCAGCCGCGCAGCTTGCGCTTGACTATTCTCCGTAGCTTCGTCTTCTGTGGGTTCAGTAGGTGTTGAATTCTTGCGTGCAGTCGGCCAAGGGTGGCCTATGGCTTGAAATAGTGCCTTTTGACAGCATAGAATAGGGTTTGCTAGCCGGATTGCCACTGCTTCTGCTGTGGCTAACACCCGTTTGCGCAGGCCTTTGGATTAGTGCGTTGGCGTGCCGTATATGACCCGAAAGGCTTCACTCGCGTCAACTCGGTGGTTTGTATCAATTAGGTGGGTGAGGATTGAGCTTGAGGTCAGTCTATTTTCCCCCTCTGCTGAGCCCAGCTGGTATGTGCTCGCACATTCTCTTCTCCAGGCGTCGCGTTGTTCGGCCAAAAGAGCCCACTCCACAGGAACAGGTGAACGAATAGATGCACATAGATGTGGCTTGAAACAGTAGTCTGTCCTTACCTTCCATTCGTAGAAGGGGAAAGTTAGTGAAGAGAACCCGCAAGTTTGCAGCCGGGAAAGCATTCATAACCGCTGTCCTCAGGTGCCTTCTTACTAGTTCAATCGTTGTATCTCCCATAAATGGCAGCCTTGTAAACATATCTTTCTTTTCCGCCGTTGCATTTGCGACCTTTGGGACACGTTCATTGATGTTCTGAAGGATGAACCGTTCCGGATTACCGTTTTCATGGAGTGTGTCATTTAGTTGCTGCAATTCTACTTCCACTATTTCAGGAGAGCAGATACGGCGTAATCCAGCTGCCATTCTCTGGATTAAGTTCCGTTTGACATTAAAGGGGACGAAGCTGTGAAAATTAACGTATTGTCCAATCCAGGTTTTCTTTCTTAATAGTCGGTGTTGTATCGAGCCATCTTCTTGTCTGTTTAAGAGGACGTCTAGGAAAGCAAGTTCCTCGTTCGCCTCTGTTTCCATTGTAAATGAGAGTGCTGTGTGGGCGGTATTAAATTTTTGGGCTAGACCATCAATATCAGCGGTCTTCTTTGTCAGGCAACCGATGTCGTCCACATATCGACCATAGAACTTAAGGTCATTTATAGTTTCTTTGAGCTTCGTTTCCTCGATCTTGCCCATGAAGAAATTTGCCAGGAATGGTTCAAAGTGGTGAGCCCATTGCCACTCCATCAATTTGCCTGTATAGCCGGCCATTACAGATAAATTGTGCATTTTGTGTACAGCATGTCAGTAGATCTTTCAGCCTCTCTACTGTCATCCCTATCTGGTAGTGTGTTTCCCGTGTGAAGTCGCATAGATATTCTATGGTTTTAACTACCGGGACGTTGGTGAACAGTGAGGATACATTTAATGACAGCATCATCGTTTCGCCAATATTAGTATCCTTGACAGCCTCCACGAATTCAAACGTGTCTTTCAGGCTTCTTGGGTACAAGCGGCTCTGAAGTGGTTTTAACTTTCCGGCAAGCCATTTTGCCACGGCGTGGTACGGTGAGTTTCTCATGTCCAAGATAGGACGGAGTGGCACACCTTGTTTATGGATTTTCGGGAGGCCATACATTCTTCGTATTGTAGTACCAACCGGCCTTAGTTCCTCCAGCTCCTTGTCTGATAAACGTCCTTCTTTGTGCAGCTCTTTTAGTAACTTTGTCAGTTTGTCTTCAACAGCCTCAGTCCTGTCCTTGTCTTTATCTGATTGTGAAAATTTTGCTTGGTCTTGTAATTAGTATGTTTTTATTTCGGCGCAGCTCCTTGAGACCATCGAGATGAGCCTTGGTCAGGAGGCCTATGGATTTTGGAGCCTTTGTCAAGAAGTGATGACAGCAATTGACATGATTCAGCTTCAGATTATCAACTTCCCTGGCCTCACTCTTCTATAGAGTGAATTTTTCAGCGATGTTTCTTCCCCTACTCTTTTAAGTCATTATTGCCGTTCTCCCTTCTTCGCTTGAGAACCCTGACGATGGGCTTCACGGTCTCTATTCATTCTCATAGCGGTTCTAATTTTTTCGCCAGGTCGTCGTTGGACTCAGCAGTCTACAAGGCCACATCTCCGGCGTTTAGGTGATGATCATGGGACCTCTACCGTTCCTTCATCCTTTCGACTTTGTTGCCCGCGATGAACTCCGTCTGTCTCAGCTCCCTGATAGTTGATCATGAAGCTAATCGGGCGGTGTTACGGTGGTGAATGGCAGCCTCTGTTGCTATATGATTTCGCCAACGACAAGAAGCGTGTCCAACCCTCATACGTTCTGATCAACAGTCCTGTGTCATTGCACTTCAGCAATCCTATCAACTAACCTCTAATTTTATAGAAGCAGTTTTTCCTTCTACGCTCTTTCAATTGGAGGTCCGCTGAAATCTGCCCCGCTTTAATAGTAGGATTTCGTTTCACTGCTTCCTCCTTAGTTCACCATAAATTTCAAAGAGTGTTGACTAGTATTTTAAAATGACGAGGTTTTGGTGGTGCCTATCATCCCAAACACTCCCGCTGCCTATGTGGTTGCTCACAAAGTGCAGTATTTATCAACTTTGTAATTATTTGCCACAGCACCATGTTTACAATGACGAAGCCCTCCGGACCTAAAACATAAAATTTATTGATTTATTTACCATACATGCATTCAAATTTGATGAAGCCAAAATTCTCGCATGAGGTGACAATCGAGTGAGTCGAGAATTACTTATGTCATGGCTCACGGGCCCTCAATCCATCAACAAATGCAACGATTTACCCAATCCATATTCGGTGTTAAGACTCAATTTGGCCAAAGCAAACCACCATTCGGGGAACAGATGGGCCACCACATCATCTTATGCCAACACCGCAAGGCCAGATGGTCATGGCTGACGCGACGAATCAGAACACACCCAGGAAATTTATCGATTTTTTCTGCGCGTTTGAATTTTACGGCGGAACCCTATGCACATGCAAATTGTATCTACTACTGTTCTGTGACTATGTCTCTGAAGATGAATCCGAGGCAGAATTCGTAAAGTCACGCAAATAAACGCAGTGTCCTAGCGATCGGGTTATCTTCTACTTCTCACTTATTTATTGATACTTTCCCGTCCAGAACTATTAACATTTGCAGTTTGAAATTTATAATATTTTGCTCGAAGATGGCACTGTTGAAATACGCGAGCTGCTGTTCTTTCTTCTCAAGAATACCAGTCACTGACAAATACTAGTAACACGTATGAGCCTTTAATTTTTATTGCCGACACGACCCCTCCAACTGTATATTTTTCTTAACCTTGCCTTTAAACGGGTACTAACTAATATTACAACATTATTTGACAATATACCACCTATACTCTCCTCCGCCAAGATAATCTTCGCAGCCGCTTTTCGTCCACTCCTCTTTTTAACCATCATTGGGAAATGCTGACGCTCATGATGGGTTTCTCTGCTTTCCAACACCAACGACGGTTCTGTCGAAAAAACATGAATCATTATACTCTCACGATGGTCTTCAAAGTCTCTTCTATTCAATCCTATGCGATGATCTCAGCAGTTACCGCCCCTTATAGTCATGGTCAACGATGTCTTTTAACGTTCTTCCTTACGTCGACACTCAGCGAAATGTGGACGGTCATGATGGGTTCTCTTTTCCCCGTCTTGTCGGTGGCCTCTACAGTCCGTAAAGGCTAAGCATGATCGCATCTTTTCCAAACACGCAACTTTTAGATTATGAAAAGGGTCCTCCTGGCATTTGAAGCTCTTCCCAGGATACGGTGATCTTCGAGGTCACTTTTGATGGTTATTGCTTGGTCGCCAACTTGTCGGTGGACTCTGGAGTCTGGTGGGTCGCATTTCGGTGCTGTTGCTTTGACTTCTACTGTCTTGTCCTGTTGTTCCAGATGACCCCTTCTTAACTCACCACTATATTATTTTTCTCTTGAAAATAAGTATCCCGAACACTCAACAGCAGGATCCCATTTAACTGCATAATGTCATACCACGCTACCATGCTAGTAAGGCAGCTTTTTTATCGACATTTTTCATGGAAATCGGTGGCTCGCTGAACTTATCCACCGATGTAGGAGTTTTTTATACTGCCCAGATAATTATTTTCAATAGAGTTCGTTATTAATCAGAATTATTTTTATTTTCTTAGTTTCCTGATAGCAATAAGCTTGTAATGAAAGGGCCCTTGGGCTTTATATATACTATTTATTTATCTTTGTCACTTCGATGATGCTATCGTGACCTCTACTGTCTCCTCTTCGGGTTGACCCTAGAAATATTGATGCTGTTCTCAATGGCACGCCTTTCGGATGGCTGATCCTGTGGCCAGCCGTACGACTTTACGGTGCTGAACAGGAGCTCTTACTGATATACAATTTCCCCCACAAAAAGGAGTGTTTCGACACCCCACCCACTCTCACCAACAGCATGGTCCTATAGCACTGTGTCGTATCAATCTATTTTTCGACAAATCTATTTGCGGAGCAGCTATTTCTCCTATAGCTTTTCTGGCAGGTCTGACTTTAGAGGCTCTAAATCCCATTGATTTATAATAAAAAACTATTTTTAAATTTTCAGTAGACCGATTTTCCATTTCTTATTGAAATTCCACTAATGAAAGGTCGAATTTCCATCTCTGTTAAATACCGCCTCCATAAGGTCGAATTTCCCTCAATTTGAATTCGTATTCAGCGCAAAAGCAGTTTATGTTGGCGGAGTTTTATTATTATTAAATTAAAGAATTTTAATCAATTCCGCCACAATTGCGTATTCATTTACACTCAATAGCTACGAACGAAATATTTGACCACAAAGGCATAGCCTATTATCCTCACCAAATAAACTGAAATAAGTGAGGCAGTTGGGCAGGCGAGTATGTATTTAGAGGGGTCAGCAAGTCTGCTTTGCCGTTTTTCTGAAAGAGGAGGCTCACTGAGGTCTGCTCCTATCCACACCGTAGGCCATGGTTTCACCATTATTTTCTTGTTTAACCATATTTTCTAAAGATTGCTAAATATAGTTATAAAATACGAATCACCAACGGATGTGAAATACTCCGCCTACAATACTAGTTATTTATGCTTCTGAGGAAGCTGTGTCTGTGGTTCCACCAACTTAGTCCATGACTTCCGATCAATTCCCTAAACAAAAATTCTCACATTGAGCCTAAAAATTCCTACTCGTAGGTTTTTCTCGTGTCTAAACGAACATTGGGTGCAGAGTCCACGTAAGGAATGGAAAGCATCAGCGCAATTGAAGACAAACGCTTGATTGGGGCGTTGTAATAATTCTGCCTAGGGTTGCACATGTCACTCTCCACGACAAGGTTGATAAATAAGTTGCAGCCATTCCATCCGGTACTACCCAAGGATCCGCGGACACTTTTTAAAACGCCTCGGGCATGATTGGCTGTGTTCATTCAATCTGTTTTTGAACAAGTTTCTTTTTGAAAGCCTGTAAAACGTGTATTTTGTAACAAGTGGCCGGTCAAGAAGTATGTATTTTTCTCGTTAATTTACACTTAAATGTAGTGTATAGAGAGCATGCACAAAAAATATCCCTTCTTATGCCCGTTTGGTAGCAAATCCAATTTTCTTACATTTGTATGCATGAAGAAAGCATATTATTCGGTTTTGAATAAGCTTCGATTGATAAGATGTTTTCTGATTGCTATATTTTTATTCATAAATCACCAAACATCCTTAATCATCATATTCATTTTATTAATGTTGCCCATGAAGTGTAGTCTATTACAGATACTCATTGCACAATTGTATGAGAAGTATTTGACCTCTTCGTCATACCGCAGGGAAATATGTACTTTTCCTTATACACAATCTTTTAAAAACAGCAATATACTCTCTCAGGAAGTATAGAAATTAAATGAATCGTAATTTTCTATCAAACGATTACAAAAGGTCGTATTTTTGTGAAAGTTTTCTAAAAATAGCTTTGAATTTCTAAGTGCAGTAAAAATAATGAGAAAGTGCATATTACGTAGGCAGTCAGTTTTTACAAAATAACTTTTTGCAGGTTTTTGAGGTCACAATTCTTCAAAAGCCGTCATCCTAATGTGAACGAAATAGTTTGAACGTAGACTGGAAGAGCTAATTAAGTAATTTGCTGAAATGGAAGATAAATTTCGGAATTTTGATTGCTGTTTCATGAGATAGGGCATTTACAGTACCTTTATCGGATTATATTTAAAGCCTTAAAAACTTGAAGATCATGCTCGAGAGTGCCAATTCAATAATGTGCACAGAACTTCATTGGTGTCCCATACGCTGCGCGCCAGATTTATTTGATGATGCAAAGCTTATAGTGCTGACTTATGAGTACTCCTGACTATAAGTACTATATTGTGGCCTTATGTAAAGGAATAAGACGATTGCTTATTCAGCTAATAAATTTGCGTTTCTGATTCGTTTGTGCTGCCCACACTGTGAGCTGACCATCCGTTTTTCTTTACAATCAGCCGAGACCGTTTGTCATCGGTAGCTTATTCAATCGCTAACAATGTCCACTAAGCTACATCTATCCATCTGCAAGTTACGGTGCATATAGTTGTCCATGACCTCAGAACAGACCCATGCTTCAATTAATTATAATTTCACGCCAACGTACCGTCATTCAATCTCTTAACTTCTTGTGTTTCAAGTCGTATTGTTATAGCCGTACGTTATACTATCAATTACATTTTGGAACTCTTGACGGAAACTATTAACGGAAGGACGATTAGCATAGCCACATGTGTACGCGAAGTACTTAATATTTTATATCATCAGAAGTGATAAGGCGAAAGAAATTTTGTAACAGATATGAGATCAAAGGTCTGATAGCTAATACCGCTCGCTACAGACTTGTAGGGACTAACACATGAGACAGGTTAGAAGGAACCAGTCAGATTACCTCATCCCAGAAGGGATTATGATGAAAGCTGCGAATGAAGATCCATATGATCGTGGATATTGCTCTAAATGGAGTTGTAGATCTCGAGAAACGAACCACTAGTAGAGCTGGTACCAATAGTTTCACCAGCATCCTAACGGGGGGATAGCTGAACTCATATACGAGCATGCAAAACGGGCAACGGGTCAGGCATATTGACAAACCGTTAGGTTTAGTGCCAGTCGCTTATCTCTGTCGTTAAAGATACTGACTTCTGGTGGTTTTTTCTCCGCCATCAAGGCGTGCGTAATGAAACAGGGGTGAAGATACAGCTTGATTATAAACGCATCAATGAGCAAGTCATGGTGGTAGCCAGCCGGGCGCGAACTTTACTAATATGAAAAGGATCACAAATTAATCAGCGAGAATTTTCAATGGCCCTGCAAGATCTTTGGTAATTCAAGCATATTACCTGGAAAGGGTGTAAAAGAGTACCCTTCACACCACGTTTGGACATTTCATACCCCTTTTGTCACTATACAGGAACACTTTATATTTCAATAAAAGCATAGTGCGCAGCAACGAGCCTTTTTCAGACGATGACATGCTTACTGTTTTAACCTTTTTAAATTCAGGTTTCTGTCATGTTGCCCACAAATCACACAGGTGATTATTTATCTGTTGCAATGTTCTATATGTGCAGGAAGATCATTTTCTAGCAGCAGTGTGGGATATAGTAATCTACTCTGCGAAGCTGCATCACATGCATTTTTCTAAATTTAAAGGCAAGTGATAAGTTTGAAAGCGGAATAAATACTGGATAAATTCATTTTTTGTGCATCCGTCTTGGAGAGGGTTTCTAAAGTTATGTAAGCGTGAAAATGTGTACAAGAAACCAAACTAACCCATTTATGGGCCCTTTCTTGGGAAAAGTTTTTATCATTCAGATGGGTAAGATGCTATTATTCTTGAGCTTCAGATCAAATTTCGAATAAGAAACTTTTTGAAACCAAAATATAGCCAGCTTTCTAAAGTAAAAGTTAAGATAGACGTAATTTATTATCGAATACAAGGAAGAATAATTTTTCTCCTGCTTTTCTATTTAATATATTGGAATTTTTAAGGGTATCGAAAAGCTATAGCAAATATAATCACTGGTTAAGTTACTACTTATTATTGAGCAAATATTCACCAGGAATCCGAAAATTCTTTTGTTGCTGGTTTGCGCATAATATCGTGGAATAATACTCCCAGTTAAAAAATTTTTACAGTTCCATTTAGGTAATCACTCCTTATCTAAAATAGTTTGTAAAAGTTAAGGTAATATTGCACGAGGGTGATCATTCAATCTATCTTCTCTAAATAAGAATCTGTTCATAGGTGAAATATTCACAACCAAATAACAAAGGAGTCCAAATCAAGAACCAGCATGATATCAAGAATTTCTTAAGTAAGCCTAATTTTGTGGCCTAGTCAACCTTATTAACCCGTTGAGAACCAGTTAAGTATAATCCATATTGATTCAGCAAGTTTTCATGTTTACTGCGGTTCATTTTTCTCGTGGAAAAGACTTTCCAGCGGCACGACTGATAGCCTTATTGAGACAAAAGTCGTAGCAACCATTTAGAATAATGCACTGATAACTGTAGCATGCTTAATTGTGTACCCTCCTTCGAAAGCCTGGTGAAATGTATACGAAAATACAAATTTAACCAAGTTGACACTACACAGATTAGGAATTCTTTTCCAGGCAAGGCATTCATCGCTGAGCAAAATGAGACTCAAGAAAAACCCAGCAGACTATGAGCGAGGGCTTACAAGTAAATCAGATTGAAAACTTGTAAAAATGTCCTGCAGAGAAATCGGAGTCTTACACCCTTTTATGACCAATTGAGAGTGTGGTAAAAGTGCTAGTAAAGGTTTTATGGGTGTCTATGCGCACTAGATGATCAGCCTCCGTTGAAGAAGAAGGTGGCAACTGAAAGAAACCTAAGAATCTAAAATACACGCACTATTACATATGCGAAGGGATATACTTAAAACCGCAGTATTCACCACTTATATATGGGTCCACTTTTCTAACCCCTCTCTGATGAAGCTAGGAGAATTTCGATAGGAAAGCACTTATGGGGTTTTATTTCACAGAGACCAGTCCGTCACCCCACTTCCTATTGCGTTAGGCATTTTAATGGGACGAAATGCATTGCTTGGATTGGGAAACGCCCAATTCCCCTCAGTTGGTAGGTATTTACTCGGACGCATTACTCTGCTGGAGACGAGTGCGTGCCTGGAAATTTGAGTCCCCATCGAATAAGTTACAAAAGTTAACAGAGAAGACTGAAGTTGCAGAGGTTGCTCGAACTGGCACCATGAAGATTACTGCTTGGCATAACCCTGTAACCTTTACAACAATCATTTCAGCCATTTTATTCTTCATCACTTCTCCACACCTAGAAGCGCATGGTCACCGGCGCTACTATCTACAGCTGGTCAGATTTAATGATTATGAAACCTGTTTGGATGAGTTCAAGCTCTTCAACCTCACATCAACGATGAGCTATGCTGTTAATTATGCTACCATGGGGAATGGTGCGGAGTTTGACAGAAATGCAATCCAGGAATTCGTGATACCCGTTAAAGGTTGCAGTATTCGGTATGCTGCACGTAATCAGGGTCTACTTGATGCGCTAAATGAGGCCGACAGACTCGCCTCTCTCCCACATGGATTAACCGTGCTTATCGGGCCAGCTCTGCCAGCAGACTGCAACTTTGTTACTGACTGGATCAGAGAGGGTGAAGTGGCAGATATCTTTAGTCTTTACCAAATCCAGTATAACTGTCGTCTGCATGGACTAGTTCAGCCCTCTGTTCAAGTTGATATTTCAAATTCCGCAGAACAATTGACGGGTGATCTGGTGGCCCTCTCGATGACTATTCAACTGTCTACGCTAGTGGCGGCGCTAAACGTATTTCTGCGACACAACGGGTGGCAACGAATTGCAGTCTTCTACGAGGTGAGTCTAGAAAGCCTGCAGAATAGGTTGGTGGCGGAGCGGCTGCAAGTCTTCTTCGCCTCCTTGCCAACAGCCACGGACAACCTGGAGATTGTGGCCTTTCACAGCATCCGCTGGGGTTCGCAGCCAAGCTGGTATCTGCAAAATTTCACCCAACCCGTTGATGGTAAGTTGGACTGTTTAAGTTTACTGCATTTTCAAGTAGTTAGTCATTGCGACGCCATTACCTACAGTTTTTGCAGGTTTCACAGTAATTGTTGTTCAAACCATGCTTTTGCTACTGTTTCTAATGATGGGTTTGAGAAGGAATTCGAAACGTCAGGCAACTAAGGTTCTCGTCCCAGTGATCAAATCTATCTCTAGTGAAATTGGGTTTTGTAGGCAAATATTGCCTGTAATTAATGCACATTAACGTAAGTAAACACTAACATCAGACCAGGTAAAAGCACATTGCTGCGAGAGTCGAGTTTTCATTAAAACGTTTCACGCAACTATAAAATGCCATTATCTCAAAAGATGCCAAATATCCCTTGAAGCTATAAGAAACGCTCTCAATGGAAACTCCTAGAATCCCTAATGCTCTAATTTTTTCTCTTGTCTCTGAAAAGTAGTGCTTTATTTTTAGGACATTTCACCGTAAGTCAAAGACTCCTGGACATCAGAAACCGTGGTGGGTGTGCCCTGTATCTGATCGGTGAACGCCTGTCTACTAACAGTGCTTCGTGTTTACATGGTTTTTCCACTTATGATTTAGCTATCGATTTGTTTCGTTTACTTATACAATATTCACACACAAAAAAACTTTCTGTTGTACATCTAGTCAATTAGCTAGCTTGAATTAAGCACGAAAATTCAAACCACAACGCATCTCAAAAGTCGTACAGCATTTAAGATCAATCATGCTAAAAAATAGAGCACATTGTAGTTCATAAAAATAATATTGCATTTGAGTTGACCCAAGAGTGAAAAAATCTAGGCGTTTGGCGGGATTTGAACCCGCGCATCAGAGAAAGCCTTTGCCGGAGGCTAATGCTCTACCGCTAAGCTACAAACGCCCGCTTCACGCCATGAGTTTAATCACACTTGGATCGATATTACCCGCTCAACTTGGGTCAACTCAAATTAAGCAAATCTGCCAAACCAACTTAATAATATTACATTGTTAGAAATACCAACGTTTACAGAAAAGTGGCAGATTACGAAAAAGTGAAAAATCGGAATCACTAAGAAAACTTAATTTTGAAATGTACAAAAGCCCTGTTCATGCATAAAAGCAGAAAGGGAACAAAAACAGCACAAGTGAAATTGCGTTTAAAAATAGTTCTTTTGTGAATTTTGGCACTTTATCTGTTTGATATAATGCGCAAAATAAGGTACAAAGACTACCAAGCTACTGAAAGTTGAAGTGTGTATTCTAATGTGGGTCATTTTTTCCTTTTTCACATTGTATGAAATACGTTGAAGCGAGACAACCATACGTTTGCTTGGTTGCACCGATAATAATGTCGCAGAAATAGGAGATTTTATAAGCTCATATGTAGAAACGCCTTGCATGTTGATAGTGTGTTCAACAGCACATGAGCTCTGACCTGCTGAACTTTCAACACACGTGGTGTACTCAGGCGATAGCAAATCAAATTAGAACTTATTCATTACTTGAAAAAAAACCTTTTTGAAATGCGATAAGTATCCTTTTAAGTTGTTACCAAGTGAGTACAAAAAGAAATATTTTGTGCTTGTCTTCTGTAAAATATATTTAAATGTATGAAGTCATGGAAAATAAAAAAGATTCCTACGGCAAACTAACTGATGTTTAACCGCGCTTCGCAAAAACCTCCTTTAGAAGCAGGCGCTCTTTCTTGACAGAAATGTCTGGGAATTATGGTACCACAACAAAATAATCTTTTTTAGGGGTTTGGCGAATTTACTGAATTCTAGTTGACCCAATTGTGAAAAAACTTGCTGCATTTGGCGAGATTTGAACCCACATTGTAGGGAAGGCCTTAACCAAAAGCCAATGCCCTATTATTAAGCTACAAATGCATTTGTAGTGGTAGTGTGTTGGCTGCGTAAAGGCCTTTTCTTATTATGCGGGTTCAAATACCAACAAATGCCACAAGTTTTTTTTACAAAATTGGGTCAAATAGAAAAATATTCTTTTGAAATTCTGATCAACCTTTTTTGAGATAACACACCTCTGTTAGGTGGCCTTCCGAAAACTTTTAGGGATATTGTTGGAATTAAGATGCTTAACGCTTGGTTAGAGTCAAGAGTGAGCTTTAAGTGGTAGGTGGGGTTGAGGACGTGTGAGGGTTACAGTTATTTTCCAGTTTTGTGTTAGAATAAACGTCGGTGTTAGGGGTAGAGCACGGGAATGTATAGAATGCCTGTAATTTTGCATAAATTCACATGCATTACTAGCCGGCTGCTTTTACTTGGTTGTCTCATCGCTACTTAATTTCAAAGTGCAAAATTAAGAGGAAAATTCGATCGGTGGGACAATAATTCTACACGCCCTTTATCAGGTCAGATTGTTTGAAGTGAGTAAAGTGTGCTGAGCCGCCGACTTCACTCGGTCTTTCTTCTCCAGCATCAGGCCACCGCCCAAGCCGGTCAGTTCTCTGATGCAAGATGGTCGATATTTTGATAACAAAATGTGAGGAAAAAGGAACTTCCGTTTGAAGATCACAGGAATGTGAGCTCACCCTTCACAAAGCTATCATGTCCTCTTTATCGTGCACGCATCATGCTAGGGTGCGGGCTTTTAAACGAGTTCAATTTTGACCACTTACAAAACGTATGTAGTATAAAAAGTAACTTATTAAATAGTATCCGTTTTTATCATTGGTTTTGACGGCCCCTAATAATTCAAATATAGTTTATGAAAAAAATGCACAAAAAATTAGATTTGTACTGATTTGGTAGCAAACTATGCCTTTTTTAAACTTTTTACTTCAACAAAGGGTATATTTTGGTAGTAAACAGTTTCTAAATTGTCAAATAATCTTAAAACCTACGGACTGTAACGGTCGAATTTAGGTTTTAAAAACTGCACACTGCATACATCCTGATTAAGGAAAAGTACGTTTTTACCTACAGTTGGATTAAGAACTCGCATTCTTCTCATAAAATGTTGCAATAGTTATGGAATATGCTTTATACAGTATAAGCAGCATTAATAAATTGACGGATAAGATGAATTGTGAATGAACACACCTCAAAATCGTAAAGAACCTCATAATTAGACATTTTTCGAAAAACCGAAAGATACCCTTACTTTAAGTATAAAATCTAAAATATCGGAATTTGCAATCAAAATAGTACAAGAAATAATTCAAACGTACATTTTTCCCATAATACATAGTTGAATTTATAAAGGCAACCAAAGTCAATGATAAATGTGCATGCAATTTAAGTAGTTACTTCTTACACTAAATGCATTTTTAGTGGTCAGAACGAAAGTCGTTAAAAAGTCCGCATTCTATCATGACTGAACAAACTCCAAAATAGGCTACACGATAATCAGTATCACAACCTGAATCAATGCTGATTAGTGAAAGAGTATTAATCTTTCGCATGTCAACATGTTGCACGAATTCCGGTGCCTACTGTGGAACATACATTAAGCTTGTGATTTAGCTTAGTAATAAAATGTTCAATTTTTCCTAGCTGCCAGTCGATTTGAATGTAAAGTGAGTTAGTAAATTACTTGTGCATTTGTGCCTTCTATGTGGTCGGCTGTAAGGACTTCTCAGACCATAATCGAAGTGCACAAAATCACAGAACAATATCCACACTTTGTAGTTCCGAAATTGCACATCGAATTCTCGAAAGTATTGTTGGCTCAACTTATGAATGGTCGCCGCAATTATTTTAAGCTTATAATGGACAGATTACATCAAGAAGACCATCCGGCGAACGTATGCGTACCTCCAGTAAATTCTCGTCGGGCTGGGACCTTTATGTGGCAACGCGGTACAAGATGAAACATGTAGTCAGTAATGCTCCTCTCTTCATACAAATGTGTCATAACCATCGACGGGTAAGTATTCTCACATGTCAATCGGATCGAACATGAGTATAAATAGGATCAGTATCGTCCAGTGAATAATTTTCCATAAATTTTTACGGTCATATTTTTATTTAACGCGCGAACGGTTGTAAATGTAAGGAGCCTAGCCTACCTGAATGCCAGCATAACCTTGCAGGCTGTCTTGACACCTCGTGCCTGTGGCCAACTGCCTACAACGATCCCTCACTCAAGATCGGGCTGCCTCAAGGCCATATGACTTCGCTGCGACTGCCTCCACGCGATGACCTATAACCGCTGGACCCCACACGCATGCGAGCCCACGCGCGTGCCCAAATAGTCACAGCTCCTCAAGGGTCACTTAGGTGCCTCACACGGCAGGTGACCTCATTCCAACGCGCCCAATCACGCCAAAAGCGAACGCGCCTGACAGTTTCTTATAAGCCACTGTCACATCGCAGACAGCGGGTTGCAACACGGACTGGACATAGCCAGTCCACATCAGGCCCGGGCTTCGCCCCGCGGCGGGACATTCAGCTCCGGATAGCTCCAGTGACATAACTGCCACCCGAAGCAGCACCTCCGGGTTTTGTGCATAATAAAGACTCGTTTGGATAGCTTCGACAATTACGCCCTTCTTATCGTGTTCTTCCTTGGGGGTTCCAAAGAGCGCAATTAGACGGTGACAACAACCTGGAGTCACCGTTACAACTGTAAAGACCCCTCGGCAAAGCTCAGAGCTTGCCAGCTCATAGAATTATATCCTTACTTATTTGCCGAAAACCTCTCGGCAAAATCACAGTCAAGTTTGCCGATGGCACCGGTTAACTGGCGGATACTTAACTTAATTATTTTACCTGTTCAATCAAACAAGAAGAACATTCAAACCAAAATGTGCTACTGAAATACACTCAAGCACCTATCGCACCTAGTCCAAAATTATGCAGAGTATCTTCTACTGTTTTATTACCTCTTTGGAGCAGGAAGGGATTTGTTATTCCCAAAAACTCACACTTAAAACAAAGTGCATTTAAGTGCACTGCTTTTTTACGTCATGTTTTTTTATAAACCGTACTTTAATGCCCCACTTTAGGGCGTCAGCCAGATTTTAAACTGGCAGCTTCCGGACAGGTCGCTAACACCTCTCTCCCCTTCTCTCTTCCTATTTTAATGACAACAACGAAAAGGTAAGACGAAGACAGTTCGGAACACGCTTAAAAGCTTTTAAATATGCATTAACTTTTAGTCTTCCATTAAAATATCTAACCTGAGGTTAAGGTGCCTCGATAAGGGTAGTTGAAGCAGCACGAAAAATAGAGGTTGCTTGTGAATGTTTAGCATTTGAGAGGTAAGAAGGCTCTAGTTACTAATATTTTAAATCCGCATCCTATCATTAAATTGGCATTCTCTCAACTTTATTTAAACTGAACATCATCCTGCACCGAAATATAGTATCAAAGTTAATGTTAATTGTCCTAATGACGGAGATCTTCCACTCAGATTTGCAGGTTTGTTGCCAAGTTTCTCTATAAGTAAATTGTACGGTTAAAGATAATATTTTCACCTCAGGACTGAGAATAATTCGAGTGATCTTAGCCTGAAGAAGTAATATTCCGCTCTTTGTGTATGTGCTAAGTCTCCTTTTGATGAAATATAACACTTTGTTCACTTCAGGGAGGTAGAACGTTGGAAGCAAGATGATGCCGTCAATCACGGCGTTATGTTGGGTTTGCGTGCTTAGGAGAGATCCTATAGGTTCATTTTACACCTTTGAACATACAGAAATATTCTTTTATGCACATTTTGCTGGTTTGTTGCATATCGTCTCAAGTCTGACGATGACCTGGGGAGCCATTGTCAAAAATTGATTACCAAAGAATGTCTGTCCTTGAAACACAAAAAACATATTCTCCATTCTTCCTTCTTGTAGCCATTTTACTGTTAGCCAGACCGCCTATGACCATTTTCTTCCTCTCTTCGGTCAAAAATATGGCACCGATTCGGGAGGGCCGTACCGCCATTATCCAGCTCGACCCCTCAAGTGCCATAACCTACGATGTCTTGCGCTTTTGGAAACTAATTCTCTCATATACGTCCGGCCTCGGAGCTGCTGGTCAGAGTCTCTTCATTATGACTGCCCTACCCACCAGCTCTGGATACGATTCTACCGCATTCATCCTATATTCAGTAAGTGCGTGCATTATCAATACTGCTTTAGCAAAACAAACTTCAGGCTAGACACGTGTCCGACAAACGCTTTGAACACCACAACATATTCATCATAGCAGGCTCACAATCTTTAAGCTACCTCAGACCAATCTACGTCAGCACAACTGTTACGACCTGCACCCGGTACATGTAATTAGCACAAACAGGGAGCTAACTCAGCTAATGTCGTGAGTGCCAGCATGAGAGAGCAAGGGAAGTCAATCTGGCAGGGAGAGAAGTGTATTCTCACAGTAGAAGCCAAGCCAGTCACATCACAAGCCACTACAGTAGTCGCCGGTTATTAAGCCCACGGTTAATAGACCCAGCCGCGTATTAAGCCCAAATCAGCTTGGGACGGAATTTTACATAGCAAAATCCACCAGCTAATAAGCCCAGTCGCCGGCTACAAAGCCCAGTTTGCCAACAGAATAGAGTGAGTTTCTCATATCTCTGCGTGCGCAGCTGGTTACATAATTTTGGCCAGGTTGCAAAGAAGATCAATGTGCTCCAAGCACTGGACATGTTAGAAGATGCATGGAAACAGATGAAGAAGAACACAGTAGAAAACCAGAATAAAGGGTGGCGTTCACCGGGAGAGGTTTATTACAAGTCTGACGTTTCGGGTAGTGGTCTCGTCTACCCATCTTCAGAGAATGGATACCCTGGCTCAAAATTCTCGTCTTTATGCCGTCCTTTTTTGCGTGTGCCAGTTCGACCAATCACGTTTGAGCCACTCTGTGTGTCTCTGGCCGCGTCCTCTGCCTCCCTGTCATTCGGTCTCCTGCCTGTCACCGTGTCGTCCTTTGTGATCCCGTGACTGGTGGGAGGCGACGGAATGAACACACAGGGGGCCGACACCAGTGCAAGCTGCATTATCACGCGATCAGCGGCCGCCGCCGCCGCTGCCGCGGCCGACATGCTTATCCGGAGCACCAGTCACGGGGTCACAAAGGGCGACACGGTGACAGGCAGGAGACCGAATGACAGGGAGGCAGAGGACGCGGCCAGAGACACACAGAGTGGCTCAAACGTGATTGGTCGAACGGGCACACGCAAGAAAGGACGGCATAAAGACGAGAATTTTGAGCCAGAGTATCCATTCTCTGAAGATAGGTAGACGAGACCACTACCCGAAACGTCAGACTTGTAATAAACCTCTCCCGGTGAACGCCCCCTTTCTTCTGATCTACTACCTGGGAATCGAATTTTCAGCACTATTACTACAATAGAAATCTGCTGGTGAAAAGGCGGTTTTAAAACCCCTGATGATATTGCTGCTCCTGATGTTGGTGCTGCCGATGTGGTGCCTCTTCCGCCAGGAATCGATGATGAAGATTTCATTAAGTGGGTGGACATCGATGCAGATGTTGAAGTCACTGACGAAACAAGCCAGGAAGATTTTGAGCAGAACTTTGTCAGGAAATCCTTCAGAAGAAGAAGTTAAGAATGGAGAAGAAGCAAATGAGGAAGTTGTTGTTGTTGATGAGGAGGAGGAGGAGGAAGAAGAAGAAGAAGAAAAAGAAGAAGAGGAAGAAGAAGAAGAAGAAGAAGAAGAAGAAGAGGAGGAAAAGAGCCGGTTCCCACTGCTGCACAGATCAGAAATGCAGTCTACACTCTGCAACGTGGTCTACAGGCATCAGATTTTACAAAAATTAACGATTTCTGGTGCCTGGAGAAGGACAATAAAGAACACTTGCGATTTAAGTTTCCTCCAGAACAACTGACACTCGACTAATTTTTTAAACGTGTCGCAAATCATTTTTTTTGTTTTTGTTATTACGCAAAATACAGATAAACAGTATTTTTTTCTTGTACGTAACCAAGCTTTACACATCAGATAGTACGTATGTAATGTATAGTGCCTATCCCGCGTTTGCTTATCAAAAACTAGGACTCTCCGGTTAGTGCGCCCGGCACTAAGGTAGCCCAATTTGGTCTGCGTCCGAGGTGGGCTTAATAACTGAAGACTACTGTATTACATTAAGGGCTGCGGGGTATTCATTCAGCCCGCTCTACGAGTAGGCATCAAAGCCAAGGGGCCAATCAGCTTTGAGGAAAAATCGACAGCCACGGCACGCTCTCATGACAGCGGCGTGGAGGTGCACTCGGGCGCTTGCCTGTAAGATGAGCGATCGTGGAAATCGGCGCAGTCCCAACAACAACACCAATCGGCTTTTTTGCTAGCGGCGAGTTTTCAGGTGTGATTTCAATGGTCAATGTATTTTTCATAGTCAGGTTATGTGAAAGAACTGCTTTAAAAAGTGTACTTTCGCCGTAAGAAGTTTAACTCATATTGCACAAGATGGGAAGGTTTCAAGTATTTTCAGTAATTTCTGGGTTTTTAGATCATTCGGAAGATTACATCTTCCTTATCAGGATATTGTACCAGAAGAGGAGACAAAAGCTAAAAAAGGGAGACCAAAACTATTAATCCCAGGTGTTTCGTTTTGCTTTCCGCCTAAAGTTCGGACCTAAATGACTACAATCCACCTTCAGTCATTCCCCATAGTATGTTTTTGGTTTGCATGAAATTACCTAACGACGATTTCCCATGACCAACAGAGTTACCAAATGTACGGGAGTCCAGCAAAGGCTTTTTCAATGAATATTTGCAAGGACGAGAAGAGAGGCTGGAATGGCAATTTCTGGTTTACTATTATTATTCTGGTCGTCAGACAACCATTTCTAACACCCGGTGGTCCACCAATCGAAGCTCGAACAGGTTTACTAAATAGGGAGCTACGATCGGAAATAGTGACATTCGCAAACGAAAGTTCACCGAGCGTTTACAGTAATTTTGATCTGCCTACTATACTTGCAATTATTCGGCTGCTGGCGAAGGTCGAGAATACACCTCAAGGCAGAAGGAGATGAGGGAGTTCCGTAACCCATCAATGAGCATACGTCTGCTAAGCGTTTTCTATTTTGCAGCGTTTACAACTAGAAATTTGCCTCTACGTTTAAGCTACCTCACTAAATCTGGCTGGCATACGTAGACACAAAATTAGCTAGTGTCCGTCTGATCATTTGTAGTCAACTTATTGTGACGAAGCGGTTTAAAAATAGTGTATTTCCAAATTACTTGCATTGTGCACACGCATGACAAACACGGTTAAAGTAGTTCCCACATCCTTCTACTACTGGTCCGCAGGAATGCACAATAATGGGAGATGAAAGTTAAAAAATACAGAAATCAAAATCGTTAGTTCCTAGTTTGAGAGTAAACACCAAACTTTAATGCCATTTCAAATAAAACGGACGGCGTTCACAAGTCTGTGTTGGATTTTGGATGGTGATAGTGTATTTCATCCTAAGGCATTATGGTGGAATAGATTGCTCACTAATGTGGGCCGAAATGCTCATAAACGGAGGCTTTGACTTGCTATAGCGGTCAATCATCGCTGAAATTTTTAACAGCTTTCTTTCGGCTCTGAATGGTGGTTTGACTCGATAAAATGTACATATATAATAACTTGACTTGGTCACTTTTATGTCGTAGAAGACAATGGTTTCAGCTGCATCAGCGGTTGGAATGGCGGTCAGGCTTACATACCTGAACCTCATCGCGAACAATGGAACGTTGCCGCCAGTCTTGGATCTGTTTGATCCCCTAGAGCACGGATATGTGGATGTCCCCGTCCTGCCTAACATCACGTTCAAATTCGCGCGGGCTGGAGACGGTTATATGGACTTCTACGACTTCTACTTCTTCAGTCTGACTCAGAGTGTTTGTAATGGGAGTTTGAATTACACGGAAGCACTATACGATGACATTTTTGAACTCATCTCCGTCATTCTGTGGCCTTTGACAAGTCCCGATGAAGTGAACAAAAAGATCTGGCCAAATGGAAGTGAAGGACCGAAAAGAAATTACTGCCTTTTCACCATGTGTCATGAATGTATGTACTAAATTTATTTTTCCTATTGTTAAAATGAAGAACATCTTGTGTGACTGCTCGCATTCCTGCATGCACTAGGTCGAAGGCCTTGTAGATATATTTGATATTTTGTCTGAAATGCTGCCAACCACGATGGCCTCTCACTCTTTAATGAACATTCACCTCACCGCTAACGGAACTCATCTGGCACGCTCTGCCCTACGCCTCGGCAGAGGCCGGGACGTTTGTACTAGTAGGCAGATAGCATTGCCGGCAAAGACAAGGGAGACCGGAATGGCCATTTCTGGCTTATTAGCCGTCGTCAGCCAGTCACACCCAGGCCCAATTGGTGTCCCACCCTAGCCTCAAACTCACGACCTTTTGATCAGAGCCAAACGCCCTACACATTGCGCCGCGAAGACGACGGGTAATAAGCCAGAAATGGCCAATACTATCTGCCTAAAGTTATCGTCGCTGTTTGCAGTAGGAGACAGCATCGAGAGTACTTTCGGCTTTTTCAATCTGTTAAACTATCGACCAACCCCTCAAAATGTCTTACCTCGGCGAACTAGCAGGGGCTTTTTTGTTGTATGCTTCTGAGTGTCGGGAATGTCGTCATTTCCAAGACGAGTTTATATCATCGAAGAGCACACGCATGCATCTCCCATGCTGTATGCTATGAGCGCGCGCTGAACGGTATCCCGTCTGGGCGGTGGCAACAGAGCTCTGCTCGGATCTGATTGGCCCATGTTTGCCTATAGTCATTCGGCTCTTCTAAAACTTTGAATACAGGCTATTTATTTTTCAATGAAAATGATGTGCTCGTTTTCAGCAATATTCGGGCAGACATAAGCTTCATGTAACTTACCCGATCATAACAGAACACAAATCTAAAAATAGTGGAAAATAGCGAGGAATTCCCTTATCTCGATAAAAATTTGGAGTCACAGATGAGAACAAAAACTTATTTTAAATAGAAGGATTGGCAAAAGTAGTGTTAATAAAGTTTTATTGGATAAAACGGTATCCTTTATAAAATATTTTTAATAGATTCCCTATCGAGACGTCAGTCGGGAATTCTGCATCTACAAACCTCTTCGGTTTTGGAAGTTTCAGCATAGATGCAGGCCGCAGTTAGATTGGGAACAATTCAGGAGATTATTACCTTCAATGCGGTTGCGGATTGTTAATTCGCATTTTTTTCTACTCTATTTTGTGTTCTGATAGGATTCAGAATTTAGATCACCCATGTAGTCCCTTGTTTTGATGACAAGACTATCGCACGCAATTACGTGAACTTAATTTCTGTATAAGAAGTGAATGGGAACAAAGAGTTCGGCGATCTAGTGCTTCAGTTCCCACTGCTGTACATTCCAACCGCCTGAAATGTAGTTATCTATAAACTGGGGATTCGACTTATACCAATCAATGCATTTTATGGACTCGCGTCCAGACCGTGAGTCCAGCCGCAATGTCAGTCTGCTAGATAGAAGAGACGCGTGCAAAGATCAATACGGGCATGGTGGGCAAATACGTGACTTTGTTCACCTAAAGCGTACGTCTGACAGTTCAAACGTTTGTTTTGACGATTTCTGCAACGTGATTTAGTAAGGTGAAGCCAAAAGTGGTGACATGCGCGTGGATTAGTGAAAGTAGATATCGAGGCATCGAACAAACTCACTCCTTCTTCATTCATCTGTGTACGGTGTCAAATCAACGCCAAGAAGGCCGAAGGCGGAATCGGATGCAGGTAGCTGGTGCGGCCAAAGCTACCCCTATGCGTGTCAGTATGCCAGCGTTTTAATGAGAGCGTGAACCAAAGTACGCCTGTTGTAGCCTGATCTGAGCCCCTCTTGGTCCAGCGCATCTACCCCACAGTCAGTTTAGCAGACACAAAACCAACTTAATGTACCTTTGGGAAAAAGTGTGGTGAAGTGAAAAGTGATACCCCTATCTCCGGACGACCCGATTCCAGGGGTGGTGAGCGCTCCTTACAAAGAAAATAAAACTCTTCCCGGAACTCAAGCCGATGTCTCCGAGTTCAAATGCGTTACCGCGCTTAGCAGCGCCCAGAAACGGACCACAGCTGCACACACCGAAGGGCATACACTGACGGCCCAGCCGAACGCTTGCCTATCTCCGTGGGCAGGGTTGGGATATTAACCCGATTCATTTTCGCTCCGTGGGGCTGCCAGTTGAGAGAAACACAGATAAAACAATACATTTGCAAGGAACCCCACGTCTCTGGATTTGGCAACCTAATCTTCGTAAAATTCTTTTGCAACGCTTGTCAAAAGGTGGTTTGTAAATTGGTTTCAGGCTTTACGGACGGCACGACAGTATAGATCATTTAGATGGAAGAAATGCCCGCCCTACCCTACAGTATTCTACATTGTTGTCTCAAGCTTGAACGTATAGCAACCTTGTTAAATAATGGCCTCCAGTTCGGTGAACACCTGAAGGCTTGTATTATTGCTCAGAAGTGATTGATAAGAGGGGAAACAACATAGCGTGAAAAGTGCTGCAGTATATCCTTTACTTGATTACATGGAAAAAAATTTCAACATGTGTTTTCTATTCGAACGAATTACTTTAATAGGATGTTAGGGTTTCTTATCGCGCGCACTTATCTGAAAATATTAGCTTCACTAAAGGATGCAAAAAATGAATAATTAACAAGTATGCATTTTTCTTCTTGAACTTGGTTATACTTGCACATTTCACGGTTTAAACCAATCTTATAGCTGGAAAGCCAAACATTTCCTTTCTTCATTTATGTGTCTAAAGTTTCGATATCCCAATTTGGTAACACGTTCATAGTCTACCAAAGAAGTGGAAGTGGACGAGGGGACGGGTTCCTAAACCAAATTATATTAAAACTGGCGTTTCAAAAGTACACTCCTTCCTACACTGGACCCACGAAGGAGTAAGCAAGGTATTCTGACGATAGAAATGGATATTCATTTGAAAATTTAGTTAAACCATAATTTGGTCCACGAACCCGCTTCGTTTTCCTCTTCCTTTTTTCATGTATAGCATTTAAATAAGGCGTACAGTTCCGCGAAAAAAGTTTACTGAATATCTTTTTATGCATATGATCTATAAAATACGCTCGATTTTAAATGATCATCGAAAATAAATGAAGAGAATGCACCTTAATTTATTAACCATCTCATAAAGTATGCTATATTCCGGTCTTTCGAAAAGAAGGTAGTTTAAGAGCAGACTTAAGGGTGTGACTTAAATATCTTGAGGTCAGTCCTTCAATCTTAAGTCGTATTATGCCTCGTAAGTGGGAAACCTGTTGACGTAGAAGTATCGTGCTTTTACATGAAAGCAATGACGCATTGCACATATTTACGCAAATGCCAGCTGCCTCATTCACTATTTGGTTGAATATAGATCAAAACAAGTAGGAGTTAGGGAAACGGATGCTTATTACGGAATCGGTTATTAGTCCTGAACAGCCACGCTGACTGAGTTGACACTGCCGTCATAATGACCCAAATATGTGGACATTTTGAGATCATAAAACATTGATGGGTGAAAGAAATTATGAAATGATTTTTTTAATATCCTAGTTACATTTTCATATTGATATTTTTCTCTTTTATTCATGAAGCTGATACCCTGACCTGGATTATACTAATGACGGTACAAATTTCGTGTGGTATAGCTTTTACAACCATGGTTGGACTCTTCTTCAGGTAAGTTAGCCACCTCTTCTCTCTCTCAACCACATTGATAAAGGCTCTCGTTTACTTTTCCATTATTTAACGGCCTCATTACGGAAAAGCAGAAAACTCTGTGCAATAAAATATAAAGAGTGAATGAAATATCTTTCAAGTATGTTCTGTTTGGCCTACATAATGCAAAGGAAAGGGCTTTTATATCGTAAATATAAAAGGTTTCAGTTGATCATTTGGATCAATATGGAGAGAGAAGAGCCCAGACGTTTGAAATAAAGAACCAGTGTCAATGGTTATTTCTTTAATTGTTAAATTGATTACTTCATTAATTAGTTTAATTAGATTAATCTGATAAATTGTTTTAAATTTATAGTTTTAGTTTATTTTTCAATAATCGCGCACTTCTCCTTTGCTATACATTAGCTTTTTATAATAATTTTACCAACTACTTTCTGTTTTTGTCTGCCATATTTCTTCTATTTTTTTCTGTGCCTCCATAATGCCTCAGCCGTATAACCCCCCATTACCACCGGTTCCGTATTAGCGAATCTTGGGGTTTTCGTTTTCCCTGGTGATTCATATAATAGATGGTTACCAAATGAGCGAAAAGAATGTCTCAGCAAATAAATTTTAATTTTCGTAAGAAACATAGAAATCAAACAAGTGCGTACATGTCAGGACACGAACGTTGTACTTATCATGCAGAGTTACTTCATGTAACTATGAACAAGTTAACCAAAGCGCGCCTTCTAAAGTACATAAAATAGTATGCAATGTATATGAAACCCAGGAGGCTAATATAACATATCCTTACCTATTTATCTTTGGCTGATAAGTTCAAAATATTGTTGGCAATCCCAATGCGACTTAAACATAAAACGTCTCCATGGAATATTTCCTATCGTTATAGAAAACATCAAAGGTCAATGAGACTGAATAGAGGTCACAACAAGCTGGTTTTGTATCCGGACGATATTAGCATCGAAAAGCCTGTTTCGAAACGGATGCAGTCGGTATGTTTGCCTTTAGTGCTAACCAATGTACCTTTTGACGCCAACCTTGAATGAATTATGCAGACATTTTAAGCGTTGAGAAGACTCCTCAGGGTTAGTTAGATCTGCTGGCTAAAAGTTTTTGCCACTTGATCGAATTCAACCTCTTGATTGGTCGCCACTACCTATGCATGACCTTTTCTGATGCTACACTGACTTACCGTTAGGCTGGTTGTAGAGTCAGGTGGTGATAACTGCCTAAGAGGATGTTCAAAATAAAAATGTAATTGAGCAGCTCATAATGAGAAAATTAGTCCAGATGTTTGGAAATGTTTTATAATGCGTTTGTCTGGAGGCGACAAAAAGATGTGATGCACTACGTGAATACTATTAACCAGCAAATTAATTCAGATTAAATGTCTCTCGATGTGTTTTTATCGGTAAAATTATCTGTCTTTAGCAGGTATCCTTCGCACCAGAACAATGGTTAATGCCATGCATCACGCCGGCAACCGATGCTGACAATACAGACACACAAAGTGTGAAGTCGGATGAATCAGTTGCAGAGGCTGCCGCAATTAAGTACAGGGAAATGGTCACGTACAATGTAAGTCTCATCCACCGCCTATTATTATATACCACAGAAGGACAAACCATACACATACTATAAGTTACTGAGATAATGTATACAGTAGACGCCATTGATCATGCAATATTTCGACATATGCGAAAGACTAATACTCTTTCGCTAATCGGAATTGACTCCAGTTGTGAGACTGATTATCGTGTAGTGTGTTCTGAAGTCATTTCTGTCTGAGTAGGATGTCGGCTTTTTAACGAGCTTCGTTTCGACCACTAGCACAACGTATCTATGGTAACATTGACTACTTAATGCATATGCCTTTTCATCATTGATTTTGACTGCCTTTATAAATTCAAATATATTTTATAGAAAAAATGGATAAAAACATTATTTCTTGTACATTTTTGATAGAAAATTATGCCTTCTTTAAATTTTATCCTTGAAGGAAGGGAAGCTTACTGTTTTAAAAAACTTGCCCAATTGCTGAATAATTTTCTAACCTAGTGACTGCTTTTCTCGAAATCAAGGTTTAGAAACTGCGCACTGTGTACATCTTGTTTATGGAAAAGTACGTTTTCACCTACAGTTTCAGAAGAGGTCACATAGTTGTCATAAAATATTGAAATGGATGTGGAACATATTTTTTGCAGTTAAGGTAGCATTAATAAACTGACAGATACGATGTTTTATGAATAAACGCCTCACAGTTGTAGAAAAGCTCATAATAAGCAACTTTTTTTAAACCCGAAAGCCACCCTTGCTTCAAGTTTAAAATTTAAAGAAGGCATAATTTTCAACCAAAAATGTACAAGAAATTTGTTTCGTCCATGTTTACCATAAAATATATTTGAATTTATAAAGGCAGTCAAAATCAATGCTAAAAGGCATGCTACTTAAGTAGTCAGTTTTTCCTATAGATACGTTTTGCTAGTGGTCGAAACGAAGCTCGTTAAAAAGCTGGCATACTATACTGACAGAAATGACTTAAGAATAGACTACACGATAAGCAGTCTCACAACTGGAGTCAATTCTGATTAGCGACAGAGTATTAGTCTTTCGCATGTGTCAAAATACTGCATAATCAACGGCGTCTACTGTACATGCTCACTTAAAAAAAGAATTGTGAGGAAAATGTGTCCTTAATCTTCTGCATCAACTGCATGCGACCTTTTACCCGATGTCAACAGATTGTAACCTCCGAAGATCAGCTAGATGGAAGTTTGTAAAAAATTGAAGATAAACAGACTGCCTTCGCGTTTAATTTTCGGATTTGATGACAACGGGGAGGTGTAGCACTGACTTTAATGACAAATCTAATGGTTTTTCTCTTGGCCAGTATTTCTTTAAAACGCTGTTGTATGGCTTAAAATTTGTCGACATTGACAACTGGTGTGTTGGAAATATATTCACTAATCGGTCATGGAGATATATTTGCCCCGCTGTGCCTTGCGACTATAGCAGGAGTCAGGAACGTATGGCTCGCTAACTGTGGCTATTTTGATCATTGCCTCCGACTCTCTCAAATAAAATTGGAATTGAATACTTCAGATTTTGTCATTTTGTTTCCCTCAGTGACGAAATTCAGAGGCTTATAATACTCACATTTAATTGAATTCCATCTTTAAATAAATTATATGGTTCTCACTGAAATATTTTTCAAAATATTTGCTTTATTGGCTCCCTATGTCAAAAAGGGTCTCGACCTCCGGGGTATAGCAACTTTTTGCCTACATTATGCGCTATGTGGCTCCCTTGAGATATTTAGGTCGGTTGACAGCTCACTAGATTTGTGGTCAAGCTCCAGGCAAAACCAACACAGGATAGGGACATCATTTCCTGAAAAAAGACTAAGCTTGAAATGTCAAATCAAGTGTAGCTTCTACTTATAAGACATATTTCTTGAGATCTTCCGCTTAGCTCGGAAAACAGGATGATCTTCGATTTTATCCTCAAATATAAATTAGGATAATGCCAACACACAGGTAACTTTGTGCAACCAATTCGAACATTTAGATGGCTATGAACGACCGTTTTGTCTTCTTTCTGGTAGAAAGAAGCTAAATATCGGTGAAAAACGCGAAAAGGAATCGAAAGACTGGGAGCGTTCGAGTATAAACTCTCGATGATTCGTCGCATACGCCTCTTCTGTAATTAGAACTAGCCTGCCCATGCACACTTTTACATACATTTTTATTGCGCATGCATGCGCAAAGCACTCGACTATTGCTCAATCTAGGAAAATTATTGAATTAAATTCACTAAAATTCCTGAAGTGGATCGCCTAACTCATGAAGTTGCATGCATTTCAGTAGAAAATCCCCGTTACCAAAAATCAAACTAAGAAGAGTCTTCCAAAATCTAACAGAAGTAAATAAACGAATAGTCTTAAAATAGTTGTATAGTAATTTATAAATAAATATTACGTTGTCAGTATTACATATTACAAAGTCAGCACACCTAAGTTTACTTACTTTTTAAATACATAATCTACCCCTTTATGCGAAACAACCGAGTTAGCAATGCAGCACATTTAGAATTATGTGTAAAAGTAATTTCTTGGGGAATTTCGCACAGTAATAGTCTTCCAGGTAAGGTGTAAAGCAAAGTATGGCTGTTGAAAAGCTGCTTAATTTAAGAACTAGATATTGTTTCTTTCCGTATGTTTAATAAGCGTTTGACTAAGGAAAACATATTTTTATTCGCCTACGTCTACTGGAACATCACAGGAAGAACCTCGTTCACAAGCTCATATGTTGATAGGTCGGTCATTGACTCAATTTGAATATATTTTTCAGTTGCAAAACATGCAGCATGTTAAGTAAAACATTCTTGGCCTCTAATCCAACTATTAAATAAAAATAAAACCGAAATAGAGGTTAAATTACTCTTTCAAAGTTGTATCAAGATACTGTTTGAGATAGCTCATCAACTGTACGGCTTCTTAGATTGTTTGAGGCCAGTTGTTAAGCCCGCAGCCGCGTGAGGGGTTTAAGATAATTTGCGGGCGTAGCAGACTTCCGAAAGTATACACGATAGTACAGTCAGCAGAATGCTACGTCCACTGTCACAACTAATTCGGTAGTCGTCTCCGGGACACCCACTAGGAACAGACAGTGTTCCACGCAGATTCAAGGCAGTGCAAGGTCGCAAATGTGGCGGACGCTGCTATCAGTCCTCTTTTGCTTAGACTAGGGGACACGATTCTAACACACCCAAGGCTGAAGCCAAACAACCACCTACATCATAAAACGTTGCGGAGACCAAATATTCATTTCACTGTAATCATCAACTCCATGTCATTACGATACCTCCGAGTGGGCTTCTTACCCAAAATTTCAAAAATGTCTGTAATACCATACATTAGAGCAGACTGCCTTTTAAAATTCCAAATAGCCTACCAAATGGCAATGTGCAAACTTGCATTATTTTCTAAAATTATAAGAAGGTTTAGCAGATTTGCTTAATTTATTTGACTCATTTGTGCAGAAACTCCTGGCGTTCGGCGGGATTTGAACCCAGATATCAGGGAAGGCCTTTAGACAGCCAATGCTCTGCTACTTGACCGAGTTTCTTCTTTTGGATCGAATATAAATCGGTCGATTTCTTCTGTATTTAGGGAACCCACATATTTATTAAGCCCGTGGATTTGCCAATGCTTTCCCTGAAAAGCAAGTTGATAGAGTTATTGCGAACGTTGCGAGAGGTGCGAAACGAAAATGTGAACACATTTTTTGGCTGCTATCTGGACTCTGACACCTTCAATCTTGTCTACAAATACTGCAGCCATGGGAGCCTCCGGGTAAGTCAGTCTGCATGCACTTTTCGTATGTTTCTTTATTTAAGGACATTGAGATTGACCTTTATTTTTTTTAAATGTGAGAGCAATCCCTGATGGAAAGAGTACGAGACAGGCTTTAAACGTTTAAAGAACTGCTGGCGATGGTGAGGGTAGCTCTCTCCTTGTCAATACAAGTGAAAATGCGGGTTTTAGAAAGTAACTGAGAAGAAGCAAATGCGATCGCGAGAGGTGACAGTCGTGTGATCCGCGGGTCGATTCCTCAGTCTATAAGCAGGTAAAATGACCTGCCTAACTAATATTCAATGCTGAGACTCGGTTTGAACAAACAATTCACCACTTGGGGAATACACAGACAAGCGCGTCTTCTTACATCAGGGATCCAGATGGCCAAGCTGTCATCACGACCAAGTTCAACACGGATGATGAAATTTCGACAAGTCACGACCCGCATGCGGTTCATTTAGCAATTAGCACAAAAGTGGATAACTATCCTCGATGAAATAGGGAGGCAATAATTGCCATAATTATGCATAGCGTAGTATAGGTAGAATAGCAACTAGACCCCATAAATACTGAAACCCAGTGTGCATTAAGCATTCGTTTCTGCTCTCCTCTCGGATGCTTATCCGCAACGGAGTCCGAAACTTAAGGTGAATAAAGTGCTTTTCCTACCGATCATATCGCTTCCTCTCAACTATCGTCTTGTCCGTTGAATTAATAAATTCTGATGGTTTAAAACAGTTCACAGGGTGTTGGGGTAGCAGCTAATTGACCAATCCCGTCGAGGCGCCAAATTGCACGCAATTCCCTATCTTTAGTTCCGTTTTTCCAGGCAGTGATAATGCCGGCCTTTTGGTCAACCCCTGGATGGCACTAACATGACATTTTCCACAACAGACATAGAGCTGATGCTTATGGTTCGAGATAAAGCGCAGTATTTTGACCCTTTACAAGCTAGCCTCCAAAATGTGATAAGGTACTCTTAAATATAACTAGCAATATCGTAAGGTGTGTTGCTGCATTTAAAAACATGAATTTCTGCTTGTTAGTTGATGATGAAATAATTATCATCATCAAGCAATTCAGGAACGATCAGGACAGTTCCGTTTGCCTAAAATATAAAGCAAATATTGTAACGATGCCTTAAATGTATTAAGTATACTAGTTTTGGCTCCTCAACTGACTTGTTAGCCAATGCTGACAATCACTGACAGACAAAAAAGCATTACAACAAATATTCCGCAGTGCCGTCAAAGTATTATTCTTATTACAATTTTGTTAATTTTAGTCAGTAATACAATTATTTACCTTTTTTGCACAGTCATAAACTTATATTCCGATCCGAGCATTCAAATTTTTATCTTCTTTGGTTATAAGGATATTCTGGAAACGAAAAGAGTTGTTTTGGATGTCGATTTCAAGCTCTCACTTATTAAAGATCTGGTAAAAGTGAGTTCGAACTTGAACTATATTTGCTAAAATATTTTGATGTGATGTCCACTATCTTCATAGGCAGTAAGTAAATCGACTACAGTTAAGCGTTTGAGTCCTCTATGTACACAAAGAGGTTCAATATCCGAGTTCATATAGTGACAATGATTATTTTGTTGTTTCTTTCTTGTTTTTGCAGTAAATGGTATTAAAAACAAAGTTTTGCAAATTCTTACACATATTTTTTAACGAATCAGACTGAATAAATGTGATAGAGAGGTGTAGTATGTGTAACAGCCATTAGCAGTTATGCAAGAGCTAAAATGTTCACTTAATTTGAGTGGTTTCCCAATTTCTGCATATGACCTTCCCAGCCACCTTTTTTCCATCAATATGATGGTATTTACTTTCGTAAACGACAAGCTATCCTTTGCATGGCCTTTTAAAAGTCAGTACAAATATTATCACCTAGGGCATGAGCTTCATCCACAAGTCTGCCATTAAAACGCACGGGCGATTGAAATCTACAAACTGCGTTGTCACTGGACGCTGGGTTCTTAAAATTACCGACTATGGTATCGGAAATGTGAACGCTCTCTATGGAATATACCACAAAGCATACCCAGAAGGTAAGCTTTTACTTTCTAAGTTTATTGAAAAAGAGCAAAAAATAGCACTGCATATTTGTACCTTTGTCGCTTACCTTTAACCAGTGGGACGTTTTTAGTTGGTCAATCTGTCTATAGCTGTCATGACGCTTTTTTTAATTTAACTAGCATCGATTGTTTTAAACGAATACACCAGAATGTCTGTGAGGATTCTTCATCTTTTTAACCAGTACGTTTCACCGAAGTGTGTGAAATGATGATGTTATAATCTGAGGTTTACACCATCTAGAGTTGTTACAGGTCAATACTATGTTTTGTAACAACTAAAACAAAAGTTTACATAGGAAAAAATGCTGAGACTGGGTGAAGTACTAAAACTACTATTGCTGAGGGACTCCATATTGTAAAAGGATCGTTTATTTTATTCATTGCAGCCCCATAATCACAAAACCAACTCAGTGCGCTTCAGAGTTATCTTTTATTTTGCCTTTTAGCATCTAGAAAGGACATTAAATTCATCCATCGCATGCATAAATAATTTTTTCGTAGCTAACAATCCTATGGCAAAGTAAATCGTCAATGACCTGGTTCAGTCTATACCTACACCAAAGTTTATGGCAGTTCAAAGACTTTCATTGCTCTATTCGCATAAATTAAGCATTGCCAACTCTTCCCTGTTTAATCCAGAGCTGCTATGGACTGCCCCCGAACTGCTGCGAGAGCCCGTCAAAAGGATTACTGGGACACAAAAAGGGGACGTCTTCTCCTTCGGCATAATTCTTCAGGAGATCCTTTGTTGCTCTGAACCCTACCCCGAATGTGATCTGTCGGCAGAGGAAATTGTTGAAAAAGTGCAGGCAGGTGATCCACCCTTCAGACCGGAGGTACGAGTTTTATTCTGCAAGCTTGCCCTTACATGAGCAACCAGATGAACGCACAACTGTTTAAGTGTAGCAAAGATTTCTTCCATTCTTGTCCTAGAGTCTTTTACTTATACGCTACGGTAAATAAAGTGCACGTATAATACATATGATTTTATCTTACATGACCGTACTGATATCCCACGTATAAAAGTACAGTTGCTTTGAGTCGCAATATCAGTAAGCTGAGGCAAAACTTAAAAAAGCCTTTTATTCTTAAGTCCTTCTAATTTCAAATGCTTCCATCCTTGTGGGTAACATGGACACGTGAAATTCCTGTGTATACACGAGGTTATGATGCACGTTTAATAAGCATATTTTTTAATTCTAATCTAAGTTGCAAACCTAACGAACATAGGCACATGTATTCAAATTTATAGAACACTGGCGTTTTTATACAAATCCGTGCTGTATGCGTGGAATCTAATAGTTGCTGCTTTATAAAACATTACCATATCGGTAATTAACGTATGTTTACTTTTGTCTGTATGAGTTAAAGGGTAGTGCAAAATATAAAATCCATTTTGTTATTGAATTTGAAATTTTTTGTGGCAGCATTTCGCATTTAACATGCAACAATAGGGATTTATGGGCCGTTCTTAGATTTCTGCTGAAAATTCCCATCTTTACAACTTACAACAATCGCTTTGAAACATGCACCGTGATATTCGGAGTATTACTCTTGTTACTCTGATACTTTTATTTGGTCAGAAACGTTCTCTTTTCCTATGTTAGGCCTTTTATCGCTAAATATGAGTTTTGTCCTGTTACGAAAAGATATAATTTACGGAGGTTCATTTTTATATACTGCAGGACCCTCGTTACATTGACAACTTTGTACTACGAATCTAAAGAAGTGGTAGTGGTCTTGTATGTCCATAAAAGTAATGCGAATAATCTAAATTCATAGCACTGATGACTGCGCCTATGCAAAGCTTATTATATGTTGATTGCGTATTTCGCAGTCTGAGTAGAAAATGATTAATATGGTCGTTTAATTTTTTTAAATTTTATATTAGGTTGAACAAATTGCAGTTTGGTCTATCCAACGCATAATAACTAGCGCGCAGGGGCAAATGAGACTAGCCATGTCCTTCTCATTCAGACCCTGTGTAGGTGGGCGATTTTTCAATTAAGCTATCCAACATAGGTTTTTTCCTTAAATGAGAATTTGTGCTTCATTATGATACGCTGAACAACAAGCAGTATTCGATTGATTTTAAAATTATGGGCTTACTTAAAGTCTCGTAAATAAGACTGTATCAATTCCTCACCTTCCGGAGTTAAAACACAACACGAAATGTATACTTGTCGTTCCTAAAATGGAACAAATTTGAAGAGAAGGTGTTCTTAAGGAAAAAAAGTAAATTGCATTACTACTTTTAGAATGTTCGAACACATGCAAACGTAGATGAGTCAAGTTTAGAGCTGCACTATTTATTAAGACCAAAAGTGAGATTTTATACTGTATAACATTCTGAACTAACCTAACTGGCGGCAGTGTTCCCATCCCGGTCACCGAAGGCGCGCTGACGGGGTTCGATGTTTCAGTCCATGTGTTATGTTATGAGGCAGTATGGCTGCGGAAACTCTCTGCTGACCAGCAAGTGACCTAGCTTCTACGACAGCGTGTTTTTGCACAAGCTTTAGGTTCAGTAAAGAGGGGGACACGAACAGCGGCCAAACACTTTATCAATGCATTGTATGCTCTGCGTTGCCAATGTCAATGTCCTTTCAGAGTTTCTATTCCTTCTACCAGAGGTAAAGTCCTAAGTCTTAAGCGAAATTTATGAAAGAACAGCATGAAATTTCGCAAATATTTATTTTGCCTTTAAGGTCAATCTCCCAGAAATCTCCTATTTCTTCAAGGATCTGTTGCGCTCGGCTTGGGCAGAAAATCCACACCTTCGTCCGACGTTCCATGAAATTACCGTACAGCTAGATCAGTACAGTAGTGGAAAGTGAGTTCCGCTTTTCAACCTTCCACGTTTTTAGTTTATATGTGTATAGAATATTTTTATGATGTGAATTTGGAAAAGCTTCTTCTTTGTATTTACTTATTGCAACCTCCGTATTGCCTTGTCATTGAGGTAGTACGCAAATCAGAATCCAAGTTAGTATCACCTTTCGGGACTGAACTCCCAAGAATTTTCGAATGACTCGATTTTAAGGACGGACTAAATGATACATTTTCTTGATGAGCAAGATGATGCCGTTAAGCGCATGACATTGCGGTTTTCATTGATAAGCAAAGGCAGAATGTATTAACCTGTCTATAAATAAGCTTTTCTTAAAAGTTTAAGTTAAATTCTGCATCCCCCATAATGTGAACGCAACCCATCCTAATCGGAAGTAGAGTGACATGTTTCGGCTTAGGATTTCAAAGGAATAAATCCTTTGATTCCACAGAAAGCGTTTTTTGATGTGTCAGACTAATAAAATGATCTTCTGGATAAGAAACAATAACATTAATATTTTGCCAACCTTTTCAATTTAAATGAAAAAGACTAAAAGGTATTGCGTATAAAGGATATGTGTTCCTGCCAGATTAAAAGATTTGTGTCTTTAATTGCTAGGCTTATTTGGTACTTGGAATTTATTTTAAGATAGTTGAATTGATGTCTTAACTCTAATATCGGGGCTGAATGAAATCTAAATTGAAAGTTCAAATCAATAAAGGGCAGGAAAGACTGAAGAAATGGTTCTATCGGGCGCCATCGTGCTCTCTATAGGCAGCCGAGCACTCAAAAACCCTAGAGGATTATCCATGAGCGAACTACACAGTGCGCATAAATTTCTGCTGTGCGTAGTATCTGTTGATTGTGGGTGCGCTAGTTGTAGAAAGGTAAGAAGAGTTAAATAAAGTAAATATCTCCCTCTTCCTTCAATTTCATCCTTCCCGATTCCCACTTGTCGTAGTTTTTAAAGCCATGATATTACTCTCCATGGTCATGTTTCACACACGTAATGTTTACTTACGCCTTTGCCCAGAATACACAGCTGCATAAAGATTTTCTCTCCCTTACAGGAAAACCAACCTTATTGACCATATGTTGACTCTGATGGAAATGTATTCAGAAGATTTGGAATCCCAGGTGAGAGAGCGAACGCTGGAGCTTGAATCGGAAAAAGCTAAAACAGAAGAACTAATCGCAAAAATGCTGCCACTGTGAGTTGATTAGAAAGTACCACTTACAACAACATGGGCTCATTTCTGTTTACAGGATGACAATATTTAGCATTTTTTACGTCTAAATGGGTCCTTAATTTGTCATTTCTTCCGATCGCCGATAATTCCGCGAGGAAGAGAATACATCCAAACGCCAGATAAAGTAAGAAGACAGGGGCATCAAAAAATTAATATCTTGGCGAAAGATTGAGCTTTCGTTTCTTCCTGCAGGCCCCAAAGGCAATGAAATGCAAGTGAACGTTAGGCTAATGAGATCGTTTTAAAGTTGGCATGAGATCGTGGCCTTAGACGCCTGCATGTACGATTTCAGCTCGAATACATCACACTTCGATCTTTCGGAAGGTAGGGCTATCCTAAGTGGAAGTCACAAACCACACAAAAACCTCGTCCTCTTTGAAAAATATTAAATAACCACTCCATATCTCAGCAGCTGACTGTGTAAGAGACAAGAAAGTTTGAAAAAAGTTACCAATTAGAGCATTAACTCCGGCGCAATGTGCAGTATTATCATTAAGTTTGCCATACGGTGACCAGAAATAGTTTTTGTAGGGAGACGGTTGAGCCTCTGTCGGCATTGTTCACTCCGGCGTCTCATTTACTTCGTCGGGCGAATTCGTTTTCGGTCTTCAGAAAGCCACCATCTTAAGTCAAAGCAACAGAAAGATAGAACGGCTAAAGCTTGAGGTATGACATTCGGATACCTGCTCTGACAACAAGCATCTTGCTCCTCCTTCAGCTTACGTAAGTACACGAAAATCAGGACAAGAAGACCTTACAGAACTCAAGAACTCCACCCAGACAAAATCTGAGAACGTCGACGGTGGCTCACCCCTTTCCCTTTCCCATGAAGGGTGTTATTAACGATAAAAGCAGATTGACTCTCCGTATAACATCACCCATAGGGTCGACGCAACAAAACATTGACCAGTCCGAGGTTTACAAACAGGTGATGAGACTACAGTTCCTGTTCTGGTTGATGACCTGCAGTTATAGCTTCGATAATGGACAGCCCACCAAGTACTCTCAAATATCAGCATATTAATAAATTTGTTGAGGTGAACTTGCCTTATTACTCAGATTATCAACCCGGATCTGTCAATTTTGTCAATCTGAGTCGTTCAAAATATCTCATTCTTTGCAAATCTTTTAAAAGACTTCATTTTTATTACGACAGCTCTGTTGCCCAAGCGCTGATAGCTGGCAACTGTGTGCCCCCAGAAGCCTTCGACGAGGTGACTATCTACTTTAGTGACATCGTTGGCTTCTCAGCAATTTCAGCCTGGTCTACACCTCTACAAATCGTGGACTTACTTAATATGCTTTATTCCACCTTCGACAAAACAATTAGGAAATTCGAAGTTTACAAGGTATTTCGAATTTAATCACTTAGCAAAACCAAATCCTTGCATCAATATATTTCAGGTTTATTAACTGACGTTTATTAGATGACTTCTAAATCTATAATGGTTCTTGGAAGTTAGATGCAGACGTAGGCATAGTCTAATGATATTGCAATGGGTATAATTTATCAGTCTAAAACACTTCTGAAGTCCCATGATGTCTCATGAAATGAAAGAAAATAGATTTAACAATGTCAATTATTTCAAAGCGCTGGATTTACAGTAAGGCTTTCAATGCGGGTTCTGGTACAGATGGTTTCAGCAGGGCCTTTGTATTTCAGGTTGAGACTATAGGCGATGCCTACATGGTGGCGTCGGGGTTGCCAATCCGAAACGGCAGACAACACGCTGGTGAAATTGCAACAATGGCTCTGGAGCTGCTCAGTGTAGTTGGAACATTTGTCATTCCACATATGCCACGGATTCCAATTTTGCTTCGCATCGGGATGCATTCTGGTAATTTTCTTTCTGTTCCATGCCGTCGTATACATTGAGAAACCAAGAAATCGAGCATGAGGCAGAAATTATTCAAACTATAACCCTCATAGTCGCTTAAACGGAGCTGTTTAGACAATTTCCAGTTCAACGACTTTCAAGACGCAGCCTTGGCTTGGTTTTTTATACTTTGGATTATATTTCAAGTATTTTCTGCACGCAGCTCAATGCCCGCTGTGTATCACGATTCGATTGATTTCTAGAAACCGAAACATACGTTTTTTGCATGAGTAAAGTGGAGCCTCTGAAAAATTATCCATCAGTTTTGTAAAACAACAGGAAATCGTCGTCCCAATAGACTCAATTACACAATTCTTAAGCGAGTAGCATTTATTTTGCTTGAATCGTAAACCTATCAGAGGTGATTACGTGTTACATATATAAACCGATTGGATGAATAATGATTTTCGGAAATATTTTTCATCCATTTGGCGTACAAACATTTGCAAACAGATCATAATAAAACATTTTGTCTTCATTCCATGAATTAATCTACAAAGGTTAACTGAGTAAGTTGTCCAAAAGGCGTTAGTACAATGATGAATAAAACAAGTTTGACATGTTTACAGATTTAGCAGAAAGGTAATTAAATTAGACCTTAACATAACTGACTTCGACCAGTATTTACGAAAAGGGTCATACACTTTTGTCTGAATAAATAAGTCACAGATGACACTGCTACGTTTCCTAGCGCTAAGAATATCTCATCGGCAGCATAAATTATCATTGTTTGACATATCCAAAGAAAGCTTTATGAATTTAACAAAACTGAAGTTAAAACACCTTGAAAATTTCTGTCGCCTTCGTGTTCAAGTTAATGAAACTTGAACTGAAGCCCTTTTCGTGCTCAACTTTAAGCAAACTTTTCACATAATGCTGTGCTCTGTGTGGCACATGTGTTGCTTTGTTTTACAGCCACAAATGCCGTTAAACTCCCATGCTATTTTCCCTAGGAGCCTGTGTTGCTGGCGTAATCGGCCTTACCATGCCAAGGTACTGTCTTTTTGGTGATACAGTTAATACTGCATCTAGGATGGAGTCGTCCGGTGAAGGTGAGTTTATTCTTCAAACACTTTAATTACACATTCGCAGTGCTTAATTTCACATGCTATTGATATTTAAAGGATGAACGCTATAACGCTGGTGACGTTAGCGTTTTGATTCTAAGGGTAATTTCACGATTTGCTAAAAATGCCTAAGACGCACATGCGTTGTATAGAACACGAGATGTAGGTGCGGAAATTGAAATTAACTTTTACTTTGATTTTAATGCTTTTTCTCGTGGCGGTTTCAGAAAAGCATAAATATTTTGAGAAAAGGGTGATGATGTTTCATTTTCTTCACAGAGAATGATACCCCCTTCGACGAAACAAGATAAAATTTTGATCACGGCCAAATTGACGAAATGTGCAGAATTTATTGGCGCCATGCAAATTCGCAACCTCTTAGTAAACTTAAATCTGAACTAGCCTGTTTAAATACCCCCCTCTCGCTTGCACAATGTGCACAAGCATAAACCGCCTACACACAGGACGCTTAAAATTTGATTTTGCTTTCCTTATTCACTCATGGATTACGCAGTGTTTTAGGTCCCATCATCCTGCCTACGACTCCATTGGCAACTTATTTATCCCTTTGTCGGAAGCTGATCTTTGATAACGCTGGTGCTTCGATAGGCCCCAGAGCTACTGGTACCATTTCTGCAAACCGGCGTATAACATCGGAGACCACAACTTAGCAGAAGGCACAATTGAATTTCCATATCCAAAAGTCCACTGTTTTAGATTACTCACAATCGAGTCAGTGTACTACAGGCGGTTTGGCAGGACATGTTAGTTAGGTCTGTCATAAGGATAATTTATATAGCTCCCCTAAACATGACACGGCAATAGGAACGCTCCACTCAAGTCGTAAAGGCAACTCTGCGTCTAATTCCAGTAAGGGTAAATATTGCAATTTTCTAACCCTAACATTAGCCCTAGCATAACCCTACAGTGGAAGAAATGTGATTTCAAGTAAAGACGTTCTTTGGAAAAAACCAAATCAATTTATTCAGTGAATTTCCGACACTGGATCCCCAGGTCCTCGTCAGACTTGAGAAAATTTGCAATGAAGAATTAAAATTTCCAAAGTGCTGGTATAAGTGTCAAGTCATCCAGTGTGGGCACTAATTAGCAGTTTTAGTTCATATTAGCACGTAGCGATTGGCTGTCGTCTTTTCTATCTTTCTTTGAGATGTTCGTACACTTCATCCAATTCGATGAATCATCGGAGAGCATGGCTTCAAGAAATTTTTGGCTCATTTTGGAAGGACAACCTCTGACGATGTGTTTTTGTCTTGTGCAAGGGAAAATGGAAGAGACGACGGCCGACCACTACGGGCTAACATGAACCGCAAATACTAATTACCGCCCACACCGGATGACCTCGATTGACGCTGGACTGACACAAAGTGTGGTTGCCAATTACCCACTACGCTAATGTGACTCAAATTTTATCCACCATGGACTGACGCAACTTGCAACTGCTAATTAGTGCTCAAACCGGGTGACGGTATGACTGTACCAGCCCTTTTGAAGTTTCCATCCTTCGTTGCACATTTTCTCAAGTCTGACGATGACCTGGGAAACCAGTTTCAAAACTTTACTGAACAAAATTACCCTATTTTCGCAAAAAACGCCTTTCATTGCAACAAAAACCTGCCTCTTAGATATATTCCTCGCCCAAATCCCACAATTACCAGCAACCTTTACCTTAATTTCAAACTGAACCCTAACTTAACGGTAATCTCTCGCCTACCCAAGACTTACTCTTAACCATAACCATAAACCAAACCATACTTCCCCTGGAATTTGAAGAAAATTCCCCGTATTCAGAGCATTTCTATTCTCATGTCTTAGTAAGGGGCCACAGACAGAGAGAAAAATGCCACCGTCAGCAATCTTCACCATTCATATTCTTGCAACATTTTTTCCATATAACTTTGGTTTATGAATATGAAGCATTTATGTCTTTTTACGTGCGTTGCTTTGCCATCTGCTATGTCCAGCTTTGAGAATACACGTCAGTCCTTCAACAAAAGCAATACTGGATGAGCTCACGGGATACAAACTAGAATATCGCGGAAAGGTGACTCTGAAAGGCCGCGGGGACGTACATACGCACTGGCTAGTAGGCAAACAGGGCTTCAAGAAACCCATAAAACCGCCTCTTCAAACTGATGGGTAGGTTTTTCTATTTCGGGCATCGTCCTCAGTTTTACTTTGCTGCTTATTGTTCACTAGCAAGCCTAAAGATAAATGTACATATGGTAGATACCAAAGTAGGGATGAACAATGAGAGAAAAACAACAGAGGTAGCGGATAGGAATATAAGGCCCCAATTGCACAATACATAGAAACTTGCCCCAGTCTCCTCGTTGATTAAAGACTGGGTGCCGCATGAATGTTTTCATAGTGAATCCGAGTTGACTACCCACCCTCACTCTCTCTTTCCATGTCTACCGAGTTAATCTTACGAGACGACATAAATACAACGAAAACCGTCCGCCCAAGCATGCAACACAAGACCTTGCGACTAGCACCGCAGCAGGCAAGCCTCATTGACGACATCTCCGATCTCACCTTACTTAGTGTCAGACTGGTCCAAGTAGCAGGAAACTACTGCAGTCCAGTCCTGCGTAGAAAGCGAACTGCCAAGTCATCACCGCATTAATTAAGACCCCAATCGGTGGTAACACAAGCTGATAATTATAGTACCCATGCGGATGACCGCTAAAAACTGTAAATACCATGCAATCTGTGCATGTACCACCCCAATCTGTGCATGTCTCACACCATGCAACGGTTACCTATAAGCAAGAAATCTCAACAGAATCCGAAATTTCAGGAAAAAAGGATTTGGTGGGAATGATTAGTTAGGCCTAAAAATATTTACGACGTATTATGAAAAACAAGTTCCGTCCGTTGACTAGGCATGACTTTTAAGATTTTTTAAACATGTTTGCTAACCTTTAGTGGACCAACGGTGAGCACGTGTTAGTTGGGGGGTTTTCGCTGACATTGGGCGAAGGTGAGAGCATGTAGGATAGGGGTAGGAGGTGATCTCTGGTGAGGTCAATATGCCGAATTTTTTAAATATTATTACTAACCCCAATTCGAACAACGGTGAGCGCGCACAAGTGGGGGCGGGTGTCCGCCTACCTTGGGCAAGGTGACTGAGACAATGTTTAGAGGGGAGCGGTGAGACGTGCGAGTCGAAGGAGGCCAACAACCGGCGCTAGAACCAACTAAGTGAATCCGCAGCAGAAGAAAAGGGAAAGTAGGCCTACAAAGCAGAAGTAGTTTTCATTATAAGTCGAACATATTTTTTAGACCTCACTGAGCATTCTTACCGAAAAGTCTTGTGCCAGTGATCGCATCTTCTTCTAGATAACCGATGGACTTGCCATCCCAGATCACGCCTTTTTCACCCTTCAGTCACAATAGGTTTTTTTCTGATAGATCTAACTCATTTTTTTCATGCTAGACATCAGTACATTTTGGACTTATTACGGAGCGTGGGTCCCATCGCGAACAAAACGGAAGAGTATAATGGACAGCCTAACGCTTCACAACAGCCATTGATAGACCCAACAGAACAGTCAATTCCCAGCTACACTAGCTTCTTCTACGATTTGAAACGCGCAGAACCATGTCGAAAAAGGGGAGTGGAGGCAAAAAACACAGAACAGCCTCGAAGGCTTACCAATCGAAAAACGCAAAAACTCACATAAACATCCCTGAAAACAAGCTCTTCTGTTTCCACCCTAAAATTCTCGTTGTCATTTTTGCTCGTTTCAAAATGCTTCGTCCCTTTACACGTTACCCTCACTTGACTGCGCCATCTTGCTTCCATTGAGAGACCAAAGAAATTTTCGCGTCCATTATTCGATGCTTTCATTCATGTAACTCAATTCTTTAAACAAATTAATCTCTGTTTCGCGTGCTTCTTCTTACCAACCCCTACCATAACACTATAGACTTTATTGTACAGTTCAAGTGGTCTCCTACGCAGTCTTTCCGTGTTTTTGAAAGTCATCCGATGGATTGTCTATCTATGACTCGTATAGACTTATGAACTTTGAGTTCTAGTCCGCTGAAGAAGTCAACCACAGCCGCCGTTTTGTAATAGCCTCACTTTTTAAAGTATGGGTCGGTTTGTTCCTTGAAAACTTGCAGTAACTTTTAAGACGTATGAGCAGTAGCTCACGGAACCACCCCAGTTCTGGACTATTTAGCACCATATAGCTGACTGCCAGTTTAGGCCCTTTATTCAGGAATTCGTTTGATTAAATTGATCGTGCCAAATACTCGTCTAAAGCAAGTGGGCTTGCGTGAACAACAGACCTAGATAGCTAGAGCACTGCCCCTCATGTATCCTCGTGAGAAACAAGACTTGCTGAGTTCAAAATAATCCAAGCGCCATGTATAATAAATTTCAGTCACAGACGTATTTTGTACCCTGTAAATATCATGATTTGCAGTTCATAAGCGGTACATTAACGTCAAATGCGTATCATTCCCGGGCTGATTTCTTTTTGGTTGATAGACTGTCAGAAGCGCAAGGTTTTGTCGTCCCTGTAGTTTTATACTGAGACAGACTGCTTCGGTGGTATCTGTCAACGTTTGTCTCTTCGTTGTCACAAGCAGTCCATACCTTAAGTGTGTCAGAACTTCTTTCCTACATTATCTGTCCTCTTTTCTAAATAAAGGAAATCTCGGTAACGGAAATTCCCACGCATTTACGGTTTCAGTTGGTAGGTTTCTGTCAACACGATGACGCTTCGTTGAGATCGACGATAGGAAGTTGAGTTTAACCAACTTTTACAGTATGCTCTGTCCGTGTGTATGCGTAAATTTCGACACGTTCCCCTTTTCCACCCCCGTTCCCCTTTGATCTCTTTAACATTCCCCCTCCCCCCTCAAATACCGCTGATTGGTTGCTTAAACTTTTGCTAACTCCCCCTTCTTTATATTATTGTACACGCCCGATGATGAATTGATCGAAAACGTTCTATTGCCTATCCTGACTTCTTTAAATTTAGCTACGTTGTATTGATGGGAAAATGCGGGGGTGGATCCGCTAAGAGCTTTCAGTGCCAAACGATACCGAGCACCCCCATGCCTTCGCGTATCAACAAGAATTTGAAGCATTGTTTTCTTGAAAGAAACTTGAACAAGGCAAAGATTACGGGACGACCAGAATTTATTGACTACATATAATTTTACGACCTCTTATTCAACAGCAGACAGTCACTGTCTTTTAATAAATTAACTGTCCAATTACGTATCGACCTGGGAGGGTGAGCCTTGATAGGTAAATAATGTAGGAGCTATTAGTCTTAGATGAGGGGAGCATGGTTAGGGGATAGAGGAGGGGGAGGTAGTTGTCACAGCAGGGCAGTTCATGTTACAGTGAAAGCCCGTGAAGTGTGTTTAAAGGGGGGGAGGGGTAGGGGGCAAAGGACAGGGCAGCAGTCGGTCATAAGGGGGAGAAGGCGTGAGAACGAATGGGTTTATCGATCGTTACCATGACAATGCGGGGTTGATCACATGATCCAGCCGCTTACAGAGTTCTGGTTTTAAGAAACTCAAGTTAAGCGAACGAATGTTTTCGATTAATTCATCATCAGGCAATACAGTAATATAAGGGAGGGTAGAGTTAACGAAAGTTTTAGGCAAACCAATCAGAAGTAACAAGGGGGAGAGAGGTGTAAAAGGATCAGGGGGGGATCAAGGGGATCAGATTCTAGTCTTAATTGGGGACAGAAAAATGGGGGTGGGGGGAGAGGGGAAGGGGAAGGAGTCAGACAATTAGTTAATGTCATCCATTCGCCTTGAAGGCAAGGATAGACTGCCGTTCCAGACCACATCAATGTATATCTACAACTTTACATGCGCCTGTGGGGCAAGTTACATTGGTCGAACGATTAGACGTCTATCCAAGCGCATGCGAGAGCATCACCCTGCGTAATTAAACAGAGGCGAAACTTAGTCGATATCAAGCGTAATTCTGGCTCACTTGGTAGATGGCGGTCATCGGGTGACGTCAACCAAGCATTTAGAGTCGTCTATAAAGTTCCGGCTAAACACTCTAAGTTCCTGCGTCAGTGGATAATTGCGACGGCAGAAGCAGTCGCCATTCGCCTCACAAACCCCATTTTATGTGTTCAGAAAGCATTTGTAGCGGCCCTTAGGCTCCCGTGGCCAAAAGCCTTTTCAACATCCGCCCTCACGCCTCTTACTACGTCGCGAAACAATGATGAGACGGGGGCATCAAGCATCCAAAGGCCACCGACACAGTCTCAAGACGTTGACACCTTGCGTCCTCACACAACCCAACAAAACCCGAGACGAGGACCACGGGATGACATTAACTAATTGTCTGACTCCTTCCCCTTCCCCTCTCCCCCACCCCCATTTCTCTGTCCCCAATTAAGACTAGAATCTGATCCCCTTGACCCCCCTTGATCCTTTTACACCTCTCTGCCCCCTCTCTCCACCTTGTTACTACTGATTGGTTTGCCTAAAACTTTCGTTAACTCTACCCTCCCTTGTATTACTGTATTGCCTGATGATGAATTAATCGAAAAGGTTCGTTCGCTTAACTTGACTTCCTCAATGCTTACATGGGTATCATCGCTGAACTTAAACAATTCAAGTTCTGGTTTTATTTTCTGCTGCGGTCTCCGCAATGCGTAGAGGGCGACTGGTTTTCGTCCGAAAAACGACCTTAAATACACTACTCTGGTCGGCCGTATGGGTAGTGTCCACTAGGTGCTTCGTAATCGAACTATTGTGTATGCTATTTTCCACCCTGAGCAACCACTTCGGCATATGTTCCACTGACCACGTTGTCAACTGCCTTTGCGTGCGCCCGATGTATTTACATCCGCTAGTACGTGTTAACTCGCAAATGCATTTTGATATGGTGTGCATTGTCAGAATGTGTTTATTTGGTCTAACTGGAATGACCATTGCTGTGATTTCGCACAACAATTCGGAAGTGTACGTCCTTTCAATCGTGCATGGAAGCTCGCGCTTGGTCACGTTGGACACATTATCACCCTTGAAAGGAGGAAGATGCTCATTGGCTTTTGACCCGGATATTTCGTGAGCCTTTTTTTGTCAGCAGTGGCGATATCTATCGACTAATTTCTCTTGATAGCCGTTTGCAAGAAGCACTTTCTTGAGAAAACTGATCTCTTCCTCTACTGTATCCGAAGAACAGATTTTACTGCCTCTTTTCACGATTGGGTCGACTAAATTTACTGGCTCTATTGCAAAAGCACAAAATAAAGTTCGATTTCCTCTTTATTAGAATGAAAATGAGGAAGGGTGTGCACTGTCTTTTCCGTGTAGTTTTTCGATAGATGGACCTTTGAATGGAACCGTATACCTGCCTGCGTATAATCGCTTCTAAGAAAAGCAGCGTATCGTCCTTCTCATGTTCGATCGTAAAGTTGATCTTTGCCTGTGCCTCGTTCGTAGCTTTTAATAGCAATTCTCCTAATTTAGAGTTTTTCGACTATGGAAAAACAGTCGTCTGCGTATTCTCTAAAGATATCCATTTTTGATTCTATGTATTTGGCTAATTTTCGTTAAGGTTTGACCTAAAAATATCCATCAGGTTTGATTCGAATGTCTTCAAAGCATTGTCTATTACCCTAAATATACTGAACTAATGGACTGCCCATAGCTGCGCCATCGATCTGTCGATAAATCTGTTTGTTGAAAAGGGACTGTACATTATTCGTGCATATCTATTGTAACTCCTGCAGTTGGCCTGCTTCCAGACATAGTTTAGCCTCATGCTCACAATTTACGTCAATAGTTTCAACCAGTGGAACGTTTGTGAGCAGACTTTGCTAGTCAAGTGAGACCACGTGCCTATTCCATAAATTTTCACTCTTCAGCTCATCCACGAACAAAAAGGTATGTTTGGTAGCATGTGCAGCATGTGTCTTAGACAAGCCACTGAGAAGCTTATGCTATGGTGAACCCCTCATTGAATAAAATTGGCCGTTGAGGTACTCGTGGCTTGTGCAATTTCGGTAGTCCACATAGCGAGAAGAAAACCACTCGATCGCTGGGACAATAACTTTATTCGCCTGACGTTTTGAGATCCGTCGCGGATTCGTCATCAGAGCCATTGTCAGATAACAGTCCGTATAGCCTAGGAATATGTGAACCTACAGGCCTAAGACAGGCAGCCATTTTCTTGTCTATTATCCGTTTTTCAAGTAGCCATTTCACCTTCTTCACAACATAATATTCCAGTGCTTTTTTTTCTTCCCCATGGGTTTCAGAAGAGAATCGGCTGGAGTTATTGAATACTTTTTCCACCTTTCCTACTTAATCATCCTTGTTTAGAATCACACCGCCGCTTCCTTCGTCTGTTCTCGAGATAACAACATCAGCAACCTTTCGTTGGTCATTTAAAGCCGTAAGGTGTTGCTTAGGTAAAAGCGAGCAATGAGAAACAGAGGATAATCCATACTGATACGCGATATCCACGAATTTCGCTTTAAGCCATTTCATAGATTCTTTTGACGTCGGCTTCAGGTCAGATAACCAGATATATAGGTCGTTAAATTGGGTTTCAATCTCTTTTGCGTCTATTTTTCTTCTCGGTACACAACCTTTGACCCCTAAAAAGAGGGTTTCCGCTTGCAATTTTGTCCGTGTCAAACCTAACATGTGAACAATGTAGTTATATGGGTTTAAAGGGACCGATTTGTCTTTAGGTTTTCTGTTAAGTGACTTCATAAACGCAGCTTGGAACGATTGTCATTTTTTAGCTTTTAGATTTAAAACGTATTTCATGAACATTAACCAACATATCGGGCTCACCGAGTCCACAACATGGCTTGACTGATCCAATTGACATCGTAGTTTTAGGGAGTAAAAAACACTCGGAATATCTTCGAGTTTACTGAAGTTCTTTACTTGGGCGTACTGACTGGCGACTCAGGAGTTCTTTAATCACTGGACATTATTTGCTGTGAGACGAGTCTGTTCTTAGTGTTTCGCTTATATGGGCTGAAAAATATAACATGCGGTTGACATAAGCTAAGAATTGCCCAGGCTGTGTTGGATCGCATTTCCCATTCGTCTACCTTCGTTGGATTATAGGTGACTGTCAACACAAATAAGACTAGTTCGGCCTATTTAACCCCGATGTTATGAGGGAAATGTGGTGCTTAATTCTGCATTGCAGCGAAGTGGAAGACAAAGTTGCTGAATTACAACACCTTCGACGGGTACTGAGAGCGAATGCTTACCCACACAATTTTGTCAACCAATGCATAGGCAAACGAGAGAAGAAGCCGCTTCCAATTGGCCCAAAAGTTTGGCAAGCTCTTCCGTACGTGAAGAATGTATCGGAAGCAGTCAGCCGCCTACCCACCCCACTTGGAGTTGGAGTTGCGCACAGGCCAGAAGCAACCATCAGGCGCCGGGTCATGAAACCGAAAGACCCACTGCCACGGCAGGAAATGGCTGGAGTCGTTTACCGGATGTGGTGCAGTTGAAGACAAAACAACTATGGCGGAGAAACCGCGAGATTACTCCGGCCGCGAATGGCCGAGCATGCAGCGGCGGTGAGAAAGAAAGATGCCAACTCCCAGGTTGCAGTTCACTCAACGAGACCCGGCCATATTTTCAAGTTTGACGAGGCCGAAGTCCTCGTAAGAGGCGACAACCGCGTAAGCCGCGAGCTGCTCGAGTCATGTTTCTCAGGCCCCCAGTCCATCAACAAGCGCAACGACTTTGCGTTCCCATACGGTGTACTGGGAAGTTTCTTGAGCAAGAGAATCAGTCACGTGGGAAGGGCCGGGCGCAACAACAACTCTGACGACAGCGGGCATAATTGTCACGCTTTTTTCAGGCCCGCATCTGACGCTGACAAGGCAATTGTGCCAACTAGTGAGTCGAACGCAAAGTTTCAAGCCAGTACCACATCAATTAAGACCCAAGCCGTGGCTACAGAAATGAAAAATTATCACACACACGCGGATGACCAGTAGGAACTATGAATACTGTGCAGCCTGTGCATGTATCCACCTCATCTGCACATGACCATGCTTATGTTATCATCACCTATGATTAAGGATTCCCGAGGGAATCCGAAACGTCAGGCAAATAAAACCCTTGTTCCAGTGATCGCATCTTCTTCCTCTACATGATTTATGTCTTAACTGTGTGTTGAAAGAATCCGTCCCTGTAGAAGGCCAAGTGAGAATGCGCAGTCCCGGAGAAAATTATTGGAGTGTTCTGAAGCCATAAAATGAATCCCAACGGTAATATCAGAAACCTAAATCTAAATCCAAAACCTTATCCTATTCCTACCCCTAATGCTAATGGTAACCCTAAAAGTGAACTCTCAACCTAAAGCTTACCGTAAAACTGACGTAAAACCTCAAACTCTTACTGCAATCCCAACCCAAACTCCAAAATGGACTGCAATATTCGGACTCGTACTGCCTTATGTGGCATTGATTGCAAAACACAGAAATCATAGCCGCAACTCATAAAAATAGCACCAAATCTCCTCATAACGAAAAGTTAGTGCTCGAAAGAACTTTGGCTGAAATGTACATAGACGTACCGCAAACAATATTAATCTGTCTAATGAGCAGTGTCTACACGGCTCCCAAGGGCACAAAGCAAAATGCGCGTAACCAGAACTCACCTACTTCTTAACACTTAGTAGGCATGTATTGAAAATGAACTCCACTGGGCGGCCACGCAAGTCGAACTTATCGCCAAAATGCTTTGAGCGACTGGTAACTACTCTAAACCCATTATTTTCTTCGTTGTGGCATCCGTGTCCAGCTATTGTGCTGGTAGACGGATGCAGTCGCGCAACAGCATAACCAGACCACAACTTCATCGTTCATGTTCCTCTACGTCCACCTGCTCAACTGCAGCTGCTGGTTTTCAGAAGCGGATGTGATCACTGGAGCACTAACGTTTCGTGTCTCATCACGGATCCATCGTCAGAGTTAATAGCAGAAACTGATCCCACCGATCACATCGGCTTCATCCTGGGACCCACAATTTCGTTTCTTTTGGCTATCAGTTTTGCTGGAATATTATTATTGAATCGTATGCAAAATTGCCAATAGAATGGAATATGCGAGTTCCAGGAAGCAGTTCAGAAGAAGAAGAATCGATCACTGGAACAAGAGGTTTATTGTCCTGACGCTTGGGATTCCCTCGGGAATCCTTACTCATAGGTAGTAGTAGAACGGTCTGAGATATGCACAGATAAGAGTGATACAAGCACAAATGACACGGTTTTTATAGTTCGTAGCGGTCAGCCGCATGTGAACTATAGTTGTCAGTTCCTTAACTGGTGCGGTGATGGCTCATTAATTGCCACAGCGTTCTTGTCCACGTTGGATGCGGGTTTGATAACTTCGCGACAATTATGCTCGCTGTTGTCAGAGTTCTTGCTGTGCCCAGGTAACTGATTCTCTTGCTTACACCGTATAGGAACGCCAAATCGTTGCGCGACAGCGGGCATAATTGTCGCGCAATTATCGAAACCTCACCCGACGCGGACAAGAACGCTGTGGCAATTAATAAGCTATCACCACACCATTTAAGACCTCAAGCAGTGGCTAAAGGAACTGACAATTATAGTATGCATGCGGGTGACCACTACGAACTATAAATACCGTGCCATCTGTGCATGTATCACCCTTATCTGTGTATGTATAACACTATGCTACGGTTACCTATGATTAAGGTTTCCCGATGTACTCCGAAACATCAGGACAATAAACCTCTTGTTTCAGTGATCACTTCGCCTTATTCTGAGTATACAAAATATCAAGACCTCCAGAGCCAGTACCTGGGCTGTTAGTATGGTAAGTTACAACATATCTAGACCTGCCAAACGTACAAAGCGAACGTCCCAACAATATCCGCTTGTAGATTTAATAGTCAACACCAGGCTTGTTTCACTGCTAGGTGATTTCATTGCACATCTTATACTCTTCGCCTGTTTACCTGCTGTTGTTGATTTTTATAACGACGAACCTCTGCGCAAGTTAGAAAACTGCGATTTATACGGTACGGCCTTAAACCGAAACATACCCTTTATTTAAGTTAAGAATTAAAAGAAGGCGTAATTTTCTACCAAAAGAGAACAAGAAATAATTTATTCGTTCATGTTCCCCATAAATATATTCAAATTTATAAAGGTATCCGAAATCAATTATAAAATGCATACTACTTAAGTAGCCACTTTTTACAGTACATGTGTTTTGTTAACGGTTAGAGAGAAGCTTGTTGGAAAGCCGGCATCCCATTGTGTTTGAAATGAATTTAGAATAAGCTACAGGATAATCAGTAATACAACCTCACTCAATGCCGATTAGCGAAAAAGTATCAATCTTTCGCCTATATCGACATGTTACTCGAATTCTAGGCCGTAATGTTAATTAAATGTTCTCGGGCCCGACTGGTGTGCTCCTTTACTTATGTTTCGAATCTCTCAGTTTTCGCTAAATTCCAACCTCTTTCCCCAGGAAGATTGGTTTTGAGCTTGTGATTAAAAACCTTCAGCGCTTGCGTGAGGGCAGGGGCGTCAAAATCTTTATCTAGCGCAAGCTTTTCCACTTGGTTGCACTGTCCTCTACACCTAGGAAATCCGTCCTTCGGGTTACAGCATCGTTAAGGTTTCTCGATGTGAAGGAAATTAAGAATGATGTGGTTACTACCGTGTCATATTTAGCTAGCGCTGCAGTGCTAGCCATCCTTTTCGAGACCGTAATTGACTACGCCACGACGTCGATAGTGCTAGGAGCCGAGCCTAACCGGTTGCTTGCAGGCTGTCCTGACAAGTCGCTCCTGTGGCCGAGAGCCAACAATGGTTCATCGTTCAATGCGAGCGGCCTCCAGGTCATGTGTCTTCGCTGTGACGGTCCCCACTCGATGACAGTAAACCGCTGGACGGACATTCGCTCTCACACACGCGCGCGAGCACCGTGTGCACTCCGCACTGCGGCCACCCAGCACACCCCTCGAGTGATCCTACGCACCAAGCATGTAATAATACAAGCGAATTTGCGAGTCCCAGGAAGTGCAATAATTTGCCCAATCCATATTCGGTGCTGAGACTCAATTTAGCCGAAGCAATTAGCCACCTAGGGAATGGACGGGCCACCGCGTCATCCTACGCCAACACCAGAGGGCCGAGCCATCGTCGCGCCCGTGTCCACTACGCGTGATGAAAGTTCAACCGGTCAGAGCCCACATGCTATTCAACAAATTATCAACACGCACGAAAGCAATTACTGTTAATTGTGGTTGTAAGTTTGTAGTGATGACTGTATCCTATAACTACTGCAAACTCGTGTGCATACGCTACCCGTATCTTCTACTGTCCTCTGGTTTCGTCTCTGATGACGGATATACGATGGATTTCGAAACATCTGGCGAATAAAAGTATTGTCTCAGCGATCAAGTCGTCTTCTTCTCAATCAATTAACACTTGAACTCGCTTCACACATCTCACATCTCACACAGTGAGTTGCATCAGACTTGCTGAGACCTTCAGATGTAACTGGACGCAGTCGAAATCAGCCCGGGTTCCGCCCGCGGCCACTGCCAACCAAGACAACGACTCCGGATTCTGTAAACACTAAAACCTCATGGGGTGGTTTCCAATTTTACATCCTTTTTGTTGTGTTCTTCCTTGGGAGTTCAAACAGCGCGTGATCAGACGGTAACATCTCATCTTGTAACCGTTATAATCGATAGTTCCTCTCTGTTTTATAAAACTGGTATTATTTATGGGAGGTTCGGCCTCAGATAGGGCCCGATACACAAAGACGTCACAGTTTGGATCTGATCCTTTATTTGGGCTCTCAGTTTATGCTAAATTAACGTATTCGTATGAGGACAACATTCAAGCCTGTTAAAACGGTTCCGTCTGACAAAGATGACTATAAGAATGAAACAGAAGGTATTTTTTCATGGCTGTTTACGTTGCCTGACTTTGTCCTTTGATCCGCTTTTGATACTTTCATGTGTTTTAGACTTCCGATCCCTTTTCTGACGTCTTTTACTGTATCTGAAACTTCCCTTGTTTTGAAGAGGCTCTGGTGGTTTGATGCCTGACTGGAAGAAACTGGTGTAGTCCATACTTGGTCGTCCAATCGTGTCTGCCAATTCCGGTTGCAAAGCGTCCATATGCTCGTTTGGCTCCTCTGTTTTATTCGTGGTGTGACCCATCTGCCGTAGTAATTCCAAAATGTATTTATGCCTACCGGTAAAAAATAATAGGTAAAATCACTAACCAGGAAGCCTGATGAGATCGAAGCAACAAAAAGAAGGGTTCTGGGACGCCACGACCATCTATTGGTGGAGTCCTACTTTAGATCCCAGCAATTTTTGAAATAATCGTATGTGTTCACTACAAAATAGCGCGCCATAAATAAACACAGAAATTAACTTACGTTTCTTACGTATAGTTTATTGGGTGTGACAAGTTTGGACATTTTTACTTACTTATAATTTATAATTAATTGGGTTTCTTGATCTTCCTGAAAAAATTGGTGGTTAGGGGGTCGTCTACTTCAAATTATCTGAGGTCGAACTTAGCTTTCTGGTGTTAGTGTAGGATATTTAGAGGTGCGAAGCGCCGTGCACACCTTCAGGTAACATTTGCCACAACTTGACGTCAGTTTGTTTGGTTTATTTAGCATACTTATATTTGTGCTCAGTTGTCAGTTTAGTTTGCAGTTCATGCTTGTGTTTACCATTTTTTATTTTTTACTTAAACGAGTTTAACTTCACTTAGTTTACGTGTTTATTACTTGATTTTAGTTAGTGATTTTTTAAATTTTGTTATTTCCCAATAGTTGCATAATTGCGCATTTTACTTATGACGCGCTTTTTTGTCGACAAACATCAGATAATTTAAATAATAATTCCTGTTTTTTCTACTTTTGTGAACTTTATTTTTTACAGTTGCGAAAATTCCTATCAGAGAATACCGAAGACTAGTTTGGCGAGTACATGTATACTTTCGACAAATTCTCGTCAGGCCCTACATTTATATGGAAACGGGTTGCAAGTCGGAACGTGTTCGTCTTTTCGGACAAGTAAGTCATGGGAATGGGGGTGGGGGTGAGATCGATAAGCGAAGGCTGGTTGCGAGGGTAGGGGTTGGTGGAGCGGTCTAGGGGAGGGGGGGAGGGGGGAGGGGGGAGACAAACAGAGCATAGGTGAGTGCATACCATTAAGTTACTGTGGGCCAAGCCAGCTGTGGAGCTTTTAGGAAGTTCTTTTCTGCACACGACGCAGGCTTCATCAGCCTGATAGGGGTCACTTCTGCCGTTGTTAGCAGGCGCCGCTTATCGATCCCACCCCTATTCCCACGACTTACTTGTCCGAAAAGACGAACACGTTTGAACTTTATGTTTTGCTTGTATTTTCTTTCCTTTGTATTGCCCAGATAGGATACTCCTGATTACACCCGGACCTACATTACAGAGGAATGGTGCTTTTGCGTGCTGATCTGGGAGCCAAAGTAGAATTCTACCCATTTTACCCATTCTACTCAATTTTTTATTAGCAAGACGCATAGTTACATCATACCATGACCATTTCTCACATGGTAGATGCATAATATTTGTTTCTCGTGTGTTGGGTTACCACTCCTGCCACCTAAACCGGCAGCGTGATAGACGTGTTGGACCAACGCCGGGAGGGGGGGATTATGGGGCAGCAGATCGGCGCACGGCAGGCGTTATTCGAGTTGCGTTCCAATAACAAATGCTGATAATTGGGGTAGGGGGGGACTGGTGGCACAAATAGGGGCAGCTGCGGCCGCGGCAACCACTCGCGTCCGAGCCCACCTCCGGCCTTCCTTATTCTCCCTTGACACCGGACACCGGTGAATGACGTTATAGAGAGTGCGGCAAGTAGCGCGCAAGTCACTGTCCCTGCATCTTCCAAATCGACGGTCAAACTCTCGGATTACCATTCCTTTGGACTACAGAAACAATTCCCTACAAGTGACGTTAGTTTTTAGCATATGGTTTAGCGTGCAAGCGTGTCTACTGAGTCCAACAAAATTGCGGTGGCTTTATGCTGTTGTATATTGCCAGAAATAATAAGTGGGGAAGGCCACATCCGGCTCAGTGATTGTAAGCTAGCGTCGATTTATTGCAGCCATTCTCGGGAGACCGCCCAAATACGATCAATTACTAGCAACTATTTCATAAATATTTCGAGTTGTTTTGGATAAAACTCCTTTTAAGCTACTTCTTTTGCATACATTTAGGTAGATCAGGCATAAGCAAAAGACCTTTCTTGAGAAGTTTGCAGGTTTTTAGAATGAACTATTCGAATTTTATGCATGCATGTATTCCGCAGTGAAAGTTTCGAAGTGAATTCTAGTCTGCTTTCAACTAACACCGTCGTCTGCCCAGCATTTTTAAACGAAACTTTGCCTTATTTCGCTTGTTATTTTATTTCTTGACCTTCCAACATAGAAAAAGCATGCATACTTATGCAGAAAATATTTCTGAAGTACTGAATGAAGGTTGTCTCAACTAGCACAATCGAGCAGAACCAAAATGTACACTTTTCAAATCAATTTTTGAACTCCAGAGATTTCTGTGGATTGATACTTACAATCGTCCCTATAGGAAACGCGGCATGGGGATGAATAGATCCTTCCCTTACTCTCCAAGGAATTTTGAACCGTTAATATCCCTTTTACTTTGCCAGAAGCAAACCCGTGATTCACATCATTATGACATTCCCACCGAACTTTTGGCTTTTCGGTCAACTACATGTTTCTATCATTGCATGTGACACTTATGCTCACGATAGTAACACTGTGCAGAAAATATGGCACCTTCGTTCATGTAACCTGTCAAGAACGTATTTAACCAGCTACTTAATTGTTGTTATATTAATAATGTTAATTCATACTTGAAATTGTAGTGCTATTTTCTGTCAGTTTACTGGTAAGGTCAAAAGAAATCTATAAATTTGCACCTGAACCACCAAGACCGACAAGGTGATTTCATTCGGCGAGTATGGTGCACAGCTTTCTATTTAAGAGGTTAAAACTGTTTATTATTAGTAGTATCTGGGTTAAGGTGAATTGGCGTTTTTCACTCGACTGGAAATGTAATTTTCGCTGTCCCCTCAAGGCTTTAATTCGGCATGACCTTCTTGCATCCAATGAACATATTCTTCAAGGTATTTAATATTAAGGGCAAGGTTACCGCCAGTTTAAAATTTTGAATTTTCACTAAAATGCTCGTTCTCATCTCAACCATCCCATTTTTGTATATTTGACAGCATTACGAACTTTTAACATCCTGTGAACAAGTTAGCCCCATCATACTTCAGACTGTCTAACCCACACCTTCACTCCAAATAGAGTTCCTCTTATGGCACTGCTAACCCCTTACACATCGACGCCTGAAATGCGAAAATGCGAGACCTGGGGATTAATTGCAGCGACGCAGATGCGATCACTGGAACGAGAACTGTATTCGTGTGACGTTTTGGATTCCAGCTCAAGCCCAGCCTCAGAGACAGCATCAGATACTGGTACTTCGTACATGGGGATTGGCCGTATTTAGGGGAGGCATTGCCATGCTACTTGCTCCATATCGATGCCAATTAACTGTCTCTTCTCTAGTGCAGTAACTGCTTAATGGTCGGCACGTGCTTCACTATCTTTTGACATTTAAGCATCTCGTGCTTCCGTAATGATTGCTCACCGGCACTGGCCTTGGAAGACGTGTTCGCCTGCGTGCTTCCCGAACGGCTGATTGCTTCGGTCAAACGAAGTCCCAGCATCGACTCTGTGTTGGTGAGGTCATTTAAATTGTTGATAGCATAGTGGACCGTAAACCAGAAATCAGACAACTCGTGGTTCAAGCGATTGTCACTCCTACCGAAAACTGTGACCTCATCATGCTTGAATGTGTTGCTGGGTCTCGTCGAATGCAATGGGACTTCGGAATTGGCGTTATGTCCCCACACTGATATCTCATGTTCGGTAATTGGCATACGGAACCGTCTTCCAGTTTCTCCGACGTATTGCTTTGCCCAAAATTGCAGCAGATCTGCATCAGCCATTGGTGTATGTTGAAGGACATGAGTGATGTTAACTCAACTCGGATTCAGTGTCTACTTCCTCAATATAAGCAGGTAGCTACACTTCGAACCTATCATGACGCACTAACTGGCGAACTCTAGACGGATACCAACCACTGAAACAGCTTGGTTCTAGGTTGGAGTGCACTCTGTTGGGTTCCTTAAAGAACCCCTTAAATTTAAGGGAGGCCTTTATTACCCCAATTTATGTGAGATCATAAAAACCTTAATGAAGCCTGTTTTGTGTAGGGCTAAGAACCAGGTCCTCTGTCACATGCATGGGCAGACTGGAGAGTTCTGCCGGTCACTGTGTCAATGTCCTGTTTTCATCGGATCAACTTTATTTAATTTCTGGAATATGTTGGATTTAGAGGGGGGAATGTTGGAGATTCAGTGCATCTGAGTATGATCATTTCACTTGTGATTATTGGATGCCAGTGTTCGCAGACAAGCAGTCTTAACGCTTATTGTTCAGTACGTGCTACCAGAGAGCCCATGGTCCTTTAGATCACAAAGTTGGGGGATTATAGGCATGTTTATCATCTATCTTGTTAGTCTACTCTTTCAGTTCGGTTTTACTTTTATACACTTTAAGAGTCCTGTAGTAGTTGTTTTGATAATGAGCACTCAGTAGCAAAGGAAATCAGAAAACAAGAATAAAAGTACCTACCCATCAGTTTGAAGAGGCTGTTTTATGGGTTTCTTGAAGCCCTGTTTGCCTACTAGCCAATGCGTGTCCACGTCACCCCGGCCTTTAAGAGTCACCTTTCCACGATATTCCAGTTTGTATCCCGTCAGTTCATCCAGTATTGCCTTTGTCGAAGGACTGACGTGTATTCTCAAAGCTAGAAATAGAAGATGGGAAGAGGACTCACGTAAAAAGATCTAACTGTTAAGCATTCTGTAACCAAATTTAAAAACAAGCCAAAAATGGCCATTGCGGTCTCCCTTTACTTCGTCGGATCCACTTCATCATATAATCTTAGTCATAATGTGATGGTCTGGAGGGTTTGCGTTGCCAGCTTCTGGGCTAAGCAGAACTTAATTGTTCATCTATTAGATCGGCAAAACATATACATTCATCACCTTACCGATCACAACCGATCAAGCAAGGAACCCGTAGACTAGAGGCAGCGTATTGAACTCAATGACCAAAGGTTCCGGGTTCAAATCTCGGGGATGCCAACCTTCAAGATTGGGTATGACTGGCTGATGACAGCTAATAAGCCAGCAATGGCCATTCAGTTCTCCCTTTGCTTTGTCGGATCCACTTCAAAAACTCAAATATGTTGCAATGGTCTGGATGGCGCAGAAACCTCAAACTGTAGGTGACCATTTTTACAGTATATTTAGGCGCTACTCGTGGAGCACAAGAGCGATGGTTAATTCGATAACTTATATGCATAAGTTACTTTCCTATGCAATCGAAATCCGTTATTTTCTAACAACCCACTTTCACTTTTTAAAGCAGAGCCTTCTGTTGTAAAGTGGGGGCAGATGATATGTGTAAACTTGCTTGAACAACTGTTAACGTGCCATTTAAACAGCCATAAACCCTAGTTTAAGGCAAATCTCTTTAAGTTTGCAGTACATGCGATTTTTTGTGAGCTGGTCAGTCGACTTTTGGAAGTTTTCGGAAGTTTAAACATTTATATGCTTCTTATGAAGAAGGCGTCCGCAACTCTGGAGGTTCTCGAGGCCCTGGGAATTGACGAATTTTAAAAAATGAAACGATAAGGAATGTAGGAGCAAATCACAGGTATGACATACTAAGACACGCAAGTGTCTTAAAGTTGTGTCGTTTATTAGTTAATAAAAGGCTATAATTAAGTGGTCTAGAGCATGTTATGTATATAGGAGCCTTAGGCGAATGAAAAAATTTCTTTGTCAAAGACCTTAGTCTATTTCTAACATTCTATCACTTTACTCTTTCGGCCACAATTCAACAAAATAAATGTCGTTCAGTGCTGCATATATGTCCCCCCCCCTCCGCTGATAGGTCATTGGAATGGGGACCTCTTACATGTAATAAAGATGACCGGTCACTAAAGTCCACAACGACCCATATTCCTGTGTTATAATGCTAGCATGAAATTTAACGATAACCACAATCATTACTAGTATAGGGGTTTGGAAAATGTGATAAACTCGGCAGTTTTGGTGGAATTCGAACCCAAATCAGCAAAGGAAAGGCTTCAGTACAGCTAACGCTCTAGCCCCAAGAACCCCAGAGGGAGCCGTGGGGTTGATTTCTGGTCTTCACTCTAAGGCTGGTCTTGATCCTAACTGTGAGTTTTGTGGAATTTAGTGTCAAGCAACCTCTATTACGGAGGCCCCCTGTTTCCATGTTCTGTCTGGGAGGGAACATATGAGCCCTTGCTCCTAAAACACTAATGAAAGCTTTCTGCAGGCTGGCTAATAATTCACAGTTTTCTTATTATTAGTCTCCAATTGCCCTGGATATGTGGGTCAGTTTATGCTCTGCACATGACAGCCACATCCGCTTGACGACATTAACTTTTGCGAAATTTGCTAAATATAGTTCTGGCAATCTTCTTGTGCTTTAAGGGCCAATGTTAGCCACCAGGCGCTGTCCCAGTGATTTTGGATAACTTAACGAAAACCAGTAGGAATATAGGCTTCTCTGGCTAACATGTCTGTTGACATCGTTTATTCGGCCATTTCTCAACCTAGCCAAAAACAAGTTTCATCACGCTACTTGAATGCACACGAACAGTAACCGTTGGCTTCTGTGGGAAGCTGCAGCAATCAGGTTATGCAAACTAGCCCTCTGCGTACAGAAGTATTTTATACAGAGCTGGCAGGTGCCATGACCGAAAGCCACTAAGTCAGTCACCCGCATAATTCTTTCAGTTCAGTTGAGTATTATTAAAAAGAAGATAGAAGAACACCTTTGAGCCCCCTGTTGTTAAAAAAGCGACCAGGAAATGCTTCGATACAGAAGAAACATTTAAAAAGACGTAGTTTGCATGATTGCAAACGAATAGCAAGCAGCGTCGGCTGACCGAAGAGAGTAAACGTACACGACTACTCATTTATTACAAGTAGTCTAACGACACTCAATAGTCTGATCGCATATCGATAATTATGCCGATACATACCATCCCCGAGACGGTGGTAAAATGACAGTGAATGTGATCTTGTTTTTCTTCCCCTCCCACCCTAACTTCAGCAGACATTTCCTCTTGCTCGCATCCTTTACTTACGTTAATAGCAATAGACAAATGCGAGCCTGAGGAGAAGTTGCCGAAAGGACACACCTACGTGACATATTGGGCCTTAGAATTTCAAAATTGCAATTTTCCTTCTTCTAACATATTCAGATGATTAGCGTTTTTCTTCTAATGTCATTTAAAGAACTTTGTAGAAATCGGCAAGCAAATCACAAGGCTGCATTACATCATCCAGAGGAGCCAGGGGCCCTTTCGAAAGTTTTAATGGTTAGGGCATTTGACAACATAAAACCAAAAGCTCACATGCTTGATCATGTGGCCTTTACCCCGTTTAAATATAAAGAGCATGCTAGATCCCTGTGTGGAAAGACGCAACTCAAGTTTTCGTTTTATATTTTTAAAACGATTTTGCGACTGTACTAACCTTCACCAGACGACTCCATCCTGGATGCAGTATTAATTGTATCACCAAACAGACAGTACCTTGGCATCGTAAGACCGATTACGCCGGCAACACAGGCTCCTAAGGAGAACAGAACGCAAGTTAAATGGTATTTGCAACTGTTGTACACAGCAAAGTTTTCACTTCGGATAACAGGATCGAAAAAAATAGATTTTTTAGGAAGACCACTAGCTGCACTTTTGCGGGGCTGTGTGATTTGATAAGATATGGTTGCAGAAGCAAAGCAGTATGTTTAAAGCTGGCTAAAAGTCTGCGTAGGAAAATGATAAATATTGATCCCACGAACGGCTGGATTGCTTGCGCTCAGACTACCCCAAACAAATTTCGAAACCGAAGGGAATTTTGAAGAGATAGTTGACCATTTCCACGACGCTTAGTACCATGATTCGTATCAAATGTCTGCGTCCTTCTTTATCACTGAAAAAAACGAGAATTCTCGCGGTAGATACGAGCTTTTTAATTTTAGAACACGAAGTAATGTATTTCATTGACTTATTTGCTTAATCCAAGGATACTTACCTTTTTTCGGAATATTGGGTGGAGGAGTTTAAGTCCAGTTGTGATGCCCTTCCATGTAGGCTGTGTTGTTTTGAACATAATCTATTTATCATGGGACGAATATCTTCCTGACAACTCACTGAATTTACTTGTACATATTGATGTATTTGCAGAAATCCAACAGCTTTTTGTTGCTTGTTTGTAAATGACAACACGCGACTAAGTGGCTTTCTTTTTCAGAAAAATAATCTGTCAAGTAATAAGTTTATCTGCATAACACTCATTATAATCTCTGCTTTACGTGATATATTTAGTTTGCAATTAGTAATTGAGCTATTGAATTAATGTATCAGGCTAACGATTTCTTGACTGTTCTACGAAACTTATTGGTAAGTTCTAAGTAGCCGTATCTTCATCGCAGTGTGTTTCGACATCTAGGACTCAGTACAATTACGAAAGCAACCAAAAAATATGACCAACCGAGGCATTCGTATGAGACCGGGAACTGCATGGCGGGAATAGTAACGCAACTGAAAACATAGTTTTACAGGGCACCGAACGGGTAACCTTGGATTGTTTACGTTCAGCGATGATACTCGCGTGACTATTCAGGAACTAAAGTTTGGCGATTAGTAATCATCAGGGGGCAGAGGGAAAAAAGTTTAGGGATCCACTCAACAGCAAGTAAAGGGGAGAGGTGTTCCGAGATCAAGGAGGGTCACTGAGGCGAAGGTGGGAATAGGAAGGTGTCCGGCAATTATTTCATTTCGCCACGTCCTCGCTGTCTGGCGTCAACCCTTTGATACCTGAACACCTCCCCCTTACTTACTTTTGATTGGATGCCTCAACGCTTGTCACTCTACTCTTTTTACATGCCCCTGTGGACCAGATTACATTGGTCGAACGATTGGGCGCCTATCCAAGCGCATGCAAGGGCACTACCCTGCGTGGCTAAACAGAAGTGAAATAAAGTCGATGTCAAGTGCAATTCTGGCTCACTTGGTAGACAGCGGTCACCGGGTAGATGTCAACCAAGCGTTTAGAGTCGTCTATAAAGTGCCGGCTAAACATTCTAAGTTCCTGCGTCAGCGTATGCTGGCGACGGCAGAGGCAGTCGCCATACGCCTCAGAAATCTAAGTTTATGTGCACAGAAAGCGTTTGTAGCGGCCTTACCGCTCCCGTGGCCGAGGCCCATTTCAACATCCACCCTGACGTCTCTTACCACGCCGCGAAACAATGACGAGACTATGGCATCAAACATCCACAGGCCACCGACGCCGTCAAGAGAAGTTGACACCTTGCGTCCTCACACCTCCCAACAAAACTCGAGGCGAAGACCACGGGACAACAGTAACTGGTTGTCAGACTCCTTCCCCTTCTTCTCCTCCTCCCCCGCCTCCCCCCTTTCTCTGGTCCCCAATTAGGACTAGAATCTGATCCCATTTGACTCCCTTTACACCTCTGTCCCCTCTTCCCCCTTGTTACTTCTGATTGTTTGCCTAAGACTTTCGTTAACTCTACTCTCCCTTATACTACTGTATCGCCTGATGATGAATTGATCAAAAACGTTCGTTCGCCTAACTCAACCTTATATTATTATCAGACTGCACTGGCTCCTTCGTAATATGGACTCCATGGCACTTTCGCGTAAGCGGGAGGTTAGTGAGGTGTGTTGTTGTTGTGTGCATTGGAGTGGCTGCCGCATCAGCCACCTGCACCCCCTCCATCTTCGGCCTTGTCGACTTTTGTCTTGACACCACTTACAACTGTAATAGTGGGGGGAGAGAGAGAAGAAGATTATATGCGAGTCTAATTTCACGATAATCCAGCGTGAGTCACCGCGTTTGTCTTCAGCATGCTGGTGCTCATGTTGGGCATAGTCGAAATCAACGTTCGAACTGGCATATTATTGTGATGGCCTAATGATGAATGATGGAAACCGTACGTTTGCCAAACTTAACTTCTTGAACTGTGTAGCTTATTCTGTTGGTTCGTTTTCGACTTATTTCTTCCCTGTTACTGGATTTACTGATTTATAAAAGCATGCGACAACTTAAAACACATGGACAGTTACCAGAATGCATCCCGATGCGAAGTAAGATGGGAATCCGCGGCATATGCGGAATGACAAATGTTCCCACGACGCTGAGCAGATCCAGAGCCATTGTCGCAATTTCACCAGCATGTTGTCTGCCGTTTCGGATTGGCAACCCCGAAGCCACCATGTAGGCATCGCCTATAGTTTCAACCTGAAATGTAAAGGTTCTGCTGAAACCACATGTCCGGGAAGACGCAGCCGGTGCATTATTGTAAATCCATCTCTGTGAAATAATTTACATAGTTATTTTCTTTCACTTCATAGGATATGCAAGGACTTCAGACGGAGTGAAAATTCGATTCCCAGCTGGTAAGTCAGAAGGGAAGAATTGACGTTCACCGGGAGAGCTTTATTTTGTAACTGACGTTTCGGACAGTTGTCTCATCTGTCCATCTTCAGACAGTGAATACTCTGGCTATATGCCACCCCTTTCTTCCACGTGCGTAGTCTACCAATCCAGTCTGACCCGCTCTGTGCAGCTCGCTCTACGGTCAACCTGCCTACCCATGACATAGCGCGCGGGAGACCAAATAAACACGCACGCCCCGGTTGCAGACAGTGTCAACGCGGAACAGAGTGCGGGGGACGGTTATCAGGCGGTTGGAGCGGCTTGCAGTTACCACCTAGAGGCGCGATCCACACAGAGCGGCTCAAACTGGATTGGTAGACTACGCACGTGGAAGACAGGAGCGGCATGGAGCGAAAGCCAGGAGCCAGAGTATTCACTCTCTGCAGATATATAGAGCAAACAGCTATCCGAATAGTCAGGTACAAAATAAGCATTTCCCAGTGGACGCCGCTTCTCCTTCTGACTTCAACCGTATTGCAAATTGGTCAATTATAACCACAGCAATATCATTAAACCATGTTTATGTCTGCATGTGAGTTTATGGAACTATGTAAGCTGATGGAAGTCAGTTAATTAAACCGAAGGATACTGATACAAGCAGTGGCTATTTCTACCAGCTTGTATTCAAATTACCTTGTAGACGTCAAATTTTCCAATAGTTTCGTCGAACGTGGAATACAACCTATTCAGTAATTCAACGATTTGCAGGGGTGTGGACCAGGCAGAAATGGCTGTGAAGCCCACAATGTCACTGAAGTAGATGGTCACTTCGTCGAAAGCCTCTGGAGCCACTTTGTTGCCGGCTATCAGGGCCTGTGCAACAGAGCTATTGCAGGAAAAAATAAAGGCTATATCAAACTTTTGCTTTAGGAAAAAGACGCAGATTCTTAGCTAACCTTTGAGCTCATGAACGATTTCCGGAAATCGAAGTGCCAAGACAATACACAGGCCTTCAGTTACTGTCAGAAGTACAATATACTGACATAATTTAACAAAAGCGGGTACATTCACAAGCTGCAATATATGTGTTTTATTTTGCTTGTTTATTCACCGTGTTTTCTGAGCACTTAAAACTATTACTTTTCATCAAAATGTTCGGTTTCGTTTAACGAAATCTGTCTCTACAAAATTATAAAATTTTGCAGGCATAATATAGAAACTGCTTATGCATAAGAAGCCCAGCAACCGGTGTTTTTTGCTAATTATGGAATTTTTTCTATACCTGCTCGTTTGAAGTCCCTACATTTACCAATGGGACTGCTTACTTTAGGAGCTAAAATCTTCTGACAGATTTTCTAAACTTTAATAGGGATTTCTCCTGAGTTGGGGTGGGGCATAAAAATTTAATAATTTTCAAAAATTAATAGATAGCTGTAGAGCAAGTAGCACATGTTTAAAGAAAAACACAACATTTTATTACGTATCCTACTTTTATACTTTAAAAATCGGTAAACATTCCAAGTATTATTGAAGCCTCGCTTATTCTAGTTGACGTTCAGATCTCTTCTAACCCTCACGCAGTCGCCGAAAGTCAGAAGTTAAGACAAGTTACGGAACCATTTATACATGCAAACTGCTTAATATTTTCTTCTTTCAAACATAAATGAACCCGAAGGTTTGGTGAGGTCATTTCTAATGAACTCACAGTGGCAACATCTTTGCGATTAGCTCCTCTGTTTTCGACTTCTCTTGTTCAAGTTCCAGAGTCCGCTCTCTCACCTGGGATTCCAAGTCTTCTGAGTACTTTTCCATCAGCGTCAACATATGGTCAATAATGTTAGTCTTCCTGTAAGGAAGACGAAATCATCATACAATTGCAAGTACTGGGAAAGGAAGAAAATTAGCAATGGGTGGTTACTTCTTGGAGTTATAGTCTACGACAACTGGGAATCGGCGTTGCCAGAAAACGGTAATTTCATGTCATTTATTAGGCAGCTTTTCGATTGCCCAAACCTCCAGAATGTAAGTTGATCCCATTTTGTCGTTTTATTGCCTTCCTGACAGGTTCGAAGGCAGGCCCAATTAAAATTGTGGCCTCAACATTTAAAAAACGTCGTTCCACCTTGCAGTTTAAATCAAATCCCAATGTTCTATCGTATTATTATCTATCTAGGATGAAATTTTTGTATACTTAGGATCCATTCGCTTCATTTTATTACAAACCTTCTGAGCTTTGATCGCATGCGCAGACCTGGTCTAAAAGTCCGTTAACTTGGAGAAAATAGTAAATAGCCGTATAGGGTTGCCGCTGCTGTGCAAATCCGTAAATGCTACAGTTTCAATCCTTAGAGCTGAACTCTCGCGTTGAACTCTCGATGCCAATAATGGAGATTTTTTTAATTTTAGGAGGCGTTCAATATTCAAAGATTACATTCATTTTGCCGATAGCGATAGACAGAGAGAGCAAAGTCATGCACTGGTGAACATCACCTGACTCAACTGACTCTATGCCTAATTTAGTTCGTCCTAAAAACGGAGTTTTTCAATGCTTGACAATCAATATATACACCGTTTTATAGAATGATCTGGCACCTTAGGTCCTGAAAAGTTAGACTAATATGGACTGTAATGCAACCACAGGATTTAATTACAAAGGCCGAGCCAGGTTGGTTAGAAATTTTCAGTCAGTAAATACGGTTTAAGTCACCTTGCTTGTACGAATAGTAACCACCAAGCGTAGAAGGAGAACACTGTAACTCACTTTCCACTGTTGAACTGCTCTATCTGAGCAGTTATTTCATTGAACGTCGGACGCAGGTCTGAGTTTTCTGCCCAGGAAGATCGCATCAGATTCTTGTAGAAATAGGGAATTTCTGAGAGGTTCACCTTAAAGTCAAAACATATTCTTTTTCGCCTCAGAGTAGCACATGAGTAAAAGCATTCAATAGGATTTGCCGCCGACAACACGGCCCCAGCACCCCAAATGCTTCTTGATCCATAAGGATGGAAGACTTCCAAAGCTCGAAAAGGTAATTATTAGGATTTGTGAATAGTAATCTAAATAAATAAATTCTTTAGCTAATTAATATTGCTATTTTAAACAATGGTGCCTAAATATATATGAGTATAACATGATTCGAATTGATTAAACTGGATGCATTATACATGCATTACATTATCAGTATCAGTTTATTGAAGGAAAGATAGGTGAACGCCTTTGTACTCCCTATTGGTAACAAGATGATAGGGAATAAATGAATACAAAGGAAAATTTAAACGTTTCGTCAATTATATGCTCCGGGAAGGTACAACAGTTGTTAGGTAGTCGAATAGTAACAAAATATTACAGAAGAATATGACTAATTGCAAATCACGAGTAATATAATTTGACGCAGTATGTGTGATGCAGCAGTTTTTTTGATATGATTTATATGTGAATGTGTGCTTGATGTACGTTGGCGAATAAACAAAAGGATAGGATAGGATTAACAGGTTTCTCTAGTCAAGTTGACCCAAGTGCGAAAAACTAGGCGACCTCAGTGGGTTTCCAACCCACGTCAGCACGGGACAGGCTTTAATACAGCCAATACTCTAGCCAGCGGAACTGTGGGGCCCCCAGTGGGAGCTCTGGTTTTAATCACAATTGGGTAGATTTACCCATCCAGCCTTCTGCAACGTATGGAATGCACCAATTCTAATACAATTAGCTGACTGCCAAAACAATACGTCATAAGCCATCAGTCTAGAATTTACCAGCTGACTACCAGACACACTTACTTATTGGAAGGAGTATGACAGGCTTCAGTAATTAACTTGACCCAGGTGTGAAAGTCAGGCGAGTAAATTGACCCAAGTGTGAGGAAACTCACGGCTGTCAGTTGGTCAGAACATTGGCTGTACTAAAGTCAGCCCCTGCTGGAGTGGATTAGAATTCCAACGAGATTGCCCTGTTTTTCGCAGTAAGGTCAAATGAAAAGCCTAAATGCCCAAGATGAACGGGAACAGGCATACCGCACACACACACAGTCCTATGATAATTTAATTGCTCCCTCAACCACATTCCGTTTATGTGCACAAAATTGGAAACGTACCTCCGGTCTGAAGGGTGGATCACCTGCCTGCACTTTTTCAACAATTTCCTCTGCCGACAGATCACATTCGGGGTAAGGTTCAGAGCAGCAAAGGATCTCCTGAAGAATTATGCCGAAGGAGTAAACGTCCCCCTCCTGAGTCCCAATAGTCCTTCTCATGGGTTCACGCAGCAGTTCGGGGGCAGTCCATAACAGATCTTGATGCAACAGAGCAGCGTTAGTAACGCAAAATTTAGGAGAAAGATGTCCAAACAGTCTTTAAACAGCCATGAACGATATTGTGCACCACGAATGAACGAAGTCATGGATGTTTTAGTTTGCTCTAGGACTACACTCTGCATAAACCTTTTTTGTACTTACGGGGGACAAATAAAATGTCATTTTGCGATTTGAAAACGCGAACTAAGGTGGTCGTACGAACAGCATGTTTCGTACTATGAATGTGAGGCTGCTACGAAGAAAACGAATGATCATGCTTTAATAGTGCGTCCCTCTTGAAACCAGACGCATTCGTTTATTACTCCAATTTATCACGAACTTACCTACAGATTCTTATAACTCAACGATGAACCCTACCGTACAGGAGTTTGAGACTTAACCAATCAACGAGAAGTCAGAAATGGTTAATTCAGTGTATTTGTCACTGTCCGTAAAAAGCGACCTCAACAGATGGATAGTTCAATCGTCGTTACCGACGAGGGCCATTATTTACCCAGAGTATGGTTGACGAAGTACCTAAGACACGTGCATGAATTACTTTTGTATGATATCCACCGCACTGAGTCGTCCTTGTCATGTCAGAGTAAAAATAACCGGGGAAGGATTAAATGGATTTTTAGAAAAAGATACCCAGCCCGTCTATTTGTACCATGCACATCTACTTAGCGTGCAGTTGACCAGGTTTTAATAAAAGCTAGCCAAGGGCAGCTTGGCTTTCAGTTGATTGAGAGTGTCATCGGGGCCACAATAAGGAAAAGCCATAGCAGCTGGATTCTTAGTTCTGTGAAGACGAACGATTTATGCCGGCAATTTGAAGTCTTCTAAGCTACAACTCTTATCGCGCCTGATGGTTTTAAAGCAAATGTTCTGGCCTGATGATGATTTTCTGAAAACATATGTTTGCCAACTTGACTTCTCAACTTAAGAATGGGAATATTTGCAGAGCACGTATAATTGTTTGTAGTGAGGTATATGCGCTAAGTGCCGGAGCAGGAAGTCCCCAACGTCTCTCAGGCGTCGGCTCACTACCTAAGCTTGGTAAGGTGCAAGTGGTTGGGGAAATTCTTTTTATAATTGTGAATCCCATCTAACAAGGGTCATGACCTAATCTAACTCTCACTTACATTCGAAAGATCTATCACGCGGCCATTTGTAAGGACACTGTATCCAGTGTGTGACAAAGATACGAGGTGACTGTGATGGCGGTTTCTGGTTTACTTGTAGCCGTCAGTCAACCCTGCCTAAGCACGGAAGGTTTAACGACCGCGATGCGTGCCTTCGGATGCAGAATGCCTATTTAAAATTTATCTAGTCAACACCTCGAAGATTAAGTATACCTGTGTCCCCCCCTTTAGATAGATATTCACAGAAGGGACTACAAAAACGAAAGTATGAATTCATCAAGTTGAGCTCCGTCGGTGCCACGTCAACAGACACCCTCTGTTCTTATTCCTGCATGGATGGACGTACGCCGGTCCGTTGATTTTCTTAAGCAAGGAAGGTGTCAGTGAATTACAGGAGTCCTGAAATCGCAGACACCTATGAGGTCAAACTCATCTACGAGAGGATAGCTGGAGCCTATCGACAAGAAGGTGAATTGTATAGCCAGCTAAACAGGACACAGGAATACGAATAGCCTCGAAATTATTTCCAAGGGGCTTCAATATTTCCGTGTCTTAACCATAACATAAACATAAATTGTAACCTTAATCTCAACCCTAGACCTAAACCCTACAGTTTATATGAATTTAAACCCTAAACACTAGCATAACCTTAACATTCGGCTTAATCGTTAACCCAATTTCCCGGAATTCGGGTCACAGCAAGATGTATTATGCGCGGTTCCTGCGCCCGTATCCTGTTTAGACGGCCATACAAGTCATCCTTACCGACATGGGTTCTGTTAACTAGCATCCACGTTGTTTTGCACTTATCATGTCGTCATATGGCCACCAATAATTCTACAAATTATACGCAATCCGCGTGCTCGTCTTGTGTGCGTGCACATACACGCATACTTGATGGTCAGCGTTATGATTAGCAGAGTGAATTTTGAATAATCCTGAAAAGTCTCTTAACGTTTGTAGGCCTATTTTCAATCGTAACACACTCTGATATCGAAATGCGTACAAATTTGTTCTTTAAATTTTGTAGCAGACACTGCAACTTGAGAAGAAGAAGATGCGATCGCTAGAGCAGGGCTTTTATTCGTCTGACCTGTCGAACTCCGTCGTGGATCCCTCATCAGAGAGATTAACATAAATAGTAACAGGCTTATTCGACGAGACTCAGCAACACATTCAAATTTTATGAGGCCAAAATTCTCGCGATAGGTGACAATCGTGTGAGCCGCGAGTAACCTGAGTCATAGTTCATGGGCCCCAGACCTGCCAAATCCATATTCGGTGCTGAGGCTCAATTTGGCTTAAACAAGTCGCCGCTTGGGAATACACAGGCCAACGCCGACGAACCAGAGGACCGAGCAATCATCACGTCTAATTGCACAACGTATGATAAAAGTTCAGCAGGTCACAGCCCGCACGCCGGTCATCAAGCAGTTAGAAGTGCACAAACGGGCAATTATCTTCGATATGGAAGCCTTTAATTGCCATAAGTGTGCAGTATCATAGTGACTATCTAGTCTCAGCAAACCCATCTTCTTTTTCTTATTATTCTCAATAAGTTCCTGGGAGTTGCATGCTTACCTGCATTGGCAAATGGAAGTTGAGTTGAGAAGCTGCAAACTTTTTCGAGGTATTTTGGGATTATTTTTCCATTTATTAATATTTGTCCTCTATAAATGTACACACACACACCAGGGTAGCTAAGGGGAGGGTAGACCAATTGGAGCGTTGCATGGTTTTCGGCCAAAAATGAGGAGTATTTGTGCATTTAAATACTTTCAATACTTTGGGAAGAATATAAATGTTACCTTCTGGCTCTGCCTTTTGGCATATTCCATAGAGAGCATTGACGCTGCAAATGCCGTAGTCGGTAATTTTAAGGACCCAACGTCCATCGACGACGCAGTTTGTAGACTTCAGTCGCCCGTGCGTTTTAACGACAGACTTATGAATGTAGGTCATGCCCTAGGTAAAAATATTGGGACAGATGATTTAAAATATCATTCAGGAGAATACGTTTCGGCTTCCTGGAGAATATAGAATCAGATGGATGGACAAAAGTGGCTAGGAGAGCCATATTCACCGACTAGAAAGCCGCGCACAGTAATCGTACACATTAGCATCTCGCTACTTGCCCATGACTGCTGCACATATCATGCTTGCTAACGGCATGTAAGCAGACTGTTTCGTTAAAAGAGGGACGTGTTAGCATTTGCAGAACTACTTGTTGACTGCAATCCATTTTAGAATACGAGAACGACACAGCCAACTAACCACTGCCGCTAGATGGGCTCGGACTGTGTACCCCTGCATGTACACTGAGCATTTGACTGCTTAGTTGTGGACGATACTTCTAATGCCCATACAAATAATGAACATCATATCTGAATATTTGAGCGAATATAAGTAATGTCCCAACTGACCTTTACCAAATCCTTGATAAGGGAGTCCTTGAATTCGACATCCAGAACAACTCTTTTCGTTTCCAGGATATCCTTATAAAAACAAAAAAGAATACCATAATGTTAGGACTCGAGAACACTTTTTCAACTTGGCATAACAATAATACTCTGATGAAAATTTGTCATCATATGCCATTGTTTGTTACTGCATGTCATCTTTATGGGGCAAATATTTTCAGGAACAAAAAGTCATAAGTACTGCAGTAAATTGTTGGAAGTCCTACTTATATTTTCATGTTTAAAACCTAAAGTCTGTTAAGCAAACACATGCTTTCAGCAATTCATCGTCGGGCCTATATGACTGCGCTGACAATGAAAACAGTAAAGTTTGGCAAGGTTAAACGTCATCGTTTTCTCACAGCCCGCACGAAGAAGTCGCCATGTGAAGGTCATTATACTAGGAAGGTGAAAAATATTCATAGGCTATGAGTAATGGTCACAGGTGGGGTAAGCGGAGTGAAAAGAACTGTCACGTGCACGGGTTGAATAAACGTCACTTGTGGGACGTGCGTAACATGCGATCGCCACCTGGCTTGCCTCTGAGCGTGCCGCCGCACCTGGCTCAGGCACCACACCGTGGAAGGGGGGGGGGCATAAAGTCCATAATTAGAAGGAGCCATTGCAGCCTAACTCTCAATCCGTCAATCAGCCACTACAGAGTAACCCACATACTGGCCTGATTGCACAGTGGCTGACAAGGCCGGCGAACCCGCCTGCGCGCGCCACAGCCCGACTGACTCCGCTTTATGTACACACCGGTACTACAAAAAACCAGGGGTAAGATGGAGCAGTCACCGTTTGGTATTCATTCCACTGGTCAGCCGCCTTCCACTGAACTGGAGCGTGGTCTCGTGCAAAGCGTATAAAGTATTGGCCATCACACCAAAGAATATCACTGGGTGTCTAATGCCCACCTAAGGAAAAACAACAGCTGTCCGAGAGAATGAAAAAAGAATTTGGCTTCAGAGTACCAGTCCCCGTGACGCTCGGTTCCCATGCCACACTATAGACCATTTAAGCCAGCAGGGTATGCTAAAAACCGTGCTTGCTAGTTTCTGAGATAATTTGTACTCTCAAGATGGACAGTCAGAGTGCAATGGCTCCCTCCTACTCTGGCATCTGTGGCACACTCACTCAATGGATATCTGAATCACCCTATTACTGTTTCTGTGGAAATCTGATCCTCCATACACAATTGCTGGAAGGGACCTTATTGGCTTAGGTTTTGAATTCATGCTCGAAGCAGTCACCAGATAAAGCATCAAGTTCTTTGTGCAGTATTGGTAGGAGGACGTTCTTATTAGAATATATGGCTCCCCCGCATCAGAGGTGGTTGCCCTTGGCACGATAAGTGGCCAAGTGACATAAAGGAAGATAAATGTCTTCCTTCTCCTGCAGTTTTCTGATCGCTGTTAAGTCTCTACCTACACTTAGACCTGGATTAGCTTACACATTCCAAAAAACTCAGGCCTTAAAAAATCACAAAACATTCATGGTGTATAACCGACCCTGAGGCTCCCATGGGTGCAGTATTCGTAGACGAGACTGAAGGTTTCCGTGTCCAGGTAGCAGCCAATAAACGTGTTCACATTTTCGTTCCGCACCTCTCGTAGCGTTCGCAGCAACTCTATCAACTTACTTTTCAGAGATAACACTGGCACATCCAAGGATTTTATAAATATTTGGGTGCCCTAAATAAAAAAAGGAAATGAATTGATTTGAATTTGATAGAATAGGGAGACTTTTTGAGTGCGTCCCCAAGCGCCCTCGTAGTTTGCTGGGAAATAAGCAAAACACATGAGATGTTTTCCTATTGCCTATTTCAGCAGGCTGGTTTCAAGTTAACTGCCGTAGGTTCCTCTTATGTATAGTTTCACAATATTGACTGAATGTTTTGCTAAGCTGATCATGTCCAGTAACCTAAATGAGGACGCGTAGACGATCACTAAAAGAAGATAATTTAATCTACGGACCTTTGAACGACGCAGGCTCGGACGTCATCCACGTAAAGTGGAAGGTGAGTGATAGATTCGCACTTGTTCTTGTGACCACCACGACAATGAATCCATGTGACTCATTGGCAGAATAAAAATAGAGACTGGTCGTTCAGCTGCTAACACGTGGGGAGCGAACCACTGATGCAGATACTTGCTTGCAAGATCGTTGACCCCATACCCAAGCAGCCCTTTTAATTTCATAGGTCAAACTAAACGCATACTCGGATTGCGCATGCATGAATATAAGCTGACTATGTAACGGTCCGACAAATTATCGCAACTTGCTGCCCATACCTACGAACCGGGCCGTGCGCTCAAATTCGCAGCCGTAAAGATACTCGCCCACGCAGGAGAGAATACGAACCGAGAATTAATCGAAGCTCCGTCCACAAAGGGGAACTCAATCAGTCAATGTACTGATTTGGTCTGTCGTCGAAAGGGGCATCTCTACTAACTCCATACCTGGGCGTAGGTATGTAGTGTGTCATGATGTCACTGCAATTGCCACCGCTTTCAGTCCTGTGACCACTATCCTTATGACAGCGCATGACGAAGTCGAATAAATCCCTAGAGGCTACGTTGGTTGCATTATGAGATGCACACCCAAAAATGAACACCGAAATTAATCTAATAATTCACCATATAGGAATGAGTTGTAGGATGCCAACAGCCTGAGACTACCCACTTCGTAACACTACCAGATGGCATCTGTTTATCACGAAACTTTCGTGGAAAGAAGGGAAAGGAGGAGGAGGAGGCTTACATTATACGTGATCGTTCTGTTGCAAGTATCTATGGCATCCTCTGCAGCTGATATATCCGACGTTACACTATTTGTGTCTCCATTGTCGTCCTCGTTGATCGACGCGATGCACGGCTTTAACCATTGTTCTGGTGCCACTTTTGCCTGCCAGAGAAAAAAATAACCTTTTCGTTTTATCGCCGCGAGAGACCCTTAATTGGATGAAATTGGGTGGTTAGTTTGTGCTTTGCATTAGCAAAAAAATCGAAAGACTTCGTTTGATGCAATTCTTCGAACTGGATAATATCATTGTATTATGGATAACGATGCATTTAACTGTGTTTCTTACCAGACAATTTTCTGTGATTGTTAGAGGAGGAGAGTTGATAGATTTAAATAGTTCTTTTAACCAAATTGTGAGGAGCTCAGGGGCCTTATTGGTATTCGAAACCACACCAACAAGGGGCCAGCTTTAGTATAGCCAATGTTGTAACCAAGTGAACCTCGAGGTCCCCACCGGAAGCCATGAGTTTAATCACACTTTGGTCCATTTACCCACCTACCCTACTGCATCGTGTGTAAAATTCATTAATTCTGATACAGAAAGCGATCTACCAAATCCAAACATTCAACATATAATCCACCAAATGACTGACAGACATAAGTTATTAGTTGTGGGTGTCATCATCAATCGTGTTCACTAACTGCGTTATGCTGGTGCACGTTTTTGCAGAAAAAGGTTATCGGTAGCTAAGTACGGGATTGAATATGATCAACTAGAAATATACTTTCATAAAGCAGGTTAAAATGGTAATGGCAATTTAGGTATACAGTGTAGAATCAGACATTTTGCCCCCCGAATACTAATACTATGCTCGTCATAAACAAGGTATTCTTCAAACAGCTAACTTGATAATTCCGTTATTGTATACTTTTTCCTGAAAGGTTAGGGAGGGGAGCCACAAATCAAGACTTTGATTCGCATTGAAAGCAAACTTACCGACGGCTTCCGTTTAGGAACTGGATCGGCGATGCTGACGTCATCCGGATACAAAACGAGTTTATTGTTGCCCGTCCGTAATTTCATAGTTTTCTGATGATGCCTTTAAAGAAAAAAATATTACATGCGTAATTATACTACTCGCAGTTAGTCAGTAGCGGTAATCTTTACTTTTTTCGACTAACGGATGGCTACTAGCTTTTTGCTCGTAATTATTCAAACCTCTTTTGAACTATTCGGCTCTATTGATGCAATAGAGAGCTAAAAACCCCTTGCTTAGCTCTCATTTAATAGAACTGAACTGAACTGAAAAATGTTTGAACCTATCAGGTGAAGTAAAAGGAGTACTAATAAGTGTACAAAATGGCAACCTGGGACTATATGTGGTTGACAATGGAAGAAATGACGCACGTACCTGAAAAAGAGTCCAACTATGGTCGCCAAGGCCGTTACACTCGCCAGTTGGGCTGACGTCAAAATAACCCACGTTGAGGCATTGGCTGAAGAAGTAAATATGGAGGATATCGTGCCAAGCAAAATTAAGTGAAGGCAAATGTAAGGAGTTGCACTGTTTTTTTCAGAAACAAGGAGCAATTTTCATTTTTCAAATTATTTTTGCCAACTTGTGAATTTTTTTCGTCACAAAGCGTAGTAAAGCATTTTGAGTGTATTTTTGTTTTATTGTATCGAAGTTTAAGGACCGTAAACAGCAAGCCATATCTTTTATCATGTACATGAAAAAGCCTATTTTTCATAAACCTTTTTATGTGGCAAGATAATTTATGCACAACAGAGATTCCGGTAGTGCGTAATCTAGATACGGAACAGACAACGTGTTTTGGTGTTTCGAACAATTTATAAATATGGCCTGCACAATCATTTTCATAAGAAATAAGGGCGTCTTTTGTTAAATTAATTGAAGAGATGTTGATCTTTATATCTTTATGTACATTTATGGAAGAAAGTTTGAAAACACTGAAAATCGTGAAAATTTGTCCTCATATAAATGGCAATCTGAAACTTATTTCAACTCAATACCTGAAATAAGCATAACGAAATTTTAAGAAGTTATTCTATTATAAGGAAAACTGAATTATTACGATTTCACCGGATGATTATATTTATTGGTCAAACTTATAGCAGCTTTCACATTTGTGGAACTTGGGGATTAAAAAATGGTTTTCTAAACAAACCACTAGTAATCTTCATATTTATTTTAATTTAAAAATTTTCTCAAGGATATTTATTATTATTTTAAGCTTTTCGTTCATACGTCAATGCAGGTTTGCGAGTGATTGCCGACCTTTCGCAAATTTCGGCATTTTGCATGAGTTTCAGCGCAAAACGGGAAAGAATTAAATGACTTAAAAGTTGCCTTCAAACCTGCTAAGCTTATAAATCCCTTTTATTTGCTATGATTTACTCAAGCGGGGATTACCTGCATATGTGTATCACTTGGACTGTAACGTCGACGTCCATATATTTTGAATGATTCCCAAATAAGTGTCCGCCCACGTAATGCCGATGTGCTTACCGACATTCTGCAATCTGAGTTTAACTGAATAAGAGACGAATGTACCTGCGAGCACGCGAATAATGGTGAGAGCCCGCAATAAGACGACGGGAAGGCAAACGCGGTGACTTGCACGTGAATTAGTTTTCAATGATAGTAGACTTGCGCTGCACCTACCGCACTCATTCTTCCCTCACGCCCCTTGTCGGAAGCAAGAAGACAGGATGTGGGACCTGGACCAGGTGGCTGGTGCGGCCAAGGCCACCCCTATGCGTGCCACCGTCCACATCCACCCATTTTCGGAGTTTATCTTGAGTTCACAACCCGAATAACGTCTACCGTCCCCTGATCTGGCCCGGTGTTGTTCCAGCGCATTTATCCCGCGGCCCGTATAGGGGGCACGTACTCTCGTGTGTAATCCTTCTTATCCTTAAATTTTTTCTGTGACGGCGGTTGTCTCAATTGGTCAGTGACACACTTAAACGGCGCACATTCTAAACCAATACGCTAATGCGACTGCAAAAAAAGGAAACGAAGAAAGTGCTGTAGAAACGGCCCTCAGATGGTGACGGTTACTATCGTTTGAATATAAGGCGCACAGGCAATTTATGTATATCGATCGTTTTTATGCAAGACACAAGCTGATCATGAGAAACCGTTTCTCCTTCAAAAATACTCTTGCATATGAAGCGTTTTTCTGGGAGACACTTTTGGAAGCTAAGCAGGTGATTGAAAGTCGCTTCGAACTGGTTATAAATCAAAAATTAGTAGTAAAGTGCGCATCTATAACAGAGTTCCAGGTATTTCAGATATTGCAGAGCTGTCTGGCTGGCTTTGTTGTCAAATGGCAGCTACGTAGTGCCAGCCAGCAAACGGAATCTATGCAGGGAGTGCGAACAATTGTTAATGGTTCAGATGCGCAAGGGATCCACGCTCAAGGCCAGCGCATTCTTTAAACTGGTCGGTTTTAAACATCACCACACGCGCATGTAGCATGGTCACCAAATGTAGCCGGTTAACAAGGCTGGCATACTTCCAGCATCACATTGCGCTCAAGCTGTGGTTCGACCGTTGGTCTCGACGATGTCCACCGCGTGTTTCAGCCAGCTTAAGGCAAACGCGGTGGCTTACACCTGGATTCATTTTAAGTGAACGTAGACATTCGAAGCATCGACCAAGCTCTCTTATCTTTCAAGCACCTATGTTCGCTGTCAAGACAACGCCAAAAAGACCGGAAGTGGAATCGGGCGCAGCTGGCTGGCACGACCGAAACCCCCCGCATGCGTTGGCAGCATGCCCTACCCACATTTTCGGCATTTTTGGGAGCGCGACCCAAATAACGCCTGCCCCCGATCGGTCCAGGGCATCTACTACGTGGCCCGTTTAGGGGACACAAAATACTGGTAATGAGATGGGCCGGAACTGCTGGAGACCAAGGTATCTGATTGCAACTCCATCACGACAGTTCGACCGTCGATTTCGACGATGTCCAGCGTGTGCTTCTGCCAGCTGAAGGCAAACGCGGTGGCCTGTGCTGGATCCGTTTTAAGTTATAATAACGCTCACAGTATCTACCACACACGCCCTTTTCTCACCCATCTGTGTCAGGTGTCAAGGCAGATTCAATAAGCCCGGAGGCATGATCGAGCGCATGTGTGTGAAGTGGCCGAAGCCCCCCCCCCTTCTGCCATGTTCAGCACTTGCTATGAGATCACAACTCGAATAACAAGTGTTATATTCTGATCTGCCTCCGTTTTGGCCCGGCGCATCAACCACGCGGCCCGTTTGAAGAACAACGAACTCCATCAGCAGACACAATGACACGCTCCCCTGCTATCACGGCCGTCTTTCGTGAACCCAAGAGTTGTGGCCCTTCTGCTCACTCAAGGACGCAAGCGTTCACGCAGTGAAACGCTAGGGACTCAACCGTATCATGAACACCGACACCTCCCCCCTACTCCCCTTTCTCTTTGTTGTAGCAGATCAATACTCTCTGATTATGGTCTCGTGTACGAGACTGAAATCTCAGACAACTATTCCCACTGTCCCAGCGATCGCGCATGCATTTTCGTTGCAAAAAGAACCTGAGCATTGCAAATTTACTCCCATTTGGAAGCAGCAAATGTTTTCAAAAATGATGTTCAAATCCTCATAAAAGAACTAAGGGTTTAAGGCGCTAGCAGAAGCAGAAGTGGCCGAGGTAGAAGTCATGTTTGGGAGTTTATTTTTAATGTTGTTAGGTTAGGATGTAGGTCCTTGTGAAAATTACATGCAATCACAACTTTCGTTTCTGTGCTTTTGCTTTAAGTGGGGCCAACTTGGGCTGCTGGTTGGATTATAATCCACAAGGGTATGCATTAAATAAGCAGATGTGAGTAGGGTAGAAGGTTTTTCGAGCACCGGAACAATTAAAAACATTGTTCTCCTGGAGGAAATTTGAACAAGGCCGACAGATAATTGGACAGTTACTTTATCTTATCAAGGGACAGTGACCGTTTGCGGTTGAATAAGAGGTAATGAAATTGTATGATCGGAACAATTTTTCATTGTCCTGAGTTTTCAGATAGTTCCAGGAGTTCATCCTCAAAAGAAAGAAAATGTACTTGCACACAATCACTGGAAAATAAGGCGTTTTTAACGATTTAAATATGCACAGGATAGGACACCGTCTGTCACACAAATTAACCATTTCGGTTTGCCACACAGACTGTGTTCTCAATTGGGCACGGTCAGACCGTGGACTTTTAGGTCAGACATTTGGTTTCTACAAACAATTGAGCCACCGAATGCCCTCGGATTCCATTTTAACGAGTGTGCTGGACATTTCGTCTGCCTGAACCTGGAGACTTTTTCTCTTAAGGTCACGCGGATTCGAAGTGGCATTAGGTCATTTTCGTGATATCATGATTAGTGCTGCTTATGCTACAAAATGGCTCTGAGCTATTTGGCCTGTTTTGGAGAGAAATCTACTTCACAAGGTGGAAGACTTTTTATCATTAAAGGATCATCTATTTTGAAGGAAATATATAACAGTACTGGGTAAGGATGAACAGAACACTAGAACAGGCATGGCTCAAAACAGACATAATTTTTTAGCCGTCTTCCAAGAAAACTAGTTTTAGGATTAGGGTGATGGCTGGCGGTAGGCCTAAGGTTAAGTTTAAAGTTGCGGTTAAATGTAAGCGTTGGAGCTTAGGTTCAGACTTATGTTAAGAGTAAAGGTCTGAGTTCACGTTTACTCTGGGGTTTAGGTTTGGGGTAGGGTTAACATAAAGTTTGAACTTTAGCTTTATGTTAGGGCTCATGCTAGGTTTAAGACGCGGGACTAGTTACGCTTGTTGATGAACAATCAGTGATTGCTAATGGGTCTCATTTTTCGGGCCCTGACGGTGGCTGTAGCAGTTAGTACTATAGGCAGGTAGCGTTGCCGGCAATAACAAGGAAAACTGAAATGGTCAGTTATGGTTCATTAGCCGTCGGCGGCCAGTCATACCCAGCCCCGAGTGGTGCATCACCCGAGGCGGCCTTTTTCATCAGTTACTAGTTGCGTTTACTGAAATGTACCTAAAGATCGCCTACTTTTATAGTTCACGGGGAGTTTCTATTTTTGTGTCCTGATTTGGTGGCCATACAAGACCTCCTTACCCAATATCGTTTGCATTTTTTGCAATCAAATCTTTGTTCGCCTTTTTTTGCAGCTAAGGGGCCAAATCGCTAAGGAATATTTGTTAAAGAAGATCCCTAGCGATTCTGTATAACACCTTTCAGGCCAGTTGATCATGAAAACAGCATGAACGAATACTTCTAAGGATTCTCGTTGATGAACTTTCACCGTCCCACTGTGCCTTTGCACGCATTCTCGAGCCATGCCAGCAGCCACACAGTGGCTGGTCGTCTAGGCAGATGTGCGTTGCCGGCAAGGACAAGCTCGTGGCTCAATGGCTAGAGCGTTCGATTTCTGATCAAAAATTCGTGGGTTCGAGGCTCGGATGGCGCATCACCGGGGTTTGGGTAGGGCTGACTGACGATGGCTAATAAGCTAGAAATAGCCATTCCATTTTCTGTGCCGACAGTGCTAACTTCTAAAGACCGATACATGTTGTTCAGTGTGCGTCACAGTAGATGCCAGTACTTGACTAAACTGTCATAATTTAGCAGGAAATAATCTTTAAAATAGTATATGGTAGTCCAACCATACGTAGGATATTTTTGTCGAACATTTCGAAAAAAAGACCCTGTTTGAGTGACTTGCACAGCCATGCTATTGGTGAATTTCGATACGCAGTACTTTACATCCGGTTGACCAACCTGATAGAAACACACTTTGTAAATCTGTTTTTTAAACATAATTTTGTTATGTAATAGTTGCTCTATCGTAGTCAATGACGCCTGTGACTACATTCGAACAATTTGTAACTTTCAGTTCATTTCTAACTATAGCAACTTACCTTGACAGGTGGATGTAGGTTAGGGTGAAAATTCGTCTGTGTACCCAATACATGTGCGTATACCTGCACGTATACTTGTGGTATGGTGGATCGCTTTTTACCCGACAAACAGACTCACCATTCGGACAGGGATCCACTAAACCCGTCAGTTAGTAGCCATAGTATCTTCATTGTATTAAGGGTTTTTTCTCTATTGCTCGGAATCGGGTATATTAAGGAGCAAAACGCCACATGAATTCCACTTTCAAGTACTTGCGCGACGTGGTTTTAGCGCCGATCCCGAAGTTTACGCGGATAATTAAAGGGCTGAGACATTTTTTCCCAATGGGTCAGATTGATGGCAATCAAATCCTCAGCACCAAAGGCGTCATAATTATCTGCAGAGCACCGTGTCTACCTGCAGGATTTACGAAAAACGCTGCCCAACGGTAGAAATAAATAAATATAATGCGTACATTCATTACATCCTGCCTGCAGGCAGTAATTCCTTTTCGGTCCGTTGCTTCCATTTGGCCAGACCTTTGGTATCACGTCGACGAGGTGTGTCAAAGGCCACAGAACGACGGAGGAGAGTTGGAAAATTTCATCGTAAGGCGCCTGAGTGTAGTCGAAAGGCCCGATAGTAACACGCGGATTCAGACTGAAGAAGTAGAAGTCATAGTAGTCAAAATAGGTGTCTCCGTCCCGCGAGAATTTGAAGGTTATGTTGGGCAGCACAGGGACATCCACCGGTCCGTCCATTAGGGGTTGAAATAAGTCCGCGTCGGACGGCAAAACTCCCTCATTTGCCTTCAAGTTCAGGTAGGTAAGCCGGATTGCCATCGCAACTGCTGACGCGGCTGAAACCATCATGTTCTGCAAAAGCAAGGATAGCTACAAAATTAGACTGAAAAGTTTAAAATCTAAATAAAGGGTGACAATAAGGTTGGTCGCCCACTTCAGATAGTTTTTTTCTCCAGAACTCTGCCTGGATGGCTGGCATTACTTTTAGTTAATTTATTAGATTAATTTTAGGTTTAGTTGAATTTTATTTTTATTTTAGTTAGTCTTGTTTACTTAAGCTTAGTTTATTTAGTACAATTTAGTTTCTGTTAGCTATTTAAGTATATTTATCTAATGTTGGGGGGGGAGGTAGCTAACGAAACTGGAATTAAACCCAAATTAAAGCATATAAAACTGAAGAAACACATAACTAGGCGCAGAGGGTTTTCTAAGGAGCCCAACTAACTTTATTGTTACCAAATTAAGCTCTTAGACGACTTAAAGGCGGTCAGTTATTACGGAAAAAAGAGTTTCTGATGCTTAGCTCAACACTAAATATTCGTGTACAATCCAACGTCTAAAGACGTATTATCTACACGGTGCTATGCTGTAAATTTAAACTTTAAATACACCATCTTTTCCATTCCAGCATCATTCTGATCACATTTTAATTTGGCATTCATTATTACTCAGAAAGTAACAGTAACTTTGACAAAATGAGGATATTCTGATAAGTATAATTCATTCTATATGATTTATTAGGTCATGGAAAGTGGTTGAACAGTGTGTTAGGGATTTGATTCTGGAATTCAGGTGAATGCTCATATTCCGGATGCATGAATATCGGTAAAGAAGAAGATGAAGAAGAAGAAGAAGAAGAAGAAAAAGAGGAAGAAGGAAAATGCTTGCCAACGATAAAAGATGCCAACGAAAACAAGCAAGAGTTATAGGGGGTAGATGTTAATCAGACACCGGTGACGTTTGTTTAGAAATGACAACTTAGGGCTCGGTATGCCGGCGCCTAATCAAAAAATCTATTGACTGACTTCTCCTTAGAGGTCCAAGCTTCAGGAAATTCCCGTTTTTCTGCTTCAGGTATAGACTGCAAATATGAACATATGATCCTTTCTCGTAGATGTAAGCAGATACTTTTCGTGATCTGACAAATCTTCTTTTACTGACTTTAACTTGCAGCATTTTTATTCAATGTACGATCAAATTAAAAGAAATGAAAAAAGGGAGTCAGCTGTCATTAAAGTTTGAAATTTATGCGAGGAGCAGAAAATGGCCACCATGATTTTCCATTTATCCTTTTCATTTTCCATATTTTGATGAGAAATTTGTAGGTCTCCAAGTGACTTAGTACTTCAAGAAGTGGTAAAAGGAAGATAAAGTAAAACATATGAATTATCCCCGTGTTGCACGCCATCCGTTGCGCTGTAAACTACGATGGAAATTTGATCAAACATTTTTCAAAACAGTGTTTTAGTAGAGTCGATAACGAATGGTAACAGAATATAGTGAACCTGTGGAAATAATTCTTCTGAAAACTACAAATGCTTATCAGGCCTTGTTCTGTCATACAGAGGCATCCCCAGCTTGTCCTTAAAAAGCCATTATTGGCAACACTCACGTACCGATGTTAGGATGGGTGAGTCTGCACTGTAACCAGTGCCGGCTGGAAGCGCAGTCATAATGTACAGACACTGGCCAGCAGCTCCGAGAGCGGAGGCATTTGAGAGCACCATTTTCCAGAAGCGCAAGACATCATAGGTTATAGCACCTGATGGATCGAGCTGAATGATGGCGATACGACCATCAAGAAATAGCGGCATGTCTGAGATCGCGGAGAGGAAAAAAACTGACATGGGTGGTCTGGCCAGTAGTATGATTGCTGTAAAGGTGAAGCAAGAAACAGGAATCAGAAAGAGTGCTTTATGTTCAAAGGCCTGAAGTAAACCCTCCATTCAAACAAGTCCGGCCTGCAAACTACAGTGGTTTATGACTTTGTCAGTTTTTTTTTCAATATTGCACCTGCCAATCTAAACTAATGATTCCTTACTATCAGGAATATTTAAACACATTTTTAAATTACGGAAAGATTCTGCTTCAGGTAAAACTGAATGGAGTGGTCGTAAACTTCGAGTTAATTAAAGCTATCGTCGATTGCCTATTTCGTGAAATTCAAAGATTTTTACAAGAAAACCCTTAGTACCCAAAAGCAGTCCAAGTTGCGTTCCCCAAGTCTAAAAGTAGTAAGGCATCCATCCTTTGAAAAGAGAAGACTTATTATAGTTTTTTAATTGATACTAAGTTGCTATGATATATTATGTTATTAAAAAACAAAAAAATTCTGAAAAACTGAAAAATTGGAGTTTCTAAATAAATTATCATTTTAACTGTAGAAAAAGTCTTCCAATCCAGAAAACAGAGTAAATAAGGCAGCATACGTAGACTTACATTTGAAGTCAATCGTTTTGTGAAATCGGCATATGTATTTGCTTCTATATTAAATTTAATACCAGGTATGGCTGGTATCAAATAGTCCGAAGTTCGAGTATGTACTCCAACACAGTTCCACGAAATTTTCATTAATTACATCGCTTCCTTCATTATTTGCGAGACGTTAGACTAAGAAAACTGGATCTTCGTTTAATTGCACCGATTGGGAAGTCGGAACAGTCCGATGTTTTATAAGCTCAAATTTGGACATGCCGATCAGTGACTAATAAACTTAACTGGCATTGTCAGGTGAAAGCATAAACATATCACTTTGTGTACGTTAAGAAATATTTCCTTCCGCTACATTTATAGGTAAATATTTCTTGTGTTCGATTACGATGAGATTCAGATTGTTCTTGAAATATTGGTTAAGACCTTACAATTTTCACTGTTTTCAGTCAACTTCCATAAATACGGATTTTGTTCTAGGTGCTTAGCAAAACCATCAAGATAAGATATTGTTAAAAGCATTTATCTAAACTGTGAGTTCTTGGGCATTCCTATGCAGCTGTCTTTTTGAATCATGGCTTAAGGATCACTCAAGCATTTCAACTAATTGCCGGGGGAACAGAACGTCCATAACAAAATTAACAAACCAATATGCCTAAAATCAATAATAAAGCTTTCTTTACCAGGCTACTTCTTCGAAAAGTGCTTTTATTAAATATTCCGACGTCAGATAGCCGCAAAGTTTACCGTTTTCGAAGGTTACGTCAAGATTAATATACGAATATTTGAGCAGTTTTTTGACTTCCCTGAAAAGTATGGATAAGCCTTCCACTTAAACAGCACTTTACATCTCTAGTCAATTCATTAAAAAATATGCGTTAAACCACTCCCTCAAATTTAGATTTCGCAATCCATGCGTTAGGCACACTATTGCATTGTTAATTGGAAAAATATACTGATAAGACAACCAATCAGTACAAAACAATGGACCTTTCTCCTGAAATCTCAAGGAAAATTATGGAGTGTTTCCCATAAGAAAGGATTACCTATATGCTTTATGGTATTAAGTACCTTGTAGCAAAATACAAACCCGTTTCAGTGACGCCATAACGCCGGCCGTTGAATATATTATTTTCGTGCTCTCTATAGCGAGGCCAATCGTTAAAATAGTGACTTCCTTAGAACTAGACATTTTTGTTTTGCCTTTCGATATGACTCTTGCTTCATCAGTTACAATAATGCTTTTCTTGCATAAAATGGTGCTCGTTTCAAGGCAGCTATCGCTTTGCTACTAAGCGGGAAAGTTGTAGATAACAAGAAATGGTTCTTTAAACTGTACTTTTCAATGTGCGTTCCAAACACAGATGTGTTGGTTTCGTGCTTTTAAATTTGCTGCATTATTACCACCGTTTTCTTATGTTTTTTCAACTTGACTGAACTAGCTTCTGCGTAAAAGCCTCACGTGTTGGGGGACTTGCGATTCAAGTAAGCCCTGTTAATGGCGCTCTTTTAAAAGCTTTTCAACAGGTTACATGCGAGCCTCCTCTTAACTGCTCCATCAAAGCAAGAGCGAGAGCATAGACTTGAGAGGAATGGTGATGGTTGCATGTGGCTGACGCCCTAAAATAGAACATTAGTGGTGGTTGAGAGGAAACCATAGAACATTAAATAGCATTTTACTTCTAGTGAAGTTTCTCAAAGTAATACTCCCCAACGTGCTCAAAACACACAGTAAAATGAGAAGAGAATCCGTGGACGTCTGGTTAAGAGTTTAAAATAATCCCACCAAGTAATTGAGAAGATGAGGTGGCGGGCATATGCATGCATCTCCTCGGACCAATTCATTTATACACGTCAGAAGTAGAAGGTACAGTATACTATATGTAGAGGCCGTCATTTTTTCAGAATTGGGTCAGTAGAATTCGAGAAATTTGCCAAACCCCTAACATTATGTATGAATATTCAGAAGACCACTTTGTGATCATACGCGTGCTTTCGATAAATTCGCATCGAACTGGAACCTCAATCAAGCCCCCCCCCCCCAATTCTCATTACTCAGTTGTATGAAAAGAAGAATACTATTCACTACGTGTTTCACCTAGTAGTCCGCTACCACAGAGATGTCCTGTCCCGCTGAGAATTCATCGAAAGCACACATATAGTTGCTAACTGGTATTCTGAATTCACATTGTCAAGTGTAAGTTTAAAATCAGCATAATGTCCATGTATTTGTTCAGCCAACAATGAATTTATGAATAACCTGTAAAATCCTGTGGATAGTGTTCTATGATTTGATAAATTTTGAGCGCGGTCTGAGGTGTACTTACAGATGTTTGCACATTATATAAAATATGCACGTGCACGGAAAGTTATTTTATTAACTCGCTTAAGCAGGACAGTCCGAACGTAAGTAGTATTTGCATTCAATCCGATTAGCGACTAGCAATAATTGCAAATTTACTCACTAAGCTCCTAGTGACTGCTGCTCTAAGGGTTTATTCAAAAACTGAAGACGCAAGTACGGTCGAGAACTAAGCCCGCATTCACGTTGTCTGTAACGTAACGTACGGTTTTTCAACTATACGGCGAATCACAGTTAATTTGTATTTTAAATGCCCTCTGGATTGTGGCATCCACGATATGCAAACGTTTAGCACGCAGACACTGCACAAAGGCTTAACTTCGTAGAAGTCATATGCGGACAGACTGTTCCCATTTGAACCAAGAGTGGATAAACCATTCGTCAACGTTTACTTATTTTTAGAAACTGAAGCCGAACTCTACTTCCAGAAATACCGAACGTTCAGCACCTTGTCGATCAAGGTAGCTTCATGGTTAGTTCACACACGCAAACAGTAAATTATTTTGGAAACATGTAGGTTTTCAAGCTTGTACTAGTTCTAAGAAAATTCCCATTTTACAAATTAAATATCATATTGGCAAACAATTGTTTTCAGTTATTCAACATCAGGCCTGTACAATGACATGTAGAATAAAAATAGTCAGTTTATTTCAGGGTTTATATGATCGTCAGGGTTTGGGAAGGGGGAAGAAGGGGGTTGGTAGGTGAGTTTAATTAAGCATCTAGGTTTCCCACCGTCTCCTGAATGCGGGCGCCAACGCGTGTAAGACGATTGTTGTGATGCGCAGATAAAAGGGGGATGTTCTCACGGTCACCGGGTTGAGGTCTGAATGTCAACCACGCAGCGTGCATTTGAATACTCTATGTAGCTTTGTTTTGTGTGTTTTCGGACGACGTGGCTTCAGGAGGCGTGGGATTTCCGCGTGCAGTCGGCCAAAAGAGACAGATTGCTTGTACCAGCGCCTTATGACAGCATAGACTGGGTTTTGCTAAACAGACTGTTATTGCCTCTACTGTTGCTAACACCCATTTGCGCAGGCTTTTGGAGTAGTTTGTCGGCGTGTGGTATATGACGCGTAAGGCTTCTCTCGCGTCTTCTTGGTGGTTCATATAAATTAGGTGGGTGATGATTAAGCTTGACATTGATCTATTCTATCCTTTGCTGAGTCAGGTTGGTATGTGCTTGCGTAGTCTCTTCTCCAGGCGTCACGTTGTTCGGCCAATATATCCCGCTTTACAGGAGCAGGTGAAAGAATAGATGCACATTTATGTGGTCTGTAACGGTAGTCTGTCTTTACCTCCCATTACCTCCCTAGCATTTTATTCTCTATGTTACTATAACGGCCTGATGATGAATGACTGAAAACAATTGTTGATCAATGTGACGTTTCAAACTTGTATTACTTAATGCAGTCATTCAGTTGGTCAAGAGTATTGAGCATTGAGACCTTTATGCATCATACTCAAAAAGCTAGCAGACAGACCTATGGTTAACTGACGATAGGTAATGACCTGCACGCAGCTGTCTGTGCCTAGCCAACTGCCACGTAAGCAATCAACCGATTCTGCTACAGTAAGCGTACTGCGCAAGCTGGATTTTCTAGGCAATAAATCTAGCATCAAACAGGTGCAGGTGCAGTTACTGAATATAAGAGTTTGGCAGTCAGCCAACCGCATCAGAATTGGTGTATTACATCTGTTGCAGTAGGCTGGGCAGATAAGTTTATTCAAGTGCAATTAAGCTCATAGCTCCAGATGGAATCTCGTAGCTCCTGTGTTAGGGCGTTCGCTGTACTAAAGCTTCCCCCTGCTGCCGTGGGATCGGATCCCACTGAGGTCGTCAACATTTTGACGATTATGGGAACGAAGCAGCGTTCGTAACCACCAGTAGTTCGGCTGGCAGATAGACGGAAGGAGATTGAGCTGCATCCCAACCACAAAAAATGAGAGCAAGGCGTCTACTCCTTTAAACAGTTTAAGCTGACCTGACCTCAAAGCTGGAGTTTAAGAGGGTGTCATGGGGGCCAACTGGCAAAGTCAGTGAGTTATTTAAGTGGTGAAAAGATTTCAACCCTTAGAATTAACGTGTCAGTTAAATTTAGAGTCTAACAGAGCTTATTTTTCGCATAACTGTTTAATTGTCTCGTAGCCGAATTGTGCTCTTGACTTAAATTTATTTTTTGCTGATCATATTCTTGATGAGATTGCTCATCCAATCCATTCTCAATTAAATGTCCTGAAGTTTTCCGCACTATGCGTGGAAGTTTCTGTCCTACGTCCTGCCATACATCGGCATATCAGCACTCTGTCCGTCTCCCACTCCTGACGCGCTACCTCATGCGTAAAGAAACGAAACTCCAGAAGCTGAGCTTAGACCTGTCTCTTTAGCGGAGGTGAATTTCACTTAAACCTCTAGATTTTGAAGTATTTTATAACCTAAACTCTCGGTTTCAGTGAATGAAGCCATTTTTTGCTGAAACGTTTGGACACCATCCTCAAAATAAAATGTACCTCTCTCTCTGTCTCTCTTTCTTGCTCTGTTAAAGTGCTCATCGAGGAAGGAAAATGTGAAACACACCTTCACAATCCGTCCCGAGTTGCTTTATCAGGACTCGTGGGTCGGTATCCCAATGAAGGCTGAGCATAATAAAGGCATTAAGCTCTGCCGAACTGTCGCGTATTCTGGACAGGAAGAGTTGAATGGTTTCCGCCAGGACGGCTGCATGCAGATTTAGTTGGCTTACCTCATACACAATGGCAATATGGTCCCAGAGCTTAAAGGCAAAGAAGGTATGCAACGCAGTCACCAGGGTATGCCCCTGTACAGCCACCGACAGCGAGGCAATCTGGCAGCACTCGTTGGTGGGAAATTTGTTGCTGTACGCATTGGCGGAAAGCCGAAACAATGAGTCCAGACGACAGCAGTACTCCACCTGGTAGAGACTGTGATAGGTCGGCCTGCCAATTGTGCCCTTGGTGATGAAGTTTGAGACGAAATTGCAATCCCCACCCAGCGGCGGTCCAATGAAGACTGTGTACGCGTCGGTCTGTTTGGCAATCTCCACGAGGGTGGCTAGAAAACGCACCAGATTCTGGTCTCGATGTTGTGCCCGCAGACTACAGCCCTGTATCGAATGCAGGTTGAGCTGCACCTCGAAGCCGCATCCACTGGCGTTGCTTCGGAAACAAGTGTAATTTATCGTCGATTTGAGAGTGCTATTGAGGTCAAAAATGGCTGACTCAGGCAAACACTTCTTGTCCAGCATTAGCATGAACATATGGAGGCTTGCTTCGGGGCATTCTATGAAGCACAGCAGCAAGGAACTTGTGCATAGGAGTAGGGATGACGACCAGTTCTTTGTCAGTAGCATAGGTGAGAAGTTATTTTACTTTTGATTTAACCAGCGAGCACCTATATCTGCAGCTATTGATATATCTTATTTCTTTACTTCATCCGCCGGGCGTTACCCATTCGTGTTGCTGGCGAATCTTAATAGCCAACTTACATTAGGCTTCCAACAGCAATCCGCACATCTTTTTATTCATTAAGTGGCGGCGGCAGTGGTGGTGGTGGTGTGGGGAACATTTCGGGGGCTTATGAATGGTGAATGTCCACAAATTTAATTCTGTCCTCCAGATGTAAAGCACTCACAGACCACGCAGCTAACTACCGCAGCAATCATGATTTTGCTGGGCTTTGCGAAATGTCTGATGGAGTCCGTTGCCGAATCGTTTTTTTGTCGAATTCTTGGTGAGTCTACTGTTTAGAGGATATTACTTAGAAATCAAATTTTCATAGTGTAAAACGTACTAAGCAGTACAGAAATTTACTGATATAAATCAATAGTGCAGAGCTGGAATACCTTACATTATACCTTACAGATAACGGAAATAAGCCGTTGTTTTGTATCAGAAGTGGGGAGAGTTTACACAAAGTAGACGTCATATTTTCTTTGTCATCGCGAAAGGCCGGAAAACGAAGTGTAAAGTATGCGTGCTCAGAGCGTTTTGTGGTTACAAATTTTCTGGGCATTTCCCAGGCAGACGACAACGCAAGAAGGTTTATGTGAAAAAAAGCGTTTTAAATACATGACAGCAGCTCTGGCAGTAAGATTGCCACTCGATATGCAGGTAGAATTGTATTGCATTGCAGAGGGGGTTGTTACTTCTTGATTTCCTCCGAAATCAATCCCCATCTTGGATTAAGTCAAGCTGGAATAAGGTCTTTAGGCTATAACTGAAGTTCTTAAGTAAGTATGGTTATCGTATAGTGCCAATATTACAGGACTGGTGCTTTTTCACGTAGCTATAGCCTAACACTAACGCTTGCCCAAGCCTCAACCAGAAAGCACTCATAACCCTAACCTTCACACCGATTTTAATCTTAATCCTGCTTCAAAGTTCCTAGAAATTTAATCCAAAGCCAGCGAGATTTTGAAATTGAGCCTATGTTGTTTCCTTTCCTTCCTTTAACAAGTAAATTGTCTTATATATACATCAGTTGGCTC